>CM076713.1:25441520-26082078 GCA_038501285.1 Penstemon eatonii
GGTGCGGTGTCGCTGACTTTAGAGAGGCATTGTGCCTGATATAACTGGGTTGTTTGATTAGATTGATTGTGTGTGTAATGATGCTCATGTCTTCTTATTTATTGCCCCATTCTCCTGACGGTTGTCCTCTTCTTCCACTTTTCCCTTTTTTAGGCATGTCTTTAATTCACTTCAGCATTTACGCACGTCCAAGTCCCCGACAGTTGTTACACTTTTAGAAAATTATTGTGTTCACACTTAGGTGATTATTTCCAGCACATGTATAACCTTTTCTGAGATATTTTGGGAGTAGGTTAAGATTAACTTATCCATTATTTCCCTTCAAATTAATTGATTACGTGTCCACTTTCTATAACTTATTTGACCTTAACTAAATTAATTTCTCTACTAATTTAAATAATTAAACATGTTGGGTATGGGCCAATTTTGGGCCTCATTAATTATTTGGGCTTTTAACGGGGTGATCTTGTTGGGTCTATTCATTATTACGGCCTTGTTTTCCATTGTTCTCATTGTTTATCGAGTTTATCACCTCTTGACGAGCCACTATTTTGTATGCAAGCTAAATTCGGGTCAAATCTTATTAAACTCAAGCTCATTCATAAATTGATCGAATTTAATATATTGATCCAGACTTTAACCCGACTCACAATTATTCGTGTTAGGGCTTCAGATAGGCCTGATTCAATTGACGATCGTGGGATCGTGGCTATTATCGCTATACCTAATACTCCAGTCCTAAACTCACAAAATCAAAAATAAAACTCACCAATACCGGAACAATTTTGTCGGTAAGTATTTATCATAACAGCAGTGATGACATTTCATTTCCCAGTATTATCCTAAACCTTAAACAAATTGTCATCCAAATTCAAAAAAAAAAACATGAAATAAACCCGAAACCAATCAGAATTATGCGAATATTCACTACTTTACGTTCCTCTCTTCCATAACTCTCAAGATGTAAAACCCCCAAAATTCATTTATTTACTTGAGATTAATAATTTTTAATTATGTGAATTTTATAATTAAAATTAAAATTCATATCTATGTTGTTAAAAAGTTCAACGAGTGAGCATATTTTTAAATGTGAAGTGATTTAAATTAATATTCACTTGAATTATTATTGGTGTGCAAATTACGTATTACAAAGAGTTCACTCTTGTGTTATTTTGAGAATTGAAATGCCAAAGAAAAATAAAAGGGGAATTGATGTAATGTCCCAAGACTTTGAGGACTAAAATGTACTACCTACTTCTTCAGGGTGTTAAAGGCAATATATCCATTAAATATGAAAAAAATCAGTCAATTCCTCTCATTGTCATGTCGTCTCCTCTATTTACACACACAAAAAGGTATTTTTGCACACACAAAATCTCTACTCTTCAAAAGTTCATATCTTCTTCAATTCTTAACCAAATCAAGTAAATGAGTAGTCAAAATTGATCTACTCGACGAGAGGAACACAATGGTGGTGGTAATTGAAGGAATATAAGGTGTTTTCTGGCAAAAAGTAGAGGTGGAAGTGGCGGTTTTAAGTGGGTTTTTTTGCATGGCCCTTTTCCGGTCATGTCTTCGACAACTGGGTTTCACCACTGTGTTCTAGGCTTAGAGGAGAGCGGAATGATGGGTTCGGTTCATTTCCCCCTGCCGGTCAACGGTGGTCAACGACTGGTCAACAGGGGCTGCTCCGGTCAGCGATTTCATCTCGGAATGGGTATTCCATTTTCGGTCTTCATTTCTCGATTTGAGTTCGATAGGTAGTTCCTTGAGCCTAAAGGTTATTGTGTATTATTTACATTGTGGTTAATTTTCTGCTTTAGAATTTAGTTTGAGCATGAGTTTGAGTTCGTACTATGTTATGCATGTATCTCGATTAACTCGATTTTAGTTATAAGGATGGTGTAGTAATGAAAGTGGAAACTTGATATAGTAAAAATATATGACTTGATAATAAATTTCGATAGAGTTAATGAGGTTATATGATGAAAAGTTATTAAAACTTGTGATTAATTTCGGTTTTATAGTGAACTTTTGCTTAAATATTTTTAAACGCTCTTGTCATATTGGTTCTTGAATTATTTTTGCAAGAAAGTGAATGTTTAATGTTTTCGAAACTTTTGGGGTATACTTTGAATGTTTTCAAAAGAAAAGGGTGTTTAATTATTAACTTGTTAAATATTTTGGATTTTCTCAAATCTTAAAGTTTAAAAAAAAAATGAATACTTTAGAAACATAAAGTTATTTAAAGGTAATAACTTAAAACCTTTAATTAAACATTTTAAAGCTCAATTAGAACGGTTTTGTTCCAGTTTAACTTTCTCGTGGCTATGTTTACCACGCTTTATAAACGAACCATAGAATCTTTAGATCAGACGTAAATGTCCAAGTTTTGATCATGGCTTCGATATAGAACAACCACGATTCAATTGTTTACTCGACTAAAACATTGCTTTAGTCACTTTAGAATCTTTGTAGCATAATTAGATTCTAAGATCATTACATAAACATGTACAGGATCCGAAGACGCCACATTTCTGCATTTCCTCGAGAATCGTAAGCTACACAGGTGAGTGATGTGTGTTACTTGTGTGTAAGTCTAAATGTGCTAGTAGGCCGAGTCAGAACTGTAACTTAGTTCCTAAACAAACAAGCATGTGATATATGATAACATAAAGAACTCGACTGCTAGGACAAGTTACACGTTGAATTATTGCTTATGACAATGTGCTTATGAGTCATTGATATTTTATGTTGAACTGTTATTGAGTCGTTTACCGATTTCTTGTTACTGGACTGTTACTTTTACTGTCTTGTACTGTTTTGTTGGTCCCAAGTGGTCAGATGAGGTCTAGAGGGGGGGGGGGTGAATAGACCTCTGAAAATTTTTGAACTTAAAAACTTTTCAGTCTTCTGTCAGCAGACTAAGCTGATGAAGAACAGTAAGCAGACTAATCTGTTCGTGAACAAATCTTGAACAGACGACTGACCACTCTTCTTACAGAAACTTAGCTGTTTTTCAGCAAAACAGTTTTTCAGAGAGTATACTTGCAGCGGATTGTTTCAAAGTGTTTTTCACAAGTAAACTAAGTTCTAAAAAGATTTTATCCCCAGTTTAAAACTCCTTATAAAATCTTTTGATTAATTCAAAGTGTTTAGAATGCAAACTTTTGAAATATGCAAGAAAACTTTAGATGCAAAATAACACAAAGAATTTTTATAGTGGTTATATGGATAAAAATCCTTTAGTCCACTCTTCCAGATCACTTAGATTCTGGGTTATACTATAATCACTTAGATTACAATATTTCTCCACTTACACCTAAACAACTAATGAAAAGGCTGTAAGCTCACAATAGGAATTCACAAAGAAAACCTATCCTCTAAAGTAGAATCACTCACAAAGATGGATTCTCACTTCGCACAACACTTAGCTTTCACAATATCACTCAGATAATGTTTTTCTGTTTTCTTCAACTTGGTTTCTGTCAACAGATGACTTCCACCAGACGAGTGAGCTGTTCGAGCTTTTGAGACTTTGAAAAATTCTGCTTCAAAATTTCGATCTCTGATTGTTGTTGTATTCTTGCTCGATTGAAATTCAGCTCTATTTATACATGGAGATGAAAATATGACCGTTGAAGGCAAGTCACAATTCAAATCCATCCTTCAGCTCTTTTGGAACGGCTCCCTGCAGCAATCCGTACTGTGTACAGTACCTTTCTGTCCATCGCATTTAATGCTGCATTAAATGCACTCTGCTGATCCGAGGATATCTTCAATTATTTGCCATTACTACCCTTCTCTTTCAGCATTTATTACACCAAGTGCATTTATTACCGTTGGACTAATCTCTTGACCTCTTCTACTCTGCTGATCAAAACGACTCTGCTGATAGATACTCTGCTGATCAAATACTGAACTAATCTGATTTGACTCGGCTGATGATCTACCCTTCTGTTCGCTGTTTCAGCAAGAGATCACTAGTCTTCTGAGCTTTGAACTTTGAACTATTCTGATGTCTTCTTTTACTTGTTCAAAATTCTTCTAAGGGAACTAAGCTTTCCATACTTAGCTGATTATGATGTTTTGGAAATCATCGAAACCTTCCCTTAATTACTTATCTTCTTTGCACTTCATCTTCATCTTCATCCAACAATTTCCCCCTTTTTGATGATGACAAAACTCCAGCTAAGTACCTGTTCCTAAGCTAAAGTTTTGATCCTCAAAAATTTCTGAGATAGAAATAGTATGTTGGATACAAACTTGCAATTTTATAGATATTTGAATTGATTACAGATTACAAGTTTTGAGGAATGAAAACTGCAAAATATTTTAAAAGATTACAAGGATTTTAAAATAAAGAAGTTTAGTCTAAACTAGTCTTCTCCCTTCTTTTCTTCTTCATCTTCCTTGTCTTCTTTTCCAGATTCTTCATCAGATAACTTAGAAGTTTCAGCTTCCAAATTTTCAGAGAATCTCTTTCTCAACATCTCTATCTTCTTTTTCTTGACATCTGGATCAAGCTGTTCTTCAGCTGAATCTTTGGCAGCAGCTAGTTCTTTATCAGACTTGGCTTTTGCTTCAGATTCTTCAAGTTCAGCTTGCTCTTCTTCTGTAATTTTCTCATCTGTTGGTCTGCTTGATTCTCCCATATTTCTTTCAGTCTCACCAGCAGATTCTTCCAACACTTCAGTTGCTTCAGTTTGGTTATCTTCTTCCTTTTCAAAAGAAGGACCAACTTTCTTCTGTCCAAATACCCTTTCTTCCCCCTTTTTGTCATCATCAGCAGGGTTGATTGGATATTGTGGCACAACTGGTGTAATTAGAAGTGAATCACAGAGAAGCTTGATGTTCTCTTCCATAGCGTTGATCTGAGCTTGCTGTCTAAGTTGCTTGGCCTTGAAGTCTCTCACTTCTTTGAGCAGATCTTCTCCTTGATCACCCAATTGGATTTGAGTTCCCAGAATCCAATTTGATGAAGTAGTGAAGTCTTTCATCATATTTTCTATGACTTCATCTTCTGCTTGGAGGGCCGTTTCAACTGTTTGTTCAATCTGTCTCCAACCTTCAGTAGTGCTTTGAGTCCGTCTTCTAAGTATATCCATGTCTTGACAGATGGATTTAACATTCTGAGCAGTGTCTTCTATCAGATCGGTTGGAACAGCAGCAACTTTCTGAATTGGTTGATGGACAGCAGCTAACACATCTGCCTTTAATTCTTCCTTCATGTCCTTCAAAGATTTTGTGATCAGTTGTTGGATGGAGTCCAACAGATTTGTCTGAGCAGCTTGAGAAGTTGAAGGCATGTCTGTTGTAGCAGAAGGTGTTTCTTTGATAGGTTGCTCTGTTGGTTGAATTGTTAATGCAAGAGACTGATCTGCTGATCTATCAGCATGGCTTGGAGTGCTTTCCTTCTCCTTAGCTTGATCATCTCCTTCAGCATCAACTTCTTTGTCCTTGATCTGATCTGCTGGAATTTCGTCTTCCTTCTTTGATTCATCAGCAGCATCAGACTTATCACCTTGTGCTCTGTTCTGATCAGATGGGTCTAATGTACCCTCTAATTGCTTTGGTTGATCAGAAGACTTGGCTTTCTCTTCATCAGCAGGTGATATTGTCTTCTTGACAGTTTCAACTGTCTTCATTAAACCTTCATTGTCCACTGCAGACCTGTTACAAATCCAAGTAAAGTTGTCAAGAGGAATGAAAGTAGATGTTGGTTCCTCAGGCAGCTCCTCATAGGGTTTGATGTTTGGTCCATAGACAATGTGTTTGATGTTGGGAAGAGGGACCATTGAGCTTGGTTGTCCCCTTAGCTTCCTTGACTTCTTTGCCCAGAGTTCCATAGATTGAGCAATAGCCAGTTTGATAGATCTTTCCTTGAGGTCTACAGACTCCTCATAATCTTCAGGAATAGATTTATAGATCTTCTTGGCTTCAGCCTTTACAAATTGGCTTATCTTCAGCCTTAACTTGTCCAGAAAGAATTCTGAATCAAGTGCTTGAATAATAGAACCTGTTTCAAGCCATTGTAGAACCCATGCTTCTTCAGCATTGAAGTCTTTCCATTTGGTCATTTCAGCTGGACTCTTTGTCAGTCTGAATTCCCTCCACCTGTTGTATCTGATCTTCTCAGTGTTGAACTGTGTCAGGCGGTTGACCCTATTGTTTTCAGCTTCAAGCCGTTTGAGAAATTCTTCAAATATTGCAGGATCATCCCTGACAATATCTACAGATAATCTGATTTCTTCACTTCTCTTTGGCTTAAATTTTGGTGCAGGCATAGCAGGGATTGGCTTATTTGGATCTCTTTGCTCACCAATAACTATCCCACCACTGTGTTGATGACCATGAGCATCTTTTGTGCTGGCTTCAATGGCAGCAGCCAACTCTGCTGCTTCAACAGCATCTCTCTGCTCTTGGGTCATTTTGCTGGCTTCTTCCTCCAGCCTTTTGAGCTCTAAGCTCTTCTGCCTTTCTTCTTCTGCTTTCTCAGCAGCTATCCTCTGCTTTTCAGCAGCATCCAATCTTTTCTTTTCTGCAGCTGTCACATAAGTTGCAGCTTTGCCAGTCCTTTTTCTTCTTGATTCAGGACTCTCAACTGCTTGAATAGGAGTTGCAGCAACTGGAGTGGGGTGCAGAAGGAGTGTTTCTCCTTCACCTGTTGTGGTAGTCTGCTGTTCTTCTTCACCTTCAGCAGATACTACAGCAGAAGAGTCTGTAGTAGAAACTCCAAGTTCAGTAATAACAGTCTCAGCTGTCTTAACAGAAGGCTCTTCAATAGTGATTGGCCTCTCAGCTGATGTTGTTGTTTCTCTTACTGTTGCAACTGGCTCTTCAGAGAAGGTAACCTTTCTCTTAGCCTTTGATTTTGCAATCCTTTTGGCAGGGGGGTTGGCAGTAGGAGGTCCCCTTGCCTCGCTTCTTGTTCTTAGTCTCTTCAACCTTTGAAGAGGGATTTCCTCTTCAGACTCAGTTTTCTCAGAAGAAGAACCTGTCTTCATCTCCAGAATCTCCTTGGTGAAGTCTTCAATCACCTTTTCTGGTACTGTGTCTTCAGGTTGTGCTGATTTAGTCTCATCAGCAGACTGTGCTGTTTGCTCAGCAGACTTACTTGTCGGACCCTCCTTCTTGCTCTTCTTAGAAGGGGTCTTTTTAGACTTGGCAGCAGCCTTCCTTTTTGGTTTATCCACCATATGCCTCACTGGTTCGTATAGCTTGAATTCTTTGCTACCATGAGTTTGCTTTCCACCACCCATAGGGCATTGCAGTGATGCAAATAGATGACTGAGTAAGATGGCATGAGAATGCCTTTTATCACTCAGCAGTTCATAAACATGAGCAGCCCAGTTAACCTTCAAACCATAGTAGATACACACTATTGTGTAGTATCTTCTCCTGGGTAACCCATCCAGTGAACTCGTACTGCAGTCCAGTACTTTGGCAATAATATCAGCAAATCTCTGATATTCATCCTTCAACTGGGTCTTCATCAAAGTCCCAGTCATCTCTTCTCCTTTCTTAGCACAAATGGCCCAGAATTCTTCCTCCTTTTCAGACCCTAGGTCTGACACGTCTCCTCCCTTATTTGTTAAATTGTAAACTTCACTTAACACAGCAGCAGATATAGCAACTTTCTTACCACCGATAACAGCGGTCATGACAGTTTCATCATCATTGAACTTTCTGGTTGTGTAGAAATGATATACATCCTCTAAGTAGACCCTTTCTTCGTGAGCCTCTAAGACCGGAACCAACGATGCCTCTTTGATCTTTTCCAGTAATGAACGCATCAGATCAGTGCCAGAGAAATGGAATTTGCTGTAGTTGAAGTACCTTCCTTCGATAATCTTCTCCATTTCTGTCATTTAGAGAGTGGAAATCTACAAAGATACAGTTAACTTTTCGCAACAGAAGGGTTTGAGAGTTAGAGAGTTTGAGAATATTTGGGTGCGTAAGACGACTATACTGTTTAGATCGGATTTTATAGGTTTCATTTTGATTAGGTTTCCGTGATTTATCAGAACCGTTGATCTAATCTGACAGTTTTAAATCGTGTGGTTAGGAGAAGCGGATTTCAATTTTATTATTTTAATGTCAGATGGGCGGGAAACTCTATCGACACTAATCTGTTACTTATAAAAGCGCGTTTCTAATGATACGTTTTATAACCATGCTTATATAAGATATCAGATGAGTAGAGTTTAACTTATCTGACAGACGAGTGATCTGTTATCTGATATTACTAGAGAATGCCAATAGCTAGTAATCTTCCTCTGCTGTTTGTCAATCCAGCAAGATAAAATAATCTTCAATCTTCAAGAATTAAGAACAGATCTTTATGATAACATAACTTCAACTAACTGACATTAACTGATTTCATCTTTAGAGCAGAAGTACCGCTAGTCTTACACGTTCCCCCTGTCTTTAAGAATTCATAAGTTAACTAGTCTGTTGAAAGTTAATCCTTGAATAGAATAACTGATGACTAAGTTGTTGAACTCCAGTCTTCTGATGAGTTCCCCCTCAGCTTATGCATCCAAATTAAGTAATCCTAGTTCAGCTCTTAAAGTTGAAAACCTTACTTCACTTAAAGGTTTAGTGAAAATATCAGCAATCTGATTATCAGTATGAACATACTCAATCACAACATTGCCTTTTTCCACATGATCTCTAATGAAGTGATGTTTGATCTCAATATGTTTAGTCCTTGAATGACTTGTAGTATTCTGAGTAAGAGAGATTGCACTTGTATTGTCACAGTAGATTGGTATTCCACTGATTTTGATATTGTAATCTTCCAGTTGATGTTTCAACCAAAGTATTTGTGCACAACAAGCTCCAGCAGCTATATATTCAGCTTCAGCAGTAGATATAGAAACTGAGGTTTGTTTCTTACTCATCCATGAGATCAGACGACTACCTAAGAATTGACAGGCACCTGTTGTGCTCTTTCTGTCAATCTTGCAGCCAGCAAGGTCTGAATCTGAATAACCAATAAGCTCGAATCCAGATTCTCTAGGATACCACAATCCCAATTCTTGAGTGCCTTTAACATATTTCAATATCCTCTTGGCAGCTAAGAGATGAGATTCTTTGGGGTTTGATTGAAATCTTGCACAGACTCCAACTGAGTACATTATATCAGGTCTGCTTGCTGTTAGATACAACAGTGAACCAATAATGCCTCTATATTTGGTTATGTCCACTGATTTGCCATCTTCATCTTTATCCAAACGAAGACTTGTAGACATAGGAATAGTAGCAGTAGAGCTAGTTTCCATACCAAACTTCTTGAACAGATCTCTTTTGTATTTTGCTTGGCTGATGAATATTCCATCAGGCAACTGTCTAACTTGCAATCCAAGAAAATAATTAAGTTCACCCATCATGCTCATTTCAAACTTATTCTGCATCAGCTTGGAGAACTTATCACACATCTGTTGGTTAGTTGAACCAAAAATAATATCGTCCACATATATTTGCACAAGTAATATATGATTTTCCCATTCAATTGTAAACAAGGTTTTATCTACCTTACCTTTACGAAATCCTTTAATTAAAAGAAAATCAGATAGGGTATCATACCATGCTCTTGGAGCTTGTTTCAGTCCATAAAGGGCTTTCTTCAGACGATATACTTTGTCCTCTTCTTGATAGACTTCAAATCCAGGAGGTTGCTCAACATACACTTCTTCTTGCAATTCTCCATTGAGAAAAGCAGACTTCACATCCATCTGATAGACAGTGAAGTTCTTGTAAGCAGCATAGGCTAGAAACAGTCTGATTGCTTCAAGTCTTGCTACTGGTGCAAAAGTTTCATCAATGTCAATTCCTTCTTCTTCACAATAACCCTTGGCCACTAGTCTTGATTTGTTTCTGGTAACAATACCATCTTCATTCATCTTATTTCTGAATACCCACTTAGTGCCAATTACTCTTTGATGACTTGGTCTAGGAACTAAGTACCAGACTTCATTCCTTTCAAATTGATTCAACTCTTCTTGCATAGCTTCAATCCAGAAGGAATCACTGAGAGCTTCTTCAATTTGTTTAGGCTCTATTTGAGATAGAAATGTGACAAACATGGCATCTTGTGCAGCAGCTCTTCTTGTTTTCACTCTATCTAAAGGATCACCAATGACTAACTCAGGTGGGTGATTCTTGAGCCATCTTAGATCAGGTTGCAGATCAGGATGTTGTCCTCTGTTTTGATCTTGCAACACTACTGTTGGAGGTTCAGTAGTAGTCTGTTGAACATTTGCCGTCTGTTGAACAGTCTCTGGTCTGTCAGCTGTTTGCAACTCGTCTGTTAGACAATCAGCACTGTGATTTTGAACAGCACTTGAGTTAGCAGCTGAATTAAGATTAGGTAGTATGATGGGAACATATTCTTCATTTCTTCCAATGTCTAACTTCTGTAAATCAGCAGACAGGTCTTGGTTAATACTTTGATTCTTTTCAGAAGCTTGACTTGGCTCATCAAATACTACATGGATAGATTCTTCTATTAGTAATGTTCTTTTGTTAAAAACTCTATAGGCTTTACTAACAGTAGAGTATCCTACAAAAACAGCTTCGTCAGCCTTTTCTGCAAATGCAGTAAGGTGATTTTTCCCATTATTCAATACAAAACATTTACAACCAAAAATCTTAAAATAATGAATGTTTGGTTTTCTGTTGTTCCAAACTTCATATGGATTCTTGTTCTGATTTTTGTTGATCATACATCTGTTTTGGGTAAAGCATGCTGTATTTGTTGCTTCTGCCCAAAATCTTTGAGGCAGCTTAGCTTCAGCTATCATGGTTCTGACAGCTTCTTTCAGTGTTCTGTTTCTCCTTTCAGCAACACCATTCTGTTGAGGGGTTCTAGCAGCAGAATACTCATGATGTATTCCTTTGATATTACAATACTCTTCAACAGTAGAGTTTGTAAACTCTGTCCCTCTATCGGATCTGATCTTCAATATTTTGATACTCTTCTCATTCTGGATCAGTTCCATCAGATTGGTAAGATGTTCCTTGGTTTCACTTTTCTTCTTCATGAAAATCACCCAAGTATATCTTGAATAATCATCCACAACAGCTAGGCAGTATTTCTTTCCACCATTGCTGACTGGATCAATGGGTCCAAATAAGTCCATATGCAGTAGCTCCAATATCCTTCCAGAGGATTGGTGCTTCTTTTCTTTGAAAGATGACTTGATTTGTTTACCCTTCTGACATGCGTCACAGAGCTTGTCTTTGCTCATGACTGCTTTTGGAATCCCTTCTACCAAATCATTCTTGATTAATCTGTTGATGGTCTTGAAGTTTAAGTGATTCATTCTCTTGTGCCATAGCCAACTGACTTCACTTGGAGCAGATGCCACCAAACAAATACTTGAATTCTTGTCAACAGAATTCCAGTCGACTATGTAGACATTCCCTTGTCGTCTTCCAGATAAAATTACCTTCTTTGTTCCAATCTGTTCAACGTAGCACTTATCTGTTGAGAAGATGACTGAATATCCTTTGTCACAGAATTGACTTATGCTCAGCAGATTGTATTTGAGGCCTTTGACATATGAGACATCAGAAATCTCTATGTTTCCTCTGATTAATCTTCCTTTAGCTTTAATCTTGCATTCTTTGCTGTCTCCAAATGTAACACTTGGACCATCCACAGCAACTGCATCAGTCAGCTCATGTATGTTTCCACACATGTGTCTTGAACATCCACTGTCCAAGTACCAAATCTTCTCTACTTTACTCCTACTCCTAATCCTAACCTACAAAACAAAAGTAAAATTGTTTTAGGTACCCTTATTGAGAGGGTCCTGGAGGATTAGTTCCACCTTTGACAACCCAAGATGTTGATGTCTTAGGCTTCTTAGGCTTCTGAGTTTTAGCAGGAGTATGAACAGTTTCATTTTTATCATAGTTATCAGATAAGTCATGTTGATGATCAGTATGATATGAATAATGTTCATAAGCAGGGTAAGGTGCATGATAAGCAGGGTATGCATGCATTGGATGAGCAGGGTAAGGTGCATAGTAACTAGGAAATTGAGGTGCATGATACATAGGATGATATGCAGCAGGTTGCACATAATATGACTCATTTCCATACCAAGCATTTTGATTTTTCTTGTTCTTATGCTTCTTTGGTTTACTAGATGCTTGCTCATTTGATTTTGACTTAGTTTTACCAACAGATTGATTCATTTTAGCTTTATCAGCAGACTTCTTAGGACTCTGCTGTTTGGTCTTACTAGTCTGATTTCCTATACTAGGCTCTTTGCTCTTTTTAGCCTTAGGAGATTTCTTCTCCTTTGATACTTTCTCAGATGAGGTAGGTTTAGAGGTTTGCACATACAAGATGACCTTACTATTGTCAGCAGAAATGAACTTTTCAGTATGATTCAACTCTAATTTATCCTTTTCTAAAGGTGTCTCCTGTTTACTAGATGTAGGCATGGATGCAACAGTTGACTTATCATGAGACTCAATAATTTTCTCAAGTTCCATGATTTTTCCTTTATAAACCTCACATTCAGCTTTCAGAGACTCATGTTCTTGCTCAAGCTGTTTATATTCAGCTGATTCCCTTGGCTTTTCAGCTAAGAGTTTCAGTGAACTATTTTGCTCTTTCAGCAGGATCATCTCTTCCTTAAGCTTTTTGTATGCTTCAGCAATACTGGTATTGTTAAGCATCATTTGTTCAAATGAATTAAACAGTTCATCATTAAGAGGAGTTACCTCATCCTCAGAGTCATCAGATTCCTTTGCCATCAGGCACAGGAGAGCAGGTTTTTCTTCATCAGAAGATTCTTCATCAGACGTGTCTGAATCTGAATCAGATGAGTAGACAGCAGCTAGCTTTTCTGCTTCAGCCATCATTGCCTTGCCTTTCTGATGCTTTCTTTCCTTTCTGATTCTCTTCTCTTCCTCAGTGTATTTCTCTGCTTTTGGATATGGACAATCTCTGATGAAATGTCCCAATTTCCTGCAGTTGTAACACATTAGTTTTGCTTTATAATCATCTTTTTCTTGAGAAGAAGAGTTAGGTTTAGAAGTAGAAGCAGCATGATTGTATTTGTTTTTCATCTTTCTCTTGTAGAACTTCTTGAAGTTGTTCATCAATAATGCTACATCTCCAGCAGTGTACTCCTTCTTGTTGAGTAGTGATGCTTCATCAGATGAGTCCACATCTTGGCTTCTATGTGCTGGTCTCCTGGTGTTTTCAGCAGCAACTAAGGCAGCTGTGGGTCCTGAAGTTGAGGTTTCTTCAATACCCATTCTAGGCAGTTTATACTCATAAGCCTTGAGTGCAGAAAACAGCTCTGTAAGAGAGATCTTCCCCAGATCCCTTGATTCTTCCATTGCTGTCACTTTCATGTTGAACTTAGGAGGTAGTGCCTTCAGTACTCTGATGGTTATCTCCTTGTCGGTCAAGGTTTTTCCAAGCTTCAATACTTTATTTAATATTCTTGTAAATCTTGTATCCATCTGATCAATGGTTTCAGAGGATTTCATCTTGAAGTTATCCAGCTTTTCTAGAGCAACACTCAGCTGATGCTCTTTTATGGCGTCGTTCCATTCGCTCATATCTCTGACTTTATCCCACATCTCTTTTGCAGATTTGCAATGTTTGATCTTGTCAAACCGATCATTGTCCAGGGCTTTAGTCATGATAAATCTTCCAATTTTGTCCAGGTTGAACAGCTTAATTTCTTCAGCTGTCATTTCGTTCAAATCTTTTTCCACCACGGTATCAACTTCATTGATCTTTATCGTCTTGGTGAACTTGAATGGACCTTTTGTAATGCAGGTGAACATGTTGTCATTGTAGGCAGCAAGGAAAATCTCCATCCTGATTTTCCAGTCTTCGAAGGACATGCCAGCAATGTGGGGAACATGGTTTATGCATTCCATTTTCAAAAAGTTTTAGTTTTTCAAAAAGATGCTCTTTTGAAAAGTTTTAAAAACCTTTGAAAAACACTTGGATCAAGCTCGTTGATCAGGCAGCTGATTCTAATGAACCACCTGCTCTGATACCACTTGTTGGTCCCAAGTGGTCAGATGAGGTCTAGAGGGGGGGGGGGTGAATAGACCTCTGAAAATTTTTTAACTTAAAAACTTTTCAGTCTTCTGTCAGCAGACTAAGCTGATGAAGAACAGTAAGCAGACTAATCTGTTCGTGAACAAATCTTGAACAGACGACTGACCACTCTTCTTACAGAAACTTAGCTGTTTTTCAGCAAAACAGTTTTTCAGAGAGTATACTTGCAGCGGATTGTTTCAAAGTGTTTTTCACAAGTAAACTAAGTTCTAAAAAGATTTTATCCCCAGTTTAAAACTCCTTATAAAATCTTTTGATTAATTCAAAGTGTTTAGAATGCAAACTTTTGAAATATGCAAGAAAACTTTAGATGCAAAATAACACAAAGAATTTTTATAGTGGTTATATGGATAAAAATCCTTTAGTCCACTCTTCCAGATCACTTAGATTCTGGGTTATACTATAATCACTTAGATTACAATATTTCTCCACTTACACCTAAACAACTAATGAAAAGGCTGTAAGCTCACAATAGGAATTCACAAAGAAAACCTATCCTCTAAAGTAGAATCACTCACAAAGATGGATTCTCACTTCGCACAACACTTAGCTTTCACAAAATCACTCAGATAATGTTTTTCTGTTTTCTTCAACTTGGTTTCTGTCAACAGATGACTTCCACCAGACGAGTGAGCTGTTCGAGCTTTTGAGACTTTGAAAAATTCTGCTTCAAAATTTCGATCTCTGATTGTTGTTGTATTCTTGCTCGATTGAAATTCAGCTCTATTTATACATGGAGATGAAAATATGACCGTTGAAGGCAAGTCACAATTCAAATCCATCCTTCAGCTCTTTTGGAACGGCTCCCTGCAGCAATCCGTACTGTGTACAGTACCTTTCTGTCCATCGCATTTAATGCTGCATTAAATGCACTCTGCTGATCCGAGGATATCTTCAATTATTTGCCATTACTACCCTTCTCTTTCAGCATTTATTACACCAAGTGCATTTATTACCGTTGGACTAATCTCTTGACCTCTTCTACTCTGCTGATCAAAACGACTCTGCTGATAGATACTCTGCTGATCAAATACTGAACTAATCTGATTTGACTCGGCTGATGATCTACCCTTCTGTTCGCTGTTTCAGCAAGAGATCACTAGTCTTCTGAGCTTTGAACTTTGAACTATTCTGATGTCTTCTTTTACTTGTTCAAAATTCTTCTAAGTGAACTAAGCTTTCCATACTTAGCTGATTATGATGTTTTGGAAATCATCAAAACCTTCCCTTAATTACTTATCTTCTTTGCACTTCATCTTCATCTTCATCCAACATGTTTACTGTTACTGTGTGGGCCCCTATTCTTGGTGTGTGGAATCGTGGGTAACCTGGAAGGTTAGGGTCGGAGGGTTACCTCGATCCACCGCAGACCCGCTTCACGAGCCAAGTGTGGAGGTTACACTTGGGGAGTGAATGTCAAACTCCTGGCATTTGACGTCAATGCACACTGTTATGTAAGGTCGCACCTTACTTGCAGTATTCGGGGGTGGTTTTCCTGACTGTGGATTGGAGGGTAAGAGGAGAACGGCATCAAGAAATGTTGATTACTTGTTTAATGTGCTTAAATTGTTATAGTGTTGGGTTATTGGTAACGTCAGGATGTTAAAAGCAGCAGAATTTAAAAAAAATTTAAATAACCCAATCAAGATATTTACTCATCTAGTCATACGAATAGGATTTTCAGCAAATAAACCAACAATAGGGGGTTATCGAAGTTACCTCACCACAGCAACGGTGGGGGTTTTTCTCCGGTCTTCTTTCAGATTTGATGGATTTGGTTCCAGAGAAGCACTCCAAGCGTTGTGCCTCTAGCGGTATCCACACCAACTGGATTGAAGCAACTCTCTTGGATCCTTAGGCTCAGAACTTGGATCCAAAAGTTATCAAGCAAGGAAGAAGGAGAAAACATTTACATGAACCCTGTGCAATTGCACAGAGTTCGGCCGAACCCTACTTGCTAAGGGAGGGGCGGCTATTTTAAGATTTGGAGAGGGGGGGAGGCTCCTTGCTTGGAGAAGGGGGCGGCTAGCTTGTGTGCTAGGGTTAGGGTTTTTGGTCTCCTTCTCCTTATTTATAGATAAGGAATTTTGACCTAATGTGATCTAGTCCAACTAGGAAACTTAAAGCCCATTTACTTATGGTCTTTATTTGTTTTCTAATGGACTTAGAACCCCTTTTAATTAAATAAACTCATTTAATTAATTCAGCCCATTTAATTAATCATATAATTAATCAATTACATTAATTCCTCTCTTATTATTAATTAATTAGTTTCCTTCTTCAAGAATTAACACTTTAATTCTTAAGTTTTGATTTGACCCTATAAATCAAACTTTCATTATATGATTTGTTGCAGTTCAATTGTATTGTGTGTGACCCTCTAGGTTCACCATCAATTGGCCGCGGGCCCACGACTTTCGTGATTTAATTTGCGAGCTTATTAATGGCTCCGATTAATTGAACCCCTTAAATTAACCACTCAAGAATTAATTTTCTTGTTAATTCATGAGTACCCACACCTCATGGTCGATGTCTAGCCACAAGCCCATGAGGTCCAACTTCAGGTGAATTGATCTCTGTGAACCTCACCTCTTATAAGTACCATGTACATATGGTCCTTCTATCGACTTAATTTCCTGATCGAGACCTAGGGTGTGTGAATTGATCGGCACCTCTAATTATCTCGATAACTGTATTCTAATTCCTGATAATGATTCCAGTGTGACTGCTAAATTTGAAAACTCCTTTCCAAATCCGTCACCAACTATGGCCATAGTTTTCTCGGAATCTATTATCTAAGAACGTATAGGAAAATCTCTCAGCACACTACGTTGAGTTGGTAGATCCCATATTGATGCTAACCATTCGCGTACACGACTATACGAACCCAACTTAGGCACACAATGATCAGGCTATGTGATCGGCACCTAAATCTAAGTACGCACGCCCATGTACCGAATTCGCCCTAGCACCTCAAGTCTAAGGACTAAATCGTACACTATTATAAGTTTTAGAAACATCCCATCGCCGATGTGCGTCATGCGCTTCCACAATGGGTTTCTCTGTTCGGGTCGTTCGACGCGTTCGATCCCCTATTGAACCACCTACTCATATGCACTAGCATCAAAATTCCTTGCTCATGAAACGCTACAAATTCACTCCATGTGAATCATGAATATTTGTACAAGTCTTTGCGGTTCCATAGATAGCCCGTCTCGTTTGGAATCTATGACTTGGAACAGTTTTAAGATCACGACCTTAGAGACTATTTCATGATTGCACTCATACTGAAGTGAATCGTCCCATAGTCTATTGTGATCTAAGGATTTCATCCAATCACTTAAGTGATTCGCGAGAGATGAAGTTGGCCATTAATTAGAATTTTTGAGAAAATATTTTGTTGAATATTATTTGGTAAGTTTGATTTGTAAATTAATTAACCAAAGTTTTGATTGTTTGTTTTATGGGTAGAAAATAAAGTTTACTTGAGAAAGGCTTAAAAAAATTATATAGTAGAAAGGGGGAGGGGTACAATTTCCGGTGAGGTCGGCCGGAGCCATGGCTGCTACTGGTGCAGGAAGCCGTTTGTGCTTGCTGCACACAGCAACAAGCCACATTGGGCCTATTGTCTTGCAACAGGCCCAGGTCTGTTGCATTTGCAATAGACCACCCATTTGGGCCTGTTGCAATGCAACATGCCATCTAGCCCGTTTGTGGACCGGCCCACATAAAAAAAAAAAGTTTATAATATAAAAATTTAATAAAATAAAATTATTAATGAACAAAAATAAAAAGAGAAAATATGGAAAAGCAATTAAATATAAACTTTTTAAATATTATTTAAATTAATTTACTTTTAAAATATTAAAATAAATACATTTTATAAGTAAATATTTTGTCTTAAAGAAAAATAATTGTTTTAATATTAAATTTCAAAAATTGATGATGTAATAAAATTAAGTAACAAAAATTTCATTAAAGAATAAAATAATTTTATTATTGAATAAGATAATATAAATAAATTATGATAACTTTTAAATAAAGTAAATACTTAACTTTCTATGAGTATAAAAATATATATATATAGTAAAGAGATTTATATGAAAATAATAAATTTGTAATTATTTAGAAAAAAAATAATAAACCTTTAGAAAATAATATAAATGATTATTTTCTGAAAAATAAAATAATAAACTTATTTTATGAATAATAAAATATTTTTTGAAAATAAATATATTAATTAAATAATTTTAAACAAAAAATAGGGTTAAATAAAATATAAGAATATTCAGACAAAGAAATCTAAGTAAATTTCGAGAAAACAAAAATAAGGTTAAATAATTATAAATTATTTTCGAATAAGATCAGGATTATAATACTTTTCGATAAAATAATAATTTCAAGGGTACATTAATTCTTAAGTAAATAAAATAAAATAATTTGAATAATATTTATTCGAAAAATAAATAATTTGAAAATAAAATAAAATATTTTGATTAAATGTTTTTCCGAATTAAATAAATTCAATAAAAAATTGATAAATATTAAACATAATTTTAATTAATCTTGAATATTAATTTTCATAAAGAAAATTCATAAATAATTTGAAAAATATTTTCCGGAAAAAAATAATTTTAAAAAAAACTAAAATAATTTTGGTTAATTATTTTTCTGAAAATAAATAAATTCGAAAATAAATAAAATTATTTATTTTCTGGAAATAAATTTTAAAAAAGAGAAAATAAATTTTTAATAAAGGATTTCGAAAATAAATAATAACTTTTTCGGAATTTAATAAATGTCCAAGTTTTGATCGTGGCTTCGATATTGAACAACCACGATTCCATTGTTTGCTCGACTAAAGCATTGCTTTAGTCACTCTAGAATCCTTATGGATTTATTAGATTCTATGATCGTTACATATACGTGTACAGGAACCGAAGGCGCTAGTTTTCCGCATTTCCTCGAGAATCGTAAGCTACACAAGTGAGTGTTGTGTGTTACTTGTGTGTAAGTCCAAATGTGCTAATAGGTCGAGTATTGACTGCAACTTAGTCCCTAAACGAACAAGGATGTGATGTATGATACAATGAATAACTCGACTGCTAGGACGAACTATTCTTGTTGAATTATTATGCTAATGCTTATGTGCTTATAAGTACTTGATATTGTATACCGAATTGTTTTGATTATTATGATTGTGTTATTTACTGATTTCTTGTTACTCGATTGTTATTGTACTGTATTGTTACTGGATTGTTAATGTATTTTATTGTTTCTTATTATTTTGTGGGCCCTATTTTGGTGTGCGGAATCGTGGATAACTCGGAAGGCTAGGGCCGGAGGGTTACCTCGGTCCAACGTAGACCCGCTTCACGAACCAAGTGTGGAGGTTACACTTGGGGAGTGAATGTCAAACTCCTGGCATTAGACGTTGATTTAACCGGATTTCGTCAGGTTAATTGAATATCAGTGAATTTCGTGATATCGGGGGGTTTTCGATATTTATATATATATTATAGGGCTCTGTTACTTTATTCCGGATGGATCGTTTACAAAGAAAAGCAATATTCAAGAACAAGAAGTAAAACCACAAACAAAGTAAAGAACACACCAATATGGAGATCAAAAGCTATGAATAATATTGAATCTTATTCAGTTGTGCTGTAGTAAGTAGTGTATAATCATGTATATTTTGAGTTGAGGGATTTCGTAGTCTCTCTATACAATGATCAACTAGGTATTTATATCATGCTAAACCTAGCGTTACAAGGAAACATAGTCCTAATAGGACTCGGCCCAAATATCCTTCTTGGGTCCGGTGTATTGTCTATTGATCGAAGAGAGCTGCATTCGGGCTGGTCGATGAGATGATCTTGAACAGCCTGATTTGGTCGAACCGATCTCAAGTTCTTTAGTCGATCGTACAGTATGTAGGGTGCGAAATAGCCCCCATCAGTACTCCCTCACTTCTTCGAGCGTATAGATAATAGAAGCTCGTAGAAGTAGATAAATCTTCACGACTGTTTGTTTTCTATGAATGGAGCCTCGTTAAAAACCTTTCTTAAGAAAAAACCCTGTGGAAAAAAATCTTAAGTAAGGAAAAGAGTGCTACACATCATATATAGTCGTTTTCTCTGTCCGATTACGAATCGCCACGCGTCTATTCAGGAGGTTTTTTATATCCTTCCGTTTTTGGCGGGAATATGATTAGTTGCGATGAGTTCGAAACGTCTTTTCTAATCTTATTATAAATAGGTGACTTTTGAGTTAGCCATTTTTCCTTTATACTTTCTTATAATTCGTAGTCATTTTCTTGCTTAGTCGTTCATCACATAAAACTTTTCCCATTATCGACCTTCATTTTCCGAGAACCAGAATATATGGCTTCTGTAAGAAGATCTTCTTCTTCTTCTAGAGAGATCGTCGCCCCTGATAACGAGGAGGAATTGCATCCTAATTTTTCGGGCGATCAAGCTGCAGTTTCTGAATTCGTCGTTCCTATAGAAGATACTTTTAAGGTAAGGATCCTTTCAGATGCGGATGTAGCTGCCCAAGCCAAAAAGGGCAAAGGTACTGTTCCTCAGATTTCTGAACCAATTGAGGACGTAGCTTGTGTTTATACGGTGGAAACATTCCCGGAGGTTGTAAACAACTATACGAAATATTTCCCGAAAGGTTCCGAAATAATTCTTCCTTCCCCTTCTGATAGGGTCACATCTCCACCGGAGGGATGTCGAGCTTTTTATACGGCTCACTTCAACAGCGGACTGCGTCTTCCTTTGTCTCCTCTTTTTCTCGAAGTTTTGAAAACTTTCAGTGTGTGCTTGACACAGCTGGTTCCAAATTCCGTTGCTTTTGTGGTTTGTTTTTCCGTTTTGATGATTGCGAAGGGGTTCAAACCTTCCTTTCGTAATTTTATGCAACTTTTCCGCTTCAATATTTCTAGTTCTTCAAATCGTGGATATTTCTTCGCTAGTCAGCGGCCTAGTAGAGCGATCTTTGACGCCCCTGTTTCTAGTAATCCTTCATGGAAGTCTCATTTCTTCTTTGTTCGTCCTCCGTCTAATCTTTGTTTGGCGGATGGTTCGATCGTGCCTTTTTCATGGGATCATGATTCCAGTTGGATTCCTGGAGGTCGCTTACCGACTGGCGAACTAGTTCCTGATGATGCTCAGTTTATCGCTGAGATCCCCGAAATGCGTGCAAACAAATATCAAAGTGCTCTTCTGATCGGGGAAGCTTTCCTTCGTAAGGCGGGGTTAAGTGTTCATAACTTTCCCATCAGTTCATCATCTGAACTTCTTGGTTAGTACTTTATTTTGGCTTAGTGTTATGATGATACCGTTTATAGGGAAGAAAAATAACTTATAATTTATTTCTTTTTCAGCCGATATGGTAGAGAACTCTCGGCATTCTTCGAAGGGAAAAATGGTGCTGTCGAAATCTTCCAAATCCGTAGAGAATGCCCCTATCGAGCAGAGAGCTTCTCTTTATGCTGAAAAGGTGATATCTTTTTCCTTTGATCCTGTTAACAGATAATTTTAAGGGTCTTCCTTAATTTACTAATCCATCTCTTTTTCTTGCTCTCTTTGTTTTTCCAGACTAAAACTTGCCTTGCGTCATACGCCTATGAAAATGCACTTTGGAAACAACAGTGCGAGTTCCTGGAAGAGAAGTATAAAGCTTTACTTCATAAATCCTCTGGTTCAGAGGTTGGTCCCTCAACATCTTCTTCCGTTCCTGTCTTAGAGACTCGTGCTACCGGGACTGAAGATCAAGAAATGATGAACAGGGTGATGGAGATTTCTCGTGCACAAGAGCAGGCCAATCAAATGGCTAGAATGTTAGAGGAATTCCAGTTACAGAGCACAGCTCGAATTAGTGAGCTTGAATCTCAAGTATCACGCCTTGAAACTTCTTTAGAGGAGTATGAAAAGGATGTCCCACTTAGTGGACTTAGGGATCGATACGGTAGGAATCCTGACGAAAGAGTTGCTCGTGAATTCCTTAATTCTCCTGTTCATACGGCGTTGGTGTATCGGATGGTCGGTCCCCTTCTTGAGAATACTTTTAAGAAGGCGATTCATCAGCTGGTCGCCTTAGAGATGATCGACGACCGTCGGAGGGAGTATTTTAAGGCGGCGCACATTCGGTTGAATCGTTATGGTGAAATTTATTCTTCTTCCGAGCTTCCAGATGTCGTATATCAAGGTTTTCCTTTGGCTCACCTTGTCGAAGAGTTTGGAAATCCATTGCCGATTCCTCCTTCTGATGTTAACGAGGAGCTCGATAATACTTTTATCGATCCCGAAGACGAAGAAGAAGAGGAAGATGATATCGGCATGACTGAGGACGTCGGTAGCGATCAGAGAATTCCGGATAGCGAACAGGCTTCTTAAGATAGTGATTTTTTTTTAAATAACCGTTGTAATTATTTACTCGTAGGTGTTAATTGTAATTTCACCTTTTCATCTCTTTGTACGCTAAACGTTTCGTATTCTGTCAGTTGTGTCTTTTCACATTCTAGCGTTTGCTCCAAGGTCAGTTTCTCTGTTTCGCGCCCTTTCTTTAGGTCAGTCGCGTCTTTTCGTGTAGTATAAATACGAAAGGTAAAAACTTGGCTTGTTTTTTACTGCTATACTCCTCTCTTAATAGAATACTCTTTTTTCCAACCAGTCGATAAACTTTCTCGATATTAATTAGTATTTTTCCATAATCCGATCATGAGTAACCTTTTTGGTAATACTTCAAAGCGACCTTCTCGTGAGGGCGCTAGAGATAATAGATCCAAAAGATCTCGAAGAGATGGGCCGTCGATGGAGCCTCCTCGTTCATCCTCAATAATTAGGTCGGAGATTGATACTCGCGTTATAGCCTCCGAACCTTTTTCTGTAGTGAACTCGTCGTTTTCTGAACCAATCTTTTCTTCTTCCACTCAAGTAGGGAGCATGCCTTCCCCTGGTCGAAGAGCTTTCGGCGATATGTCCAATGAGGAACCGACCTATACTATACCTGTTACTTCAAGTGCTTCTTCCTTCGAGCATGTTTTTCATGGAGGGGATTTTGCTATTTCCCTTCCTTTGTCTACTTCTATTGCCCCAGTCGCCGGCGGAGGGCAAGCTGGTGATGATTTTTTTGTCAATCCTTCTGCAACACAATCTATTGTGCAGGATTGTCCTGATTATCTGTTTAATGATACTACTGTGATGACAACTTCTTTCGAGTCGGGAGGACCTTCTGGAGGTCGGACCGGTTCCAGGTCTGGTCGTCGAACGGTTATTTCTGCTTCGGGCAAGGAGACCTCCGTTAGCCCCGACGAGAGAGAATCTCCTCGTCCATTAGATGATCGATGCATCTTTGAGCAAGTTAAAGATATTATGTTATCAGAGACTCCTCGTTCTGATGGTGTCCCTTCCAATAGTGAATTGCCTGGCTCAGTTGAGCCTGATGCTTTGTCTTGGGATCTGGGTTTAAGCACTATTTTGCCTGGTGAGCTGAAGAAGCTTGAGGGTACCTCCAACGTACGCCTGGTTCAATCGCTGGTGAAGATATGTGAACAGGTGGACGAATCTTTTCACTACTTTATTTGTTTTAATTTTTGAGTTCCTTCTTACATAAGGATTGTTTTCTTTTTTCAGGCTAAGTACTTTGCACTCCAGCTGGGTGTGCAAAACGATGATTTGTGGAAAAATAGAAGTGCTTATCAACGTCAGTTGGAGTCAGAGAAAGCTAAAGCTGCAGGGCTGACGTTGAATCTTCAGCTTGCCAGAGATGATCTCCAAAGATTGGAGGCTGATAAAGTTGTCCTTGAAAAGGAGAAATATGATTTAGTTCAGGCTGCTGCCCTTGCAGAGGAGTCTCAGCGGCGGTCCTATGAGGAAGGATATGACGCCGGTTATCTAAAGCGTCAAGAAGAGTTGATGGCTTTTGCTGGCAACTTGACTCCTCGGAGGACTGTTTCCAGTAGTCGACCTGCTGACCGTTCTTCTCAGTGATCTTTGTTCGCCTTTGGCAGGCTTTAGACTGTCTTTTTTTTTTTTTTTTTTTTTTTTCTTGCCCAACTTTTGAACATTTGTTCGGGCTGAAATTCTTGTAATGGGAGAAGCTCTAAATTGGAAATGATGACCTTTTGGTAGGCAAATTCTTGCCTTGATCAATTTTCTTCTGTCGATACACTTTGTCGTTGTATATTTTGCCTTTACGCATAAATATAGTCGTCATGAAATAATCAGTATGGATTAGCATACTTGTCTGAATTTGATTTTTGCGAAGAAAACTTCAGGATATAGAAAAGGTAGCTTGATCTTGGTCGGTCACTGGTCACTTTTTGAGTAACTGAATTGTATAATGTTTGCTCCTGCAAATCAAATCTTTTATTGATCAATCCAGTATAATCCCTTGGAGTATGTCCACCAACGTGTTTCACGTCAAGATGTAGACAATAGATCATTCGTATCGATAATAGTTGTTAAAGAGCTCTCGGTATCTCGGTCGATGTTCGATCCATGCCTTGTAGATTTGTCTTTTTGCGATCTAAATCTTATATAAGGAGGCTATTGTTCCTTTTGTTGAACTCCGTTTCTCTTTACATCGAACTAAGGAAAAAAATAATCCCTTTCAGTCTCTTCCAAACCTTTATGTTTCCCAGCATTAACTTTGAACTATATGTTCCTCAATTAATGTATTGTCATGTCATTTCTTTGATATGGGAGGAATTGGAAAGTGTAGAAGTCTTGGTCAGATCTGACCTGTTCAGACCTCCTTAAGCAATTCTTTGGTATGTTAGGCAGTTACGTCCTTGCAGTTTCGAATAAGGAGGACTATTCTCCTGATTTCTATGTCAGATATCTTGGATTCCAGAGGAGTTCCTGTATGGCTTAGTCAATGGTCATCCATATGATGTATGAGGCAGTGACGTCCCTCGTATAGTGAAGGGTTTGGTCTTTTATCTTTTATCG
Organism: Penstemon eatonii; assembly: GCA_038501285.1. NCBI lineage: Eukaryota > Viridiplantae > Streptophyta > Magnoliopsida > Lamiales > Plantaginaceae > Penstemon > Penstemon eatonii. The sequence goes on from CM076713.1 coordinate 25,466,589, forward strand.
AGCAACTGTCCTTTTCGCTGCGATTTTAAAGCTTGTATAACTTTGTTTCTGGATTCTAGGTTTTTAAGCCATCGACCATGAAGTATGATCGTGCCGGTATGTCTGATCCGGAGCTTTTTAGATCTTTTTGTGTTATTCGATGATCGTTTCGATCTACGACCTCTTATTCTTTTCGACTAGTTGAAGCGATTAGATAGTGCCGTTCCAACTTACTTGCATTTATTACGGGGAGTCAAAGGGTCGTATCCATATCCGTTGATCAAATACTTTTTCAGCCGTTGGATCCCTTAGATCTACCCTTATAAATAGGGGGTGGTTTGCATTCTTCATTTGCAATTTCTCAAAAAGGATGGAGATCTCAGATTCCTTAGATTTTATTCTGCCCTCTGATCACATTGTCTTCAAAAAGTCACATTATCGGGATTTGTTTATTCAAAATAGTGAAATCGTTCCCAGTCTTGTATCGACGGGTCCCATGTCAGCCCTACCTTGTATCGACGGGTCCCATGAGATCTCTGCCTTGGTCTTCATCAATTTAGAGGTCCGTGGTTTCTTGTTTGCACATGGAGGGTTCATACTTGCCAGTCACCCCCGCTCTTGGATGTTACCTCAGGGGTGATAGACCACCGGGGTGGCTGGTAAACTTACCGTTTCACGACGGTCCCGAAGAGATGCTGCTTTAGGATAAAATGTTTTATAGATAATGTAAAAGCAGTATCTTCTTTCGGGTGAGTGAGCATTGCTAGTCATCTGGCTGGTAATGTTCATTTCGTCTGGAAGAACACTTGATCTTCAGAGCCTAGCCATCGAACTAAAGAAGTCGACCATCCTGAGCAGAATGCTTCTTAGGTGGTTTATTATAGTCGACGAGGTACTAGGGAGGAGATTGGTGTTTCCGTGGACATTGTCGTGAAGATAGCCGATCCTATAGGATCATTTTAATTAAATCATTGTAACGATCTTTAAGTAGCGTGTAGACCTTTGTAACGTAGGATTTTTGTATGTAACTGATTTGATGAATAAAATATTACTTTTATCCCTCGCATCTTCCTTGTCGTTGATTCTGTCATAATTTTTATTTATGAGTAGCGATTTCCGAGCAGACGGATTCATACGTAGTTTATCTTCAAAACTTCAGGAGTATTAGCAGATCATTTAGATCGTTAGGAACAGATCAAGGAGTGTTTATTGAGCGGATCAATGTTTACTCATCTTGTCATAATTTGGAATTAGGTTTTTATCACCTAAAATCTTTTTGATCGCTATAGATTTATCGAGGAGTTTTTATCGAGCGGATCAATTTATACTCAACTCGTTTGTTTAGACTTAGATTGAGGAGTGTTTATTGAGCGGATCAATGTATACTCAACTCTTTTTTTTTTTTTTTTTTTTTTTTTTGAATTAGACTTAGGTTTTTAACCTAAAGGTCTTTAAATCGTCATAAATAAATCGTTGAAAATATATAGAGGAGTTTGTATTGAGCGGATCAATGTTTACTCGACTCGTTTGTAATTAGACTTAGGTTTTTAACCCAAAAGTCTTTTTGATCGCTGGATATATATCGAGGAGTTTTTATTGAGCGGATCAATGTTTACTCGACTCGTTTTTAATTTGGACTTAGGTTTTTAACCCAAAAAATCCTTTTTTGTAAATATATCGAGGAGTGTTTATTGAGCGGATCAATGTTTACTCGACTCGTCTTTAATTTAGACTTAGGTTTTTAGTACCTGAAAGTCTTTTTGATATATCGAGGAGTTTTTATCGAGCGGATCGATGTTTACTCAACTCGTTTTGTTTAGACTTTGGTTTTTAATACCAAAAGTCTTTTAATCGTCGTAAGCATATCGAGGAGTGTTTATTGAGCGGATCAATGTATACTCGACTCGTTTTTAATTAGACTTAGGTTTTTAGCCCAAAAGTCTCTTTGTCGTAAATATATCGAGGAGTTTTTATTGAGCGGATCAATGTTTACTCGACTCGTTTTTAACTAGTTCCCATCAATATGATAGTGTAATTCGAAGGAGTGTTTAACCGAAATAATCGATGTATAGAAAATGCTAAAAATCTTTAATAATTGAACTGTAGGCTAAGGCCTTTATTACAAGGATTAAAACTTGATAAAGTAAAATAAAACAATGCAGTATAATCTGCTAAAATTTATTTACCATAGTATTTCCTAAGGTTGACCGCATTCCAGGTTCTTGGTAGGGCTGTTCCATCCAAGTGTGCAATTTTGTATGAACCATTCTTTCCTACGCCAATGACGATGTAAGGTCCATCCCAATTTTGCTGTAACTTTCCCACATGCTTGGATACTTCTACCTTTTTCAAGACCAAGTCTCCTTCTTTGAAGGTTCGGACGCGTACTTTTTGATTGTATGCTTTCTCCATATTTGCTTTAGTGGCTTGTAGGCGTACCGCAGCTTTATCTCTTAAAGCTTCTGTTAAATCAATGTCATTTTCTCTCAACTTTTCATTTTCTTGATCATTAAACATCTCTATTCTTGGCGTTGGGATTAAGGTTTCAACAGGGATAACAGCTTCCGACCCATATACCAAGCTAAAGGGGGTTTCCCCGGTTGAGCTCCTTACTATGGTTCGATTAGCCCATAGTACTCCTGGGAGTTCATCAAGCCATTTTCCTTTGGCAGCTCCTAATCTTTTTTCCAAAGATTTTATTATCTCTCGGTTTGCTACTTCAGTTTGTCCATTTGCTCTAGGATGTCCTACCGAGGTAAAATTTTGTTGAATTCCAAGTTTTGTGCACCATTCTATTATTTGTTTTCCCGCGAATTGAGTTCCATTATCGGAGATAAGGATCCTTGGGATGCCGAATCGACAAACTATGAATTTCCATAGGAAGTTGATAACTTGGAATTGGGTTATTCGCGCGAGGGCGACGCATTCTATCCATTTGCTGAAGTATTCTACAGCGACGAGGACATAGGATTTCTTAGATCTGGCTGCTGGGAATGGTCCCACAATGTCCATTCCCCATTGGTCGAAAGGCCAACATACTGGAATTGGGTGCATGTTTTCTGCTGGTCGATGGCATATGTTAGTGTGGATCTGGCAGTGATGACATTCTTGGACATATCGAGCGGCATCTTTATTGACGGTAGGCCAATAGTAACCTGTCCTGAGACATTTTAAGGCCAATGCCCTTGATCCGCTGTGATTTCCTGCATCTCCTTCATGTATTTCTCGTAGTATATCGATGGTTTGTGATTCAGAGACACATTTCAGAAGAATTCCTGATACTGATCTTCGGTAGAGTTTTCCTTCTACAAGTGTATACTTTGGAGCTCGATATCTTATTTTCCGAGCTTCATTTTGGTCAGGTGGTAGTTTTCCTTCTCGAAGATAGTCTATCATCGGGGTCATCCAGTTTTCTTCGGCTTCTTCGATTTCCATTATATCGACTACCGGTGTTTCATCGATATCGATTGCCGGCGTATTAGAGATCAACCAGTTGATCACCCGTTCGGTCTTTCCGTCATGGGATCCTGTGAACTTGGATAGTTGATCGGCCCATTTATTTTCCGAACATGGGATGTTCTGAATACTAAAGCTTTCGAATTTCTCAGCTAGTGTTTTCACTTTGGTGAGGTATTTGACCATATTGAATTCTTTAGCCTCGTATAGGCCTTCTATTTGTCTTTGCACTAACTCTGAATCAGTTAATACTTTAAGACTTTTTATGTTGGCTTTGATCGCCATTTCCATTCCCGCAATCAACGCTTCGTATTCTGCTTCATTGTTTGTTACGACGAAGTCCAATGTTATCGCGTAATTCAAATCTTCTTTATTTGGTCCGGTGAAGTTGATTCCGGCGCCTCCTCCTTCTCGGCATGAAGCACCGTCGATATGCATTAACCATGTTTGGTCTTCTACTATCAAGATATCGTCGTTGAGGCTGCTCGAAGAATCAGTTGCCTGTGTCGTTGTTTCTAATATAAAATCAGCTAACACTTGGGCCTTAATTGCGATTCTTGGTTTGTAATCGATTTCGAACTGGCCTAGTTCGATCGCCCATTTAATTAGTCTTCCTGAGGCTTCTGGTTTTGCTAAGACTTGTCTCAGCGGTTGATTTGTCAAAACCACTATTTTGTAAGTTAAAAAGTAAGGTCGAAGTTTTCGCGCAGCCACCACTAAGGCCAGCGTGAATTTTTCAATTTCCAAATAATTCTTTTCAGCCCCCTGCAGTAATTTGCTTAGATAATAGACCGGCTTATGTTCTGAGCCTTCGACTTTAATTAGTACTGAACTAATAGCTACGTCGGAAATGGAGATGTACAAATACAATGGTTCTCCTTCTGTTGGTTTTGCCAACATCGGTGGTGTTGTCAAATATTCTTTGAGTTGCTCGAAGGCTTGATCGCATTCTTCGGTCCAAACAAAGTTCTTTGTCTTTCGGAGAGTTTGGAAAAAGGGGAGGCTTCTGTCTGCTGACTTTGATATGAATCTGTTTAATGCTACGATCTTCCCAACTAAGCTTTGTACTTGGGAGATGGTTTTGGGAGGTTTCATTTCAGTTATGGCTCGAATTTTTTCTGGGTTGGCTTCTATTTCGCGTTGGTGAACCAAATATCCCAAGAATTTTCCTGATTTGACACCAAATGTGCATTTTGCGGGGCTTAATTTCATACGATATTTCCTTAAGATCTGAAAACATCGATCGAGATGTTTTACATGATCCGCTTCGTTCATACTTTTGACCAGCATGTCGTCCACGTAGACTTCCATCAATTCTCCGATTAACTCTTTGAACATTAGGTTTACTAACCTTTGGTAAGTAGCTCCGGCATTTCTTAAGCCGAATGGCATTACTATGAAGCAATATACTCCCTGCTCGGTCACGAATGCAGTCTTTTCTTGATCCCGCTCATCCATGTATATTTGATAAAACCCTTGAAAGGCGTCCATCATGTTGAATATCGCGAAACCAGCGGTCGAATCGACCAATAGGTCGATCCTTGGGAGGGGATATGGGTCGCGTGGGCATAACTTGTTAAGATCAGTGAAATCATTACACATTCTCCATTTGTTGTCCTTTTTATCCCCTTTTGCCACTAGAACAACATTGCATAGCCATTCCGAGAAATGTATTTCTCGGATTTGTTTCGCTTCAAGCAGTCTTTCTACCTCGGCTTTGATAATCTTGTCTTTTACCGGCCCATGATTTCTCTTCTTCTGTCTGGCGGGTTTCGCCAAAGGATCAATTTTTAGGGAATGTTTGATTATTCGAGGATCGATTCCTTCAATGTCGTTTGCGCTCCAGGCGAAGACGTCGGCATTGTCTCTGAGGAAGTCGATCAGCATTATTTCCCCTTGTTTGCTCAGTTCTGTACCTATTCTTGTTGTTTTGGATGAGTCCCCTTGTACTAGAATTATATCTTTATGTTCAGGAGGTTTTAATGATAAATCTAGCGGTTCTTTTCCCTTTTTATCCATTCGATCAGTACTCGGGATTTCAATTTTATTTCTAATAAGATCGTCTTCGACCTTTCTTTTACTTGGAGTAATCGTGATTTAACCGTTTTTCGTCGGGTTAATTTAATATCAGTGAATTTGTGATATCGGGGGTTTGGATATTGAATTATTCAGTATATTGGGTTCTGTTACTTTATTCTGGATGGATCGTTTACAAAGAAAAGCAATAATCAAAGGCAAGAAATAAAACCAGTAACGAAATTAAGAACGCAATGATATGGAGGTAAAGTTCTGCAATAATGGATATTATTGAGTTCTATTGTTATCAATGTATTCTTGTGTAATCCCTGAATTAAGAGAATTCGTAGCTGTCTTATACAATGAATAACTAGGTATTTATATTACGCTAAACCTAGTATTACAAGGAATCATAGTCCTAGTTGGACTCGGCCCAACCTATCCTTATTGGGTCCGGAGTGTAATCTTTACTCGGAGCGAGCGGCATCAGGCTGGGTCAGTAAGAAGGTCTCGATCCGTTAGAATTGGTCGAATCGACCTTGTAATCTTTGTTCGATCAGACTGGTATGTAGGGTGCGAAATAGCCCCCATCAGTACTCCCTCACTTCTTCGAGCGTATAGATAATAGGAGCTCGTAGAAGTAGATAAAACTAGTCGACTGTTTCTTCTCTACGAACGGAGCCTCGTTAAAAACCTTACTTAAGAAAAAACCCAGTGGGAAAAAATCTTAAGTAAGGAAAAGAGTGCTACGTATCATAGATAGTCGTTTCTTCCGCCTAATGATGAATCGCCACGCGTCTATTCAGGAGGCTTTTGGTATCCTTCCATTTTTGGCGGGAATTTGAGTAGCTGCTATAAGTTCGAAACGTCTTTTCTCATTTCCTTATAAATAGGTGACTTTCGAGTTTGCCATTTCTCTTTTATATTTGTTTTTAGATCGCAGTCATTTTCTAGTTTGGTCGTTCGTCGTATAAAATTTTCTTTTCATCGACCTTCTTCTTCAAGAACTAGAATATAGATGGCTTCCGTAAGAAGATCTTCTTCTTCTCCTAGAGAGATCATCGCCCCTGATAACGAGGAGGAGTTACATTCTAATCCTCTGGGTGAACAAACTACGGTCTCTGACCTTGTTATCCCTGTAGAAGATACTTACAAAGTACGAATCCTTTCTGATGCGGACGTAGCCGCCCGAGCCAAAAAGGGCAAAGGTACTGTTCCTCAGATTTCTGAACCAATTGAGGATCTAGCTTGCGCATATACAGAGGAAACATTCCCCGAAGTCGTGAATAGCTATACCAAATATTTTCCGGAGGGTTCTGAGATAATTCTCCCTTCACCTACTGATAGGGTTACTACCCCGCCGGAGGGATGTCGAGCCTTTTATACGGCTCATTTTAATAGCGGACTGCGTCTTCCTTTGTCTCCCCTTTTCCTGGAAGTTCTGAAAACTTTCAGCGTGTGCTTGACACAACTGGTTCCAAATTCTGTTGCTTTCGTGGTTTGTTTTTCCGTTCTGATGATTGCAAAGGGGTTTAAACCTTCTTTCCGCAATTTTACGCAACTTTTTCGTTTTAATATTTCTAGTTCTTCAAATCGTGGATATTTCTTTGCTAGTCAGCGACCTAGCCGAGCAATTTTTGATGCTCCGGTCTCTAGTAATCCTTCATGGAAATCCCATTTCTTCTATGTTCGTCCTCCGTCTAATCTCCGTTCGGTGGACGGTTCGACCATACCTTTCTCATGGGATCATGGCTCTAGTTGGATTCCTGGAGGTCGCTCATCAACTGGCGAACTTGTTCCCGACGATGTGCAATTTATAACTGAGATTCCCGAGATGCGTACAAACAAATATCAAAGTGCTCTTCTGATTGGGGAAGCTTTTCTTCGTAAGGCGGGGTTAAGTGTTCACAATTTCCCCATCAGTTCATCACCTGAACCTCTTGGTTAGCCTTTTATTTGACCTTTAGTATTGTCGCTATACTTTTTATACGGAGAAATTAACTTTACTTTGTTTCTTTTTCAGCTCATATGGTAGAAAACTCCCGACATTCTTTGAAGGGAAAAATGGTGCTGTCGAAATCCTCCAAGTCAGTAGAGAATAATCCTATTGAGCAGAGGGCATCTCGAAAAAGGAAACTGGAGTCGGGCCACGAGTCTGAGGATAACAGAGGGGAATCTCCAGATTCTTCTCGTGAGTCCCCCATTCGTCAGGGGACGGGATCTGGTTATCCTCCTCTTCACCTTAGAACATCTTTGGGTATTCGAGGATGTCGTAGCTGGTCGATGCCTCATCCTACTAATAATCCAGTTGATAGAAAAAGGAGTTACTATGGACGTTCTGGTGACGACCTTTCTTTACTTGGAGATAAACATCCAAAGCCTACTCTGGTCGAAATGATCGAGGATCATTTAGAGGGAAAGAGGGCTGCTGGTTATTCCGAGAAGGATTCTCTTATTCATGATAATAATGAGAATGCGGTTGATAAGGCGACCCGTATTCTTTTGTCTGGCGTTCTTACTCGTGATCTTAATAAGCTTCTTCATAAGGATCCTTTGGAGAAATTCCAGCGAGCTTCTCTTTATGCTGAAAAGGTGAGACCTTTTTCTTTCTATTATTCTGATGAAGTGATCTTTTAAGATTTTCTTAATTTGCTAATTCGTTTCTTTCTGACCCCTTCGTTATTTCAGGTTAACACCTGTCTGACATCATACGCCTATGAAAATTCTCTTTGGAAACAACAGTGCGAATTCCTTGAAGAGAAAATTAAAGTTTTACTTCACAAATCTTCCGGTTCAGAAGTTGGTCCCTCGACATCTTCCTCTGTTCCTGTCGTAGAGACTCGTGCTGCCGGGACCGAAGATCAAGAAATGATAGATAGGGTAATAGAGGTTTCTCGTGCTCAAGAACAAGCCAATCAAATGGCAAGAAAATTAGAGGAATTGCAGTTGCAGAGTACGACTCGAATTAGTGAGCTTGAATCTCAAGTATCAAGCCTTGAAGCTTCTTTAGAGGAGTACGAAAATGATGTCCCCCTTAGGCAAAGAGATCGATATGTTAGGAAATCTGACGAACAAGTTGTTCGTGAATTCCTCAATTCTCCTGTTCATACGGCGTTGGTGTACCGGATGGTCGGTCCTCTTCTTGAGAATACTTTCAAAAAGTCGATTCATCAACTGGTCGCTTTGGAGATGATCGAGGATCGTCGGAAGGAGTATTTTAAGGCAGCTCATATCCGGTTGAATCGTTATGGCGAGCTTTACTCTTCCTCTGAAGTTCCAGATGTCGTATATCAAGGTCTTCCTTTAGCTCACCTTGTCGGAGAGTACGGAAATCCATTGCCAATTCCTCCTTCAGATGTTAACGATGAGCTCGATGATACATTTATCGATCCGGAAGATGAAGAAGAAGAAGAAGACGACATGGACGTCGGTGGCGAACAGAAGATTCCCGATAGCGACTAGGCTTCTTAGAATAGTGGTTTTATTTTTGAAATAATTTTTGTAATTATCCACTCGTAGGTTTAATTGTAACTTAGCTTTCCTACTTTGTACACCAAACGTTTCGTATTCTGACAGTCGTGTCTTTTCACATCCGCTGTAATAATTCAGACAAGTCATTTAATTTGCCGTAATCATTATGTATGCGTCTTTTCAAATTCTAGCGTTTGCTCCAAGGTCAGTTTTCCTGTTTCGCGCCCTTTCTCCAGGTCTGTCGTGTCCTTTCGTGTAGTATAAATACGAGAGGTAAAATTTTACTTGTCTTTTTACTGCTACACTTTTCTCTTAACAGAATACTCTTTCTTGAGCTAGTCGATAAACTTCCTCGATATTAATATATATTTTTCCGTAATCCGATCATGAGTAACCTTTTCGGTAATACTTCGAGGCGACCATCCCGCGAGGGCGCTAGAGAAAATAGATCTAAAAGATTACGAAGAGAGGGGCCGTCGATCGAGCCTCCTCATTCGTCTCAACCAATTAGGTCGGAGATTGATTCTCATATTATTACTTCTGAACCTCTTTCCTTGGTAACCTCGTCGTTCTCCGAACCAGTCTTTTCTGCTCCCTTTCAGGAAAGAAACATGCCTTCCCCTGGTCGATTAGCTTTTGGGGACATATCCAACGAAGAAACGGCTTATAATATAGCTGTTAGTTCCAATGCTTCTTCCTTTGAGCATGTTTTTCATGGAGAGGACTTTACTGTTTCTCTTCCTTTATCTGTTTCTACTGCCCCAATCACTAATGAAGGGGCAAGCTGGTGATGGCTTTTTTGTCAATCCTTCTACGACGCAATCTATTGTGCAGGATTGTCCTGATTATTTGTTTCACGATACTACCGTGATGACTACTTCTTTTGAATCTGGAGGACCTTCTCAAGGTCGGACCGGCTCGCGGTCTGGTCGTAGAACCATAATTTCTGCTTCGGGCAAGGAAACCTCCGTTAGTCCTGACGGGAGAGAGTCTCCTCGTCAACTGGATGAGCGATGTATCAATGAGCAAGTTAATGACATCCTCTTGTCGGAGACTCCACGTTCTGACGGTGTCCCTTTAACTAGCGAATTGCCGGGTTCTGTTGAACCTGATGCCTTGTCCTGGGATTTAGGCATGAGTACCATTTTGCCTGGTGAGTTGAGGAAGCTCGAAGGCGCCTCCAATGTTCGCCTTGTTCAATCTTTGGTGAAGATATGTGAGCAGGTAGACATTTTTGTTCTTTGTTTTGAATTCTTTGTTGTACGGTGGTTTTTCTCATTCTTTCTGTTTTTAGGGCAAATATTTCGCACTCCAGCTGGGTGTGCAAAATGACGAGCTGTGGAACAGTCGGAGAGCTCTTCGGGGTCAGTTGGAGTGCACATGGGGGGTTCATACTTGCCAGTCACCCTCGCTCTTGGATGTGACTTCCGGAGTGATAGATCGCCGGGGTGGCTGGTAAGTTTTACCGTTTCACGACGGTCCCGAAGAGATGCTGCTCCAGAGTAAAATGTTTTATAGATAAAGTAAAAGCAGTATCTTCTTCTGGGTGAGTGAGCATTGCTAGCTTATCTGGCTGGTAGTGTTCATTTCATCTGGAATCACATACGATCTTCAGAGCCCTGCCATCGAACCAAAGAAGTCGACCATCCTGAGCAGCATGCTTCTTAGGTGGTTTATTATGATCGATGAGGTACTAGGGAGGAGATTGGTGTTTCCGTGGACATTGTCGTGAAGATAGTCGATCCCATAGGATCAATTTAACTAGATCATTGTAACGATCTTTAGATAGCGAGCAGATTTTTGTAACGTAGGATATTAGTATGTAATTGATTTGATGAATAAAATATTATTTATTTCTTGCATCTTCTTTGTCGTTTGATAATTTTATTTACGAGGAGTAATTTCCGAGCAGATGAATTCATACTTGATTTATCTTTCAAAACTTTAGGAGTATCAGCGGATCTTTTTTAGATCGTTAGGAGTAGATCGAGGAGTTTTTATTGAGCGTATCAATGTGTACTCAATCTTGCTATAATTTAGACTTAGGATTTCATAACAAAATCCTTCTTTGTCGTTGTAATTAATCGAGGAGTTTTTATTGAGCGGATCAATGTTTACTCAACTCGTTTTGTTTAGACTTAGGTTTTTAACCCAAAAATCTCTTTGATCGTTGAACATTTATCGAGGAATTTTTATCGAGCGGATCGATGTTTACTCAACTCGTTTTGTTTTAGACTTAGGTTTTTCATACCAAAAAGTCTTATTGATCGTTGAACATATATCGAGGAATTTTTATCGAGCGGATCGATGTTTACTCAACTCGTTTTGTTTTAGACTTAGGTTTTTCATACCAAAAAGTCTTTTTGATTGTTGAATATATATGATGTCGAGGAGTTTTTATCGAGCGGATCGATGTTTACTCAACTCGTTTTGTTTTAGACTTAGGTTTTTCATACCAAAGAAGTCTTTTTGATCGTTGAATATATATGATGTCGAGGAGTTTTTATCGAGCGGATCGATGTTTACTCAACTCGTTTTGTTTTAGACTTAGGTTTTTCATACCAAAGAAGTCTTTTTGATCGTTGAATATATATGATGTCGAGGAGTTTTTATCGAGCGGATCGATGTTTACTCAACTCGTTTAGACTTAGGTTTTTCATACCAAAAAGTCTTTTTGATCGTTGAATATATATGATGTCGAGGAGTTTTTATCGAGCGGATCGATGTTTACTCAACTCGTTTTGTTTTAGACTTAGGTTTTTCATACCAAAAAGTCTTATTGATCGTTGAACATATATCGAGGAATTTTTATCGAGCGGATCGATGTTTACTCAACTCGTTTAGACTTAGGTTTTTCATACCAAAAAGTCTTTTTGATCGTTGAATATATATGATGTCGAGGAGTTTTTATCGAGCGGATCGATGTTTACTCAACTCGTTTTGTTTTAGACTTAGGTTTTTCATACCAAAAAGTCTTTTTGATCATTATAGATATATCGAGGAGTTTTTATTGAGCGGATCAATGTTTACTCGACTCGTTTTGCTTTAGACTTAGGTTTTTCATACCAAAAAGTCTTATTTGCTGTTGAATATATATACGTCGAGGAGTTTTTATCGAGCGGATCGATGTATACTCAACTCGTTTTTGTCGTCGGAATGAGGAGTGTTTATTGAGCGGATCAATGTATACTCGACTCATTTATAATCCAGACTTAGGTTTATCACCAAAAAGTCTTTGTTGCTGCTGATATAGATCGAGGAGTGTTTACTGAGCGGATCAATGTATACTCGACTCGTTTCGTTCTAATATTTATCAATATGCTAGTGTAATTCCACAGAGCGTTAATCGAAATAATCGATGTATAGAAAATGCTAAAATTTTTACTATTTGAACTCTAGGCTAGGGCCTTTGTTACAAGGATTAAAACTTTGATAAAGTAAAAATAAAACAATGCAGTATAATCTGCTAAAATTTATTTACCATAGTATTTCCTAAGGTTGACTGCGTTCCAGGTTCTTGGTAAGGCTGTCCCATCCATGTGTGCAATTTTGTATGAACCTTTCTTTCCTACGCCAATGACGATGTAAGGTCCATCCCAATTTTGTTGTAACTTTCCCACATGCTTGGATACTTCTACCTTTTTCAAAACCAAGTCCCCTTCTTTGAAGGTTCGGACGCGTACTTTTTGATTGTATGCTTTCTCCATATTTGCCTTAGTGGCTTGTAGGCGTACAGCAGCTTTATCTCTTAAGGCTTCTGTTAAATCAACGTCATTTTCCCTCGCCTTTTCATTTTCTTCTTTATTGAACATCTCTATTCTTGGAGTTGGAATTAAAGTTTCCACAGGGATAACAGCTTCCGACCCATATATCAAGCTGAATGGGGTTTCCCCAGTTGAATTTCTTACCGTAGTTCGATTAGCCCACAAAACTCCTGGTAGCTCATCGAGCCATTTTCCTTTGGCAGCTCCTAACCTTTTTTCCAAAGATTTTATTATCTCTCGGTTTGCTACTTCAGTTTGTCCGTTTGCTCGAGGATGTCCTACCGAGGTAAAATTTTGTTGAATTCCGAGTCTTGTACACCATTCTATTATTTGTTTTCCCGCGAATTGAGTTCCATTATCGGAGATAAGGACCCTTGGGATGCCGAATCGACAGACTATGAATTTCCAGAGGAAGTTAATAACTTGGAATTGGGTTATTCGTGCGAGGGCGACGCATTCTATCCATTTGCTGAAGTATTCTACAGCGACCAGGACATAGGATTTCTTTGATCTAGCTGTTGGGAAAGGTCCCACGATGTCCATTCCCCATTGATCGAACGGCCAACAAATCGGGATAGGGTGCATATTTTCTGCTGGTTGATGACATATGTTAGCATGGATCTGGCAGTGATGACATTCTTGGACATATTGAGCGGCATCTTTATTGATGGTTGGCCAATAGTAACCTGTTCTGAGACATTTTAAGGCCAATGCCCTCGATCCACTGTGATTTCCTGCGTCTCCTTCATGTATTTCTCGCAGTATATCCATGGTTTGTGATTCAGGGATGCATCTCAGGAGAATTCCCGATACTGATCGTCTGTAGAGTTTTCCTTCTACAAGTGTATACTTTGGGGCTCGATATTTTATTTTCCGAGCTTCATTCTGATCAGATGGTAGTTTTCCATCTTGAAGATAGTCTTTCATTGGGTTCATCCAGTTTTCTTCGGCTTCTTCGATTTCTATTATATCGATTATCGGTATTTCATCGATGTCGATTGCTGGTGTATTAGATATTAACCAGTTAATCACCCGTTCGGTCTTTCCGTCATGGGATCCTGTGAATTTTGATAGCTGATCGGCCCATTTGTTTTCCGAACGTGGGATGTTCTGGATACTGAAGCTTTCAAATTTCCCAGCTAGAGATTTCACTTTGGCGAGGTATTTGATCATATTGAACTCTTTAGCCTCGTATAGGCCTTCTATTTGTCTTTGTACTAATTCCGAATCAGTCAGTACCTTAAGACTCTTTATGTTGGCTTTTATCGCCATCTCCATTCCTGCGATTAACGCTTCATATTCGGCTTCATTGTTTGTTACGATGAAGTCCAATGTTATCGCGTAATTCAAATCTTCCTTATTTGGTCCAGTGAAGTTGATTCCGGCGCCTCCCCCTTCTCGGCATGAAGCACCGTCGACATGCATTAACCAAGTTTGATCCTCGATCATCAAGACATCGTTGTTGTGACAGTTCGATGATTCATTGGCCTGCGTCGGTGTTTCTAGTATAAAATCAGCCAACACCTGGGCCTTGATGGCAATCCTTGGTTTGTAGTCTACCTCGAACTGGCTGAGTTCGATGGCCCATTTGATTAGTCGTCCGGAGGCTTCTGGTTTCGCTAGGATTTGCCTTAGCGGTTGATTCGTCAAAACGATGATTTTGTAGGTTAAGAAGTAGGGTCGGAGTTTTCGTGCAGCCACTACTAAAGCCAGCGTGAATTTTTCTATTTCCAAGTAATTCTTCTCCGCCCCTTGTAATAACTTGCTGAGATAATAGACAGGCTTATGCTCTGAACCCTCTATCTTAATTAGGACCGAGCTAACGGCCGTATCGGAGATGGAGATGTATAAGTACAATGGTTCCCCTTCTGTTGGTTTGGCCAACATCGGAGGGGATGTTAAATATTCTTTGAGTTGTTCGAAAGCTCGTTCACATTCTTCGGTCCAAACAAAATTTTTCGCTTTTCGAAGTGTTTGGAAAAAGGGCAAGCTTCTATCCGCCGATTTAGATATAAATCTATTCAACGCTACGATCTTCCCAACCAAGCTTTGCACTTGAGAGATGGTCTTGGGAGGTTTCATTTCAGTTATGGCTCGAATTTTTTCTGGGTTGGCTTCTATCCCTCGCTGGTGTACCAAATATCCCAAAAATTTTCCTGACTTAACACCGAAGGTGCATTTTGCGGGGTTCAACTTCATACGATATTTTCTTAAGATTTGGAAACATCGATCTAGATGTTTTACGTGATCTGCTTCATTCATACTTTTAACTAACATGTCGTCTACATAGACCTCCATTATTTCTCCGATTAACTCCCTGAACATTAGGTTTACCAATCTTTGGTATGTAGCCCCAGCGTTCCTTAATCCGAACGGCATTACTATAAAGCAGTATACTCCCTGTTCGGTTATGAATGCGGTCTTCTCTTGGTCGCGCTCGTCCATGTATATTTGGTAAAAGCCTTGGAAGGCGTCCATCATGCTGAACAGCGCAAAGCCAGCAGTCGAGTCGACCAATAAGTCGATTCTTGGGAGGGGGTAAGGGTCGCGTGGACATAACTTGTTAAGGTCGGTGAAATCATTACACATCCTCCATTTGTTGTCCTTTTTATCCCCCTTTGCTACTAGTACAACATTACATAGCCACTCCGAGAAATGTATTTCTCGGATTTGTTTTGCTTCCATCAGTCTTTCAACTTCGGCTTTAATGATTTTATCTTTCACTGGTCCATGATTTCTTTTCTTCTGTCTGGCGGGTTTCGCCGAAGGGTCAATTTTTAGGGTATGCTTGATTACTCGAGGATCGATCCCTTCGATGTCATTTGCACTCCAAGCGAAAACGTCCACGTTATTTCTTAGAAATTCGATTAACATTACTTCTCCTTCTTTGCTCAATTCTGTACCAATTCTTGTCCTTTTGGACGAGTCGCCTTCTACTAGAATTATATCTTTATGTTCTGGGGGTTGCAAGGATAAATCTAGTGGTTCTTTCCCCTTTTTATCTAATCGATCAGTAATAGGAATTTCGACCTCATTTCTAATTGGATCGTCTTCGATCTTTCTCTTGCTCGGAGTAATAGGGTTAGGATGTTCTCTCAAGGTCAGCGACGTGCTGTAGCAATCCCACGCCATACAGTGGTCATTCGTTATTTCTCCAATGCCGCTATCGGTCGGAAATTTTATTTTCTGGTGATAGGTAGAGACCACAGCTCGAAAAAGGTTAAGGGCTGGTCGCCCTAATATAGCGTTATAAGCGAAGGGTGTTTCTACCACTAGGAATTTTACCAGCTTCACTGTTCGAAGTGGCTTCTTTCCGAGCGATACACTCAAAGATATCGTTCCGCTGGGGATGATCTCGGACCCTCCAAAGCCTACTAACGGTGTGGCTACCTTTTGTAAGTTTATTTGTCCGAGGTTCATTTGTGCTAGAACCTCCCTGGAGATGATATTTGCTGAGCTTCCATTATCGATTAGGATTCTTTTCACATTGTAATTCGCTATTTCTAACGACACTACCATAGGGAAATCTGGGTTATCTTCTTTCGTATCCCAAGTAATGTTTTTAGGTACTTCGCCTTCGTTAAAGCTAATCGGCTCGTGATTTGTTGGCCTATTTTCTAACGTCCATATTTCTTTTGGATATTTAGAACTTGCAATTAGGGATCTTGCCATTCTTCGTCGAGCATTGCGACTATCTCCACCCGCAGGCCCCCCGGATATAGTGTGGATAGTTCCATTGATCTGGTCGTGATTCAACTCCTGAGTAGGTCGATGTTCTGGTGACCTTCGATGAGAACTTCTCCTTTGAGTTCCGTTCCGGGGGCTTCTGCTTCTTTCCCTTTTGCGATTATCTCGTTCTATGTATTCGTCTAGTTTTCCTTGCTCGATCAGTTTTTCAACTTCTCTCTTAAGGTGAAAACAATTTTCCGTTCGATGCCCATGTGCCCTATGGTACTTACAGTATTGATCATAGTTTCTAGACCCTGGTCTGGGCTGAGCGATTTTCCTCGCCTCAGGAATCCAATTATTCCTTTCTAGAACTTCCAAGATTTCTTCGATTGGAGCATTTAATCTTGGGTGTTCTACTTGATTCACTCTGCTTCTGATTGGTGGTTCAGGGTTTCTTGGTCTTTGGTAGAAATTAGGTTGCCTTTCTCGGTCGGCTCCGCTGTATTCCAGTCGCTGGAAAACGTTACCTCTCTTGGAAGATCGCTCGTAATCCAAGGATCTTTGGGCGGGAATCCTATCATGGCGCTTAGACCCTGTAGCCGTAACTTTGTTTTTGTTTTTATCCTTAAAGGAATTCATCTCTTCTTGGGTCATATACTTAGATGCTAGGCTCATGATGTCGGCGAACGTTCTTGGTTGCTTTCGACTGAGGGCATTCCCGAACTGCCTGTTTTTAGTGAGATCGAAGAGGATAGATATTATGTAGTCAATATTTGGGGAATCGATTTTAAGCAATTCTACGTTGAATCTGGCCAACCAATTCCTTAGGGATTCTCCTTCTTGTTGATATATAGTTCCAAGGTAGCTCATTGGAAGTTTTTGTCTCTTTTGGCTGGCGAACTGCTGTGTCAATTTGTTACAGAGTTCCCTAAAGCTGAATATGGAGTTGGCAGGTTGTTTCGCGAACCAGTCCAACGCGAGTCCTTCGAATGTGGTTACCATTAATTTGGCAGTGAATTCAGCAGAGTGGGCATATAAATTCATTATATTCGTAAAGCTAAAAATATAATCATCCGGGTCAGTGGTTCCATCGTAGCGAGGTAGTCTGCCCGGGACTTGTCCGATCGATTGTGCCTCTTTTATTTCCCTGCAAAAGGGAGAACAGGCCGCAAGGCTTTCCTGGAGTTCCGTGGTTCGGGCCCACGGATTTTGAATAGACCGTAAGCGTTGTTCAAGTCGGTCCTGCACCATCCTTTCGATTTCTCTTTCCGTCAGTCGAGCCGTTCGTGGTCGATCAGGGATTGTATCATCTATATCATCCTCAATAGGGATAATTGTTCGTTCCCTGGATCTACTGCGCCTCGCCGGGGTTTTTCTGTGACCTCGTTTCCTTCGAGGATTGTTGTCGGTGGGTTTCGAATTGTCCTGTTGTGGACTGTGTAGCGAGCGGTGCTCGCTTGGTGGGCTATCAGCTTGTTGAGATACATGATCGTTTTGTCCGGGCGTTCTCCGAGCAGGAATTGTCCTGGCAGCCTTAGGATTTTGCGGAATTTGATCAAGCACAAGTAATTCTTCCGGGGAGAGTGATTTAAAGAGCATCGCTATTTGTCGTAATTTCTCCTGAGCACCCGGGAGAGGAGCAGGGATCTCGGGGACTTCCGGCTCTTCCTGTATCGTGCCGGGAGGACCTCCTAGGGGTTCATGATCTCGGGGATGGGTATTCTGTAAATTCTCGTCGGTGTTGGGAACGTTATTATTGTCGTTCCCTTGTGGATCTTCAGATGTGTCATGACCGGTGGTTGTGTTACTTCTTGCTCCGATACGAGCGCTTTTCCTTGGGCGAGCCATATGTCGATCGAATAATTAACCTAGCCCCTCGGTGGGCGCCAACTGATTTAACCGTTTTTCGTCGGGTTAATTTAATATCAGTGAATTTGTGATATCGGGGGTTTGGATATTGAATTATTCAGTATATTGGGTTCTGTTACTTTATTCTGGATGGATCGTTTACAAAGAAAAGCAATAATCAAAGGCAAGAAATAAAACCAGTAACGAAATTAAGAACGCAATGATATGGAGGTAAAGTTCTGCAATAATGGATATTATTGAGTTCTATTGTTATCAATGTATTCTTGTGTAATCCCTGAATTAAGAGAATTCGTAGCTGTCTTATACAATGAATAACTAGGTATTTATATTACGCTAAACCTAGTATTACAAGGAATCATAGTCCTAGTTGGACTCGGCCCAACCTATCCTTATTGGGTCCGGAGTGTAATCTTTACTCGGAGCGAGCGGCATCAGGCTGGGTCAGTAAGAAGGTCTCGATCCGTTAGAATTGGTCGAATCGACCTTGTAATCTTTGTTCGATCAGACTGGTATGTAGGGTGCGAAATAGCCCCCATCAAATCGATTGTGGATGTTCTTTCATAGTTAACGAGGTGCTGTAGCAGTCCCAAGCCATGCAATGATCGTTTGTTATTTCTCCGATGCCTCTATTGGTCGGAAACTTTATCTTCTGATGATAAGTAGAGACAACAGCTCGGAATAAGTTGAGAGCTGGTCATCCCAATATTGCGTTATAAGCGAAAGGGGTTTCTACCACTAGAAATTTTACTAGCTTCACTGTCCGGTGAGGTATTTTCCCGAGTGATACGCTTAAGGTTATTGTTCCGCTGGGGATGATTTCGGACCCTCCGAATCCTATTAACGGCGTAGCTACCTTCTGCAGGTTTATCTGTCCCAAGTTCATTTGGGCTAAAACTTCTCGGGAGATGATATTGGCTGAGCTCCCATTATCGATCAGGATCCTTTTGACATTGTAGTTTGCTATTTCTAGCGAGATTACCATCGGGAAGTCGGGGTTGTCCTCTTTTGTGTCCCAGATGATATTTTTAGGTACTTCACCTTCGTTAAAGCTGATCGGCTGATCGTTTGATGGCCTGCTTTCCAGGGTCCAAATTTCTTTTGGGTATTTTGAGTTTCCAATAATGGATCGGGCTGTTCTTCGTCGGGCGTTACGACTATCTCCACCCGCGGGCCCCCCGGATATCGTATGGATAGTCCCATTGATCTGGTCGTGATTCAACTCCTGAGTAGGTCGACGTTCAGGCGACCTTCGATGAGAACTTCTCCTTTGATTACCGTTCCGAGGGCTTCTACTTCTTTCCCTTTTGCGATTATCTCGCTCTATGTATTCGTCAAGTTTTCCTTGTTCGATCAGTTTTTCAACTTCTCTCTTAAGGTGAAAACAATTTTCCGTTCGATGTCCATGTGCCCTATGGTACTTACAGTATTGATCGTAGTTTCGAGACCCTGGTCTTGGTTGAGCGATTTTCCTCGCCTCGGGAATCCAATTATTTCTTTCTAGAACTTCCAATATTTCTTCCATTGGAGCATTCAACCTTGGGTGTTCCACTTGATTCACCCTGCTTCTGATTGGTTGTTCAGGGTTTCTTGGTCTTTGGTAGTAATTAGGTTGTCTTTCTTGTTCGGCTTTGCTGTATTCCAATCGCTGGAAAACGTTACCTCTCCTGGAAGATCGCTCGTAATCCAAGGATCTTTGGGCAGGAATCCTGTCATGCCGTTTGGAGCCTGAAGCTGTGGCTTTGTTTTTGTTTTTATCCTTAAAGGAATTCATCTCTTCTTGGGTCATATACTTTGACGCCAAGCTCATAATGTCGGCAAACGTTCTCGGTTGTTTTCGACTGAGGGCGTTTCCAAACTACCTATTTTTAGTGAGGTCGAAGAGGATAGAAATTATGTAATCGATATTCGGAGAATCGATTTTGAGTAATTCCACGTTGAATCTTGCGAACCAATTTCTTAGGGACTCTCCCTCTTGTTGGTGTATGGTTCCTAGGTAGCTCATCGGGAGTTTTTGTCTTTTCTGACTGGCAAACTGCTGCGTTAGTTTATTGCATAATTCCCGGAAACTGAATATAGAGTTGGCCGGCTGTTTGGCAAACCAATCCAGCGCGAGTCCTTCGAATGTGGTCACCATTAACTTGGCGGTGAATTCGGCAGAGTGGGCATATAAATTCATTATGTTCGTAAAGCTAAAGATATAGTCATCCGGGTCGGTGGTTCCATCATATCGGGGTAATCTTCCTGGGACCTGTCCCGTGGATTGTGCCTCTTTTATTTCCCTACAGAAAGGAGAGCAAGCCGCACGGCTTTCCTGGAGTTCCGCAGTTCGGGCCCATGGGATTTGAACAGATCGTAGGCGTTGTTCGAGTCGCTCCTGTACCATCCTTTCAATTTCCCTTTCTGAGAATCGAGTCGCTCGTGGTCGATCTGGGATTGCATCATCTATGTCATCCTCGATAGGGATTATTGTTCGTTCCTTCGATCCACTGCGATCCGCTTGTGGTATTCTTCGACCTGGTCTTCTTCGGGGATGGTTGTCGGAGGGTTTAGAATTGCCCTGTTGTGGGCTGTGTAGCGAGCGTCGCTCACTTGCTGGGCTCTCAGCTTGTTGAGAGGTTTGTTCGTTTTGCCTTGGCACTCCTGGAGCAGGAGTTGTCTTGGCAGCCGTAACGTTTCGAGGAATTTGATCTAGTACTAGCAATTCTTCTGGAGAAAGTGATTTGAAGAGCATTGCTATTTGTCGCAGTTTCTCCTGAGCGCCTGGGAGAGGAACGGGGATTTCGGGGCCTTCTGGTTGATACGAATCTCATCATGAATAACGAGACCCGAATTATTAGGATTTCAAGGATCGTTCTACAATCAGGTTTAGGTGGATTTATTGAAGACGCCACAAACGATGATGGATGAATCGCTTGATAAGTCGATGGATGAACGCCACAAGTCTTCTTGATAAGTTCATGAAGACGCCACAAACGATGTTGACTGAATCGTTTGATAAGTCGGAATGCCACAAGAATGCTTGATAAGTTCGGGAGGACGCCACAAACGATGGTGGATGAATCGTTTGATAAGTCATTGAACGCCACAAAGATTTTACTGATCTTTGATAAGTTCATGAAGAAGAACTCTTCAAAAAAGGTGGAGAATACTCAACACAAATTAATTGAAGACTAAATCTTGAATTCATTAAAGAAAAAAGTCCTTTAAATAGGACAAGATTACATCTTGAAAATAACTAGGAAACTATAAAATAGTAAACTAAGCTAATACCAAAAGGAAACTAAATCCTAGTAAAGAATAAACTAATCCTACTAATACAAGGAGCTAAATTCGAAATTAAAAAGTAACTAAATTAAAAAGTCCCATATGACAAGTAATATTGGACTAAATCTCCTCAATCTTGATGAGCAAGTAATCCTTCTTGACCCAACAACTTATCTTCAATTAATTCTTTCAAGTCTATTTTTGGGCACTTCATGATCACATCATTCTCCTCCTCTTAAAAGAGATTTGTCCTCAAATCTTGCCCAACCTTGTAGATCTAACATGTAAACATTGAAATACCATTTTTTTTTTTGATTTTTTTTTTTTTGAACTTTTTTTTTTTCTCTCTCAATTTTTTTTTTCAACCTCTTCTTCTCCTCTCAATTTTTTTCGTTTTTTTTTTCTCTCTCAATTTTTTTTCAACCTCTTCTTCTTCTCTCAATTTCTTTTTCGTTTTTTTTTTCAACATTTTTTTTTTTCGTTTTTTTTTTCTGACAAGAAATTAAAGATAGACAAACCTGAGACTAGAACAAAGCTCTGATACCAAATGATACGAATCTCATCATGAATAACGAGACCCGAATTATTAGGATTTCAAGGATCGTTCTACAATCAGGTTTAGGTGGATTTATTGAAGACGCCACAAACGATGATGGATGAATCGCTTGATAAGTCGATGGATGAACGCCACAAGTCTTCTTGATAAGTTCATGAAGACGCCACAAACGATGTTGACTGAATCGTTTGATAAGTCGGAATGCCACAAGAATGCTTGATAAGTTCGGGAGGACGCCACAAACGATGGTGGATGAATCGTTTGATAAGTCATTGAACGCCACAAAGATTTTACTGATCTTTGATAAGTTCATGAAGAAGAACTCTTCAAAAAAGGTGGAGAATACTCAACACAAATTAATTGAAGACTAAATCTTGAATTCATTAAAGAAAAAAGTCCTTTAAATAGGACAAGATTACATCTTGAAAATAACTAGGAAACTATAAAATAGTAAACTAAGCTAATACCAAAAGGAAACTAAATCCTAGTAAAGAATAAACTAATCCTACTAATACAAGGAGCTAAATTCGAAATTAAAAAGTAACTAAATTAAAAAGTCCCATATGACAAGTAATATTGGACTAAATCTCCTCAATCTTGATGAGCAAGTAATCCTTCTTGACCCAACAACTTATCTTCAATTAATTCTTTCAAGTCTATTTTTGGGCACTTCATGATCACATCACTGGTTCTTCCCGTATGGCACCGGGAAGGCCTCCTTGGGGTCCCTGCGGTCGGGAGCGTGTGTCTTGGACATTCTCGTCGGTATTGGGGACGTTATTATCGTTGTTGTCCTGTATGTCTTCCGATGTGTTATGGCCGGTGGTTGTATTGCTTCTTGCTCCAATACGAGCGCTTTTCCTTGGGCGAGCCATGTGTCAATCGAATAATTAACCTAGCCCCTCGGTGGGCGCCAACTGATTTAACCGGATTTCGTCGGGTTAATTGAATATCAGTGAATTTTGTGATATCGGGGGGTTTTCGATATTTATATATATATATTATAGGGCTCTGTTACTTTATTCCGGATGGATCGTTTACAAAGAAAAGCAATATTCAAGAACAAGAAGTAAAACCACAAACAAAGTAAAGAACACACCAATATGGAGATCAAAAGCTATGAATAATATTGAATCTTATTCAGTTGTGCTGTAGTAAGCAGTGTATAATCATGTATATTTTGAGTTGAGGGATTTCGTAGTCTCTCTATACAATGATCAACTAGGTATTTATATCATGCTAAACCTAGCGTTACAAGGAAACATAGTCCTAATAGGACTCGGCCCAAATATCCTTCTTGGGTCCGGTGTATTGTCTATTGATCGAAGAGAGCTGCATTCGGGCTGGTCGATGAGATGATCTTGAACAGCCTGATTTGGTCGAACCGATCTCAAGTTCTTTAGTCGATCGTACAGTATGTAGGGTGCGAAATAGCCCCCATCAGACGTCTATGCGCATAGTTAGTAAGGTAGCTCCTAACTAAGTGTGTCCGGTGGGGGCGTCATAATATGGACTGGAGGGTAAGAGGAGGACGGCATCGACAACTGTTAGCTAATGTTCTTAAATTGTTATAGCATCTGTTTATTTACTGAATGTTACATATGTTGATTTTGTGTGACGCGTTTTATTAAAACATAGTATTTCTTTAAACCTAAATGTATAATTAAAATTTTCGAGTACAAAAATTGAACTCTCTTTTGTGCTTTGTGTTCATTAGTTATTTCCTATAGCATATTGTACTTAGAAATAGTTTATAAAGTTATAAATTCCATTTAAAAAGAAAAGGGGTCGTTTTACATTTTTTCGACTTAATTGTACAAAAATTATTATTTTGGGGCGAAATTACACTTTCCCAAAACTTCAGGGGGCAAAGTGTAAAATCGCCCCAATCTTTTCATTTCTGCAGCAAAGTAATAATTACTCTTTTCTTGAGACTCTAAGGGCTGCCTTAATTATTCTTGGGTGAAGGAAAATTCACTAAACTAGAAACCCAAGCATTGGTGGAAGAAGGAAATTATTATATTTCCCTTCCCCATGTAATATGTATAGATGTATATACATCTATAATCTGAAATTAGGCTATATATATATATAGCCACTCCCTCGCACTCTTCCATTCTTTCCAAATACTTAAACTTGTGAGTGAATATTATAAGAGAGAACAATATAAAAGAGATAAGAAAATCTTGAAGTGGAAGGGGAGGCCACCACCACCACTACCGGAGTCAAGGGCCATGATCTTGGAGAAGGAAATCAACTATTCAAGTTTAGGTATAAACTCCTTCTTCCCCTTTTTGTATTTTCTTAGTTGTTTTAGGAAATGAGTTTAATGTAGAAAATACTACAAAACCTTGTTTACACATTTTAAAACTTCTTGAATTCTAGATCTAGAGTCTTGATTTTCGGATTTATGTTTTGAAGTTTTGATTTTTATACGTGAAAGAGTTTAGTTTTAAGATTTTATTAAAAAAAAAAAATCTAGGTTTGAGTTTGAAGCTCTTGTTTAAAATTCACATTTTATAAAATGTTATGAAAGTTTGGTTTTTATGCTTTAGTTGTGAATGATGATTTAAAATGCATGATTTGCATGATTTGCATGATTTGAAATTGTTCTTATACACATTGTGACGAATATTGTTGGGTTATGAAATAATGACTCTTTTATTATAAGTTTCAAAGAGTTTTGTGGTTAAAATGAGGATTTCCAAATATTGGGGATTTTATTGAAATAAAAAATTTAAACTATTCTTCAACACTTAAATTAGAATTTTTGAGACAAAATTTTGTTGAATATTATTTGGTAAGTTTGATTTGTAAATTAATTAACCAAAGTATTGATTGTTTGTTTTATGGGTAGAAAATAAAGTTTACTTGAGAAAGGCTAAAAAAAATTATATAGTAGAAGGGGGGAGGGGTACAATTTCCGGTGAGGTCGGCCGGAGCCATGGCTACTGCTGGTGCAGCAAGCCGTTTGTGCTTGCTGCACACAGCAGCAAGCCACATTAGGCCTATTGTCTTGCAACAGGCCCAGGTCTGTTGCATTTGCAATAGACCACCCATTTGGGCCTGTTGCAATGCATATATATAGCCACTCCCTCACACTCTTCCATTCTTTCCAAATACTTAAACTTGTGAGTGAATATTATAAGAGAGAACAATAAAAAAGAGATAACAAAATCTTAAAGTGGAAGGGGAGGCCACCACCACCACTACCGGAGTCAAGGGCCGTGATCTTGGAGAAGGAAATCAACTATTCAAGTTTAGGTATAAACTCCTTTCCCTTTTTGGTGTTTTCTTAGTTGTTTTAGGAAATTAGTTTAATGTAGAAAATTCTACAAAACCTTGTTTACCCATTTTAAAACTTCTTGAATTCTAGATCTAGAGTCTTGATTTTCGGATTTATGTTTTGAAGTTTTGATTTTTATACGTGAAAGAGTTTAGTTTTAAGATTTTATTAAAAAAAAAAAAAAATCTAGGTTTGAGTTTGAAGCTCTTGTTTAAAAATTCACATTTTATAAAATGTTATGAAAGTTTGGTTTTTATGCTTTAGTTGTGAATGATGATTTAAAATGCATGATTTGAAATTGTTCTTATAAACATTGTGATGAATATTGTTGGGTTATGAAATAATGACTCTTTTATTATAAGTTTCTAAGAGTTTTGTGGTTAAAATGAAGATTTCCAAATACTGGGGATTTTATTGAAATAAAAAATTTAAATTATTCTTCAACACTTAAATTAGAATTTTTGAGAAAATATTTTCTTGAATATTATTTGGTAAGTTTGATTTGTAAATTAATTAACCAAAGTATTGATTGTTTGTTTTATGGGTAGAAAATAAAGTTTACTTGAGAAAGGCTTAAAAAAATTATATAGTAGAAAGGGGGAGGGGTACAATTTCCGGTGAGGTCGGCCGGAGCCATGGCTGCTGCTGTTGCAGCAAGCCGTTTGTGCTTGCTGCACCCAGCAGCAAGCCACATTGGGCCTATTGTCTTGCAACAGGCCCAGGTCTGTTGCATTTGCAATAGACCACCCATTTGGGCCTGTTGCAATGCATATATATAGCCACTCCCTCACACTCTTCCATTCTTTCCAAATATTTAAACTTGTGAGTGAATATTATAAGAGAGAACAATATAAAAGAGATAACAAAATCTTAAAGTGGAAGGGGAGGCCACCACCACCACTACCGGAGTCAAGGGCCGTGATCTTGGAGAAGGAAATCAACTATTCAAGTTTAGGTATAAACTCCTTTCCCTTTTTGGTGTTTTCTTAGTTGTTTTAGGAAATTAGTTTAATGTAGAAAATTCTACAAAACCTTGTTTACCCATTTTAAAACTTCTTGAATTCTAGATCTAGAGTCTTGATTTTCGGATTTATGTTTTGAAGTTTTGATTTTTATACGTGAAAGAGTTTAGTTTTAAGATTTTATTAAAAAAAAAAATCTAGGTTTGAGTTTGAAGCTCTTGTTTAAAAATTAACATTTTATAAAAAGTTATGAAAGTTTGGTTTTTATGCTTTAGTTGTGAATGATGATTTAAAATGCATGATTTGAAATTGTTCTTATAAACATTGTGATGAATATTGTTGGGTTATGAAATAATGACTCTTTTATTATAAGTTTCTAAGAGTTTTGTGGTTAAAATGAAGATTTCCAAATACTGGGGATTTTATTGAAATAAAAAATTTAAATTATTCTTCAACACTTAAATTAGAATTTTTGAGAAAATATTTTCTTGAATATTATTTGGTAAGTTTGATTTGTAAATTAATTAACCAAAGTATTGATTGTTTGTTTTATGGGTAGAAAATAAAGTTTACTTGAGAAAGGCTTAAAAAAATTATATAGTAGAAAGGGGGAG
Source organism: Penstemon eatonii (assembly GCA_038501285.1). Lineage (NCBI taxonomy): Eukaryota > Viridiplantae > Streptophyta > Magnoliopsida > Lamiales > Plantaginaceae > Penstemon > Penstemon eatonii. Next base: position 25,493,495 of record CM076713.1, read on the forward strand.
GGGTACAATTTCCGGTGAGGTCGGCCGGAGCCATGGCTGCTGCTGTTGCAGCAAGCCGTTTGTGCTTGCTGCACACAGCAGCAAGCCACATTGGGCCTATTGTCTTGCAACAGGCCCAGGTCTGTTGCATTTGCAATAGACCACCCATTTGGGCCTGTTGCAATGCATATATATAGCCACTCCCTCACACTCTTCCATTCTTTCCAAATATTTAAACTTGTGAGTGAATATTATAAGAGAGAACAATATAAAAGAGATAACAAAATCTTAAAGTGGAAGGGGAGGCCACCACCACCACTACCGGAGTCAAGGGCCGTGATCTTGGAGAAGGAAATCAACTATTCAAGTTTAGGTATAAACTCCTTTCCCTTTTTGGTGTTTTCTTAGTTGTTTTAGGAAATTAGTTTAATGTAGAAAATTCTACAAAACCTTGTTTACCCATTTTAAAATTCTTGAATTCTAGATCTAGAGTCTTGATTTTCGGATTTATGTTTTGAAGTTTTGATTTTTATACGTGAAAGAGTTTAGTTTTAAGATTTTATTAAAAAAAAAAATCTAGGTTTGAGTTTGAAGCTCTTGTTTAAAAATTAACATTTTATAAAAAGTTATGAAAGTTTGGTTTTTATGCTTTAGTTGTGAATGATGATTTAAAATGCATGATTTGAAATTGTTCTTATAAACATTGTGATGAATATTGTTGGGTTATGAAATAATGACTCTTTTATTATAAGTTTCTAAGAGTTTTGTGGTTAAAATGAAGATTTCCAAATACTGGGGATTTTATTGAAATAAAAAATTTAAATTATTCTTCAACACTTAAATTAGAATTTTTGAGAAAATATTTTCTTGAATATTATTTGGTAAGTTTGATTTGTAAATTAATTAACCAAAGTATTGATTGTTTGTTTTATGGGTAGAAAATAAAGTTTACTTGAGAAAGGCTTAAAAAAATTATATAGTAGAAAGGGGGAGGGGTACAATTTCCGGTGAGGTCGGCCGGAGCCATGGCTGCTGCTGTTGCAGCAAGCCGTTTGTGCTTGCTGCACACAGCAGCAAGCCACATTGGGCCTATTGTCTTGCAACAGGCCCAGGTCTGTTGCATTTGCAATAGACCACCCATTTGGGCCTGTTGCAATGCATATATATAGCCACTCCCTCACACTCTTCCATTCTTTCCAAATATTTAAACTTGTGAGTGAATATTATAAGAGAGAACAATATAAAAGAGATAACAAAATCTTAAAGTGGAAGGGGAGGCCACCACCACCACTACCGGAGTCAAGGGCCGTGATCTTGGAGAAGGAAATCAACTATTCAAGTTTAGGTATAAACTCCTTTCCCTTTTTGGTGTTTTCTTAGTTGTTTTAGGAAATTAGTTTAATGTAGAAAATTCTACAAAACCTTGTTTACCCATTTTAAAACTTCTTGAATTCTAGATCTAGAGTCTTGATTTTCGGATTTATGTTTTGAAGTTTTGATTTTTATACGTGAAAGAGTTTAGTTTTAAGATTTTATTAAAAAAAAAAAATCTAGGTTTGAGTTTGAAGCTCTTGTTTAAAAATTAACATTTTATAAAAAGTTATGAAAGTTTGGTTTTTATGCTTTAGTTGTGAATGATGATTTAAAATGCATGATTTGAAATTGTTCTTATAAACATTGTGATGAATATTGTTGGGTTATGAAATAATGACTCTTTTATTATAAGTTTCTAAGAGTTTTGTGGTTAAAATGAAGATTTCCAAATACTGGGGATTTTATTGAAATAAAAATTTTAAATTATTCTTCAACACTTAAATTAGAATTTTTGAGAAAATATTTTCTTGAATATTATTTGGTAAGTTTGATTTGTAAATTAATTAACCAAAGTATTGATTGTTTGTTTTATGGGTAGAAAATAAAGTTTACTTGAGAAAGGCTTAAAAAAATTATATAGTAGAAAGGGGGAGGGGTACAATTTCCGGTGAGGTCGGCCGGAGCCATGGCTACTGCTGGTGCAGCAAGCCGTTTGTGCTTGCTGCACACAGCAGCAAGCCACATTGGGCCTATTGTCTTGCAACAGGCCCAGGTCTGTTGCATTTGCAATAGACCACCCATTTGGGCCTGTTGCAATGCATATATATAGCCACTCCCTCACACTCTTCCATTCTTTCCAAATACTTAAACTTGTGAGTGAATATTATAAGAGAGAACAATATAAAAGAGATAACAAAATCTTAAAGTGGAAGGGGAGGCCACCACCACCACTACCGGAGTCAACGGCCGTGATCTTGGAGAAGGAAATCAACTATTCAAGTTTAGGTATAAACTCCTTTCCCTTTTTGGTGTTTTCTTAGTTGTTTTAGGAAATTAGTTTAATGTAGAAAATTCTACAAAACCTTGTTTACCCATTTTAAAACTTCTTGAATTCTAGATCTAGAGTCTTGATTTTCGGATTTATGTTTTGAAGTTTTGATTTTTATACGTGAAAGAGTTTAGTTTTAAGATTTTATTAAAAAAAAAAAATCTAGGTTTGAGTTTGAAGCTCTTGTTTAAAAATTCACATTTTATAAAATGTTACGAAAGTTTGGTTTTTATGCTTTAGTTGTGAATGATGATTTAAAATGCATGATTTGAAATTGTTCTTATAAACATTGTGATGAATATTGTTGGGTTATGAAATAATGACTCTTTTATTATAAGTTTCAAAGAGTTTTGTGGTTAAAATGAAGATTTCCAAATACTGGGGATTTTATTGAAATAAAAAATTTAAATTATTCTTCAACACTTAAATTAGAATTTTTGAGAAAATATTTTCTTGAATATTATTTGGTAAGTTTGATTTGTAAATTAATTAACCAAAGTTTTGATTGTTTATTTTATGGGTAGAAAATAAAGTTTACTTGAGAAAGGCTTAAAAAAATTATATAGTAGAAAGGGGGAGGGGTACAATTTCCGGTGAGGTTGGCCGGAGCCATGGCTGCTGCTGTTGCAGCAAGCCGTTTGTGCTTGCTGCACACAGCAGCAAGCCACATTGGGCCTATTGTCTTGCAACAGGCCCAGGTCTGTTGCATTTGCAATAGACCACCCATTTGGGCCTGTTGCAAAGCAACATGCCATCTAGCTCGTTTGTGGACCGGCCCACATTAAAAAAAAAAAAAGTTTATAATATAAAAATTTAATAAAATAAAATTATTAATGAACAAAAATAAAAAGAGAAAATATGGAAAGGCAATTAAATATAAACTTGTTAAATATTATTTAAATTAATTTACTTTTAAAATATTAAAATAAATACATTTTATAAGTAAATATTTTGTCTTAAAGAAAAATAATTGTTTTAATATTAAATTTCAAAAATTGATGATGTAATAAAATTAAGTAACAAAAATTTCATTAAAGAATAAAATAATTTTTTATTGAATAAGATAATATAAATAAATTATGATAACTTTTAAATATAGTAAATACTTAACTTTCTATGAGTATAAAAATATATATATATATAGTAAAGAGATTTATATGAAAATAATAAATTTGTAATTATTTAGAAAAAAAATAATAAACCTTTAGAAAATAATATAAATGATTATTTTCTGAAAAATAAAATAATAAACTCATTTTATGAATAATAAAATATTTTTCGAAAATAAATATATTAATTAAATAATTTTAAACAAAAAATAGGGTTATATAAAATATAAGAATATTCAGACAAAGAAATCTAAGTAAATTTTGAGAAAACAAAAATAAGGTTATATAAATATAAATTATTTTTCGAATAAGATCAGGATTATAATACTTTTCGATAAGATAATAATTTCAAGGGTACGTTAATTTTTAATTAAATAAAATAAAATAATTTGAATAATATTTATTCGAAAAATAAATAATTTGAAAATAAAATAAAATATTTTGATTAAATGTTTTTCCGAATTAAATAAATTCAATAAAAAATTGATAAATATTAAATATAATTTTAATTAATCTTGAATATTAATTTTCATAAAGAAAATTCATAAATAATTTGAAAAATATTTTCCGGAAAAAAATAATTTAAAAAAAAACTAAAATAATTTTGGTTAATTATTTTTCTGAAAATAAATAAATTCGAAAATAAATAAAATTATTTATTTTCTGGAAATAAATTTTGAAAAAGAGAAAATAAATTTTTAATAAATGATTTCGAAAATAAATAATAACTTTTTCGGAATTTAATAAATGTCCAAGTTTTGATCGTGGCTTCGATATTGAACAACCACGATTCCATTGTTTGCTCGACTAAAGCATTGCTTTAGTCACTCTAGAATCCTTATGGATTAATTAGATTCTATGATCGGTACATATACGTGTACAGGAATCGAAGATGCTAGTTTTCCATATTTCCTCGAGAATCGTAAGCTACACAAGTGAGTGTTGTGTGTTACTTGTGTGTAAGTCCGAATGTGCTAATAGGTCGAGTATTGACTGCAACTTAGTCCCTGTTGGATGAAGATGAAGATGAAAGAAGACAAGTAATTAAGGGAAGGTTTTGATGATTTCCAAAACATCATAATCAGCTAAGTATGGAAAGCTTAGTTCCCTTAGAAGAATTTTGAACAAGTAAAAGAAGACATCAGAAGAGTTCAAAGTTCAAAGCTCAGAAGACTAGTGATCTCTTGCTGGATCAGCGAACAGAAGGGTAGATCATCAGCCGAGTCAAATCAGATGAGTTCAGTATTTGATCAGCAGAGTATCTATCAGCAGAGTCGTTTTGATCAGCAGAGCAGAAGAGGTCAAGAGATTAGTCCAACGGTAATAAATGCACTTGGTGTAATAAATGCTGTAAGAGAAGGGTAGTAATGGCAAATGATTGAAGATATCCTCGGATCAGCAGAGTGCATTAAATGCAGCATTAAATGCGATGGACAGAAAGGTACTGTACACAGTACGGAATGCTGCAGGGAGCCGTTTCAAAAAGAGCTGAAGGATGGATTTGAATTGTGACTTGCCTTCAACGGTCATAATTTCATCTCCATGTATAAATAGAGCTGAATTTCAAATCGAGCAAGAACACAACAACAATCAGAGATCGAAATTTTGAAGCAGAATTTCTCTAAGTCTCAAAAGCTCGAACAGCTCACTCGTCTGGTGGAAGTCATCTGTTGACAGAAACCCAGTTGAAGAAATCAGAAAAACATTATCTGAGTGATTTTGTAATAGCTGAGTGTTGTGCGAAGTGAGAATCCATCTGTGTGAGTGATTCTACTTTAGAGGATAGGTTTTCTTTGTGAATCCCTATTGCGAGCTTACAGCCTTCTCATTAGTTGTTTAGGTGTAAGTGGAGAAATATTGTAATCTTTGTGATTATAGTATAACCCAGAATCTGTGTGATCTGGAAGAGTGGACTAAAGGATTTTTATCCGTATAACCACTATAAAAATTCTTTGTGTTATCTTGCATTTAAAGTTTTCTTGCATATTTTAAAGTTTGCATTTTAAACACTTTGAATCAATTAAAAAGATTTTATAAGGAGTTTTAAACTGGGGATAAAATCTTTTTAGAACTTAGTTTACTTGTGAAAAACACTTTCAAACAATCCGCTGCAAGTATACTCTTGAAAAACTGTTTGCTGAAAAACAGCTAAGTCATTGTAAGAAGAGTGGTCAGTCGTCTGTTCAAGAATTGTTCACGATCAGACTAGTCTGCTTACTGTTCTTCATCAGCTTAGTCTGCTGACAGAAGACTGAAAAGTTTTTAAGTTCAAAAATTTTCAGAGGTCTATTCACCCCCCCCCCTCTAGACCTCATCTGACCACTTGGGACCAACAAGTGGTATCAGAGCAGGTGGTTCATTAGAATCAGCTGCCTGATCAACGAGCTTGATCCGAGTGTTTTTCAAAGGTTTTCAAAACTTTTCAAAAGAGCATTTTTTTGAAAAACAAAAACTTTTTGAAAAATGGATTGTATCAGCCATGTTCCCCACATTGCTGGTATGTCCTTTGAGGACTGGAAAATCAGAATGGAGATTTTCCTTGCTGCCTATAATGACAACATGCATACATGTATCATTAAAGGTCCATTCAGATTCACAAAGACCATAAAGATAAATGAAGTAGATACGGTTGTGGAGAAAGACCTTCATGAGATGACTCCAGAAGAGATAAAGCTTTACAATCTAGATAAAGTTGGGAGATTCATCATGACTAAAGCCCTGGATAATGATCGGTTTGACAAGGTCAAACATTGCAAAACCGCAAAGGAGATGTGGGACAAAGTCAGAGATATGAGCGAAGGCAATGATGCTATTAAAGAGCATCAGCTCAGTGTTGCATTGGAAAAGCTGGACAACTTCAAGATGAAGTCTGGAGAAACCATTGATCAGATGGATACCAGATTCACCAGAACGCTAAATGAAGTTTTGAAGCTGGGAAAGACTTTCACTGACAAAGAGATTTCTGTCAGAGTACTGAAGGCTCTACCATCCAAGTTCAACATGAAGGTGACAGCAATGGAAGAATCAAGAGATCTGGGCAAGATTTCTCTAACAGAGCTGTTCTCCGCACTCAAGGCTTATGAGTATAAACTGCCAAGAATGGGAATTGAAGAAACCTCAACTTCAGGACCCACAGCTGCACTTGTTGCTGCTGAAAACACCAGAAGACCAGCACAGAAAAGCAAAGAAGTGGACTCATCTGATGAAGCCACTCTACTCAACAAAAAGGAGTACACTGCTGGAGATGTAGCATTATTGATGAACAACTTCAAGAAGTTCTATAAGAGAAAGATGAAAAACAAATACAATCATGCTGCTTCTACTTCTAAACCTAACTTTTCTTCTCAGGATAAAGAGGATTATAAATCAAAACTGATGTGTTACAACTGCAGGAAATTGGGACACTTCATAAGAGACTGCCCATATCCAAAAGCAGAGAAGTACACTGAGGAAGAGAAGAAAATGAGAAAAGAAAGAAAGCATCAGAGAGCCAAGGCAATGATGGCTGAAGCAGAAAAGCCAGCTGCTGTCTACTCATCTGATTCAGACTCAGACTCGTCTGATGAAGAATCATCTGATGAAGAAAAACCTGCTCTCCTGTGCCTGATGGCAAAGGAATCTGATGACTCCGAGGATGAGGTAACTCCTCAAGAAAATGAACTATTTAATTCTCTAGAGCAAATGATGTTGAATAATACTACTATTGCTGGAGAATTTGTTAAGCTTAAGGAAGAGATGAACTTGCTAAAAGAGCAAAATAGTTCACTGAAACTTTTAGCTGAAAAGCCTAAAGAATCAGCTGAATATAAACAGCTTGAGCAAGAGCATGAATCTCTGAAAGCTGAATGTGAGGTTTATAAAGGAAAAATCATGGAACTTGAGAAAATCATTGAGTCTCATGATAAGTCTACTGTTGCATCCATGCATACATCTAAGAAACAGGAGACACCTTTGGAAAAGGATAATCTAGAATTGAATCATACTGAAAAATTTATTTCTGCTGACAACAGTAAGGTCATTCTGTATGTTCAAACCTCTAGACCTACCTCATCTGAGAAAGTGGTAAAGGAGAAGAAATCTCCTAAGGCTAAAAAGAGCAAAGAGCCTAGTGTAGGAAATCAGACTAGTAAGACCAAACAGCAGAGTCCTAAGAAGTCTGCTGATAAAGCTAAAGTCAATCAGACTAGTGGTAAAACTAAGTCAAAAACAAATGAGCAAGCACCTAGTAAACCAAAGAAGCATAAGAATAAGAAAAATCAAAATGCTTGGTATGGAAATGAGTCATATTATGTGCAACCTGCTGCATATCATCCTATGTATCATGCACCTCAATTTCCTAATTACTATGCACCTTATCCTGCTCATCCAATGCATGCATATCCTGCATATCATGCACCTTACCCTGCTTATGAACATTATTCATATCATACTGATCATCAACATGACTTATCTGATAACTATGATAAAAATGAAACTGTTCATGCTCCTAAAACTCAGAAACCTAAGAAGCCTAAGACTTCAACATCTTGGGTTGTCAAGGGTGGAACTAATCCTTCAGGACCCTCTCAATAAGGGTACCTAAAACAATTTTATTTTTGTTTTGTAGGTTAGGATTAGGAGTAGGAATAAAGTAGAGAAGATTTGGTACTTGGACAGTGGTTGTTCAAGGCACATGTGTGGAAACATACATGAGTTGACTGATGCAGTTGCTGTGGATGGTCCAAAAGTCACTTTTGGAGACAGCAAAGAAGGCAAGATTAAAGCTAAAGGAAGATTAATCAAGGGAAACATAGAGATATCTGACGTCTCCTATGTTAAAGGACTAAAATATAATCTGCTGAGCATAAGTCAATTTTGTGACAAAGGATATTCAGTCATCTTCTCAACAGATAAGTGCTACGTTGAACAGATTGGTACAAAGAAGGTAATCCTATCTGGAAGACGACAAGGGAATATCTACATAGTTGACTGGAATTCTGTTGACAAGAATTCAAGTGTTTGTTTGGTGGCATCTGCACCAAGTGAAGTCAGTTGGCTATGGCACAAGAGGATGAATCATTTAAACTTCAAGACCATAAACAGATTAATCAAGAATGATTTGGTAGAAGGGATTCCAAAAGCAGTCATGAGCAAAGACAAGCTCTGTGATGCATGTCAGAAGGGTAAACAAATCAAGTCATCATTCAAAGAAAAGAAGCACCAATCTTCTGGAAGAATATTGGAGCTGTTGCATATGGACTTATTTGGACCCATTGATCCAGTCAGCAATGGTGGAAAGAAATACTGCCTAGCTGTTGTGGATGACTATTCAAGATACACTTGGGTGATTTTCATGAAGAAGAAAAGTGAAACCAAGGAACATCTTACCAATCTGATGGAACTGATCCAGAATGAAAAGAGTATTAAGATATTGAAGATCAGATCAGATAGAGGGACAGAGTTTACAAACTCTACTGTTGAAGAGTATTGTAACATGAAGGGAATACATCATGAGTATTCTGCTGCAAGAACCCCTCAACAGAATGGTGTTGCTGAAAGGAGAAACAGAACACTAAAAGAAGCTGTCAGAACCATGATAGCTGAAGCTAAACTGCCTCAAAGATTTTGGGCAGAAGCAACAAACACAGCATGCTTTACCCAGAACAGATGTATGATCAACAAAAATCAGAACAAGACTCCATATGAAGTTTGGAACAATAGAAAGCCAAACATTCATTACTTTAAGATTTTTGGTTGTAAATGTTTTGTATTGAATAATGGGAAAAATCACCTTACTGCATTTGCAGAAAAGGCTGATGAAGCTGTCTTTGTAGGATACTCATCTGTTAGTAAGGCTTATAGAGTTTTCAATAAAAGAACATTGCTAATAGAAGAATCTATCCATGTAGTATTTGATGAGCCAAGTCAATCTTCTGAAAAGAATCAAAGTGTAAATCAAGATCTGTCTGCTGATTTACAGAAGTTAGACGTTGGAAGAAATGAAGAATATGTTCCCATCATACTACCTAATCTAAGTTCAGCTGCTAACTCAAGTGCTGTTCAAAATCACAGTGCTGATTGTCTAACAGACGAGTTGCAAACAGCTGACAGACCAGAGACTGTTCAACAGACGGCAAATGTTCAACAGACTACTACTGGAACTCCAACAGTAGTGTTGCAAGATCATAACAGAGGACAACATCCTGATTTGCAACCTGATCTCAGATGGCTCAAGAATCACCCTCCTGAATTAGTTATTGGTGATCCTTTAGATAGAGTGAAAACAAGAAGAGCTGCTGCACAAGATGCTATGTTTGTCACATTTCTATCTCAAATAGAGCCTAAACAAATTGAAGAAGCTCTAAATGACTCCTTCTGGATAGAAGCTATGCAAGAAGAGTTGAATCAATTTGAAAGGAATGAAGTCTGGTACTTAGTTCCTAGACCAAGTCATCAAAGAGTAATTGGCACTAAGTGGGTATTCAGAAATAAGATGAACGAAGATGGTGTTGTCACCAGAAACAAAGCAAGACTAGTGGCCAAGGGTTATTGTCAAGAAGAAGGAATTGACTTTGATGAAACTTTTGCACCAGTAGCAAGACTTGAAGCAATCAGACTGTTTCTTGCCTATGCTGCTCACAAGAACTTCACTGTCTATCAGATGGATGTGAAGTCTGCTTTTCTCAATGGAGAATTGCAAGAAGAAGTGTATGTTGAACAACCTCCAGGATTTGAAGTCTATCAAGAAGAGGACAAAGTATATCGTCTGAAGAAAGCCCTTTATGGACTGAAACAGGCTCCAAGAGCATGGTATGATACCCTATCTGATTTTCTTTTAATTAAAGGATTTCGAAAAGGTAAGGTAGACAAAACCTTGTTCACTATTGAATGGGAAAATCATATATTACTTGTGCAAATATATGTGGACGATATTATTTTTGGTTCAACTAACCAACAGATGTGTGATAAGTTCTCCAAGCTGATGCAGAATAAGTTTGAAATGAGCATGATGGGTGAACTTAACTACTTTCTTGGATTGCAAGTTAGACAGTTGCCTGATGGAATATTCATCAGCCAAGCAAAGTACACAAGAGATCTGTTCAAGAAATTTGGTATGGAAACTAGCTCAACAGCTACCATTCCTATGTCTACAAGTCTTCGTTTGGATAAAGATGAAGATGGCAAATCAGTGGACATAACCAAATATAGAGGCATTATTGGTTCATTGTTGTATCTAACAGCAAGCAGACCTGATATAATGTACTCAGTTGGAGTCTGTGCAAGATTTCAATCAAACCCCAAAGAATCTCATCTCTTAGCTGCCAAGAGGATATTGAAGTATGTTAAAGGCACTCAAGAATTGGGATTGTGGTATCCTAGAGAATCTGGATTTGAACTAGTTGGCTACTCAGATTCAGACCTTGCTGGCTGCAAGATTGACAGAAAGAGCACAACAGGTGCCTGTCAGTTCTTAGGCAGTCGTCTGATCTCATGGATGAGTAAGAAGCAAACCTCAGTTTCTATATCTACTGCTGAAGCTGAATATATAGCTGCTGGAGCCTGCTGTGCACAGATACTTTGGTTGAAACATCAACTAGAAGACTACAACATCAAGATCAGTGGAATACCAATCTACTGTGACAATACAAGTGCAATCTCACTTACTCAGAATACTACAAGTCATTCAAGGACTAAACATATTGAGATTAAACATCATTTCATTAGAGATCATGTGGAAAAAGGCAATGTTTTGATTGAGTATGTTCACACTGATAATCAGATTGCTGATATCTTCACCAAACCTCTAAGTGAAGCAAGGTTCTCAACTCTAAGAGCAGAGTTAGGATTACTTAACCTGGATGCATAAGCTGAGGGGGAACTCATCAGAAGACTGGAGTTCAACAGCTTAGTCATCAGTTATTTCATTCAAGAATTAACTCTCAACAGACTAGTTAACTTATGAATTCTTAAAGACAGGGGGAACGTGTAAGACTAGCGGTACTTCTGTTCTAAAGATGAAATCTGTTAATGACAGTTAGTTGAAGTTATGTTACCAAGAAGATGTGTTCTTAATTCTTGAAGATTGAAGATTATTTTATCTTGCTGGATTGACAAACAGCAAAGGAAGATTACTAGCTATTGGCATTCTCTAGTAATATCAGATAACAGATCACTCGTCTGTCAGATAAGTTTAACTCTACTCATCTGATACCTTATATAAGCATGGTCATAAAACGCATTATTAGTAACACGCTTTTATAAGTAAACAGATTAGTGTCGATAGAGTTTCCCGCCCATCTGACATTAAAATAATAAAATTGAAATCCGCGACTCTCATCCGCACGATTAAAAACTGTCAGATTAGATCAACGGTTTAAATAAATCACGAAAACCAAATCAAAAGGAAACCTATAAAATCCGATCTGAACAGCATAGTCGTCTTACGCACTCAAAAATTCTCAAACTTTCTATCTCTCAAACCCTCTTGTTGCGAAAGTTCACTATTTTGCAGAATTTACTCACAAATCTCAGAAATGGACAAAGTTATTGAAGGAAGATACTTCAACTACAGCAAATTCCATTTCTCTGGCACCGATTTGATGCGCGCTTTACTGGAAAAGATCAAGGAAGCATCTTTGGTCCCAGTCTTGGAAGCACACGAAGATAGGGTTTATCTTGAAGATGTATACCACTTCTACACTTCCAGGGAGTTCAACGATGATGACACCGTTATGACTGCTGTCATAGGTGGTAAGAAAATCGCTGTATCTGCTGCTGTTCTTCATGAAATTTATAAGCTGACAGACAAGGGAGGAGATGTGACCTCGTTAGGGTCAGAAAAAGAAGAGGAATTTTGGAGAATTTGTGCTAAGAAGGGAGAGGAGATGTCTGGGACTTTGATGAAGACCCAGCTGAAGGATGAATACCAAAGATTTGCTGATATCATAGCAAAGGTTTTGGATTGTGCTACGGGTTCTCTGGATGGCCTACCTAGAAGAAGGCTTCACACTATGATTTGCATTTACTATGGGATGAAAGTGAACTGGGCTGCTCATGTTTATGAGCTGTTAAGTGACAAAAGGCATTCTCATGCCATTCTGCTGAGTAACTTGTTTGCTTCTCTGCATTGCCCTATGGGTGGAGGAAAACAAACCCATGGAAGCAAAGAATTCAAACTCTACGAACCAGTGAGGCAACTGGTGGAAAAACCAAAGAGAAAAGCCTCCAAACAATCCAAGAAGACCCCTTCTAAGAAGAGCAAGAAGGAAGGTCAGACTAGTCAGTCTGCTGAGCCAACAGCACAGTCTGCTGTTGTGGCTGGATCAGCAGAGCCTGAAATTGAAGTCTCTAAGAAGGTGGTAGATGACTTCACTGTTGAAATTGAAAACATGAAGACAGGATCATCCTCTGAAGGAACTGAATCTGAAGAGGAAATTCCACTTCAAAGACTGAAGAGACTAAGGACTAGGAGTGAAGCAAGGGGACCTCCTACTGCCAACCCCCCTGCTGTCAAGAAAATTCCTAAGTCAAAGGCCAAGAGAAAGGTCACTTTCCCTGAAGAGCCTGCTGTAACTGTGAGGAAAACAACAACTGAGGCAGAAAGGCCATTAAATGTTGAAGAACCAGTTGTTGAAGCTACTAAGGCTGCTACTGCTGAGCCTGAAAGTGGTCCTACAGTTGAAATGACAACAGAAGCCTCAACTGCTGCACTATCTGCTGATGTGGAAAAGGAACAGCAGACTAGTACACAAATGGAGGGAGAAATTCTGTTAATACATCCTACTCCAGTTGCTGCAACACCTATCCAAGCAGTTGAAAGCCCTGAATCAAGAAGAAAGAGGTTAGGCAAAACCTCAACCTATGTAACTGCTGCAGAGAAGATGAAACTGGACGCTGCTGAAAAGCAAAGGATTGCTGCTGAGAAAGCAGAAGAAGATAGGCTGAAAAGCCTAGAGTTAAAAAGGCTGGAAGAAGAAGCCAGCAAAATGACTCAAGAGCAGAGAGATGCTTTTGAGGCAGCAGAGTTGGCTGCTGTCATTGAAGCTAGCATGAAGGATGCTCATGGTCATCAGCATAGTGGTGGGATAGTTATTGGTGAGCAAAGAGATCCAAATAAACCAATACCAGCTATGCCTGCACCCAAGATTAAGGAAAAGAGAAGAGAAGAAGTCAAACTGTCTCTTGAAATTGTCAGGGAAGACCCTGCAATTTTTGAAGAATTCCTTAGAAGACTGGATGCTGAAAATGAAAGAGTCAACCGTCTGACACTCTTCCATTCTGAAAAGATCAAATACAATAGATGGAGAGAATACAGATTAACAAAGAGTCCTGCTGAAATGGCTAAGTGGAAAGAATTCAAGGCTACAGAAGACTGGTTACTTAAATGGCTTGAGACAAATTCAACCATTCAAGCACTTGATTCAGAGTTCTTTCTGGACAGGTTGAGGATGAGAATATGTCATATAGTCAAGGAAGAGGCCAAGAAGATCTTTGCATCCATTCCTGAGGATTTTGATGACTCAGTAGATCTCAAAGAAAGATCTATCAAGTTGGCTATTGCTCAAGCAATGGAGCTTTGGGCCAAGAAAGCAAGGAAGTTAAGGGGACAACCAAGCTCACTGGTTCCACTTCCTAACATCAAGCATATTGTCTATGGACCAAACATCAAACCCTATGAAGAGCTGCCAGAGGAACCAACAACTACTTTTATTCCTCTTGACAACTTTACTTGGATTTGTAACAGGTCAGCAGTGGACAATGAAGGTTTGATGAGGACAGTTGAAACTGTCAAGAAGATTATATCACCTGCTGATAAAGAAGGAGCAGAGTCCTCTGATCAACCAAAGCAAATTGAGGGTACTTCAGACCCATCTGATCAAGACAAAGTGCAGGATGATAAGTCTGATGCTGCTGATGAATCAAAGAAGGAAGAAGAAATTCCAGCAGATCAGTTAAAGGAAAAAGAAGTTGCTGCTGAAGAAGATGATCAGGCTAAGGAGAAGGAAAGCACTCCAAGCCATGCTGGTGAACCAGCAGATCAGTCCCTTGCAATGATAACTCAACCATCAGAGCAACATCTCAAGGAAACCGTCTCTGCTACTCCATCAGAAGATCCTTCAATATCTCAGAGTTCTCAAACCAATCTGTTGGATTCCATCCAACAACTGATTATCAAATCAATGAAGGAAATGAAGGAGGAGATAAAAGCAGAAGTGATAGCTGCTGTTCATCAACCTATTCAGAAGGTTGCTGCTACTGTTCCTACTGACTTACTGAAAGATACTGCTCAGAATGTACAATCTATATGTCAGGATATGGATATACTCAGGAGAAGGACACAAAGCACCACTGAAGGTTGGAAGCAGATTGAACAGACTGTTGAATTGGCTCTCCAAGCAGAAGATGAAGTCATGGGCAACATGATGAAAGACTTCAATGCTTCATCAAATTGGATTTTAGGAACTCAAATCCAGTTGGGTGATCAAGGAGAAGACTTGCTCAAAGAAGTCAAGACTATTAAAGCCAATCAACTTAACCAGCAAGCTCAGATCAATGCTATGGAAGAAAACATCAAGCTTCTATGTGATTCACTTCTAATCACACCAGTTGTGCCACAATATCCATCTGTCCCTGCTGATGATGACAAAAAGGGGGAAGAAAGGATATTTGGACAGCAAAGGGTTGATTTCCAAAGGGAAGGAAATCAAAATGCTGAGGAAACAGAAGTGTTAGAAGAATCTGAAGAGTCTGCTAATAATAGGAATGAAGCAGCAAATGAAGACACAAGCAGATTAGCAGATGAGAAGATCACTGAAGAAGAAGACCAAGCTGATGAGGAAGAATCTGAAGCAAAAGCTAAGTCAGACAAAGAACTAGCTGCTGCCAAAGATTCAGTTGAAGAACAGCTTGATCCTGATGTTAAAAAGAAGAAGCTAGAGCTGTTGATGCAGAAATTGGAAGTTGGAACCTCCAAGTCTGCTGAAGAAGAAAAGAAGACAGAAGACTAGCTTGGCTAGATTTTCTTTAAAAATTCTTGTAATCCTTTAGAGTATTTTGTACTTTTCATCTTTCAACTTGTAAAATGTAATCAGTTCTATATCTATAAAATTTGCAAGTTTGACTCCAACATATCATTTCTATCTCAGAAATTTTTGAGGATCAAAACTTTAGCTTAGGTACAGGTACTTAGCTGGAGTTTTGTCATCATCAAAAAGGGGGAAATTGTTGGATGAAGATGAAGATGAAAGAAGACAAGTAATTAAGGGAAGGTTTTGATGATTTCCAAAACATCATAATCAGCTAAGTATGGAAAGCTTAGTTCCCTTAGAAGAATTTTGAACAAGTAAAAGAAGACATCAGAAGAGTTCAAAGTTCAAAGCTCAGAAGACTAGTGATCTCTTGCTGGATCAGCGAACAGAAGGGTAGATCATCAGCCGAGTCAAATCAGATGAGTTCAGTATTTGATCAGCAGAGTATCTATCAGCAGAGTCGTTTTGATCAGCAGAGCAGAAGAGGTCAAGAGATTAGTCCAACGGTAATAAATGCACTTGGTGTAATAAATGCTGTAAGAGAAGGGTAGTAATGGCAAATGATTGAAGATATCCTCGGATCAGCAGAGTGCATTAAATGCAGCATTAAATGCGATGGACAGAAAGGTACTGTACACAGTACGGAATGCTGCAGGGAGCCGTTTCAAAAAGAGCTGAAGGATGGATTTGAATTGTGACTTGCCTTCAACGGTCATAATTTCATCTCCATGTATAAATAGAGCTGAATTTCAAATCGAGCAAGAACACAACAACAATCAGAGATCGAAATTTTGAAGCAGAATTTCTCTAAGTCTCAAAAGCTCGAACAGCTCACTCGTCTGGTGGAAGTCATCTGTTGACAGAAACCCAGTTGAAGAAATCAGAAAAACATTATCTGAGTGATTTTGTAATAGCTGAGTGTTGTGCGAAGTGAGAATCCATCTGTGTGAGTGATTCTACTTTAGAGGATAGGTTTTCTTTGTGAATCCCTATTGCGAGCTTACAGCCTTCTCATTAGTTGTTTAGGTGTAAGTGGAGAAATATTGTAATCTTTGTGATTATAGTATAACCCAGAATCTGTGTGATCTGGAAGAGTGGACTAAAGGATTTTTATCCATATAACCACTATAAAAATTCTTTGTGTTATCTTGCATTTAAAGTTTTCTTGCATATTTTAAAGTTTGCATTTTAAACACTTTGAATCAATTAAAAAGATTTTATAAGGAGTTTTAAACTGGGGATAAAATCTTTTTAAAACTTAGTTTACTTGTGAAAAACACTTTCAAACAATCCGCTGCAAGTATACTCTTGAAAAACTGTTTGCTGAAAAACAGCTAAGTCATTGTAAGAAGAGTGGTCAGTCGTCTGTTCAAGAATTGTTCACGATCAGACTAGTCTGCTTACTGTTCTTCATCAGCTTAGTCTGCTGACAGAAGACTGAAAAGTTTTTAAGTTCAAAAATTTTCAGAGGTCTATTCACCCCCCCCCTCTAGACCTCATCTGACCACTTGGGACCAACAGTCCCTAAACGAACAAGGATGCGATGTATGATACAATTAATAACTCGACTGCTAGGACGAACTATTCTTGTTGAATTATTATGCTAATGCTTATGTGCTTATAAGTACTTGATATTGTATACCGAATTGTTTTGATTATTATGATTGAGTTATTTACTGATTTCCTGTTACTCGATTGTTATTGTACTGTATTGTTACTGGATTGTTAATGTATTTTATTGTTTCTTATTATTTTGTGGGCCCTATTTTGGTGTGCGGAATCGTGGATAACTCGGAAGGCTAGGGCCAGAGGGTTACCTCGGTCCAACGTAGACCCGCTTCACGAACCAAGAGTGGAGGTTACACTTGGGGAGTGAATGTCAAACTCCTGGCATTAGACGTCTATGCGCATAGTTAGTAAGGTAGCTCCTTACTAAGTGTGTCCGGTGGGGGCGTCATAATATGGACTGGAGGGTAAGAGGAGGACGGCATCGGCAACTGTTAGCTAATGTTCTTAAATTGTTATAGCATCTGTTTATTTACTGAATGTTACATATGTTCATTTTGTGTGACGCGTTTTATTAAAACATAGTATTTCTTTAAACCTAAATGTATAATTAAAATTTTCGAGTACAAAAATTGAACTCTCTTTTGTGCTTTGTGTTCATTAGTTATTTCCTATAGCATATTGTACTTAGAAATAGTTTATAAAGTTATAAATTCCATTTAAAAAGAAAAGGGGTCGTTTTACATTTTTTCGACTTAATTGTACAAAAATTATTATTTTGGGGCGAAATTACACTTTCCCAAAACTTCAGGGGGCAAAGTGTAAAATCGCCCCAATCTTTTCATTTCTGCAGCAAAGTAATAATTACTCTTTTCTTGAGACTCTAAGGGTTGCCTTAATTATTCTTGGGTGAAGGAAAATTCACTAAACTAGAAACCCAAGCATTGGTGGAAGAAGGAAATTATTATATTTCCCTTCCCCATGTAATATGTATAGATGTATATACATCTATAATCTGAAATTAGGCTATATATATATATATAGCCACTCCCTCACACTCTTCCATTCTTTCCAAATACTTAAACTTGTGAGTGAATATTATAAGAGAGAACAACATAAAAGAGATAAGAAAATCTTGAAGTGGAAGGGGAGGCCACCACCACCACTACCGGAGTCAAGGGCCATGATCTTGGAGAAGGAAATCAACTATTCAAGTTTAGGTATAAACTCCTTCTTCCCCTTTTTGTGTTTTCTTAGTTGTTTTAGGAAATGAGTTTAATGTAGAAAATACTACAAAACCTTGCTTACACATTTTAAAACTTCTTGAATTCTAGATCTAGAGTCTTGATTTTCGGATTTATGTTTTGAAGTTTTGATTTTTATACGTGAAAGAGTTTAGTTTTAAGATTCTATTAAAAAAAAAAATCTAGGTTTGAGTTTGAAGCTCTTGTTTAAAATTCACATTTTATAAAATGTTATGAAAGTTTGGTTTTTATGCTTTAGTTGTGAATGATGATTTAAAATGCATGATTTGCATGATTTGAAATTGTTCTTATACACATTGTGATGAATATTGTTGGGTTATGAAATAATGACTCTTTTATTATAAGTTTCAAAGAGTTTTGTGGTTAAAATGAGGATTTCCAAATATTGGGGATTTTATTGAAATAAAAAATTTAAACTATTCTTCAACACTTAAATTAGAATTTTTGAGACAAAATTTTGTTGAATATTATTTGGTAAGTTTGATTTGTAAATTAATTTTCCAAAGTATTGATTGTTTGTTTTATGGGTAGAAAATAAAGTTTACTTGAGAAAGGCTAAAAAAAATTATATAGTAGAAGGGGGGAGGGGTACAATTTCCGGTGAGGTCGGCCGGAGCCATGGCTACTGCTGGTGCAGCAAGCCGTTTGTGCTTGCTGCACACTGCATCAAGCCACATTGGGCCTATTGTCTTGCAACAGGCCCAGGTCTGTTACATTTGAAATAGACCACCCATTTGGGCCTGTTGCAATGCATATATATAGCCACTCCCTCACACTCTTCCATTCTTTCCAAATATTTAAACTTGTGAGTGAATATTATAAGAGAGAACAATATAAAAGAGATAACAAAATCTTAAAGTGGAAGGGGAGGCCACCACCACCACTACCGGAGTCAAGGGCCGTGATCTTGGAGAAGGAAATCAACTATTCAAGTTTAGGTATAAACTCCTTTCCCTTTTTGGTGTTTTCTTAGTTGTTTTAGGAAATTAGTTTAATGTAGAAAATTCTACAAAACCTTGTTTACCCATTTTAAAACTTCTTGAATTCTAGATCTAGAGTCTTGATTTTCGGATTTATGTTTTGAAGTTTTGATTTTTATACGTGAAAGAGTTTAGTTTTAAGATTTTATTAAAAAAAAAAATCTAGGTTTGAGTTTGAAGCTCTTGTTTAAAAATTAACATTTTATAAAATGTTATGAAAGTTTGGTTTTTATGCTTTAGTTGTGAATGATGATTTAAAATGCATGATTTGAAATTGTTCTTATAAACATTGTGATGAATATTGTTGGGTTATGAAATAATGACTCTTTTATTATAAGTTTCAAAGAGTTTTGTGGTTAAAATGAGGATTTCCAAATATTGGGGATTTTATTGAAATAAAAAATTTAAACTATTCTTCAACACTTAAATTAGAATTTTTGAGACAAAATTTTGTTGAATATTATTTGGTAAGTTTGATTTGTAAATTAATTAACCAAAGTATTGATTGTTTGTTTTATGGGTAGAAAATAAAGTTTACTTGAGAAAGGCTAAAAAAAATTATATAGTAGAAGGGGGGAGGGGTACAATTTCCGGTGAGGTCGGCCGGAGCCATGGCTACTGCTGGTGCAGCAAGCCGTTTGTGCTTGCTGCACACAGCAGCAAGCCACATTGGGCCTATTGTCTTGCAACAGGCCCAGGTCTGTTGCATTGCAATAGACCACCCATTTGGGCCTGTTGCAATGCATATATATAGCCACTCCCTCACACTCTTCCATTCTTTCCAAATACTTAAACTTGTGAGTGAATATTATAAGAGAGAACAATATAAAAGAGATAACAAAATCTTAAAGTGGAAGGGGAGGCCACCACCACCACTACCGGAGTCAAGGGCCGTGATCTTGGAGAAGGAAATCAACTATTCAAGTTTAGGTATAAACTCCTTTCCCTTTTTGGTGTTTTCTTAGTTGTTTTAGGAAATTAGTTTAATGTAGAAAATTCTACAAAACCTTGTTTACCCATTTTAAAACTTCTTGAATTCTAGATCTAGAGTCTTGATTTTCGGATTTATGTTTTGAAGTTTTGATTTTTATACGTGAAAGAGTTTAGTTTTAAGATTTTATTAAAAAAAAAAAAAATCTAGGTTTGAGTTTGAAGCTCTTGTTTAAAAATTCACATTTTATAAAATGTTATGAAAGTTTGGTTTTTATGCTTTAGTTGTGAATGATGATTTAAAATGCATGATTTGAAATTGTTCTTATAAACATTGTGATGAATATTGTTGGGTTATGAAATAATGACTCTTTTATTATAAGTTTCTAAGAGTTTTGTGGTTAAAATGAAGATTTCCAAATACTGGGGATTTTATTGAAATAAAAAATTTAAATTATTCTTCAACACTTAAATTAGAATTTCTGAGAAAATATTTTCTTGAATATTATTTGGTAAGTTTGATTTGTAAATTAATTAAACAAAGTTTTGATTGTTTATTTTATGGGTAGAAAATAAAGTTTACTTGAGAAAGGCTTAAAAAAATTATATAGTAGAAAGGGGGAGGGGTACAATTTCCGGTGAGGTCGGCCGGAGCCATGGCTGCTGCTGGTGCAGCAAGCCACATTGGGCCTATTGTCTTGCAACAGGCCCAGGTCTGTTGCATTTGCAATAGACCACCCATTTGGGCCTGTTGCAATGCAACATGCCATCTAGCTCGTTTGTGGACCGGCCCACATTAAAAAAAAAAAAGTTTATAATATAAAAATTTAATAAAATAAAATTATTAATGAACAAAAATAAAAAGAGAAAATATGGAAAAGCAATTAAATATAAACTTGTTAAATATTATTTAAATTAATTTACTTTTAAAATATTAAAATAAATACATTTTATAAGTAAATATTTTGTCTTAAAGAAAAATAATTTTTTTAATATTAAATTTCAAAAATTGATGATGTAATAAAATTAAGTAACAAAAATTTCATTAAAGAACAAAATAATTTTATTATTTAATAAGATAATATAAATAAATTATGATAACTTTTAAATATAGTAAATACTTAACTTTCTATGAGTATAAAAATATATATATATATAGTAAAGAGATTTATATGAAAATAATAAATTTGTAATTATTTAGAAAAAAAATAATAAACCTTTAGAAAATAATATAAATGATTATTTTCTGAAAAATAAAATAATAAACTCATTTTATGAATAATAAAATATTTTTCGAAAATAAATATATTAATTAAATAATTTTAAACAAAAAATAGGGTTATATAAAATATAAGAATATTCAGACAAAGAAATCTAAGTAAATTTTGAGAAAACAAAAATAAGGTTAAATAATTATAAATTATTTTTCGAATAAGATCAGGATTATAATACTTTTCGATAAGATAATAATTTCAAGGGTACATTAATTCTAAATTAAATAAAATAAAATAATTTGAATAATATTTATTCGAAAAATAAATAATTTGAAAATAAAATAAAATATTTTGATTAAATGTTTTTCCGAATTATATAAATTCAATAAAAAATTGATAAATATTAAATATAATTTTAATTAATCTTGAATATTAATTTTCATAAAGAAAATTCATAAATAATTTGAAAAATATTTTCCGGAAAAAAATAATTTAAAAAAAACTAAAATAATTTTGGTTAATTATTTTTCTGAAAATAAATAAATTCGAAAATAAATAAAATTATTTATTTTCTGGAAATAAATTTTGAAAAAGAGAAAATAAATTATTAATAAATGATTTCGAAAATAAATAATAACTTTTTCGAAATTTAATAAATGTCCAAGTTTTGATCGTGGCTTCGATATTGAACAACCACGATTCCATTGTTTGCTCGACTAAAGCATTGCTTTAGTCACTCTAGAATCCTTATGGATTAATTAGATTCTATGATCGGTACATATACGTGTACAGGAATCGAAGATGCTAGTTTTCCGCATTTCCTCGAGAATCGTAAGCTACACAAGTGAGTGTTGTGTGTTACTTGTGTGTAAGTTCGAATGTGCTAATAGGTCGAGTATTGACTGCAACTTAGTCCCTAGACTAACAAGGATGCGATGTATGATACAATGAATAACTCGACTGCTAGGACGAACTATTCTTGTTGAATTATTATGCTAATGCTTATGTTCTTATATGTACTTGATATTGTATACCGAATTGTTTTGATTATTATTGAGTTATTTACTGATTTCCTGTTACTCGATTGTTATTGTACTGTATTGTTACTTGATTGTTAATGTACTTTATTGTTTCTTATTATTTTGTGGGCCCTATTTTGGTGTGCGGAATCGTGGATAACTCGGAAGGCTAGGGCCGGAGGGTTACCTCGGTCCAACGTAGACCCGCTTCACGAACCAAGTGTGGAGGTTACACTTGGGGAGTGAATGTCAAACTCCTGGCATTAGACGTCTATGCGCATAGTTAGTAAAATAGCTCCTTACTAAGTGTGTCCGGTGGGGGCGTCATAATATGGACTGGAGGGTAAGAGGAGGACGGCATAAGCAACTGTTAGCTAATGTTCTTAATGATGGGATAGTGCTCTGCAAGCCAATATATTTAGCTTGTATTGGAACTATCATTATCTTTCTTTAGTATAAATGTAATAATACGCAAGTTTATTTATATGTGTATAAGGATAAACAATGGCCAACTTCATCTCTCGCGAATACATTTAAGCGATTGGTGGAAACCCTTAGATTACATTAGACTATGGGACGATTCACTTCAGTACTGAGTGCAATCATGAAACAGTCTCAAAGGTCGTAATCTTAAAACTGTTCCAAGTCATAGATTCCAAACGAGACTGGGTATCGTAGGAATCGCCTAGACTTGTACAAGTATGCATGACTCACATGGAGTTAATTTGTAGCGTTTCATGAGCAAGGCATTTGAGGTCAGTGCATATGAGTAGGTGGTTCAATGGAGGATTGAACGCATCGAACGACCCGAACAGAGAAACCCATTGTGGAAGCGCATGTCGCATATCGGTGATGGGATGTTTCTCAAGGATTATAATAGTGTACGATTTAGTCCTTTGACTTGAGGTGCTAGGGCGAATTCGGTGCATGAAAGTGCGTACTTAGATCTAGGTATAGGCCACTTAGCTTGGTCATAACATGCCTAGGTTGGGTGCGTATGGACATGTACGCGAGTGGTTAGTACCGATATGGAATCTATTGACTCACTGTAATGAGTGAGAGAATTTCCTATACGATTCTTAGATAATATATCCAAGGAATCTACGGCCATAGTCGGTGACGGATTTGGAAAGGGGTTTCCAAATTTAGGAGTCACACTGGAATATTATCCTAAATTAGAAAGTATAGTTATCGAGATAAATTTAGAGGTGCCGATCAATTCACACACCCTAAGTCTTGATCGGGAATATTAGTCGATAGAAGGACCGTATGTACATGGTAATTATATGAGACGAGGTTCACAAGTATCAATTCACCTGAAGTTGGCTTCATGGGCTTGTGGCTAGACATCGACCATGAAGTGTAGGTACTCCCGAGTTAATAGAGGATTTGATTCTAGGAGTGGTCATTTAAAGGTTGTTTAATTGACCGGAGCAATTTATTGTTCATAAATTAAATCACGATGAATTCGTGGGCCTGCTACCAATTGATGGTGAACCCAGAAGGTCACACACAATACAATTGGACGGTGACTGTTGAAAAAGGATACTAAAGGAATTAATTGATTTAAAGGTAATTAAATCAATTAAATGAATTAAAGTATTTAATTCAAGTGGGAGATTTCTCAATTAGTTGACTTAATTAATTAAATACTTAATTAAGTTGCTAATTAATTATATAAAAGAAATATTGATTTATTGGATTGGGCATTTAATTAAAGTGGTTAATTAAATGAAAAGGCTTGCAAGACATGGGCCTTTAATTAAAAGCCCATAAGGAGTCTTGCAAACCTAGGTCAAAAGGGAGTCTATAAATAGGGTTCTACTAGAGCTCAAAAATCTAACACCCTAAGCAAAAACCCTAGCCTCCTTTGACCTAGTAGCCGCCGCCCCTCTCCCTGCGCCGCCAAGCTTGTGCCGCCACCACCTTGCTGCCGTGAGCTGCCCAAGCGCCGCCGCCGCCTCTCCCTTGTTCCACCGTGCTAGATCTTGCCTTGCCAAGTTGATCTGCACAGTCTTGCAACAACAAATCTCCTAGATCCAGTTCTGAGCCTAAGACTAGGAGGTGTCACCAGAATCCAGTTGGTGTGGACCATCTTTGGAGGTGAGACGCTTGGATCACTTCTGTGAACCAGATCCAGATCCAGATTCAGAATCAGAACTGAAGGTTGCCACCACCTTGCCTGTGGTGAGGTAATCGCAAAACCCCCTTGTTTAATTCAATGTGTTTTTTTGTTTCATGCTTGCGTATAAATAATATGGAGATTCTTATATAGGACCTTGGGTGCTTCGAAAAATTTTAAATTCCGCACTTTTGTTGTTCTGACAATCGAGGCAACCCAACCACTATCCCAACAGTGGTATCAGAGCCAACTCCATCATTATTATACGAAAAAGCCTGAACATAATGTGTTTTCATCGTATATGTTTAATTATGTATATGTAAACACGTGATAATTATGTTCTGTAAATTGATTCTTACTTGTTATGACTGGATCTATGATTGGGTAAAACTGCTTTTTCAGATCTGTGCCGATTTTATAGTTTTTGAAAACTTCAGGACTTTTATGCAAAGAAATCGAGATTAGGGTTTTAAAGGGCTGAAAATTCAAAATTTTTGAAATTTCAAAATTCTGGACTGTTTTTGCAAATCTGGTCGCACGGGTTTTGGGGTCAATTTGTAATTTCCAAAAAGTTTGGGGCTGTTTTGCAATTACCAAAACTTGAGGGGTCAATTTGAAAAATCAAAAATTTTCAAAATTCAAAATTTTATTTTCTGGTAGCTGCCTGAATCTGCTCAGGGGTGTTTTTGTAACTTTTTAAAAGTTTTGGGGTCAAAGTGCAATTTTCAAAAGTTGAGGGGCGAAAATGCAATTTTCAAAAGTTGAAAAACAGAATCTGAATTTGAGCAGAAAATTTATTTTTGTTTACCCGAATATTCATTTTGTCATAATTAGTAGTGATTAAAAAGTAAATCATAGGAAGTTAGATTTAAAAGGTAGTTTTAAAATTAAGAAAGAAATAGGTAAAGGATGTTTGCATGTTTCTTGCTCTACGTGAATTGTTTACGTGGTTTTCGATCGAGTCGAGCCTTGACCTTAGGTTAGATGTGATTGGTTTAATTTATTGTTTGGTTTTTATTGGGCCTGCGAGCCTATTATGTTTTTGGGCCATTTTGAGTCTTTGTAATAGAATAGGGTTTTACTGCTTTCCTAGTTTAGGATGGAGGCCCGTTTACAAGCAAGGTGGGAGCCCAAGGAGATATGAAGGCCATGTATGCATGGTACATTGTGTAATAGCATAGGGCTTCATGAGAACCCTTTAGATTGACCAATAGGGCCAACATCATTGGCTCGATGATGGCCTGTATAGGAGGCTCCCGATCGAAAACATATTGTGGTAGTATGCGTGCTAGGCTTGTATGACTTTTATTTATTTGTCGATTTATATTTAGCTTGTATGAGATGCGCGCTAGAATCTAGATCGTAATAAAAGATAAAGCATAACTGAAACGGTGAGATCTCGACGAGAGTTAGCATAACTTTCAAACCAGAAATTCCCCTCTCGAATTAAATATTAAGTCATATTGGATTAAAACAAAATGAAGTATTTATATAAATCCAAGCCTTCCATCAATAGGGACTAGCGTATGTTGTCTACTTATCGATAGAGGTGATCCAGAGTCTGGCACCCGAGTCGAAGAAAGGGACAATACGCGAAATTCCTTGACTCCTATTTTTAACTAAACACGACAAGGGTGAGGACTGGTCGGGATGTGAGGATCGACCGATAACTAGTTACGGAGAACTCACGACCGGGCCCGTTGCTCATCATGATTGATGGGTTAGACTTAACGATTAGTAACACTTATGATGTAGCAGTGCTAGATAAGTGCAAAAACCGAGGCAAAATAGCTTGAAGGTTGTGGAGTGACACAATTGGCAATAAGTATGCCTACCTGGGGAATTGGTTGTATGGCCACGAGTCGTGGGTGCAGTTAATTGCCGCTGGGACGTCAAGACCTACTAGGAAATAGAATTTCCCGAACAATTGAAGGGGTAATTGTTTCGATAAAATAGTGGGAGAACTTCTACGATAGAAAGTCCAACCTTCGTAGATTAATTATAAGTATTATTCATTAACTAGTCCACTAAATGTTTGTATTCTTTTTAGATATTGAGAAATCTGTAATTATCCATTTTACTATTTATCCTCGACTAATAAAATAACTGGATCAAAATATCGACTAGGCAAGAAACTTGAGAATTGTCTTAAATTCAAGAAGTGGGAATGATGTTCTTAAACGACGAGCCTATGCCTTATGCGCTTCTGAGATAAGTCAAAAAGAGAAACGAATCACCCGTAGAATATGGGAATATTAATGATCATTTTCTCCTATAAAGATTAATCTCAAAAGCGAAACGAATCACCTATAGAATATGGGAATCTTAATGATCGTTTCCTCAAAATAAGCATCAAGATTGAACGAGCTATGGAAGCAACATGAGGAGCATGTCTGAAGCTTCCACCTCAAAAGGCCCGTTTTGAGGACCAGTCTTCTGAAACAAACCTCCACCTCAAAAGGCTTGTTTTGAGGAGTAGTTTTGAATCAATTTGATTCGAGACTTCTAAGGAATTGTTTCAATCCTCGAGAATAAATGAAGGAATTAGTGTCAAGGATCACTGTCTTTGTTTTATCAATCTAGTTGAAAACTGGATCGATTAAACGTAAGCCTGCAAGTGATCTTAACATTAACTTCCTCCTAAATTCTCCTCCTGCTCATTCAAATGACTCTTGAAATACACTGGTCTTATTTGATAAGTTGATCACATTTCATGAATCAACCAAAGTACTGGTTAAAGGCAAATAGGATAAACCTGTCATGATCGTTTACACTTCATGGACTGCGAAGTCAAAGAAGAGTAAAATGAAGAAGAATTAATTCTCTTCTAAATTCGACCATAAAGGTAGTCAAAAGAACGCAAGTAGCCTAAAAGTCGAATTATCCCACTGGATCTAAGAAAGGCACTGATATGTTTAATTGATTTAATGATCTAATTAATTAAGCAACGTTTCAATTAAAGGGTTAATTGAAAAGGAAAAAGGAAGCAATTAAAAAGGTTAATTGAAAGAAAGTAAATTAATTGAATTAAACCATTAACTCAATCTTATTGAATTAATGTGTGAAAATTCAATTAATACAAAGATAATAATCCATAACTTTGGTACGCTAGACCTGGACACATCTCCAAGAGTAGGATTCAAAAGTTGGTTTCACCTAAGCTTCTTGAAAAATAGAACTTGGATGAACTTCCAACCTGCGAATCATGTCTCAAAGGAGATATGACCAGATCTCCCGTCACAGGGAATCCAGAGCGAACCAAACAAAATTTGGATTTAATCCATGAATATGGATCACTAAAAGTTACTGTGAGAGGAGATTACTCATACTTCGTACCTTTTACTAATGACCTTGGTCGTTAGTGAAAAATAAATCTAGTGAGATGCAAATCCGAAAAGCCAGGAAAGGTATTTCAATGCGAAGTAGAGAATCAACAAAGACATAGTATTATTCGATCTCATCGAGATAGCAAATACTTGTCAAGGATTCCTAAATTATCTCAATGAGAATGGGGTTCTCATTCAACAAACTCCTCCTAAGACACCTCAACTTATTGAAGTGTCTAAAGAGATGGAATCTAACATTGTTTAACATTGTTCGATCCATATTGAGTTTTGTTAAGCTTCCTTATGCATTCTAGGAGTTAGTCCTCCTGACTGCATCGAAGATACTGAGCAAAGTACCTTCAAAGTTCGTGCCTGCAAAGCTTTACCAAGAAAGGTATGGCAAAATACCTCTATGCTCTTACCTCTGAGTATGGAGATCTCCTGCAGATGGTAGAAACGAGAAAGGAGATAAATTGGCTAGTATATCCAATTTGTATATAATTGTGGGGTATCCAACGAAATCCATTGGATACCTGTTCCACGACAATGAGAAACAATCGTTTCTCCTAGATACCCATTCCCCTGTTGATGAATTTCTCGTCAAAGGAAATGAAAACGTCATGGAACTTGATGAAGTCCAAGATTTTGACCCGTCCCCGCAAATAGTGGGAGTTAATCCAGAATTTACTGAACCTACCAGTACACCTACTCTTCAAAGGTCTGATCGAATTCGTAAGGAGCCAGTACGATTTGGTTTCATTCACGAAAACGAGAAAGTGGAAAGTGATCCAAGGACCTATCAAGAAGCGATGTCAGACATAGATTCGGATGCGTGGCTCGAAGCCATGCAACCCGAAATGGATCCCATCCATTCCAACAAGGTATAAACCTTGATTGATCCACCCGAGGGATTTATCCCTATAAGTTGGTTATAAGTTGTAAATGGATCTTCAAACTTGGAATGAATGGAGAGGTGTTGCCTCTAAGAATTGACTAGTGGTAAAAAGGCTATTCACAATGTTCTGGAACAGACTTTGATGAAACCCTTTCTCCATTAGCAATGTCTAAATCCATTTAGATTCACATTTTTTCTAATGAGATAGTCAAGACATTTGACTTCATCAAAACGAGTATGAACCATGAGTGTACAAAAGGATTAGTGGGAGCGCGATGAAGCTCATATTTTATATGTCGATAATGTTCTGGCTATCTGGTATGATATCGGAATGTTAGCACAGACGAAAGCATGGTTATCCATGCAATTTTCCATGATTGATTTAGGAGAAGCATCTTGCGTATTAGGATACGTATCTATGGAATAGATCGGAAAAAGATGCTGACACTCTCTAAATCTAAGTACATAGAATCAATACTGGAAATATTCAGTATGAAGAATACAAGAAAGGATTGCTTCCAGTGAGACACTGTATCCCTTGTTCCAAAATTGATGTGCCCTACATCAAATGAGAATAAAGGAGAATGTCTCAAATACCTTATGTTTCAAACAAAAAGGTTGCAAGTGGCATGCTTTACTATGTACTAGACCAGACGTAGAACATGCTCAAGTGTCGCGAGCAATTGCTAGTCAAACTCCAGTGAAGAGTACTGGACCACCGTAAAAGATATCCTTAAACTCTTGACAAAGACTAAGGATTTGTTCTTGGTCTACGGTGGTAGTGGAGAATTAAAATTCGAAGGATTCACTGATTCGAATTTTCAGTCTGATGTGGATGAATTAAATATATCCATTTTTGGATACATATCCTGCATCAATGGGGTAACTGTAAATTTGAAAGGGTTCCAAGCAAATCACCGTAACCATCCAAACCACTGAAGCAAGATATATTGCAGCATTAAATGTAGCATTAAATGCGGCTTAAGAAAGTGTTTGGATATAAAACTTCATCCTTCGGTTGGATGTAGTGCCTAGCATTGCGAAGATCATGATTATCTTCTATGATAACATTGGAGCTATTGCTAAAGCAAAGCATTCGAGATCTTACCAGAAATCTAAACACAATTGAAAGAAAGGTACCATTTGATTAGAAAAATCATTGGTAAAGTTAACGCGCCTAATGGATCGCGTCGACTCAGAAGACAACTTAGCGGATCCACTAAAAGAGGCTATATCATGAAATGAGTTCGAAGAACATCTTTAAAAAGATGGGTCCTAGAAACGTTTGTGATTGGCTTTAGGGCAAGTGGGAGATTGATGGGATAGTGCCCTGCAAGCCAATATATTTAGCTTGTATTGGAACTATCATTATCTTTCTTTAGTATAAATGTAATAATACGCAAGTTTATTTATATGTGTATAAGGATAAACAATGGCCAACTTCATCTCTCGCGAATACATTTAAGCGATTGGTTGAAACCCTTAGATTACATTAGACTATGGGACGATTCACTTCAGTACTGAGTGCAATCATGAAACAGTCTCAAAGGTCGTAATCTTAAAACTGTTCCAAGTCATAGATTCCAAACGAGACTGGGTATCGTAGGAATCGCCTAGACTTGTACAAGTATGCATGATTCACATGGAGTGAATTTGTAGCGTTTCATGAGCAAGGCATTTGAGGCCAGTGCATATGAGTAGGTGGTTCAATGGAGGATTGAACGCATCGAACGACCCGAACAGAGAAACCCATTGTGGAAGCGCATGTCGTATATCGGTGATGGGATGTTTCTCAAGGATTATAATAGTGTACGATTTAGTCCTTTGACTTGAGGTGCTAGGGCGAATTCGGTGCATGAAAGTGCGTACTTAGATCTAGGTATAGGCCACTTAGCTTGGTCATAACATGCCTAGGTTGGGTGCGTATGGACATGTACGCGAGTGGTTAGTATCGATATGGAATCTATTGACTCACTGTAATGGGTGAGAGAATTTCCTATACGATTCTTAGATAATATATCCAAGGAATCTACGGCCGTAGTCGGTGACGGATTTGGAAAGGGGTTTCCAAATTTAGGAGTCACACTGGAATATTATCCTGAATTAGAAAGTATAGTTATCGAGATAAATTTAGAGGTGCCGATCAATTCACACACCCTAAGTCTTGATCGGGAATATTAGTCGATAGAAGGACCGTATGTACATGGTAATTATATGAGACGAGGTTCACAAGTATCAATTCATCTGAAGTTGGGCTTCATGGGCTTGTGGCTAGACATCGACCATGAAGTGTAGGTACTCCTGAGTTATTAGAGGATTTGATTCTAGGAGTGGTCAATTAAAGGTTGTTTAATTGACCGAAGCAATTTATTATTCATAAATTAAATCACGAGGAATTCGTGGCCTGCTGCCAATTGATGGTGAACCCAGAGGGTCACACACAATACAATTGGACGGTGACTGTTGAAAAAGGATACTAAAGGAATGAATTGATTTAAAGGTAATTAAATCAATTAAATGAATTAAAATATTTAATTCAAGTGGGAGATTAATTAATAAGTTGATTTAATTAATTAAATACTTAATTAAGTTGCTAATTAATTATATAAAAGAAATATTGATTTATTGGATTGGGCATTTAATTAAAGTGGTTAATTAAATGAAAAGGCTTGCAAGACATGGGCCTTTAATTAAAAGCCCATAAGGAGTCTTGCAAACCTAGGTCAAAAGGGATTCTATAAATAGGGTTCTACTAGAGCTCAAAAAGCTAACACCCTAAGCAAAAACCCTAGCCTCCTTTGACCTAGTAGCCGCCGCCCCTCTCCCTGCGCCCCCAAGCTTGTGCCGCAACCACCTTGCTGCCGTGAGCTGCCCAAGCGCCGCCGCCGCCTCTCCCTTGTTCCACCGTGCTAGATCTTGCCTTGCCAAGTTGATCTGCACAGTCCTGCAACAACAAATCTCCTAGATCCTGTTCTGAGCCTAAGACTAGGAGGTGTCACCAGAATCCAGTTGGTGTGGACTATCTTTGGAGGTGAGACGCTTGGATCACTTCTGTGAACCAGATCCAGATCCAGATTCAGAATCAGAACTGAAGGTTGTCACCACCTTGCCTGTGGTGAGGTAAATCGCAAAAACCCCCTTGTTTAATTCAATGTGTGTTTTTGTTTCATGCTTGCGTATAAATAATATGGAGATTCTTATATGGGACCTTGGGTGCTTCGAAAAATTTCAAATTCCGCACTTTTGTTGTTCTGACAATCGAGGCAACCCAACCACTATCCCAACACTTAAATTGTATATCATCTGTTTATTTATTGAATGTTACATATGTTCATTTTGTGTGACGCGTTTTACTATAACATAGTATTTCTTTAAGCCTAAATGTATAATTAAAATTTTCGAGTACAAAAATTGAACTCTCTTTTGTGCTTTGTGTTCATCAGTTATTTCCTATAGCATATTGTACTTAGAAATAGTTTATAAAGTGATAAATTCAATTTAAAAAGAAAAGGGGTCGTTTTACAATTTTTTTGACTTAATTGTACAAAAAATATTATTTTGGGGCGAAATTACACTTTCCCAAAACTTCAGGGGGCAAAGTGTAAAATCGCCCCAATCTTTTCATTTCTGCAGCAAAGTAATAATTACTCTTTTCTTGAGACTCTAAGGGCTGCCTTAATTATTCTTGGGTCAAGGAAAAATCACTAAACTAGAAACCCAAGCATTGGTGGAAGAAGGAAATGATTATATTTCCCTTCCCCATGTAATATATATAGATGTATATACATCTATAATCTGAAATTAGGCTATATATGTATATATATATATATATACATATATATATATATGTATATATATATAGCCACTCCCTCACACTCTTCCATTCTTTCCAAATACTTAAACTTGTGAGTGAATATTATAAGAGAGAACAATATAAAAGAGATAAGAAAATCTTGAAGTGGAAGGGGAGGCCACCAACACCACTACCGGAGTCAAGGGCCGTGATCTTGGAGAAGGAAATCAACTATTCAAGTTTAGGTATAAACTCCTTCTTCCCCTTTTTGTGTTTTCTTAGTTGTTTTAGGAAATGAGTTATGTAGAAAATACTACAAAACCTTGTTTACACATTTTAAAACTTCTTGAATTCTAGATCTAGAGTCTTGATTTTCAGATTTATGTTTTGAAGTTTTTATTTTTATACGTGAAAGAGTTTAGTTTTAAGATTTTATTAAAAAAAAAAAAAAAATCTAGGTTTGAGTTTGAAGCTCTTGTTTAAAAATTCACATTTTATAAAATGTTATGAAAGTTTGGTTTTTATGCTTTAGTTGTGAATGATGATTTAAAATTCATGATTTGCATGATTTGAAATTGTTCTTATAAACATTGTATTGAATATTGTTAGGTTATGAAATAATGACTCTTTTATTATAAGTTTCAAAGAGTTTTGTGGTTAAAATGAAGATTTCGAAATACTGGGGATTTTATTGAAATAAAAAATTTTAACTATTCTTCAACACTTAAATTAGAATTTTTGAGAAAAAATTTTGTTGAATATTATTTGGTAAGTTTGATTTGTAAATTAATTAACCAAAATTTTGATTGTTTGTTTTATGGGTACAAAATAAAGTAACTTGAGAAAGGCTTAAAAAAATTATATAGTAGAAGGGGGGAGGGGTACAATTTCCGGTGAGGTCGGCCGGAGCCATGGCTGCTGCTGGTGCAACAAGCCGTTTGTGTTTGCTGCACACAGCAGCCAGCCACATTGGGCCTATTGTCTTGCAACAGGCCCAGGTCTGTTGCATTTGCAATAGACCACCCATTTGGGCCTGTTGCAATGCAACATGCCATCTAGCACGTTGTGGACCGACCCACATTAAAAAAAAAAAGTTTATAATATAAAAATTTAATAAAATAAAATTATTAATGAACAAAAATAAAAAGAGAAAATATGGAAAAGCAATTAAATATAAATTTGTTAAATATTATTTAAATTAATTTACTTTTAAAATATTAAAGTAAATACATTTTATAAGTAAATATTTTGTCTTAAAGAAAAATAATTGTTTTAATATTAAATTTCAAAAATTGATGATGTAATAAAATTAATAACAAAAATTTCATTAAAGAATAAAATAATTTTATTATTGAATAAGATAATATAAATAAATTACGATAACTTTTAAATATAGTAAATACTTAACTTTCTATGAGTATAAAAATATATATATATAGTAATTTATATGAAAATAATAAATTTGTAATTATTTAGAAAAAGAAAAATAATAAACCTTTAGAAAATAATATAAATGATTATTTTCTGAAAAATAAAATAATAAACTCATTTTATGAATAATAAAATAATTTTTCGAAAATAAATATATTAATTAAATAATTTTAAACAAAAAATAGGGTTAAATAAAATATAAAAATACTCAGACAAAGAAATCTAAGTAAATTTTGAGAAAACAAAAATAAGGTTAAATAATAATAAATTATTTTTCGAATAAGATCAGGATTATAATACTTTTCGAAAAGATAATAATTTCAAGGGTACATTAATTCTTAATTAAATAAAATAAAATAACTTGAATAATATTTATTCGGAAAATAAATAATTTGAAAATAAAATAAAATATTTTGATTAAATGTTTTTCCGAATTTAATAAATTCAAAAAATAATTGATAAATATTAAATATAATTTTAATTAATCTTGATTATTAATTTTCATAAAGAAAATTCATAAATAATTTGAATAATATTTTCTGGAAATAAATAATTTTAAAAAAAACTAAAATAATTTTTGTTAATTATTTTTCTGAAAATAAATAAATTCGAAAATAAATAAAATTATTTATTTTCTGGAAATAAATTTTGAAAAAGAGAAAATAAATTTTTAATAAATGATTTCGAAAATAAATAAGAACTTTTTCGGAATTTAATAAATGTCCAAGTTTTGATCGTGGCTTCGTAATTGAACAACCACGATTCCATTGTTTGCTCGACTAAAGCATTGCTTTAGTAACTCTAGAATCCTTATGGAGTAATTAGATTCTAAGATCGTTACATAAACGTGTATAGGAACCGAAGACGCTACTTTTCCGCATTTCCTCGAGAATCGTAAGCTACACAATTGAGTGTTGTGTGTTACTTGTGTGTAAGTCCGAATGTGCTAATAGGTCGAGTATTGACTGCAACTTAGTCCCTAAACGAACAAGCATGCGATGTATGATACAATGAATAACTCGACTGCTAGGACGAACTATTCTTGTTGAATTATTATGCTAATGCTTATTTGCTTATAAGTACTTGATATTGTATACCGAATTGTTTTGATTATTATGATTGAGTTATTTACTGATTTCCTGTTACTCGATTGTTATAGTACTGTATTGTTACTGGATTGTTAATGTACTTTATTGTTTCTTATTAATTTGTGGGCCCTATTTTGGTGTGCGGAATCGTGGATAACTCGAAAGGCTAGGGCCGGAGGGTTACCTCGATCCAACGTAGACCCGCTTCACGAACCAAGTGTGGAGGTTACACATGGGGAGTGAATGTCAAACTCCTGGCATTAGACGTCTATGCGCATAGTTAGTAAGGTAGCTCCTTACTAAGTGTGTCTGGTGGGGGCGTCATAATATGGACTGGAGGGTAAGAGGAGGACGACATCACCAACTGTTGGTTACTTGTTTAATGTGCTTAAATTGCTATAGCATCTGTTTATTTACTGAATGTTACATATGTTCATTTTGTGTGACGCATTTTATTAAAAGATAGTATTTCTTTAAACCTAAATGTACAATTAAAATTTCTGAGTACAAAAATTGAACTCTCTTTTGTGCTTTGTGTTCATTAGTTATTTCCTATAGCATATTGGACTTAGAAATAGTTTATAAAGTGATAAACTCCATTTAAAAAGAAAAGGGGTCATTTTATAATTTTTTGGACTTAATTGTACAAAAATTATTATTTTGGGGCGAAATTACACTTTCCCAAAACTTCAGGGGGCAAAGTGCAAAATCGACCCAATCTTTTCATTTCTTGGGTGAAGGAAACTTCACTAAACAAGAAACCCAAGCATTGGTGGAAGAATGAAATTATTATATTTCCCTTCCCCATGTAGTATGTATAGATGTATATACATCTATAATCTGAAATTAAGCTATATATATATATATATATGTATATATAGATAGCCACTCCCTCACGCTCTTCCATTCTTGCCAAATACTTAAACTTGTGAGTGAATATTATAAGAGAGAACAATATAAAAGAGATAAGAAAATCTTGAAGTGGAAGGGGAGGCCACCACCACCACTACCGGAGTCAAGGGCCGTGATCGTGGAAAAGGAAATCAACTATTCAAGTTTAGTTATAAACTCTTTCTACCCCTTTTTGGTGTTTTCTTAGTTGTTTTAGGAAATGAGTTTAATGTAGAAAATACTACAAAACTTGTTTACCCATTTTAAAACTTCTTGAATCCTAGATCTAGAGTCTTGATTTTCGGATTTAAGTTTTGAAGTTTTGATTTTTATATGTGAAAGAGTTTAGTTTTAAGATTTTATTAAAAAAAAAAATCTAGGTTTGAGTTTGAAGCTCTTGTTTAAAAATTCACATTTTATAAAATGTTATGAAAGTTTGGTTTTTATGCTTTAGTTTTGAATGATGATTTAAAATGCATGATTTGCATGATTTGAAATTGTTCTTATAAACATTGTGATGAATATTGTTGGGTTATGAAATAATGACTCTTATATTTTTAGTTTCAAAGAATTTTGTGGTTAAATAAAGGTTTCAAAATATTGGGGATTTTAGTGAAATAAAAAATTTAAACTATTCTTCAACACTTGAAGTAGAATTTTTGAGAAAAAATTTTGTTGAATATTATTTGCTAAGTTTGATTTGTAAATTAATTAATAAAAAGTTTTGATTGTTTGTTTTATGGATAGAAAATATAAAAATTACATAGTAAAAGGGGGAGGGGTGCAATTTTCGGTGAGGTGACCGCAGCCACCCCACCGTCGGCCGGAGGCTGGCCGGCTGATTGCCGACCAGCTTTGGCTGCTGCTGGTGCAGCAACCCGTTTGTGCTTGCTGCACACAGCAGCAAGCCACATTGGGCCTGTTGTCTTGCAACAGGCCCAGGTCTGTTGAATTTGCAATAGACCACCCATTCGGGCCTGTTGCAATGCTATTACATCTAGCACGTTTGTGGACTGGCCCAAAGGCCGGTCACTTTAAAAAAAAAAAGTTTAAAATATAAAAATTTAATAAAATAAAATTATTAATGAACAAAAATAAAATGAGAAAATATGGAAAAACAATTAAACATAAATTTGTTAAGTATTATTTAAATTAATTTACTTTTAAAATACTATAGTAAATACATTTTATAACTACATATTTTGTTAAGTATTTTTTAAATGAATAGTAAAATATTTTTCAAAAATAAAAATGTTATTTAAATATTTAAAAAAAAAGAGGGTTAAATAAAATATAAGAATTTTCAGACAATGAAATCTAAGTAATTTTTTAGAAAACAAAAATAAAGTTAAATAATTATAAATTATTTTCCGAATAAGATCAGGATTATATTACTTTTCGAAAAGATAATAATTTCAAGGGTACATTAATTCTTAATTAAATAAAATAAAATAATTTTGAATAATATTTCTTCGAAAAATAGAAAAATAAATAATTTGAAAATAAAATAAAAAATTTTGATTAAATGTTTTTCCGAATTTAAAATAAATTCAAAAAAACTTTTTTTTTAAATATTAGATATAATTTTAATTAATCTTGAATAGTAATTTTCATAAAGAAAATTCGTAAATAATATGAATAATATGAATAATATTTTCTGGAAATAAATAATTTAAAAAAAAAAGTAAAATAATTTTTGATAATTATTTTTCTGAAAATAAATAAAAAAAATTATTTTCTGGAAATAAATTTTGAAAAAGAGAAAATAAATTTTTAATAAATGATTTCGAAAATAAATAATAACTTTTTCTGAATTTAAATAAATGTCGTGAAAAAGATACAACGAGGTCTTAAAAATAATTAATAATTAAGGTAATGGAATTTAATTAATTTTGAATAAAATAAAAGATTAAAATAAATAATTTTAAGTAAATATTTCTTAAAAATAATGATAAACTTCTTCCGAAAATAAATATCAATTTCAATTAATCTTGAATATTTATTTTCTGAAAATAAATAATAAATTATTTTTATAAAATTTATAATAAATACTAATTTTTGAAAATGATAATTTCAAATAAAGATTAATGTTGAAATGGGGACTCAATAAATTATAATAATTTTCTGAAAATGTATTTAAGTAACTCTTTTAAATAACATAAAGATGTTAATGTTGGAAAATTCCAATGGTTATGTGGGCCTAATATGTTAATTCAGTGTGTATTGCTATTATAAAGTAAAGTCCATAATTATGTGGTCTAATTATGTTATCTTTTGGACTATGGGTATTAAGTTTATCATGGAATAAAAGTGTAGATACCGGTTTGTGATTTTCAATTTGATGAAGGGCCAAATTGAAAATAATAAAACATATACTAACCCTACTAGGTTATTATATATAAAGGGTTATGATCCCCACTTGTACACAACACAACAACAAAATATAGAGTTACATAACTCATATTCTCTGCAATCCCTTTCTGCATGAGTATTAAGGTTCTAAGGTGTGTATCAAGTGGAAGATCATAAAACCCATAATCACTAAATCATCAATAACATCAAGATTGCTGGCATGAATCAAGGTAAGTTTCCGCTGCATTAAAGTTTCAGATCTACTTTTAATCTCTTGACAAATCGACATGGTTTGGCAATAAGGTTTTCGGTATTAAATCGAATTAGATCTAATGATCATTACGTTTTTGTATTCGATTTAGATCCAACAGTTAAATGATTAATTTTATTTTTTTGAAATAAAATTAATAATAATTTTTGTAAAAGAAAATAATTTCAAATAAACTTAAATTCTAAATTTAAAATAAGTTATTGTTTGAATACTTAAGGAATATAAAGTTACTTGGAAGTAATAAATTAACTTAAAACCTTTAATTAAACATTTTAAAGCTCAATTAGAACGGTTTTGTTCTAATTTAACTCTTTCATGGCTATGTTTACCACACTTCATGAACGGACCATAGAACTTTTAGATAGGACGTAAATGTCCAAGTTTTGATCGTAGCTTCGATATTGAACAACCACGATTCCATTGTTTGCTCGACTAAAGCATTGCTTTAGTCACTCTAGAATCCTTATGGAGTAATTAGATTATAAGATTGTTACATAAACGTGTACAGGAACCGAAGATACTACTTTTCTGCATTTTCTCGAGAATCATAAGCTACACAGGTGAGTGATGTGTGTTACTTGTGTGTAAGTACGAATGTGCTAGTAGGTCCAGTCATAACTGCAACTTAGTCCCTAATCGAACAAGCATGCAATGTATGATATAATGAATAACTCGACTGCTAGGACGAACTATTCTTGTTGAATTATTATGCTAATGCGTATGTGCTCATAAGTACTTGATATTGTATACCGAATTGTTTTGATTATTATTATTGAGTTATTTACTGATTTCCTATTACTCGATTGTTATTGTACTGTATTGTTTCTTATTATTTTGTGGGCCCTATTTTGTTTTGCGGAATCGTGGATAACTCGGAAGGCTAGGGCCGGAGGGTTACCTCGATCCACTATAGACCCGCTTCATGAACCTACTGTGGAGGTTACACTAGGGGAGTGAATGTCAAACTCCTGGCCTTAGACGTCTATGCGCACAGTTAGTAAGGTAGCTCCTTGCTTGGAGTTTTCGGTGGGGGCGTCATAATATGGACTGGAGGGTAAGAGGAGGACGGCATCAACAACTGTTGGTTACTTGTTTAATGTGCTTAAATTGTTATAGCATGTGTTCATTTACTGAATGTTATATATGTTCATGTACAATATATTGCATTCAGGCATCACACGCACATGTGCACCACAATCTCACTAAGTTGGA
Organism: Penstemon eatonii; assembly: GCA_038501285.1. NCBI lineage: Eukaryota > Viridiplantae > Streptophyta > Magnoliopsida > Lamiales > Plantaginaceae > Penstemon > Penstemon eatonii. The sequence goes on from CM076713.1 coordinate 25,533,248, forward strand.
CGATCAACTTACGCGTTCGTGTTTACTTCTTTTCCAGATACAGGTATCCCATGGTCTGATGTCTAGCGTTGGTGTTGTCCGTCTCCGAGATCCTATCTGTCGATTGTGAGGGTCATCCTTGTTGTTATCTTTTGCTTTTATTATGTTGTTATGTTTTGTGTCTTTTATGTATCTGGCATGATTAGTACTTAAGAGTGTTTATTATGGAAACTTGTTATCGCGCTCTTTGCGCTTATTTTGAATATTATGCCCGCTCCTGCACATAGCAGTGTTTCGGGTTTTTATGCTCTAATGTTTGAACCAGAATTCGAATTAATGTGAATTATTGTCTTGTGTTGTTTGTTTTGAAAAAAGAAATTACTCTAAATTTGGTTGTGTTCACCGAATACGGACCCGGACCCGGACTCGGGGGCTCAGGCCATCACAGGTGGTATCAGAGCTTAGGCTTATAAGTCAGGTCAAGGATCCTCGGAAGTCGTTTATTATGTCGTGTCTTAACTGTCTTTCGAGTCCTTTCATGTAAATATTACTTGTTGCGTATTTGTTTTTATCTTGTGAGTGTGATAGGATGTCTAGCCAAGATAATTGTTTTCAAGCGCATGAGAGAGAAACACGATTTTTGTGGTTGAGTTGGGGCCTCGCATGGGCAATGCTACCCCAACTTGTAATGATTCTCCCCCTCGTTGCACGGTTAGTCGACATTCTTGACCTCGTCGGGTCTATCTGCCATCGCCTGATCATGTGCGACTTGGAGGTCGTCGATCAAGGGGTGACTATCCCAATAGTGTGGTGCATGAGTTGGAGGTTGGTCCTGGTCAGTATTCTCAAGTCGCATCACTTGTAAGGACTCATGCTCGAGAGGCGAAAATTAGGGTCTAAGTTATTGAAGATCTACTCAGTGTCATGAGGGCCCGAATGGAGGATTTTCGACTCCATAGGAATCATGGATTGCTCCAATCCAACATGATTCAATATGGGTTAAGGATTATTAACGATTCTCTTTTGGTTGCTAGAGGAGCCGGGTGAGCAGAACCCGGAAGAGGAGGACCCCGTGGACGAGGCAACTCCTATGGATGGTGAGGATTCCCAAGTTGGTGCTTTGGAGACAACATTTAAGATGACTTAGATTGAGAGCTCGTTTAGGACTTCCTTTTAACCTTGTTTGTTTTGAAGTCGTCTTGGCTAGTTGAATGTTTTATCCTACTATGTGTCTGTTTTGATACACTACGATTGATTATGTGATGTTCGACAATGTTTTAATTGAATGGCGGTTTGCCATTATGCGATAATTAGTTTAGTTCTGAATGATTTTCATTTTGTTATATAGTATTCGGCCTCGTTATGCTAACGAGCCATCCTTCATTGTTTAGATGGCCGGAACTCATGGTGATAGTTGTGTTAGTCGATTGATTCCCTCTCGTCAGTCTGAGGGAGCACCGACAGCCCCACAAGTCGAACAAGCTGAGCGGATCATTTCCGCTTTGGCAGAGTTCACCCAAGCTCTGCAAGGCTCTGCACGAGCTACGCCTCTACCACTTACACCGCTAACTTTGGACCAGAACTTGGAATGTTTTCTGCAGTTCCAACCACCACAATTTATTGGAAATCCTGACGATCAAAATTATGAAGTGTGGTTGGCCGAGATTGAGTATATCTTCCGAGTCATGGACTACTCGAACATTCCAAAAATTTCATTGGCCACTTATTGTTTGAAAGATATTGCTAAGGCTTGGTGGCAAATGAGAGAAATGGTTTGGGAGCAGAACCGAACCGAGAGAACCTGGGAGAACTTTGTTAAAGACTTTATTGATAAGTATGTGCCGTATAGCATTAGGGAACTACGTGAAGAGCAGTTTAATACTCTGAAGCAAGAGAATATGAGGTGCCGAAGTTTGAGGTTGTCTATTCTCGGCTAGTTCGTTATGCTCCCCACTTGACGATGGATGAACCACGTTGCACCCTCCAATTTATCAAATGCTTGAGTCCTGAACTTCAACGAACCCTTCTTTCCCAAAATATAGCCTCTTATGTCGAAATAGTTCGGAGGGCCACCCAGATTGAGAATGACCTGATTGAGCTCAAGGCATTTCGGGTTCCAGGGAAGAGGCCTTCGCAGTTAAATTGGAAAACTGGATGAGTTTCAGGAAAGGCACCTAAGTTTGGAAATTCAAGCTCGAGAAATCTGAACAATTGTCGCCAATTCAATCGACCCCAAAAACAATCTGTAAAATCAGACAAGGGTTCTTGCATGTATTGTGGAGGAAAAGGGCATGGAGAGCCCAGGTGCTGGAAAAAAGCTGGCAAGTGCCTGAGATGTGGAAGTCAAGATCATTTGGTAAAATACTTCCCCAAGGCACCGCCTGCACCAGCTCTAGCTAGCAAAGGACTATCATTGGCAGCAAAAAGCTGGAAAGCGCAAAACTCACAAGAGAACCTTTAAAATGGAAAGGGAGCGACAGACCGAGCCTGACCTATGGTGCTATGGAAGGTATACAATATTATTTTTAGGATTTATGTGTAGTATTATTTGGATACGGGCCATCTCATTCCTTCGTGTTATTGTGTTGGAGCTATGTTATTGAGTATGGTTTAATGAGTTTCGTATAATTTAGGATTTCGAGCTCCGTAAGGAACCTCGTTTATAACGAGTTCAACTTAGAGATCCGAGGTTTAGATCATGATAAGGGATTTTTCCTGACAATCTGATCACATTCCTGATCCTAGATTGTGATACAATGATGGACCGAATGTCAACATTAAGATATCATCATAAGAAGTTCACACTTTCTATCCTGAACTTTTTGAACATCATGAGCGAATTTGGGGACCAAATTCTTTTAAGGAGGGAGGATTGTAACACCCCATAAATTTCAAATAATTTTAAATAAAGTTATTGAATTTTTAATCCCATTTTGTGTGACGCATTTTATTAAAACAGAGTATTTCTTTAAACCTAAATGTACAATTAAAATTTTCGAGTACAAAAATTGAACTCTCTTTTGTGATTTGTGTTCATTAGTTACTTCCTATAGCATATTGGACTTAGAAATAGTTTATAAAGTGATAAATTCCATTTAAAAAGAAAAGGGGTCGTTTTATAATTTTTTGGACTTAATTGTACAAAAATTATTATTTTGGGGTGAAATTACACTTTCCCAAAACTTCAGGGGGCAAAGTGCAAAATTGCCCCAATCTTTTCAATTCTGCAGCAAAGTAATAATTACTCCTTTCTTGAGACTCTAAGGACTGCCTTAATTATTCTTGGGTGAAGGAAACTTCACCAAACAAGAAACCCAAGCATTGGTGGAAGAAGGAAATGATTATACTTCCCTTCCCCATGTAGTACGTATAGATGTATATACATCTATAACAAGAAACCCAAGCATTGGTGGAAGATGGGGTGTTTTTGTAATATTTCAAACAGGAGGGTAATTTCTTGTAATTAGGGTAATAGTCAGGGGGTGTCTATGTAAATTACCCATGATTATATTTCCCTTCCCCATGTAGTATGTATAGATGTATATATATATAGCCACTCCCTCACACTCTTCCATTATTGCCAAATACTTAAACTTGTGATGGAATATTATAAGAGAGAACAATATAAGAGAGATAAGAAAATCTTGAAGTGGAAGGGGAGGCCACCACCACCACCACCGGAGTCAAGGGACGTGAGCTTGGAGAAGGAAATCAACTATTCAAGGTTAGGTATAAACTCTTTCTACCCCTTTTTGGTGTTTTCTTAGTTGTTTTAAGAAATGAGTTTAATGTAGAAAATACTACAAAACCTTGTTTACCCATTTTAAAACTTCTTGAATCCTAGATCTAGAGTCTTGATTCTCGGATTTAAGTTTTGATGTTTTGATTTTTATATGTGAAAGAGTTTAGTTTTAAGATTTTATTAAAAAAAAAAAAAATCTAGGTTTGAGTTTGAAGCTCTTGTTTAAAAATTCACATTTATTAAAATGTTATGAAAGCTTGGTTTTTATGCTTTAGTTGTGAATGATGATTTAAAATGCATGATTTGCATGATTTGAAATTGTTCTTATAAACATTGTGATGAATATTGTTGGGTTATGAAATAATGACTCTTTTATTTTAAGTTTTGAAGAGTTTTGTGGTTAAAATAAAGATTTCAAAATATTAGGGATTTTAGTGAAATAAAAAATTTAAACTATTCTTCAACACTTAAAGTAGAATTTTTGAGAAAAAATTTTGTTGAATATTATTTGTTAAGTTTGATTTGTAAATTAATTAACCAAAATTTTGATTGTTTGTTTTATGGGTATGATTTAACCGATTTTCGTGTGGTTAGATGAAATCAATGATATTGTGTAGGGTTAAATTATATTCTGGATATAGGGCTTAGTTACTTTATTCCGGATGGATCGATCTCAAATATGAACGATACGTAAGAAAATCTTGAAGTGGAAGGGGAGGCCACCACCACCACCACCGGAGTCAAGGGACGTGAGCTTGGAGAAGGAAATCAACTATTCAAGGTTAGGTATAAACTCTTTCTACCCCTTTTTGGTGTTTTCTTAGTTGTTTTAAGAAATGAGTTTAATGTAGAAAATACTACAAAACCTTGTTTACCCATTTTAAAACTTCTTGAATCCTAGATCTAGAGTCTTGATTCTCGGATTTAAGTTTTGATGTTTTGATTTTTATATGTGAAAGAGTTTAGTTTTAAGATTTTATTAAAAAAAAAAAAAATCTAGGTTTGAGTTTGAAGCTCTTGTTTAAAAATTCACATTTATTAAAATGTTATGAAAGCTTGGTTTTTATGCTTTAGTTGTGAATGATGATTTAAAATGCATGATTTGCATGATTTGAAATTGTTCTTATAAACATTGTGATGAATATTGTTGGGTTATGAAATAATGACTCTTTTATTTTAAGTTTTGAAGAGTTTTGTGGTTAAAATAAAGATTTCAAAATATTAGGGATTTTAGTGAAATAAAAAATTTAAACTATTCTTCAACACTTAAAGTAGAATTTTTGAGAAAAAATTTTGTTGAATATTATTTGTTAAGTTTGATTTGTAAATTAATTAACCAAAATTTTGATTGTTTGTTTTATGGGTATGATTTAACCGATTTTCGTGTGGTTAGATGAAATCAATGATATTGTGTAGGGTTAAATTATATTCTGGATATAGGGCTTAGTTACTTTATTCCGGATGGATTGATCTCAAATATGAACGATACGTAACAAAATTAGAGTATAAAGATTATATTGTAAAGATCTATGAGTATAGCAAAAGCTCTTTTTCTAGGTTAAACTCTGATTACAAAATATGTAGGCGTAAGCTATGATTCTTGTGTGTCTTAATACAATGTTTGAACAAGGTATTTATATGAGACAATCCCTAGCCCTACAAGGAAACATAATCCTACTAGGACTCAGGGTGTGGTCCTTCTCGAACTCGGATACTAGCTTGGTCGCTAAGGCGCATCAACTTAAATCGGATAGACCAATGTAGATGATGGAGCAGTATGGTTGGATCAATTTATTATCTTCGGGCTCTTCCATGTATTGTATGGGGTATAAAATAGCCCCCATCAGTACTCCCTCACTTCTTCGAGCGGAGAAGTAATCGAAGCTCGTAGAAATATTAGACCTTTTCGACTGATATTTTATGAATTGTGTCTCATTAAAAACATTATTTGGAAAAAACCCTATGGGAAAAAATCCGAAATAAGGAAAAGAGTGCAACGCTTCATAAGTAGTCGTCTTGTCGTTTCCGAGTCGTGTGTTATTTTGACTCGAGGAGCCACCTTTCATCATTCGATGGCGGAAAAATGAATAGTCGCGAAGGGACCTAAGCATCATTTCGACTTCGTATATATATATATATATATATATATATATATATATATATATATATATATATATATATATATATATATATATGTATATGCGTTTCTGGTTTCACCCTCACTTTTTGCTTTCCGTCTTCTGTCTTTTAGCAGTAAATCTTCCAGTCGAAAATTTTCTTTAGCATCATACTTTTTGACAACCAATCCCGATAACCGCTTATAATGGTTTCCAGTTCCAGAAATCCTAGCTCCTCAACCATCGAGGACATAAGTCCCGTTATCGACCTGGAGGGCTCTCAAAGTCCTCCACCAGAACAAACGGAGGCTTCAGATGTAATCATTCCTGAGAAAGATACGTTTAAGGCAGGTATCCTTTCCGACGCAGAAGTGGCCGCTAAGGCTTCTAAAAAGATCAAGGGTGCCAACCCTCAGGTTTCTGAACCGGTCGAAAATCTTGTTTGCGCCTTCAACGAGGATAACTACATGGGGAAGGGAAATATAATCATGGTTACTTCACAGCAAGTATTTTCCTGAAGGCTCTGAGATTCTTCTTCCATCCCCTACTGACAGGGTTACTTCACCCCCAGAAGGTTGTCGTGCCTTCTATACTGCCCATTTCAATCATGGCCTCAGACTTCCGTTGTCTCCTTTGTTCCTGGAGATATTAAAAATCTTTACTGTTTCTTTAACCCAGTTGGTCCCTAATTTTGTCGCATTCGTTGTTTCTTTTTCCGTTTTGATGATTGCCAAGGGTCTTCGGCCTTCTTTTCGCAATTTTTATCAACTTTTTCGTTTTAATATTTCCAGTTCTTCGAACCATGGCTATTTTTTTACGAGCCAAAGATCTGGTCTTTCTATTTTTGACTCACCCGTTTCCAGTTACTCCGACTGGAAATTTAATTTTTTCTTTGTTCGGCCTCCGACTCATAGGATTTTAGTTGATGGGTCTAGAGTGCCTTTTATTTGGGACCATGACTCAAAATGGACATTCGGAGGTCGCTCTGTCGATGGCCAAATGATCCCCGACGACCCCTACTTGTTAATAATGATAAAGGAGATGCGTTTGGACAAATATCAATGCGTTGTCCTTATTGGAGAGGCCTTTCTTCGCAAAGCTGGCCTAAGTTCTCATACTTACCCTGTTTCTACTCCTTCTCAATCACTTGGTAAGTTTCTTTCTTTCTTGTCTGATGGGGGCTATTTCGCACCCTACATACTGTACGGATCGACTAAAGAATTTGAGATCGGTTCGACCAGATCCGGCTGTTCAAGATCATCTTATCGACCCGGCCGAATACAACTCCCTTCGATCAGAAGAGTATACTCCGTACCCAAGAAGGATATTTGGGCCGAGTCCTGTTAGGGCTAGGTTTCCTTGTAAAACTAGGTTTAGCATGATATAAATACCTAGTTAATGATTGTATAAGGGGAGGAAAAACCATAAGGGAAATACGCCATTGAATTCTGCATAAACTGCACGACCCACTATTATTCAATAAGAAAGAGTTTTCTCTTCATATTTGTGTTATTTTCTGCGTTGGTTGAATATTTACTTTCTGTTCTATGATATTGCTTTTTCCTTGAGATTGATCCATCCTGAATAAAGTAACAGAGCCCTATAAAATATATATATTAAACCCCCAATATCACTAATTCACTGATACCTAATTAACCCGACGCCCACCGAGGGGGTAGGTTAATTATTCGATCGACACATGGCTCGCCCAAGGAAAAGCGCCCGTATCGGAGCAAGAAGTAACACAACCACCGGTCATAACACATCTGAAGATCCACGGGACAACAACGATAATAACGTTCCCATCACCAACGAGAATTTGCAGGATACCCATCCCCGTCAGCAGGAACCCCTAGGAAGTCTTCCCCGTACGATACAGGAAGAACCGGAAGACCCCGAAATCCCCGTTCCTATCCCGGGTGCTCAGGAGAAACTGCGACAAATAGCAATGCTCGTTAAATCACTCTCCCCAGAAGAATTACTCGTACTTGATCAAATTCCGCGAAACGTTAGGGCTGCCAGGGCAATTCCTGCTCAAAGAACGCCAAGACAAAACGATCAAGTCTCTCAACAAGCTGACAGCCCGCCAAGCGAGTGCCGCTCACTACACAGCCCGCAACAGGACAATTCAAAACCCTCCGATAACCATCCCCGAAGAAAACCTGGACAAAGAAAACCACAGGCGGGGGGTAGTGGGTCCAAAGAACATACAATAATCCCTATCGAGGATGACATAAATGATACAATCCCCGATCGACCACGAACAATTCGTTTCTCGGAAAGAGAAATTGAAAGGATGGTACAGGAGCGACTTGAACAACGCCTACGATCTGTTCAGAACCCGTGGGCTCGAACCACGAAACTCCAGGAGAGCCTTGCGGCCTGTTCTCCCTTCTGTAGAGAAATAAAAGAAGCACAGTCAATTGGACAGGTCCCGGGTAGACTACCTCGCTATGATGGAACCACTGACCCGGATGATTATATTTTTAGCTTCACAAATATAATGAATTTCTATGCCCACTCCGCAGAATTCACCGCCAAATTAATGGTAACCACATTCGAAAGACTCGCGTTGGACTGGTTCGCCAAACAACCTGCCAACTCAATATTCAGTCTTCGGGAACTATGTAATAAATTGACGCAGCAATTTGCCAGTCAAAAGAGGCAAAAACTCCCGATGAGCTACTTAGGAACCATACACCAACAAGAGGGAGAATCCCTAAGAAACTGGTTGGCGAGATTTAACGTAGAATTACTCAAAATCGATTCCCCTAATATCGATTACATAATTTCTATTCTCTTCGACCTCACGAAGAATAGGCAGTTCGGAAATGCCCTCAGTCGAAAACAACCAAGAACATTTGCCGACATCATGAGCCTGGCGTCTAAATATATGACCCAAGAAGAGATGAATTCCTTTAAAGATAAAAACAAAAACAAAACCACAACTTCAGGCTCCAAAAGACATGATAGATTTCCTGCCCAAAGATCCATGGATTATGAACGACCTTTTAGAAAAGGCAACGTTTTCCAGCGATTGGAATACAACAAAACCGACCAAGAAAGGAAACCTAATTTCTATCAACGACCAAGAAACCCCGAGCCACCGGGAAGAGGCAGGGTGAATCAAGTGGAACACCCAAGGTTAAATGCTCCGATGGAAGAAATACTGGAAGTCCTAGAAAGGAATAATTGGATCCCCGAAGCGAGGAAAATAGCTCAGCCCAGACCAGGATCTCGTAACTACGACCTATACTGCAAATACCATCGGGCACACGGACATCAAACGGAAAACTGTTTTCACCTAAAAAGAGAAGTTAAAAAACTAATCGAACAGGGAAAACTAGACGACTACATTGAGCGAGATAACCGCAAGAGGGAAAGAAGTGGAAGTCCTCGAAATAATAATCAAAGAAGGAGCTCTCGTCAAAGGTCACCCGAGCATGATCCTACACAGGAATTGAACCATGACCAGATCAATGGCACTATCCATACAATATCCGGGGGACCCGCGGGCGGGGATAGTCGTAATGCCCGGCGAAGGACATCCAGATCCATAATTGGAAACGTAAAATACCCAAAAGAAATATGGAGCCTGGAAAGCAAGCCATCAAACGATCAGCCGATCAGCTTTAACGAAGGCGAAGTACCTAAAAATATCGTTTGGGACACAAGAGAGGATAATCCCGATTTCCCGATGGTGATCTCGCTAGAAATAGCAAATTACAATGTCAAGAGAATCCTAATCGATAATGGGAGCTCAGCAAATATCATCTCCCGGGAAGTTTTAGCCCAAATGAACTTGGGGCAGATAAATTTACAGAAAGTAGCTACGCCATTAGTAGGATTCGGAGGGTCCGAAATCATCCCCAGCGGAACAATAACCTTAAGCGTATCACTCGGAAAGACACCGCACCGGACAGTGAAGCTAGTAAAATTTCTAGTGGTAGAAACACCCTTCGCTTATAACGCGATATTAGGACGACCAGCCCTCAACCTATTCCGAGCTGTTGTCTCTACTTATCACCAGAAGATAAAGTTTCCGACCGATAAAGGCGTCGGAGAAATAACAAACGATCATTGTATGGCGTGGGATTGCTACAACACCTCGTTAACCATGAAAGAACACCCCAAATCCATTACTCCGAGCAAAAGAAAGATCGAAGATGATCTCGTTAGAAACAAAATTGAAATCCCTAATACTGATCGAATAGATAAAAAGGGAAAAGAACCGCTAGATTTATCCTTGAAACCTCCAGAACATAAGGATATAATTCTAGTACAAGGGGACTCATCCAAAACGACAAGAATAGGTACAGAATTAAGCAAAGAAGGGGAAATGATGTTAATCGACTTCCTCAGAGATAATGTTGACGTCTTCGCCTGGAGTACAAATGACATTGAAGGAATTGATCCTCGAGTAATCAAGCATTCCCTAAAAATTGATCCTTTGGCAAAACCCGCCAGACAGAAGAAGAGAAATCATGGGCCAGTAAAAGATAAGATTATCAAAGCCGAGGTAGAAAGACTGCTTGAAGCAAAACAAATCCGAGAAATACATTTCTCAGAATGGCTATGTAATGTTGTTCTAGTAGCAAAAGGGGATAAAAAGGACAACAAATGGAGAATGTGTAATGATTTTACCGATCTTAACAAGTTATGCCCGCGCGATCCATATCCCCTCCCAAGGATCGACTTATTGGTCGACTCGACCGCTGGCTTCGCAATATTCAGCATGATGGACGCCTTCCAAGGGTTTTATAAAATATACATGGACGAGCGGGATCAAGAGAAGACCGCGTTCATAACCGAGCAGGGAGTATACTGCTTTATAGTAATGCCATTCGGCTTAAGAAACGCCGGGGCTACTTACCAAAGGTTAGTAAACCTAATGTTCAAAGAGTTAATCGGAGAAATAATGGAAGTCTATGTAGACGACATGTTAGTCAAAAGTATGAACGAAGCAGATCACGTAAAACATCTTGATCGATGTTTCCAGATCTTAAGAAAATACCGTATGAAGTTAAACCCCGCGAAATGCACTTTCGGTGTTAAGTCAGGAAAATTTTTGGGATATTTAGTACACCAGCGAGGAATAGAAGCCAACCCAGAGAAAATTCGAGCCATAACAGAAATGAGACCCCCAAAAACCATCTCTCAAGTACAAAGCTTGGTGGGGAAAATCGTAGCATTGAACAGATTCATATCGAAATCAGCAGACAGAAGCCTGCCCTTTTTCCAAACTCTCCGAAAGGCAAAAAACTTTGTTTGGACCGAAGAATGCGATCGAGCCTTCGACCAACTCAAAGAATATTTGACAACACCTCCGATGTTGGCCAAACCAACAGAAGGAGAACCATTGTATATGTACATCTCCATCTCCGACGTAGCTATCAGTTCAGTACTAATTAAAGTCGAAGGCTCAGAACATAAGCCTGTCTATTATCTAAGCAAATTATTGCAAGGGGCGGAGAAGAATTATTTGGAAATTGAAAAATTCACGCTGGCCTTAGTGGTGGCTGCACGAAAACTTCGACCTTACTTTTTAACTTACAAAATTGTGGTTTTGACAAATCAACCACTAAGACAGGTCTTAGCAAAACCAGAAGCCTCCGGAAGACTGATCAAATGGGCGATCGAACTTGGCCAATTCGAAATCGATTACAAACCAAGAATCGCAATTAAGGCCCAAGTGTTGGCTGATTTTCTATTGGAAACACCGACACAGGCAACCGAATCATCGAGCAGCCTCAACGACGATGTCTTGATCATAGAAGATCAAACTTGGTTAATGCATGTCGACGGTGCTTCATGCCGAGAAGGAGGATGTGCCGGAATCAACTTCACCGGACCAAATAAAGAAGATTTGAATTATGCGATAACATTGGACTTTGTCGTAACAAACAATGAAGCAGAATATGAAGCGTTAATCGCTGGAATGGAAATGGCGATCAAAGCCAACATAAAGAGTCTTAAAGTATTAACCGATTCAGAGTTAGTGCAAAGACAAATAGAAGGCCTGTACGAGGCTAAAGAATTCAATATGGTCAAATACCTCGCCAAAGTGAAAACACTAGCTGAGAAATTTGAAAGCTTCGGTGTACAGAACATTCCACGTTCGGAAAACCAATGGGCCGACCAATTATCTAGGTTCACAGGGGCACATGACGGAAAAACCGAACGAGTGATCAACTGGTTAATCTCTAACACACCAGCAATCGATATCGATGAAACACCGACAGTCGACATAATGGAAATCGAAGAAGTTGAAGAAAACTGGATGACCCCAATGATAGACTATCTTCGAGAGGGAAAATTACCACTAGACCAGAATGAAGCTCGGAAATTAAAATATCGAGCTCCGAAATATACATTGATAGAAGGAAAACTTTACCGGAGATCAGTATCGGGAATTCTTCTGAAATGCGTCTCTGAATCACAAACCATTGATATTCTACGAGAGGTACATGAAGGGGACGCAGGGAACCACAGCGGAGCAAGGGCATTGGCTTTAAAATGCCTCAGAACAGGTTATTATTTGCCTACCCTCAATAAGGATGCCGCTCAATATGTCCAGGAATGTCATAACTGCCAAGTCCATGCTAACATATGTCATCGACCAGCAGAAAACATGCACCCAATTCCGGTATGTTGCCCATTCGATCAATGGGGAATGGACATTGTGGGACCATTCCCAGCGGCTAGATCCAAGAAATCTTATGTCCTGGTCGCTGTAGAATACATAAGCAAATGGATAGAATGCATCGCCCTAGCACGGATAACCCAATTCCAAGTAATTAACTTCCTATGGAAATTCATAGTCTGTCGATTCGGCATCCCAAGGATCCTAATCTCCGATAATGGAACCCAATTCGCGGGAAAACAGGTAATAGAATGGTGTGCAAAACTTGGAATTCAACAAAATTTTACTTCGGTAGGACATCCTAGAGCGAACGGACAAACTGAAGTAGCAAACCGAGAAATAATAAAATCTTTGGAAAAAAGATTAGGAGCTGCCAAAGGAAAATGGCTTGATGAACTCCCAGGAGTACTTTGGGCTAATCGAACCACAGTAAGGAGCTCAACTGGGGAAACCCCATTTAGCTTGGTATATGGGTCGGAAGCTGTTATTCCTGTTGAAACCCTAATCCCAATGCCAAGAGTCGAGATGTTCGATGATCAAGAAAATGAAAAGGCAAGGAAAAACGATATCGACTTAACAGAAGCTTTAAGAGAAAAAGCCGCTGTACGCTTGCAAGCCACTAAAGCAAATATGGAAAAGGCATACAATCAAAAAGTACGCATCCGAACCTTCAAAGAATGAGACTTGGTCTTGAAAAAAGTAGAAGTATCCAAGCATGTGGGAAAGTTACAACAAAATTGGGATGGACCTTATGTCGTCATTGGAGTAGGAAAAAAAGGTTCATACAAAATTGCACACTTAGATGGAACAGCTTTACCAAGAACTTGGAACGCAGTCAACCTTAGAAAATACTATGGTAAATAAATTTTAGCAGATTATGCTGCTTTGTTTTATTTCATTTTAATTGAATTTTAATCTTTGTAATAAAGGCCTTAGCCTACAGTTCATTTATAAAAGATTTTAGCAAATTCTATAAATCGATTGTTTCGGTAATCATTCCTTGGATCCAACCATGCAAAGCGAGTCGAGTATACATTGATCCGCTCAATAAAAACTCCTCGTTCATTATTCACAACGATCAAAAGACTTTAGGTATTGAAAACCTAAGTCCAAAACAAAGCGAGTCGAGTATACATTGATCCGCTCAATAAAAACTCCTCGTTCCTTATTCACAACGATCAAAAGACTTTAGGTATTGAAAACCTAAGTCCAAAACAAAGCGAGTCGAGTATACATTGATCCACTCAATAAAAACTCCTCGTTCATTATTCACAACGATCAAAAGACTTTAGGTATTGAAAACCTAAGTCTAAAACAAAACGAGTCGAGTATACGTTGATCCGCTAAATAAACACTCCTCGATTCATATTAACGACAAAACAGACTTTTAGGTATGAAAAACCTAAGTCTAAATTATAACGAGTCGAGTATACATTGATCCGCTCAATAAACACTCCTCGATTCATATTAACGACAAAACAGACTTTTAGGTATGAAAAACCTAAGTCTAAATTATAACGAGTCGAGTATACATTGATCCGCTCAATAAACACTCCTCGATTCATATTAACGACAAAAAAGACCTTTTGGTATGAAAAACCTAAGTCTAAATTATAACGAGTCGAGTATACATGGATCCGCTCAATAAACACTCCTCGATTCATATTAACGGCAAAAAAGACTTTTTGGTATGAAAAACCTAAGTCTAAATTATAACGAGTCGAGTATACATTGATCCGCTCAATAAACACTCCTCGATTCATATTAACGACAAAAAAGACTTTTTGGTATGAAAAACCTAAGTCTAAATTATAACGAGTCGAGTATACATTGATCCGCTCAATAAACACTCCTCGATTCATATTAACGACAAAAAAGACTTTTTGGTATGAAAAACCTAAGTCTAAATTATAACGAGTCGAGTATACATTGATCCGCTCAATAAACACTCCTCGATTCATATTAACGACAAAAAAGACTTTTTGGTATGAAAAACCTAAGTCTAAATTATAACGAGTCGAGTATACATTGATCCGATCAATAAACACTCCTCGATTTATATTAACGATGAGAAAGACTTTTTGGTGTGAAAAACCTAAGTCTAAATTATAACTAGATGAGTATACATTGATCCGCTCAATAAACACTCCTCGCTCTATTCCAAACGATCTAAAAGATATGCTAATATTCCTAAAAGTCTTGATAAAGTTTGAATCCATCTGCTCGGAAAACGCTCCTCATAAATAAAAATTACGACAGAATCAACGACGATGAAGATGCAAAGGATAAAAAGTAATATTTTATTCATCAAATCAGTTACATACGAAAGTCCTACATTACAAAGGTCTACATACTGCATAAACACCGTTACAATGATTTAGATAAAATGATCTTATAAGATCAGCGATCTTCACGACAATGTCCACGGAAACACCAATCTCCTCCCTAGTACCTCGTCGATTATGATAAACCACCTAAGAAGCATGCTGCTCAGGATGGTCGACTTCTTTAGTTCGATGGCCAGGCTCTGAAGATCGAATGTTCTTCCAGACGAAATGAGCATTACCAGCCAGATAACTGGCAATACTCATTCACCCACAACAAGATACTGCTTCTACTTTAAATATAAAACATTTTACTCTAGAGCAGCATCTCTTCGGGGCCGTCGTGAGACAATAAATTTACTAGTCACCCCGATGGTCTATCACTCCTGAGGTAACATCCAAGAACGGGGGTGACCAGCAAAGTATAAACCCTCCATGTGCAAACAGAAACCCCAGACCTCAAACCCATGAAGACTAAGGCAGAGGCCACATGGGACCCGTTAGTACAAGGTAGGGCATTATTGGGACCTGTCAGTACAAGGCAGATGAAATTCAAAATGACTCGACAATGTGATTTTTGATAATGTGACTTCTTGAATATTATGGGATCTGAAGGTAGTGTAAAATCTAAAAAGACTGAGATCTCCATCCTTTTTGAGAAATGGCAAATGGAGTATGCAAACCGCCTCCCTATTTTTATGGATAGATCTGAGTAATCCAACGGCTGAAAAAGTACTTGATCAAGAGACATAAATGCGACTTTTTGACTCCCCACAATAAATGCAAATAAGTTGGAACGGCACACCACTGATCGAACCAACTAATCAACGAGAAAGAAACTTAGATCGAAGCGATCAATGAACTCACGAAGCAGATCTAAGAAGAGCTCCGGACCGGTAAATTTTGCACACTCTCATATGATAATCGCTCAACAGAAAGCCTAGGATCCTCAACGACGGTATATCGCTCGTCACTACCTCATATATCATATGAGAAGTTATTTATTCGATTAAACAAGAACTCCATTGGAGTCCAAGAAATTTGACATGGAAATCAGGAGAATAGCCCTCATTATTCAAGAGTACAAAGAAGTCACTGCCTAACATAACAAAGAATTGCTGAAGGGGGTCTAAACAGGCCATATCTGGCCAAAACCCCTGCATTTTCCAATTCCTCCCATATCAAGGAAATAATATAATGATACACTGACTGAGGAACGTACACTTCACAGTTAGTGCAGAAAAACATAAAGTTTAGGAAGATAAAGGGACATCCTCTATTAGTCTTATGAAGAGAAGAGCAAATTTCAACAGGAGAAATAATAGCCTCCTTATATAAGATATATGTCACAAAAAGACAAAATTACAAGGCACGACTTGAAACATCGACCGAGATACTGAGCGCTCCTTAACAATCGATTATCGACGTAAAGGAACCTATTATCTACATTTTTGATGTGCTGCGCAATTTGGGTATCGACCAGTATATCATTCAATTACTACGCAAGGATTAATATCAGATAAATACGCCAAGTCTATGATGGTTATTTTATGATGTTATATTTACGTATGACAGGAGATTGTGCATAACAAAGTATATCTACAAAAGAAAATTGATCAAGGCAAGATTCTGCCTACAAAAAGGTCATAGTTACCAATTTAGTACTTCTCCCATTACAAAAATTTCAGCCCGAACAAGTGCACAGAAGTTGGGCAGAAAAAAAAAAAAAAAAAAAAAAAAAAAAAAAGAAGAAAGAAGACAGTCCAAGGCCTGCCTGGTCGAACAAAGATCATTGTGAAGAACGGTCAACAGGTCGACTACTAGAAACAGTCCTCCGAGGAGTCAAGTTGCCAGCAAACGCCATCAACTCCTCTTGACGCTTTAGATAACCAGCGTCATATCCTTCCTCATAGGACCGCCGTTGAGACTCCTCTGCAAGGGCAGCAGCCCGAACCAACTCGTTTCTCTCTTGCTCCCAGACAGACTTCTCCTCCTGCAATTTTTTCAAATCATCATTGACAAGCTGCAGTTGGAGAGTCTGCTCTGTGACCTTCGCCGATTCCGACTCCAACCGTTTTCGGTAAGCACCTCTACTTCTCCACAGTTCATCGTTTTGCACACCCAGCTGGAGTGCAAAGTACTTAGCCTGGAAAAAGAAAACAGTCTTTATGTAACAAGGCAGTCAAGATAAAAACAAATAAAACAATGAAAGACTCGTCAACCTGTTCGCATATCTTCACTAGCGACTGAACAAGGCGTACGTTTGAAGTACCCTCAAGTTTCTTCAGCTCACCAGGCAAAATAGTGCTTAAACCCAGATCCCAAGACAAAGTATCAGGCTCAACTGAGCCAGGCAATTCACTATTAGAAGGGACACCATCAGAACGCGGAGTCTCTGACAACATAATATCCTTAACTTGCTCAAAAATGCATCGGTCATCTAACAGACGAGGAGATTCTCTCTCGTCGGGGCTAACGGAGGTCTCCTTGCCCGAAGCAGAAATAACGGTTCGACGACCAGATCTAGAACTGGACCGACCTCCGGAAGGTCCTCCCGATTCAAAGGAAGTAGTCATCACAGTAGTATCATTAAACAGATAATCAGGACAATCCTGCACATTAGATTGTGTCATGGAAGGATTGACAAAAAAGCCATCACCAGCTTGCCCTCCGCTGGCGATTGGGGCAGTAGAAGCAGATAAAGGAAGGGAAATAGCAAAGTCCCCTCCATGAAAAACATGCTCGAAGGAAGAAGTACTTGAAGTAACAGGTATATTATAAGTCGGTTCCTCGTTGGACATATCACCAAAAGCTACCCGACCAGGGGAAAGTATACTTCCTACTTGAGTGGAAGTAGAATTGGTTCTGAAAACGACGAGTTTGCTACAGAAATATGTTCGGAAGGAATAACGCGAGTATCAATCACCGACCTAATTAGTGGGGACGAACGAGGAGGCTCCATTGATGGCCCATCTCTTCGAGATTTCTTGGATCTATTATCCCTAGCGCTCTCACGAGAAGGTCGTTTCGAAGTATTACCGAAAAGATTACTCATGATCGAACGGTTGAAAAATATAAAGCAAATAACGAGAAAGCTTATCGACCAACCAAAGAAAAAGTATTCTATTCTAAGAGACGAGTATAACGGTAAATAACAAGTCAAGTTTTTACCTTTAGTATTTATACTACACGAAAAGACGCTACAGACCCAAAGAAAGGGCGCGAAATATTTGAAGATAGCCTTGGAATAAACACTAGAGTTCGAAAAGACGCACGCATAATGATTATAGATTAATTTAATGACTTGTCTGAATTATTACGGTGAAGATGAAAAGACGTATCTGTCAGAATGTGAAACGTTTAGCGTACAAAAGGATGAGAAGGTAAAATTACAATTAAGCCTACAGTCAAATTATTATAAAGATCGTCAAAAATATCACAGAGCCTGGTCGCTATCTAGAATTCTCTGTTCGCTATCGACATTCTCTCCCTCGGTCATGCCGATATCCTCTCCTTCTTCATCTTCGTCTTCTGGATCGATAAGAGTATTATCAAGCTCATCGTTAACATCAGAAGGAGGAATTGGCAATGGTTT
This sequence comes from Penstemon eatonii, assembly GCA_038501285.1. NCBI lineage: Eukaryota > Viridiplantae > Streptophyta > Magnoliopsida > Lamiales > Plantaginaceae > Penstemon > Penstemon eatonii. The sequence goes on from CM076713.1 coordinate 25,551,648, forward strand.
CCCGAACTCTTTGACAAGGTGAGTCAGAGGAAAACCTTGATATACGACATCTGGAAGTTCGGAAGAAGAATAAACTTCACCATAACGATTCAACCGAATATGTGCCGCCTTAAAATACTCCTTTCGACAGTCATCAATCATTTCAAAGGCAACCAGCTGATGAACCGCCTTCTTGAAAGTACTCTCCAGAAGAGGACCGACCATTTGATACACCAACGCCGTATGGACAGGAGAGTTAAGGAATTTGCGAATCACTTTTTCATCATAACTCCGGCCATAACGATCCCTGAGACCACTAAGAGGGATATCAGCATCGTACTTCTCTAAAGAAGTCTGAAGACTTGAGACTTGGGATTCTAGCTCGCTAATCCGAGTCGTACTCTGTAACTGGAATTCCTCCAACTTTTTTGCCATTTGATTGGCTTGCTCCTGAGCACGAGAAACCTCCATCACCCTATTTATGATCTCTTGATCCTCAGTCCCGGTAGCAGGAGATTCTATGACAGGAACGGAAGAAGATGTTGAGGGACCAACCTCTGAGCCAAAAAACTTACGAAGTAGAGCTTTATTTTTCTCATCTAGAAACTCACATTGCTGTTTCAAGAGTGCAGTTTCGTATGCGTATGAGGCTAAACAAGTCTTAGTCTGAAAAAGCAAAGGGGTAAAACGAGAAATAAGTTAGCAATAATATCTTCGAAATAAAGAATGACTTATAAAGCAAGTTCGAAAGAATCTACCTTCTCAGCATAAAGAGAAGCTCGCTGAAATTTCTCCAAAGGATCCTTATGGAAAAGTTCATTCAAATCACGAGTGAAAACCCCGGATAAAAGAACGCGTGTTGCCTTATCGACCGCGTTCTCGCTCTCATCATGGACAAGTGAATCTTTCTCGGAATACCCAGCGGCTCTCTTCCCCTCTAAATGATCTTCGATCATTTCAACCAAAGTAGGTTGTGGATGACTGTCGCCAGGTAGAAAAAGATCATTGCCAGAACGACCATAATAGCTCCTATTTCTCCCCACCGAGTTATCGCTAGGATGAGGCATCGACCAACTACGACATCCGCGAATTCCCAAGGATGATCTAAGCTGAAGAGGGGGATAACCGGGCCCAGTCCCTTGACGAACAAGGGAATCTTGTGAAGAATTTGGAGACTCCTCTCCATTCTCCTCCGACTCATGACTTAACTCCAGTTTCCTCTTCCGAGAAGCTCTCTGCTTGATCAGGTTGTTCTCTATAGACTTAGAGGATTTGGATAACACCATCTTTCCCTTTGAAGAATGTCGAGAATTTTCTACCATTTGTGCTGAACGAGAAACAAATTAAAAGTTAGTTTCTCTATGTAAGAAAACATTATCGTAACACAAAATTAAAGAGAAATGCTTACCCAGTGGTTCTAATGATGGATTGATTGGAAAAGTATGAACACTCAATCCTGCTTTGCGAAGGAAAGTTTCCCCAATCAGAAGAGCACTCTGATATTTGTTCGCACGCATATCAGGGATTTCAGCAATAAACTGAGCATCGTCAGGAATGAATTCGCCAGTTGGCAAGCGACCTCCATAAACCCATTTAGATTCATGATCCCACGCAAAAGGCGTGGTCGAACCATCTGCCAAACGAAGATCAGATGGTGGACGAACAAAGAAGAAGTGAGATTTCCAAAAAGGATTGCTAGAAACAGGAGAATCGAAGATTGCTCGACTAGGCCTTTGGCTAGCGAAAAAATATCCACGATTTGAAGAACTGGAAACGTTGAAAGGGAAAAGCTGCGTAAAATTACGAAAAGAAGGTTTGAACCCCTTTGCGATCATCAAAACGGAAAAACAAACCACAAAAGCAACAAAATTTGGAACTAACTGTGTCAAGCACACGCTGAATGTTTTCAAAACTTCAAGAAAGAGAGGAGACAAAGGAAGACGCAGGCCGCTATTGAAGTGAGCCATATAAAAAGCTCGACATCCCTCCGGTGGAGATGTGACCCTATCAGAAGGGGAAGGAAGAATTATCTCGGAACCTTCCGGAAAATATTTGGTATAATTATTCACAACCTCCGGAAATGTATCCACTGTATAAGCACAAGCTAGGTCCTCAATTGGTTCAGAAATCTGAGGAACAGTACCTTTGCCCTTTTTGGCTCGGGCAGCAACATCCGCATCAGAAAGGATTCGTACTTTGAAAGTATCTTCTACAGGGACGACAAATTCAGAAACTGCAGCTTGTTCGCCCGAAAGATTAGAATGCAACTCCTCTTTGTTATTAGGGGCGACGTTCTCCCTAGAAGAAGAAGAAGATCTTCTTACAGAAGCCATATCTTTGGATTGTCGGAAGATGACGGTCGATAAAAGGAAAACTTTATGTAATGAACGACTAAGTAAGAAGATGACTACGAACTATAAGGAAGTATAAAGGAAAAATGGCGAACTCAAAAGTCACCTATTTATACCAAGATGAGAAAAGACGTTTCGAACTCATCGCAACTAATCATATTCCCGCCAAAAATGGGGGGAAATTAGAAAGTCTCCCTAATGGACACATGGCGATTCATAATTGGAAAGAGGAAACGACTATCTATGTGGGGTTGCACTCTTTTCCTTACTTAAGATTTTTTCCCACTGGGTTTTTTCTTAAGGAAGGTTTTTAACGAGGCACCACTCATAGACAACAGACGGTCGTATAAAATTATATACTTCCACGAGCTTCTATTATCTATACGCTCGAAGAAGTGAGGGAGTACTGATGGGGGCTATTTCGCACCCTACATACTGTACGGATCGACTAAAGAATTTGAGATCGGTTCGACCAGATCCGGCTGTTCAAGATCATCTTATCGACCCGGCCGAATACAACTCCCTTCGATCAGAAGAGTATACTCCGTACCCAAGAAGGATATTTGGGCCGAGTCCTGTTAGGGCTAGGTTTCCTTGTAAAACTAGGTTTAGCATGATATAAATACCTAGTTAATGATTGTATAAGGGGAGGAAAAACCATAAGGGAAATACGCCATTGAATTCTGCATAAACTGCACGACCCACTATTATTCAATAAGAAAGAGTTTTCTCTTCATATTTATGTTATTTTCTGCGTTGGTTGAATATTTACTTTCTGTTCTATGATATTGCTTTTTCCTTGAGATTGATCCATCCTGAATAAAGTAACAGAGCCCTATAAAATATATATATTAAACCCCCAATATCACTAATTCACTGATACCTAATTAACCCGACGAAAACAGGTTAAATCATTGTCATATTTTTAATTACCTTTTATCTATTATTATTTGTAACCATCTTTTGTTTCTTCTGTAGCTTCTATGGTTGAAATTTCCAGGCGTTCTGAGAAAGGGAAAATTGTTCTATCCAAATCTACCAAAACAGCGGAGAGCCAACCCATAGAGCAACGAGTTTCTCGAAAGAGAAAATTAGATCAAGACCTTGATTCTCATGATAAGAGAGAAGAGACCCCAGAACTCTCTCCAGAGGTCCCAAATGAGCCCTCTTCTTCTCAAATTCTGGCTTCTGCATCCACTACTAGGACCGGACAGGGATATCCTCCACTGCAGCTTAGATCCTCCCTTGGTATTCGTGGCTGCAGATCGTGGTCGATACCCAATTCATTTGGCCCTGTGGCAAAGAGAAGAAAACAGGTCTATGACCGTTCAGGTCAGGATCTCACATTGCTGGGTGAGCCGCTTCCCAAAGCCACACTGGTTGAGATGATTGAGGATCATCTTGTGGGGAAGAGAGCAGCGGGTTATTCCGATCGTGATTCTCTGGTCAGCGATGAGAAGGAGAGTGCTGCAGATAAGGCTACACGAATCCTCCTCTCTTCTGTTTTTACGAGGGATATTCAGAGGTTGCTTGGGAAAGATCCGTTGGAGAAATTGGAGAAAGCTTACCATTCTTATGTCAGAGTAAGATAAGATAACTTACTTCTTCCGAATTCTTCCTTTTCCTGATTTAACCGTTTTTCGTTGGGTTGGATTAAATCAATAAAGATATGTTTTAGAGGTCAAATTACGTACAGGTTATAGGGCTTTGTTACTTTATTCCGGATGGATCAATCTCAAGGAAGCAATTACGTAAAGAACAATAAGTAAGCAAGACGAAGAATATGTAAATAGTATAGCAAAAGCTTTTCTATTAATTATGTTATCAGATTGCCAAAGTATATCGGCGTAAGCTCTGATTGTATGTTGTTCGTAATACAATGTTTAATTAGGTATTTATATGACATTAACCCTAGCTTTACAAGGAAACATAATCCTAATAGGACTAGGTATAGCAATCCTTATGGAACTCGGACTTCACTCTTGTTCACCAAGGGTTGATAACACAGATCGGACCGGGCGGCTCTTTAGCAAATCAGACTTCCTGGTCGGTCCTAACGTATAAGGATTAGTCATTCCGATTATTACAAGGGGTGCGAAATAGCCCCCATCAGTACTCCCTCACTTCTTCGAGCGTAAATGCAGTAGAAGCTCGTAGAAGTAGATGGTCGATTACGACTGTATTTTCTATGATTTGTGCCTCGTTAAAAACCTTACTTGGAAAAAAGCCTGTGGGAAAAAATCTAAAGCAAGGAAAAGAGTGCAACACTTCATAGATAGTCGTATTGTCGTTTTCGGACTGAACCGTTACACTTTTCTCGAGAAGGTGTTCTGACTTTATCGTTTGGCGGGAATATGATTAGCCGTGAGAAGTTCGAAACATCTTTTCATCCTCCTATATAAATAGGTGATCGTTGTTTCAATCACTTTTTACTTTCTACTTCCCACACTCTTGCAGTAACATTCTTGCTCGATAATTTCTCCCCTACTTTGCTTTTATCGATCAATATTTTTCGAAGATCCAATTAAAATGGCTTCACTTTCGAAGACACCTTCTTAATCTATAATGGAAGGAGTCGCTCCTATCATCGAGGAGGGGGTAATTCCTAGCCCTCCAACAGAACAGACTGGTGTATCTGAAATCACCATTCCTGATAAGGATACCTTCATGGTACAAATTATATCAGACGCCGCGGTTGCGGCCAAGGCCAAGAAAGGCAAGGGTACTGCTCCTCAAACATCTGAACCAATCGAGGATCTTGCTTGCGCGTATACCGGTGAGACTTTCCACGAGGTCGTGGATAATTATGCGAAGTACTTCTCGGAAGGTTATGAGATTATCCTTCCTTCTCCTTCCGACAGAGTTACTTCTCCGTCGGAGGGTTGTCGGGCTTTTTATACTGCCCATTTCAATTATGGTCTACATCTTTCCTTATCTGCCTTATTCCTTGATATTCTGAAAATATTTAGTGTCTCTTTAACACAACTAGTCCCAAATTCCGTGGCTTTAGTTGTGTGCTTTTCAGTTCTGATGATAGCAAAAGGCTTTCAGCCCTCACTTCGTAACTTTACACAATTGTTTCGTTTTAACGTCTCTAGTTCCTCGAACCGCGGATACTTTTTTGCCAGTCAAAAGTCTGGTCGCCCTATTTTCGATTCTCTAGTTTCCAGCAATCCTGCCTGGAAATCTCATTTTTTCTTTGTACGTCCCCCTTCTCATATTGTGTTAGCTGACGGTTCCTCCGAGCCATTCTCGTGGGACCATGGCTTCGAATGGATTTCTGGTGGTCGCTCAGTTACAGGTCATTTTATTCCTGATGACCCACAATTAGTTGGCGAGATCATGGAGATGCGTGCCGACAAGTACCAGAGCGCTCTTCTTATTGGTGAGGCTTTTCTCCGTAAAGCGGGTTTGAGTCCTCATATTTTTCCTATCACTTCCCCTTCTCAATCGCTCGGTAAGTGTTTTACTTTAATGTCGCATTATATCTTCTTTTACTAACGCGTCTAATTTAGAATTCGTTATCTTCAGTTTTTATGGTAGAAAATTCTCGGCACTCCTCAAAAGGGAAGATGGTTCAGTCCAAATCTACCAAAACGGTAGAGAACCTTCCAATCGAACAGAGAGCGTCCAAGAAGAGAAAGTTGGATTTGGGCCATGATTCAGAGGATTACAGAGAGGAATCTCCAGATTCATCTCAAGGAACTCCTCCGATTGCGCAGGCTCCAGTTTATCAAGGGACAAGACAGGGTTATCCTCCTTTCCAGCTTCGGACTTCCCTTGGCGTTCGCGGATGTCGTAGTTGGTCAATGCCCCATCCTATTGATAATCCGGTTAAGAGAATAAGGCATTACTACGGTCGTTCAGGTGAGGATCTTTCTCTGCTTGGTGAAGAGCATCCGAAGCCCACTGTCGTTGAGATGATCGAAGATCATTTACAGGGGAAGAGAGCAGCTGGTTACCCGGAGAATGATTCTTTAATTCATGACGAGAATGAGAATGCCGTTGACAATGCAACTCGTATTCTTCTTTCCGGTGTTTTTACTCGTGATGTCAATAAGCTGCTTCGGAAAGATCCTTTGGAGAAGTTACAAAAAGCTTCTCTTTATGCCGAGAAGGTATTCGCTGTTAAATACGTTTCTTTATTGACTTTCCTAATGGGCTTACAACTCATTGATTCATCCTTTTTGTTCTTTAGACAAATATTTGCCTGATGTCGTATGCCTACGAAGCTGCTCTTTGGAGACAACAATACGAATTTTTAGATGAGAAGAATAGATCATTGCTTCATAAGGCGAGTGCTTCAGAGACCGGTCCTTCTACGTCCTCATTCCTTCCCCCTCCAGTTTTGGATTCTCAGGTAGCGGAGAAAGGTGACCAGGAAATCATAAACAAAGTTTTGGAGACTTCTCGTGCCCAAGGGCAGGTCGATCGTCTGGGTAAGGAGTTGGAGGATTATCAACTCCAAAGTACTACTCGAATCAGTGAGCTGGAATCTCAGGTCGCAGATCTTCAAGCCTCCTTGGAGGAGTATGATAAGGACCTTCCTCTTAGCGGTCTTACAGATCGATACGGTAGAAATCATGATGAGAGGGTGATTCGTGAGTTCATTAGTTCCCCTGTTCATACTGCCTTTGTGAATCAGATGGTCGGTCCGCTCCTTGAGAGTACTTTCAAAAAGGCAATTCATCAGATGGTCACGCTGGGATTGATTGAAGATCGCCGAAAGGAGTACTTCAAGGCGACGCATGTATGTCTTAATCGTTATGGTAATGAATACTCTTCTACTGATATGCCGAGCGTCAAGTATCAACATTTTCCATTGGCTCATCTTGTTGAAGAGTTTGGAAAGCCATTGCCGACTCCCGCTTCAGATATTAACCCGGAGGTCGATAGTAATTTTGTTGATCAGGAGGACGAGGAGGAGAATCCAGAGGCCTCGAATGATGGAGCCGATGAAGGAGAAGTCGGTGACGATCTGGGTGTACCAGCTGGTGATCATGTGGTGTCAAGGAGCGACCAGCAAGCTTGAGGAATAAGTCTGACAATAATTATCATTGTATGACCCGTAATATTACTTTTTTATCCCTTTGTAAATGAGACGATTTTTATTCTGACGATATGTCTTTTCCGTTTCTTCTTGATAACAACGATTTAGACAAGTCATTAACTTTAGCGTAATTATTATGTTCATGTCTTTTCGAATTCTTGCGGCCGTTGATAGGTCAGTTTCTGTGTTTCGCGCCCGTTCTTGGGGTCTGTCGCGTCTTTTCACTTAGTATAAATACATAGGGTAAAAAGATTACTTGCTATTTACCTCTTTTACTCACTTCCGACAGAATATTCTCTCGAAGGAGGTCGAAAAGCTTTCTCGATAGTTTAAAATTCCTTTTTAATTTCTGAATATGAGTAATCTTTTCGGTAATACTTCAAAGCGTTCTTCACGCGAGGGTAGTCGAAACCCGAGACCGAAACGGTCCCGTACTAAGGGGCCTTTGGTAGATCCTCCTTGTTCCCAGTCAACCACTAGGTCGGAGACTCAAACTCCCGTTATCCCTTCTGAACCTTTGCCTGTCGTTAGTTCGATCTTTGTTCAACAAAATCCCCAATTTCCTCCTGATATTCAAAGGAGACCCTCCCCAGGTCGGGTGATTTTGGAGATATGTCCAATATAGGTCAATCCTTTAATATACCTGTCTCTTCAAGTGTTCTTTCTTCCGAGCATAGCTTGCACGAGTATGCTCCTGACAATTCTATTCCTTCCTCTACCATTATTGAATTAGTCATTGGCGAAAGCCAAGGGGGTGGTCTATCCTTGACTCGGTCTGTTACTCAGGATCTTCCTAATTTCTTATTTAATGATACTACTGTTGTGACAACATCTTTTGAAGCTGGTGGTTCTTTTGGAGTTCCAGCCGGTCCTCGTTCCGGTCGGAGGACGGTGATTTCTTACTCGGGGAAGGAGACCTCTGTTAGTCCTGATGAGAGGGAATCCCCGTGTTTATTGGATGAGCGTTGTATTTTAGAGCAAATTAGGGACATAACTGAGTCCGGACTTCCCCGTCACGATAAGATTCCTTTAGAATCTGTCTTGCCTGGTTCTTGCGAGCCTGACCCTCTTTCCTGGGATCTGGGCCTCAGTACCATTTTGCCAGGCGAGCTGAAGAAGCATGAGGGTTCTTCTTCCCTTCATCTTGTTCAGTCCCTGTTTAAACAATTTGAGCAGGTACTTCTCTACTTCCATTTATTTTCATATTTGTTTATTTTTGCTATCTGGTCGCTTATAATTTCTTTCTTCTCAGGGGAAGTATTATGCACTGCAACTAGGTGCCCAACATGATGAGTTGTGGCTCAGTAGGGACAACCTGAGGCTTCGGCTGGATGCGGAGACTTCAAAGGTTGAGGGGCAAGCTCTTCGTATTGAGCTTCTGAATGACGATCTTCAGAAGTTACGTGAGGAGAGGGATGGCCTGGCTCGGTCAAATTCCAATTTAGAAGAATCTCGTCATCGCGCCTTTGAAGAAGGCTATGATGCGGGTTATCAGAAGCGACAAGAAGAGGTGAAAGCATTTCTTGATATGGCTACCCCTCGAAAGGGTGCTTCTTCGGGTCGCCCGGGTGACGTTAACCATCCTCAGTGACCTGTTCTGATAAAGCTGCTATAGTGGAATGCTTTTCCATTTTTTTTTTGTTTTTTTTTTGTTTTTGTTTTTAGACAATGCAGGCCCCAATCTTTATGTGGTTGTCGAGGCTGAATATTTTTGTATGTAAATGAAAATTAATGACAATGACGATCTGATTTGATCAGTTTCATGCCTTGATTGAGTTCAGTCAATAGATATATTTTGATAAATTATGTCATGCATAATTTTATCGTTATAAATAAGTATAAATTTTCTAAACAAGCAGGAGATTTTAGCCGACTTATCTGACATTAATTTCCTGGGAGATCATCTTTTGTTTGCAAGTAGCTCGTTCTTGGCTGATAATTCTTGAATAGCTGAACGATGTAGTGTTTCCTTGGAAAATCAAACTTTTAATCAAGTATAAGTATGATGATCGATCAAGCATAGTCGCTGAGGCTATTTATGCAGTCACTTTGGACGTTAGAATGTTGACTGTAGGTCGTCCATGTAAGCAATTTGAAGAATTGTGAAGGACGTTTAGCGCTCTTGTCAATAATCGATCAATGCTTTTGTAAAATTGTCCATTTGTCATGGATATCTTATATAAGGATGTTGTCATTTCCTCATAAAAAAAAATAAAAAATCCAAGCTTATGAAAAGACTATCGTTCTATTCATCTTCTTAAAATCCATGTTTCTTTGTACTGATTGTGAGTTCCATGTTCCTCAAATAAAGCAACCAATGTATCAATATGTCAATTCTTTGATATGGGAGGAATTGGAAAATGTAGAATCATTAATTAGATCTATCTTGTTCAGACCTCCTTAAGCAATTCTTTGGAATGTTAGGTAGTGACGATTTTGTAGGCTGGAATGTTGACGATCATTCCTCTAATTTTCGTGTCAGATTTCTTGGACTCCAGTAAAGGTCTAATATAGTTAATTAACAATCTGCCATGTGATATATGAGGCAGTGACGACCTCGTATGCCGGAGTATGAGATCTTATACCTCTAAACGAGCTAGTATCTGTCATATTGGTGCAAACTTATATGTCTGCGTCGAGGATCTCTTGTTCTTTATCAAGCGATTAGCATTTGTATGTGTGCAAGCTTTTTCAGTCTGGAGCTCTTCAGATCCGCTTTATTTTTGTGCTGATCGCTTTCGATCTGGATTCTTCTTTACCATCGAATAGTCTTTCCGACTATAGAGGAGCCGTTCCAACTTACTCGCATTTAAAGGTGGAAGTCAAACGGTCGCGGTTCTTTTAGATTTTCAACTGACCGTAGGATTAATTGTATCTTTGCCTATAAATAGGTACGCAGTTTACATATCTCACTCATAATTCCCAAAAAGGATGGAGATATCAGTTTCTTTGAGTTTCACTTTGCCCACTGATCCCATAATATTCAAAAAGTCACATTATCGTGACCCATCGTTTCAAGAAATCTCAGTCATAATTTGCCTTGTACTGACAGGTCCCATTGATGCCCTACCTTGTACTGACGGGTCCCATGTGGCCTCAACCTTTGTCTTCACAGGTTTGAGGTCCATGGTTTCTGTTTGCACATGGAGGGTTCATATTTACCAGGCACCCCTGCTCTTCGATGTTACCTCCGGAGTGATAGACCGCCGGGGTGTGCTGGTAAATTTTTACTTTTGCGACGGTCCTCGAGAGATGCTGCTTTAGAGTAAAAATCAACCCCATCATACAAGCAGTATCTCTTTTTGGGCGAGTGGCCGTTATCGGGCATCCAGCTGGAAATGGTCATTTCGTCTGGAAGAATATTTGATCTTCAGAGCCTGGCCATCGAACCAAAGAAGTCGACTATCCTGAGCAGCATGCTTCTTAGGTGGTCAATCACAATCATCGAGGCACTAGGGAGGAGATTGATGTTTCCGTGGACATTGTCGTGAAGATCACTGATCTATAGAATATGATTATTTTATCTAAACAGTTGTGATGATATGTAGATTGTATAAAGTTCATTGTACTCTAATCAAAACTTCGTATGTAATTTGAGACCTGTTCTCAGAATTCAGATGAATAATACTTCAATATTATTACATTCATATTTCTTGCTGTTGATTTCTCTCAACCTGTTCTTATTTATCATCGATATCAGGGAGCGACTGTAGAGCTGATTAGCTTTTACTCAATCGTGAAAAACTTAGGTTTTTTACCAAATCTTTTCGGCTTGTAACCTATTTTTATCATTATTGGGTGGATCGAGGAGCGTTTATCGAGCGGATCGATTTATACTCAACTCGTTTTAAGCCTTAGGTTTTTTTTTACCAAAGTTTTTTGGTTTTAACCTTTTTTATCGTTGTTTATGGAGATCGAGGAGCGTTTATCGAGCGGATCGATTTATACTCAACTTGTTTTAGTACTTCGGTTTTTTTTTTTTTTAACCAAAGTTCTTAGTTTTATTCTTTTTGTCGTCGTTTATGGAGGTCAAGGAGCGTTTATCGAGCGAATCGATTTATACTCAACTCATTTTAAGACTTAGGTTTTTTACCAAAGTTCTTGGTTTTGACCTTTTTATCGTTGTTTATGGAGATCGAGGAGTGTTTATTGAGCGAATCAATTTTACTCAACTCGTTTTGAGACTTGGGTTGTACTCCCTTTGTAAGTCGTTTATTTATTAGAGGTCGAGGAGTGTTTATTGAGCGGATTAATTTTACTCAACTCTTTTGAGACTTAGGTTTTTTACCAATTTTCTGGTTTTAACCTATCTTAGTCATCGTCATGGAGGTCGAGGAGTGTTTATCGAGCGGATCGATTTATACCCAACTCGTTATTCTTTCGATCGATGAGCGTTTATTGAGCGAATCAATTTTACTCAACTCGTTTGATAATTCGGCCTTAACTTCAAGTGAATCTTTGATTTGGTATTCAAAATTGTAACCTTTGATAAAATTTTGAGAATTAATCTCAGGCCAAGGCCTTTATTACAACGAATTATATGAGAAATAAAAATATAACAGACTAAATCAAAAGAAATTAACCAGGACTATTTACTAGGATTCAATTTCCATAGTATCTTCTTAGGTTGACTGCATTCCAAGTTCTTGGTAGGGGTGTTCCGTCCAAGTGTGCAATTTTGTATGAACTTTTCTTCCCTACATTAACGACAATGTATGGTCCATCCCAATTCTGTTGTAATTTTCCCACATGCTTGGATACCTCTACCTTTTTTTAGTACCAAGTCCCCTTCTTTGAAGGTTTATATGCGTACTTTTTGATTGTAAGCTTTCTCCATGTTTGATTTAGCGACTTGCAATCGTACGGCCGCTTTCTCTCTTAATACTTCTGTCAAGTCGATATCTCTTTCTCTTGCCTTTTTGTTTTCCTGGTCATCATACATTTCAATTCTAGGTGTTGGAATTAGTGTTTCGACTGGAATTACAGCTTCCGAGCCATAAACTAGACTGAATGGGGTCTCCCCGGTTGAAGTTCTGACTGTCGTTCGATTAGCCCAAAGTACTCCGGCGAGTTCATCTAGCCATCTTCCTTTGGCTGCCCCTAGTCTTTTCTCCAAATATTTTATTATTTCTCGGTTCGCTACTTCAGTTTGTCCGTTCGCTCTTGCATGCTCAACTGAAGTGAAGTTTTGCTGAATTCCTATCTTGGTACACCATTCCTTTACTTGTTTACCTGCGAATTGCGTTCCGTTATCAGAGATCAGGATTCTCGGGATGCCAAATCTACATACTATGAACTTCCATAGGAAGTTGATCACTTGGAATTGAGTTATTTGAGCAAGGGCGACGCATTCTATCCATTTACTGAAATATTCGACAGCGACTAGAACATATGCTTTCTTAGACCTTTCTACTGGGAAAGGTCCCACGATGTCCATTCCCCATTGATCAAATGGCCAGCATACTGGTAATGGGTGCATGTTTTCGGCCGGTTGATGACTTATATTTGCATGAACTTGGCAATGATGACATTTTTGAACATATTGCATGGCATCATTGTTGATTAGGCCAATAATAGCCTGTTCTAAGGCATTTTAAGGCTAAGGCCCTTTCTCCACTGTGATTTTATGCTTCTCCTTCATGTACCTCTCGAAGGACATCGTTGGTTTGAGATTCAAAGACGCATTTTAGAAGAATTCCTGATACCGATCTTCGGTGAAGTTTTTCTTCTAACAACGTGTATTTTGGAGCTCGATATTTTATTTTCCGAGCTTCGTTTGGATTAAGCGGTAATTTTCCTTCTCGAAAATAGTCTATCATCGGAGTCATCTAGTTTCTTTCAGGTTCTTCGATTTCCATAACCTCAGCGACTGGTGTCTCGTCGATATCAATTGCCGGTGTATTAGAAATTAACCAGTTGATTACTCTTTCTGTTTTACCGTCATGAGACCCTGTAAATCTAGAAAGTTGATCGGCCCATTTATTTTCTGATCGTGGAATGTTCTGTATCTCAAAATTTTCTAATTTCTCAGCCAATTCCTTTACTTTGGCGAGGTATTTGACCATGTTAAATTCCTTTGCCTCGTATAGGCCTTCTATCTGTCTTTGTACTAACTCTGAATCGGTTAGTACTTTGAGATTCTTTATGTTGGCCTTAACCGCCATTTCCATTCCTGCGATTAGCGCTTCATATTCTGCTACGTTATTTGTTACTACGAAGTCCAATGTTATTGCATAATTTATATCCTCCTTATTTGGTCCGGTAAAGTTGATTCCAGCACCTCCTCCCTCTCTGCATGAAGCACCATCGACATGCATCAACCAGGTTTGATTTTCTACGATCAAGATATCATTGTCATGGCTGATCGATTCACTATGTTCAGTTGTCTGGGTCGGAGTTTCTAACAGGAAATCGGCTAGGACTTGGGCCTTAATCGCAATTCTTGGTCTGTATTCGATTTCAAACTGACCGAGCTTGATTGCCCACTTGATCAATCTTCCAGAGGCTTCCGGCTTCGCTAAGACCTGTCTTAGCGGTTGGTTGGTTAACACCACAATTTTGTAGGTTAAAAAGTAAGGTCGGAGTTTGCGTGCCGCCACTACTAAGGCCAAAGCGAATTTTTCTATTTCCAAGTAGTTCTTCTCCGCCCCTTGTAGTAGTTTACTCAAGTAATAAATAGGCTTATGTTCCATGCCTTCTATTTTTACTAAAACCGAACTAATGGCCACATCGGAAATAGATATGTAAATGTATAATGGTTCTCCCTCAGTTGGTTTGACTAATAGTGGGGAGGTCGTCAGGTATTTCTTTAGCCGGTCGAAGGCCTGGTCGCATTCTTCGGTCCAAACAAAGTTTTTTGCTTTCCGTAGAGTTTGAAAGAAAGGCAAACTTCTGTCGGCCGACTTGGAGATGAATCTGTTTAACGCTACGATATTTCCTACCAAGCTTTGTACTTGGGAGATCGTTTTGGGAGGTTTCATTTCGGTTATAGCTCGAATTTTTTCTGGATTGGCCTCAATTCCTCGTTGATGTACCAAGTAGCCTAAAAACTTTTCCGATTTAACTCCGAAAGTGCATTTTGCAGGATTCAGCTTCATTCGGTATTTTCTCAATATTCGGAAGCATCGATTGAGATGCTTTACATGATCAGCTCCATTCATGCTTTTGACCAGCATATCGTCTACGTAGACTTCCATTATTTCTCCGATCAGCTCCTTGAACATCAGGTTTACTAACCTTTGGTAAGTGGCCCCGGCGTTCCTCAGGCCAAATGGCATGACTATGAAGCAGTAAACACCCTGCTCTGTTATGAAGGCAGTTTTCTCTTGGTCTCGCTCATTCATGTATATTTGATAAAAACCTTGAAAGGCGTCCATCATGCTGAAGATTGCGAATCCAGCCGTTGAGTTGACCAATAGGTCGATTCTCGGCAGGGGATATGGATCGCGCAGACATAATTTGTTAAGGTCGGTGAAGTCATTACACATTCTCCACTTGTTATCCTTTTTATCCCCTTTTGTTACTAATACAACATTACATAGCCATTCCGAGAAGTGTATTTCTCGAATTTGTTTAGCCTTGAGTAGCCTTTCTACTTCTGCTTTGATTATCTTGTCTTTTATCGGCCCATGATTCCTCTTCTTCTGCCTAGCAGGTTTTGCCATTGGGTCGATTTTTAACGAATGGGTGATTACTCTGGGATCAATCCCCTCGATGTCGTTCGCACTCCAGGCGAAGATATCTATATTTTCTCTGAGAAAGTTTACTAACATTACTTCCCCTTCCTTACTGAGTTCAGTTCCAATTCTAGTTGTTTTTGTGGGATCCCCTTGTACCAGCAGGATATCTTTGTGCTCCGGTGGTTTTAAAGTTAAATCGACAGGTTCCTTTCCCTTTTTATCTACTCGGTCTGTGTTGGGGATTTCAACTTCTACTCTATCAACTTCGTCCTCGAGCTTTCTTTTAGCTGGGGTAAACGATCTGGAACGGTTCCCCAATGTTAAGGAGGTGTTGTAACAGTCCCATGCCATACAATGATCGTTTATTATCTCTCCGATTCCCATGTCAGTCGGAAATTTTATCTTCTGATGGTAAGTTGAAACAACCGCTCGGAATAGGTTGAGGGCGGGTCGCCCTAGGATCGCGTTGTAGGCAAAGGGAGTTTCTACTACAAAGAATTTGATTAACTTCACCGTACGACGTGGTTTCTTTCCGAGTGAGACACTTAAAGTTATTGTGCCACAGGGAACAATTTCAGAACCTCCAAATCCTACTAAAGGCGTAGCTACCTTTTGGAATGTTATTTCTCCCAAGTTCATCTGAGCTAGGACCTCTTTAGAGATGATGTTCGCTGAGCTTCCATTGTCGATCAGGATTCTTTTGACGTTGTAGTTCGCTATTTCCAGCGATACCACCATCGGGAAATCAGGGTTGTCCTCTTTCGTGTCCCAAACAAAGTTCTTTGGTACCTCGCTCTCATTAAAACTGATCAGCTGGTCCTTCGGTGGTTTGCTTACTAGCGTCCACACTTCTTTTGGGTACCTGATGCTTCCAAGTATGGACCTGGCGGTCCTGCGGTGAGCATTGCGACTGTCCCCGTCGGCTGGTCGTCCTGATATCGTATGAATGGTGCCGTTAATCTGACATCGTTCAACTCTTGTGGGGGACCATCGTCAGGGGACCTTCTTCGGGAGCTCCCTCTTTGGTTATTATTCCAAGGACTCCGACTTCTACCCCTCTTGCGGTTGTTCCGTTCTAAATAGTCATCTAATTTTCCTTGTTCGATCAGTTTTTCAATTTCTTTTTTAAGGTGAAAACAATCTTCAGTGCGATGCCCATGTGCCCAGTGATATCTACAGTATAAATCATAGTTTCATGCACCTGGCCTTGGTTGAGCAATTCTCTTCGCTGCCGGGATCCAATTGTTCCTTTCAAGTACTACCAAGATTTCTTCTATTAGAACGGTCATCCTGGGGTATTCTACTTGGTTAATTTTGCTCCTGTTCGCCGGCTCGGCCGATCTAGGTCTTTGATAGACATTAGGTCGTCTGTCTTGATCGTTTCGATTATATTCTAATCGCTGGAAGACATTGCCTCTTCTGATGGATCGATCATAATCCATGGATTTTTGAGCAGGAACTCTATCTTGCCGCTTAGAGCTGGAGGCGGGAGCTTTATTTTTATTCTTGTCTTTAAAAGAGTTCATCTCCTCTTGGGTCATGTATTTCGATGCCAAGGTCATAATATCAGCAAATGTTCTTGGTTGCTTTCTACTGAGGGCATTCCCGAATTGATTATTTTTGGTGAGATCGAAGAGAATGGAGATTATGTAATCGATATTTGGGGAATTGATTTTAAGCAACTCTACGTTAAACCTTGCTAACCAGGAACGGAGGGTTTCTCCGTCTTGTTGATGGATGGTCCCTAGGTAGCTCATTGGCAATTTTTGTCTCTTCTGGCTAGCGAACTGCTGAGTTAGCTTATTGCATAATTCCCTAAAGCTGAATATGGAATTGGTGGGTTGTTTCGCAAACCAGTCCAAAGCTAGTCCCTCGAATGTGGTGACCATCAGCTTTGCAGTGAATTCTGCCGAGTGAGCATATAAGTTCATTATGTTCGTGAAGCTGAATATATAGTCATCTGGGTCGGTGGTTCCGTCATATCTGGGTAGTCGTCCCGGAACCTATCCCGACGATTGTGCTTCTTTTATTTCCTTGAAGAAGGGGGAGCACACTGCTAGGCTCTCTTGGATCTCCGTGCTTCTGGCCCATGGATTTTGAACAGTTCGTAGGCGTTGTTCCAGACGTTCTTGTACCATCTTTTCAATTTCTCTTTCCGAGAATCGCATGGTTCGTGGTCGATTAGGAATTGCGTCGACTACGTCATCTTCAATGGGAATTATGGTATGTTCCTTTGATCCGGGGCGGATGGGTTGCGGCCTCGTC
Source organism: Penstemon eatonii (assembly GCA_038501285.1). Classification (NCBI taxonomy): domain Eukaryota; kingdom Viridiplantae; phylum Streptophyta; class Magnoliopsida; order Lamiales; family Plantaginaceae; genus Penstemon; species Penstemon eatonii. The sequence continues at coordinate 25,568,972 of CM076713.1, forward strand.
CGATCCGTTTTTCTTCGGATATGTTCATTGGAGGGTTTCAAATTGCTCTTTTGCGGATTGTGCAACGTTCGTTGCTCGCTTGCAGGGCTGTCCGCTTGTTGCGAGATCTGATCGACCTGCATCGGTGTCCTTTGAATAGGATTTTCCCTAGTCGCTCTAGGGTTTCTAGGAACCTGCTCGGGTACTAGTAATTCCCCTGGGCAGAGTGAATTAAAGAGCATAGCGATCCCTTGTTGTCCTTGGGGATTTTGGATATTTATCCCTTGTGGTTCCTCCTGATTCGGCAGCTGTTCGTTCTCTTGTTGATTGTCATTTATTATAGGGACGTTATTGTTATTATCGTCCGGTTGATCCTCAGATGTGTTACGACGGTTCGTCGTGTTATTCCTTGCTCCGTTACGGGCGCTCTTCCTTGGGCGAGCCATATGTCGATCGAATAATTAACCTAGCCCCACGGTGGGGACCAACTGATTTAACCGTTTTTCGTTGGGTTGGATTAAATCAATAAAGATATGTTTTAGAGGTCAAATTACGTACAGATTATAGGGCTTTGTTACTTTATTCCGGATGGATCAATCTCAAGGAAGCAATTACGTAAAGAACAATAAGTAAGCAAGACGAAGAATATGTAAATAGTATAGCAAAATCTTTTCTATTAATTATGTTATCAGATTGCCAAAGTATATCGGCGTAAGCTCTTATTGTATGTTGTTCGTAATACAATGTTTAATTAGGTATTTATATGACATTAACCCTAGCTTTACAAGGAAACATAATCCTAATAGGACTAGGTATAGCAATCCTTATGGAACTCGGGACTTCACTCTTGGTCGCCAAGGGTTGATAACACAGATCGGACCGGGCGGCACTTTAGCGAATCAGACTTCCTGGTCGGTCCGAACGTATAAGGATTAGTCATTCCGGTTATTACAAGGGGTGCGAAATAGCCCCCATCATCTCCTCTTTATTCGACAATGTTTTACCTAATTTGCTGCTCATTTGGAATTCCAGGCTGGTAATTGTATGTTGTCTTCTATCTATGAATCGGCCCTTCTAAGGCAGCAATGTGAATTCTTGGAAGAGAAGAATAAAGTTCTTCTTCAGAGGGTGGCTGACTTAGAACAAGGTTTGACCGGTGCTGGACCTTCCACTTCTTCTTCTCAACCTTCTCGGGTCAATGGCGATCAGGATTTGGGGACAGACAACCCCCATATAATCAACAGTGTTCTGGAAGCAACTCGTGCTCAAGAGCTAGCTGATCGAATGGCCAAGGATCTAGAGGATCATCAAGTCCAGCATGCTACTCGTATCAGTGAGCTTGAGTCTCAGGTTAATCGTCTTCAAGCTTCTCTTGATGAGCAGGAAGAAGACCTCAACCTTGATGGTCTGATCGACCGGTCTGGCAAGAGTCCCAAGGAAAAGGTTATTCGAGAATTCCACAGCTCTCCGGTCCATACTGCTTTGGTTTATGAAAAGGTGGCCCTCCTCCTGGAGAACACTTTCAAGAAAGCAGTTCACCAGATGGTTACCTTGGGTTTGATCGAGGACCGTAGAGAGGAGTATTTTAGTACTATTCATGTTAGTCTTGATCGGAATGGTCAGAAGTATTCCTATACCGATGTTCAGACCGTGGACTACGAGCATCTCCCTCTGGCTCATTTAGTAAAGGAGTTTGGAGTGCCTTTGCCCGTACCTCCTCCTGACGTTGATCCTGCGCGGGATGATAATTTAAGCGACCAGGAAGATGAAGGGGCTGACCCTGAGCATGAGAATAACGTCGACCAGCAGACTCAAGATCAAGGCGACCAGAAAATCCCGGAGAGTGTCGAGGAAGAGAGTTAGGAAGAGTAATCGTCATAGTATAACTTGTAATTTTACAATATTCTCTCTTGTACTGAGACGATTCATATTCAGCTTTTATGATTTTACTTCGTCATTTATTCAACATATTTAGACATCAGTCTTTATCTGAGTTACTCTATTTTGTTTAACACATCCAAATGCGCGTAACTGTTTAGTATTTAGAACAAATTATTTTTTGCCTCTTCCAGGGTCCGTCGCGTCTTTTCTTTTAGTATAAATACTGAGGTAAAAAAGTTTTTCGCTATTTGACTGCGAGTCCCCACTTAGATAAAATATTCTCCCAAGTAGTTTGCTCACTCTCCTCGATATTTCCATCATCTTTTAGATTTCTCGAGATTGAGTTCCCTTTTTTCCAACACTTCGAAGCGCTCTTTGCGCGACCAACCTAGAAACACCAGATCTAAGAGGTCCCGAACTGAGGGGCCTTCTTCTGACTTCCAGATCCCCGAGTGATGGGGGCTATTTCGCACCCTTATAATAATCGGGATGACTAGTCCATATACGCTCGGACCGACCAGGAGTCTAATTCATTAAAGAACTGCCAGGTCCGATCTGCATTATCAATCCTTGGCGATCAAGAACAGTGTCAAAGTTCATTAAGGATTACTATGCCTAGTCCAATTAGGATTATGTTTCCTTGTGAAACTAGGGTTAATGTTATATAAATACCTAGTTAAACATTGTATTACACACGAAATTAGATTCAGAGCTTACGCCTACTAACTTTGGCAATCTGATAACATAATTAATAGAAAAGCTTTTGCTATACTATTTACATATTCATCGTCTTGATTACTTATTGTTCTTTAGGTAATTGTTCTTCCTTGAGATTGATCCATCCGGAATAAAGTAACAAAGCCCTATAGCATATACTTAAATTGATCCCAAAAACATATATCATTGATTTAATCTAACCCAACGAAAAATGGTTAAATCAGTTGGCACCCACCGAGGGGCTAGGTTAATTATTCGATCGACATATGGCACGCCTAAGGAAGAGCGCCCGTAACGGAGCAAGGAGTAACACGACGAACGCTCGTAACACATCTGAGAATCAACCGGACGATACTAACAATAACGTCCCTATAATAAATGACAATCAGCAAGAGAGTGAGCAGCTGCCGAATCGGGAGGAACCACAAGGGATAAATATGAAAAACCCACAAGGACAACAGGGGATCCCCGCCAAAACGGTACCCGAAGACCATGTGGCTCCAGCAATCCCTGTTCCCTTGTCAGATACTCAGGAGAAGCTGCGACAAATCGCTATTCTCTTTAAGTCACTCTGTCCAGGGGAATTCCTTGTACCCGAGCAAGTTCCTAGAAACCCTAGAGCGACTAGGGAAAATCCTATTCAAAGGACACCGAGGCAGGTCGATCAGATCTCTCAACAAGCGGACAGCCCCGCAAGCGAACAACGATCGTTGCACAGTCCACAAAAGAGCAATTCGAAACTATCCAATGAACATATCCCAAGACAAACGGGTCGGACAAGGCCGCAACCCATCCCGCCCGGATCAAAGGAACATACCATAATTCCCATCGAAGATGACATAGTTGGCGCAATTCCTAATCGACCACAAACCATGCGATTCTCGGAAAGCAAAATTGAAAAAATGGTACAAGAACGTCAGGAACAACGCTACGAACTGTTCAAAATCCATGGGCCAGAAGTACTGAGATCCAAGAGAGCCTAGCTGTGTGCTCCCCCTTCTGCAAGGAAATAAAAGAAGCACAATCCTCGGGGCAAGTTCCGGGATGACTGCCCAGATATGACGGAACGACCGACCCAGATGATTATATATTCAGCTTTACTAACATAATAAATCTATATGCTCACTCGGCTGAATTCAATGCAAAACTGATGGTCACCACGTTCGAGGGGCTAGCTTTGGACAGGTTCGCAAAACAACCCACCAATTCCATATTCAGCTTTAAAGAATTATGCAATAAGCTAACTCAGCAGTTCGCTAGCCAGAAGAGACAGAAGTTGCCAATGAGCTACCTAGGGACTATCCATCAACAAGACGGAGAAACCCTCCGTTCATGGTTGGCAAGATTTAACGTAGAATTGCTTAAAATCGACTCCCCAAATATCGATTACATAATCTCCATTCTTTTCGATCTCACCAAAAATAGGCAATTCGGGAATGCCCTCAGTAGAAAGCAACCTAGAACGTTTGCTGATATTATGACATTGGCATCAAAGTACATGACCCAAGAGGAGATGAACTCTTTTAAAGACAAGAATAAATATAAAACTCCCGCCTCCGGTTCCAAGCGGCTAGATAGGATTCCCGCTCAAAAATCCATGGATTACGATCGATCCATTAGGAGGGGCAATGTCTGCCAGCGATTAGATTATAATCGAAACGATCAAGATAGACGACCTAATGTCTATCAAAGACCTAGATCGGCCGAGCCAGCGAACAGGAGCAGAATCAACCAAGTAGAATACCCCAGGCTGACCGTTCCAATAGAAGAAATCTTGGTAGTACTTGAGAGGAACAATTGGATCCCGGCAGCAAAGAGAATCGCTCAGCCAAGGCCAGGGGCACGAAACTATGATCTATACTGTAGATATCACCGCGCACATGGGCATCGCACCGAAGATTGTTTTCACCTTAAAAAAGAAATTGAAAAACTGATCGAACAAGGAAAATTAGATGATTATTTGGAGCGGAACAACCGCAAGAGGGGAAGAAGTCGGAGCCCTCGGAATAATAACTGAAGAAGAAGCTCTTGAAGAAGGTCCCCTAACGATGGCCCCCCACAAGAGTTGAACGATGGTCAGGTCAATGGCACCATCCATACGATCTCGGGATGACCAGCCGGCGGGAACAGTCGCAATGCTCGTCGCAGGACCGCCAGGTCCTTACTGGGAAGCGCTAGGTACCCAAAGGAAATATGGACGCTAGAAAGCAAATCACCTAAGCACCAGCTGATCAGTTTCGATGAGAGCGAAGTACCAAAGAACTTCGTTTGGGACACAAAAGAAGACAACCCTGATTTCCCAATGGTGGTATAGCAAGAAATTGCGAACTATAATGTTAAAAGAATCCTGATCGACAATGGAAGCTCGGCCAACATCATATCTAAAGAGGTTTTAGCCCAGATGAACTTGGGACAAATAACATTCCAAAAGGTAGTTACGCCTCTAGTAGGGTTTGGAGGTTCCGAAATTGTCCCCTGTGGCACAATAGCTTTAAGTGTATCACTCGGAAGGAAACCACATCGTACGGTGAAGCTAATCAAATTCTTAGTAGTAGAAACCCCCTTTGCCTACAACGCGATCCTAGGGCGACCCGCCCTCAACCTATTCCGAGAGGTTGTTTCAACTTACCATCAGAAAATAAAATTTCCAACTGACGCAGGAATCGGAGAAATAGTAAACGATCATTGTATGGCATGGGACTGCTACAACACCTCCTTAACCTTAGGGAACCGCTCCAGAACATTTACCCCAACTAAAAGATAACTTGAAGAAGATGTCGACAGAGTCGAGATTGAAATCCCCAGCACGGACCGAGTAGATAAAAAGGGAAAGGAACCGGTCGATTTGGCTTTGAAACCACCTGAACACAAAGATGTCCTACTAGTGGAGGGAGATCCAACGAGAACGACCAGAATAGGAACCGAACTCAGTAAGGAAGGGGAAGTAATGCTGGTGAGTTTCCTCAGAGAAAACATAGATATCTTCGCTTGGAGTGCGGACGACATTGAAGGGATCGATCCCAGAGTAATCAGTAACTCGCTAAAAATCGACCCCAGTGAAAAACCCGCTAGACAAAAGAAGAGGAATCATGGGCCGATAAAAGATAAAATAATCAAGGCAGAAGTAGAAAGGCTACTCAAGGCAAAACAAATTCGAGAAATACACTTCTCGGAATGGCTATGCAATGTCGTATTAGTAGCAAAAAGGGATAAGAAGGATAATAAGTGGAGAATTTGTAATGACTTCACCGACCTAAACAAGCTATGTCTGCGCGATCCATATCCCCTCCCGAGGATCTACTTATTGGTCGACTCAACCGCTGGTTTTGCAATTTTCAGCATGATGGACGCCTTCCAAGGTTTTTATCAAATATACATGAATGAGCGAGATCAAGAAAAAACTGCCTTCATAACCGAGCAGGGTGTTTACTGCATCATAGTCATGCCTTTTGGCCTGAGGAACGCCGGGGCCACTTACCAGAGGTTAGTAAACCTAATGTTCAAGGAGTTGATTGGAGAAATAATGGAAGTCTACATAGACGATATGCTGGTCAAAAGCATGAATGAAGCTAAAAATGTGAGGCATCTCGATCGATGCTTCCGAAAATTGAGAAAATACCGAATGAAGCTGAATCCTGCAAAATGCACCTTTGGAGTTAAGTCGGGAAAATTTTTGGGCTATTTGGTACATCAACGAGGAATTGAGGCCAACCCAGAAAAAAATTCGAGCCATAACCGAAATGAAGCCTCCCAAAACGATCTCCCAAGTACAGAGCTTGGTAGGAAAGATCGTAGCATTAAACAAATTCATCTCCAAGTCAGCTGACAGAAGTTTGCCTTTCTTTCAAACTCTACGAAAAGCAAAAAACTTTGTTTGGACCGAGGAATGCGACCAGGCTTTCGACCGGCTAAAGGAATATCTGATGACCTCCCCACTATTGGCTAAACCAACCGAGGGAGAACCATTAGACATTTACATATCAATCTCCGATGTTGCCATTAGTTCGGTTCTAGTAAAAATAGAAGGCTTGGAACATAAGCCTGTTTATTACTTAAGTAAGTTACTACAAGGAGTGGAGAAGAACTACATGGAAATAGAAAAATTCGCTTTGGCTTTAGTAGTGGCGGCGCGCAAACTCCGACATTACTTTCTGACCTACAAAATTGTGGTGTTAACCAACCAACCGTTAAGACAGGTCTTAGCGAAGCCGGAAGCCTCTGGAAGATTGATCAAGTGGGCAATCGAACTCGGTCAGTTCGAAATCGAATACAGACCAAGAATTGCAATTAAGGCCCAAGTCCTAGCAGATTTCCTGTTAGAAACTCCGACCCAGGCAACCGAACATACCGAATCAACCAGCCATGACAATGACATCTTGATCGTAGAAAATCAGACCTGGTTAATGCATGTCGACGGTGCATCATGCAGAGAAGGAGGAGGTGCCGGAATCAACTTTACCTGACCAAATAAGGAGGATATAAACTATGCTATTACATTGGACTTCGTAGTGACAAACAACGAAGCAGAATATGAAGCGCTAATCGTAGGAATGGAAATGGCGGTTAAAGCCAACATAAAGAATCTCAAAGTTTTAACCGATTCTGAGTTGATACAAAGACAGATAGAAGGTCTATACGAGGCAAAGGAATTTAACATGGTCAAATACCTCGCCAAAGTAAAGCAATTGGCTGAGAAATTCGAAATTTTTTGGATACAGAACATCCCACGATCAGAAAATAAATGGGCCGATCAACTTTCTAGATTTACAGGGTCTAACGATGGTAAAACAGAAAGAGTAATCAACTGGTTAATTTCCATTACACCGGCAATTGATATCAACGAGACACCAGTCGCCGAGATTATGGAAATCGAAGAAGCAGAAGGAAATTGGATGACTCCAATGATAGACTATCTTCGAGAAGGAAAGTTACCGCTTGATCCAAACGAAGCTCGAAAAATAAAATATCGAGCTCCAAAATACACACTGATAGACGAAAAACTTTACCGAAGATCGGTATCAGGAATTCTTCTAAAATGCATTTCCGAATCTCAAACCAACGATGCCCTTCGAGAGGTACGTGAAGGAGAAGCAGGAAATCACAGTGGAGCAAGGGCCTTAGCCTTAAAATGCCTTAGAACAGGCTATTATTGGCCTACCATCAACAAAGATGCCATGCAATATGTTAAAAAATGTCATCATTGCCAAGTTCATGCTAATATAAGTCATCAACCAGCCGAAAACATGCACTCAATACCAGTATGCTGGCCATTCGATCAATGGGGGATGGACATCGTGGGACCTTTCCCAGTAGCCCGGTCTAAGAAAGCATATGTTCTAGTCGATGTCAAGTATTTCAGTAAATGGATAGAATGCGTCGCCCTTGCTCGAATAACTCAATTCCAAGTAATCAACTTCTTATGGAAATTCATAGTGTGTCGATTTGGTATCCCAAGAATCCTGATCTCTGATAACGGAACCCAATTTGCGGGAAAACAAGTAGTGGAATGGTGTACCAAACTAGGAATTCAGCAAAACTTCACTTCAGTTGGGCATCCAAGAGAAAATGGACAAACTGAAGTAGCGAACCGAGAAATAATAAAGTCTTTGGAGAAAAGATTAGGGGCAGCCAAAGGAAGGATGACTGGATGAACTGCCAGGAGTACTTTGGGCTAATCGAACGACAGTCAGAACTTCGACCGGGGAGACCCCATTCAGTCTAGTGTATGGCTCGGAAGCTGTGATTCCGGGCGAAACACTAATTCCAACACCAAGAATTGAAATGTATGATGATCAGGAAAACGAAAAGGCAAGTGAGAACGAGGTCGACATGGCAGAAGCCTTAAGAGAAAAAGCATCTGTACGATTGCAGGTCACTAAATCAAACATGGAGAAGGCCTACAATCAAAAGGTACGCATACGAACCTTCAAAGAGGGGGACTTGGTGCTGAAAAAAGTAGAGGTGTCCAAGCATGTAGGAAAATTACAACAGAATTGGGATGGACCATACGTTGTCATTAACGTAGGAAAGAAAGGTGCATACAAAATCGCACACTTGGATGGAACCCCCCTTCCTCGGACCTGGAATGCAGTCAACCTAAGAAGATAATATGGAAAATAAATCCTAGAAATCATCCTTGTTAGTTTATTTTAAATTTTGTTTATTTTATTTCCTTTCTCGTATTTTCCATTGTAATAAAGTCCTTGGCCTGAGATTCATTCTCAACACCTTTATCAATAATTACGAATCAAGGATTCACATGCATTAGCGCCAAAGACTTAATCGAGTTGAGTAAAATTGATTCGCTCAATAAATACTCCTCGATCTCCATAACGACGACAACTTAAAAGGTTGAAACCAAAAACATTGGTAAAAACCTGAGTCCTAAAATGAGTTGAGTATAAATCGATCCGCTCGATAAATGCTCCTCGACCTCCATAAAAAGGTTAATAAACCTAAAGTCTAAAAACGAGTTGAGTATAAATTGATCCGCTCGATAAACGCTCCTCGACCTCCATAAAAAGGTTAATAAACCTAAAGTCTAAAACGAGTTGAGTAAAATTGATTCGCTCAATAAACACTCCTCGACCTCCATAAAAAGGTTAACAAAACCAAAGACTAAAAACGAGTTGAGTAAAATTGATCCGCTCAATAAACGCTCCTCGATCTTATATCTAACGATCGAAAAAGGTTTTGATATAAAACCTAAGTATTAAAAAGAGTTGAGTATAAATTGATCCGCTCAATAAACGCTCCTAGATCTTTTATCTAATGATCAAAAAAAGGTTTTGATATAAAACCTAAGTATTAAAAAAAGTTGAGTATAAATTGATCCGCTCAATAAACGCTCCTCGATCTTATATCTAACGATCAAAAAAAGGTTTTGATATAAAACCTAAGTATTAAAAAGAGTTGAGTATAAATTGATCCGCTCAATAAACGCTCCTCGATCTTATATCTAATGATTAGAAAGATTTTGGTATAAAAACCTAAGTATTAAAAACGAGTTGAGTATAAATCGATCCGCTCGATAAACACTCCTCGATCTACACAATAACGATAAAATAGGTTATAGATTGAGAATAAATCAACAACAAGAAATATTAAAGTAAATAATACTAAAGTTTTATTCATCCGAGTTCTGAGAACAAGTCTTAAATTACATACGAAGTTTCGATCAGAATACAAGAACTTTCTACACATCGCTACAACTGTTTAGATAAACTAATCCTATTCTATGGATTGGTGCTCTTCACGACAATGTCCACGGAAACATCAATCTCCTCCCTAGTGCCTCGATGGTTGTGATTGACCACCTAAGAAGAATGCTGCTCAGGATGGTCGACTTCTTTAGTTCGATGGCCGGGCTCTGAAGATCAAATGTTCTTCCAGACGAAATGACCATTACCAGCCAGATGCCCCGTAACGGCCACTCGCCCAGAAGGAGATACTGCTTGTATAATGGGGTTGAATTTTACTCTAAAGCAGCATCTCTTCAGGACCGTCGCATAAGTAAAAATTTACCAGCACACCCCGGCGGTCTATCAATCCAGAGGTAACATCGAAAAGCGGCGGTGCCTGGTAAATATGAACCCTCCATGTGCAAACAGAAACCACGGACCTCAAACCTGTGAAGACAAAGGCTGAGGCCTCATGGGACCCGTCAGTACAAGATAGGGCATCAATGGGACCTGTCAGTACAAGGCAGATGACATTTGAGTTATTATGACAAAGTGAATCACGATAACGTGACTTTTTGAATACTATGGGATCAGTGGGCAAGGTGTAACTCAAAGAAACTGATAGCTCCATTCCTTTTAAGAATTGTAAGTGAGAAAAGGAAACTGCGTACCTATTTATAGGCGCAGATAAAGTTGATCCAACGGTTGGAGGATGATCTAAGAAAAAAAGAACCACAACTGTTTGACTTCCACCTTTAAATGCGAGTAAGTTGGAACGGCTCCTCTGAGGTCGAAAAGACTATTCGCTTGCAAAGAAGAATCAGGATCGAAGCGATTAATACAACGAGAAAGTGGATCTGAAAAGCTCCAGGCTGAAATAACGTTGCACGCTTAGAGATGCTAATCGCTGGATGAAAAATAGGAAATCCTCAATGAAGATATATAAGTTTGCATCAAAGCAAAATATACTACTTCGTTTAACGTTATAAAATCTCATACTCCAGCGACCAAGGTCGTCACTGCCTCATATATCAAACGGCAGTTTTTTTTTCTTAACTATATTGGACCTCCACTGGAGTCCAAGAAGTCTGACACGAGAATTAGAGGAATGATCATCATCATTCCAGCCTACAAAATCGCCAGTGCCTAACATTCCAAAGAATTGCTAAAGGAGGTCTGAACAAGCTAGATCTAACTAATGATTCTACATTTTCCAATTCCTCCCATATCAAAGAATTGACATGTTGATACACTGGTTGCTTTATTTGAGGAACATGGAACTCACAATTAGTGCAAAGAAACATGAATTTTAAGAAGATGCTTGGAACGATATTCTTTCTGCGAGCTTAGACCCTTAAAAAAAGGACGTAATACTTAAACAGAGGAAATAACCACGCCCTTATATAAGATGTCTGTGGCAAATGGACAATTCTGCAAAACATTGATCGATCATCGACAATGGCGCTAAGCATTCCTTCACAATTATTAAATAAATTATCTACATAAACGACCTACAGTCCACATTCTAATGTTTAAAGTGACTTCAGAACAAGCCTAAGGGACCATGCTTGGTCGATCATCATACTTACACTTGATTCAAAGTTTGATTTGCAGAAGAAATACTACTTCGTTCAGCTATTTAAGACTGATCAAGCCAGAACAAGCTACTTTCTCAAACAAAAGATGATATCCCAGGAAATTAATGTCAGATAAGTCTGCTAAAATCTCCTGCCTTCTTTTTTACTATTCATAACGATAAAATTGTGCAAGACATAATTTATCAAAATATATCTATTCACTGAAATCAATCAAAGCATAAATCTGGTCATAACGGATCATAATTGTCATTAATTTTGCTTTACATTCAAAAAAAGAAATTCAGCCACGACAACCACGTAAAGGTTGGGGCCTACAAAAAAAAAAGAAAAAAGAAAAAAAAGCATTCCAACTATAACAGCTAAGTCAGAACAGGTCATTGAGAAGGGTTGCCATCACCAGGCCGACCAGCAGAAGCACCCCTCCGAGGAGTCACGTTACCCACAATTCCTCCTGACGGTTTAGATAACCGGCATCATAACCTTGTTCATATGCCTGCCGACGAGATTCCTCTGCAAGGGCATGAGACTGAACCATGTCGCTTTTCTCCTTCTCAAGGACAGACTTCTCTTCTTGTAATTTCTGAAGGTCATCATGGAGAAACCTGAGTTGGAGGGTCTGCCCTGTGACCTTCGCCGTCTCCGATTCCATGCGACGTTTCTGGCCCTCCCTACTGATCCACAGATCATCATTCTGCACACCCAGCTGCCGCGCAAAGTACTTGGCCTAAAAAAGAAAAAAGTTCATACGTAACAAGGCAATCAAGATAAAGCAAGAAAGATAGTCAGAAATATGATTACCTGCTCGCATAACTTAACCCGCGACGGAACGAGGCGAACATTGGAAGTACCTTCGTGTTTCCTTAACTCGCCGGGCAAGATAGTGCTTAGGCCCAAGTCCCAGGACAAATCATCGGGCTCAAGAGAGCCGGGCAGTTCACTATCGCGGGAAACACCATCAGGACGAGGAATCACAGACTCCGTTATATCCTTAACCTGCTCAAGAATACAACGGTCGTCTAACAAACGAGGGGATTCCCTCTCGCTAGGACTCACCGAAGTCTCCTTGCCCGAAGCAGAGATGATGATCCGCCGACCCGACCTAGAGCCTATCCGACCTCCAGAAGGCCCGCCGGCTTCAAAAGAAGTAGTCACAACAGTAGTATCATTAAATAAAAAATCAGAGAAATCTTGGGAAGCAGATTGTGTCATGGAGGGATCCAAAAAAGAATCTCCACCAACTGCCCCCGTGGCATCTTCCCTTTGATGTCCGCCGACAAGTAGGGCGGTAGAAGTAGAAGAAGGAACGGAGTTATCAGGAACCCGCTCATGAAAGCCATGCTCAAAAGAAAAAACACCTGAAGAAACAGGTTTATTAAAAGTTTGCTCCACGTTGGACATATCACCAAAGGCCACCCGACCAGGGGAGGGTCTCCTCTCGACCTCACTAGAAATAGGGAAATCTTGTTGAACAAAAGTTGAACTAATTACGGGGGGAGCTTTAGAAGGAATAACGGGAGTCTCGATCTCCGATCTTCTAGTTAAGGATGAACGAGGTGGATCTATAGAAGGCCCCTCTGTATGAGACCTTTTTGGTCTAATATTTCTATTACCTTCGCGGGATGGACGCTTTGAAGTGTTGCCGAAAAGGTTACTCATGTTCGGAAAAAGAAAAGAAAATTTAACTATCGAGGAAACTTATCGACCTCCTAACGAGAGAGTATTCTGGATAGCGAGTAAAGTTTTACCATACGTATTTATACTATACGAAAAGTTTTACCATACGTATTTATACTATACGAAAAGACGCAGGAGACCAAAAGAATGGGCGCGAATTACAGAAACTAACCTATGAACAGCCGCAAGAATTCGAAAAGACATAAGCATAATGATTACAGTAAAGTTAATAACTTGTCTGAATTATTGTCAACAGAGAAGTCGAAAAGACGTAACCGTCAGAATATGAACCGTCTATTGTACAAAAGGATAAAAAGGTAATATTACAAACCAAGTTATGTTAATTATCATAGGGATTAATTCCTAGATCGGTGGATCGCTCCCACTTCACACAACCCCGTCGACATTTGGAACTCCCTGTTCACCAGCGGCCTCTTCTTCGTTTGCTCCTTCGTTTATTGCCTCCACGATCTCCTCCTCTTCCTCTGGATAGATAAAATTATTGTCGACCTCATCATTGATATCCGAAGGAGGAATTGGCAACGGTTTCCCAAACTCTTCGACAAGACGAGCCAATTGAAATTGTTTATACATGACATCTGGAAGTTCAGAAGGAGAGTACTCCTCGCCGTAACGATTCAGGCTGACGTGTGCTGCCTTGAAATATTCCATTAGACGATCCTCAATTAATTCCAGAGCAACCAGCTGATGAATTGCCTTCTTGAAAGTATTCTCTAGCAGCGGACCAACCATTCGATTCACCAAAGATGTATGAACGGGAGAACTAAGGAACTCTCGAATCACTCTCTCATCGGGATTCCTGCCGTAACGATCTCTGAGACCACTAAGAGGAAGGTCCTTATCATACTCCTCCAAGGAAGATTGAAGGTCGGCAACCTGCGATTCCAACTCACTGATCATACACGCTTTCCCAGGTGCTCACGATCCGAGGCTCTTGATCGGACTACCTTGGAAAGTTAGACCAGTTCTCGCTCTCGTATGTATTAAGTTTCTACCTTGTACGACATCCTGTAATGCTTGGATAGGACCCTATCATTTTTAATATGTACGCTCACACTTGAGAATATATATATATTATTGATCTTCTCCTTCATATATTGCATTTTGGTTCGATTATTATATCATACCTTGATCCCCACGAAAACTCATAAGATCAGCAGTGGTTTGTTTTTAGATCCTCCTTTGGATGGTTCCATGGTGCAGCCTGTTACTCAGAGTTTCCCTGATTTCCTGTTTACTGATACAACCATGTCGGTTTCTTCGGCCGAAGTTGGGACTTCTTCCCTAGGTGGAACCGAGCAAGGGTCTGGTCGAGTAATTTATTTTTTCTGCCTCGGGGAAGGAGGTTCTAGTGAGTCCTAATGCGAGAGATTCCCCACTTCCATTGGATGATCGATGTGTTAAGGAGCATGTTTATGATATCACAGGGTCTCAAACTCCTCGGCATGATAATGTTCCACTCGATTATGTTCTGCCCGGCTCATGTGAACCTGATGCATTGTCCTGGAACCTTGGTCTTAGTACCATTCTTCCTGGCAAGTTGAAAAGATACGAGGACGTTTCCAACATTCGCCTCGTTCAATCTCTTTTTTAAGTTTTTGAGCAGGTACAACTTAATTTAGTCTTCTTTTATTAGCAAGATCGCTTACTGATTACGCCCTTTATTTTTCCAGGGGAAGTATCTTGCCTTGCAATTGGGCGTTCAGAACGATGAGATTTGGTTCAGCAGAGAGAACATGAGAAATCGGTTGGATGTGGAGGTGGCTAAAATCAATGGACTCTCTCTTCAGAACGAGCTTCTTAATGATGACATCAAGAAGTTACGTGAGGAAATTTTGGCTCTTCAGAGGGAGAGAGATGACCTTGCTCGTCTGCATGCTAATTTTGATGGAGTAATAGAGTCTCGCCTTCAACAAGCATGAGAGGAATCTCGACTTGGTGCCTTCAATGAAGGTTATGACGAGGGTTACCAGAAGCGCCAGGAAGAGTTGATGACATTTTTGGGCACTGTGACTCCAAGGAAAAGAACCTCTTCGACCAGGCCTTTTAGTTCCGATCAGCCCTAATACTTAGCTGGCTTTTTCCTTTTACCTTCCTTGGTAGAAATATTATTCTACTGATTTTTGTATAAACGCTATATATTTTGGTGTATATAGTTTTGCTGACCTCTATTCTCGTTGATTGTAATTCGAATTACTTTGTCGAGTAGACATTAGTCTTTAAGAATTTGAAACGTCACCCTCTAAGTTGGGGTTTCACAACGTTTCGTCTTTCCCCTTATTATGACTGCGTAACTATAAAACTTGCAATAAGTTATCTTTATCAACCCAGAACTTTGTTAGACCTTCCAGAATCATATTCCAAACATTCGCGAGATGATTATCCTTCTTCGCAATAAGCCATGCAAAGTTCTTTCCTTCATCGTATAGCTTGCTTAGAGTTGTCCTTACGGTGAATGAAAGGACTTTTCTAGTCTCGATGTGAATTATTAACTTAGTGTATCATATATTACGTCATTGTCGACCTAGACAATCTTCTTTATGTTAGGTCTTGCACTATAATTCTTTCCTTCGTCGTTGAGCTGATCAATTTGATTAATGGGTGTACACCCTTCGGTCCGAGTAGGTTTTTATGAATAAGTTATCCGTTGAGTATCTTTCAAAGTTGGAATAGGCACAATACCTTTGTTGACGTAGACATAAATCTTTATACTAGGTCGTGCAAAACTCTTTTCTTCATCATTGAGTTGACTAACTTTATTTAAGGGGTCGGTACTCCTCGTTTCGAGCGGTTTTTTGTGATGTGGGAAAGGGTTTTGATGGGCCTGGTGTAAAATCCTTTGGCCATTCCCGGTATGATACCTTTGCCGATTACAAAGTTTTTATTTCCGTTGGTCGGAACAGGTGTGACAACTTTGTCGAATAGACATGAGTCTTTTTTGGAATTTGAAAAGTCACTTATATTAATGTCTCCTTGTTTCAATCAATGCGACGTTTCTTCTTCTTTTTGTTTTTCTGGACTTATAAATATGTAGAGGGGGCTTCCCACATTGTCTCAAATGGATTCAAACATAATAATCCCAGTTCTTACTTCTTCTCCTGAAGAAATAACTTATGAGGCTTTATGTCGAACCAAATGGCGTTTCAAGTTTCATGAATCTCATCTCTTCTTTGTTTTGGGTGGAATTGGAAAAATGAAGGATTTATCCTTTTCTGGGGAATCCATTATATCTAAACCAGCTTTAACGGAAAGCTTGTCAATTCATTAAAAGGGCCAACACTTCCCTTTCTTGGTATTCCGTTTGCCGATGGCGATTACTGTATAGGGGGTGGGTGAAGTGTTGTCACAGTTTTCTCCGTCCGGCGACCTTGCAAAAGCCCTTGTTGAAAATGTATACCCCTTTGGTCGAGGGTGCGTTACTAAGGGGTAGTGTCCTTTTCTGATCAAGGAGGATACTTCATCATCAAGGCGCCTATCTCAAGAAATAGGGCAACTAGTCGGAGATTAATCGATGGTAGTTGTAGAATAACACTAGTCTTCTGTAATTGTAAAAACTGATGTAGTAGGAAAGCTTTTCCTGTAACATTGTCGAATGTAACCACTTATTAATAAAAATCGTTCTTTATTTCAATTTGTTGTGTTCATTTCACATCAATGAATTACGAACTCTATCTATCTGTACCGAATTAGATATTTCAAGTTGTTATCAAAATTCTTATCCAACGTTTGATGCTTATCAAGATACAAGACTCGACATGTACGCCCATCGTTTTAATCGAGATCCGTAGGTTGTTATCCTCCAATAACGAATTGAATCTTGATAATTTGGTTAAGTAGCTCGGCGAGATACTATAACTTAGTCGAGAATTAAAACCCATTATCCTTGTCGGTAGTCGAGCTCGCGAAGGTTGTAGACATGACCTCGTCTTTTTCGAAATCCTATATAAGGGCATCATTTCCTCCCTTTCAAAGTAAAATTCTAAGTATGGAATATATTCTTCTAATATAGTAACCCTTACTTTTTCCTTAAGAAATGTATCTTTGTACAAACTGTTATTTTCACCATCCTCAAATAAAGCAACCATTTCTCATATCATGTCATTATGCCAAATACATGGTAGGGGAGGAATTGGAAAATGTAGAACTATTTTTTAGATCCAGCATGCCACGACCTCCTTAAGCAGTTCTTTGGAATATGAGGCAGTGACAAGTTCACCTGTCTTAATGAGAAAGACTGCTGCTCTTAATACGCTGGCAGATTTCTTGGACTCCAAGAGAAAAGCTGGATTCTATGTCGTTTAGTTCACATAAATTTTCAAAACGATCAACTATTTCGCAATTTCATCATTTTTTTTGTAACAAGCTGGAATAATAACAGATCTCGTAGTTTGGGCGGTATTGGTCTGTTCTTGGAAATATTTTTCTTCATTCCCTGAAGGATTCCTTTTTAATATGGTATGAGTATCCCCTTTAGGCTAATAATGTAACGCCCCCAAAATTTCGACCCCTTTCGATTGAATTTTTATTCCAATTTATGTGCTACTTTTTATTTTCAAAGTTAAGCATTAAATTGAACAAAAAAAAATACAATCAATTAAATATTGTGATCTTTCGAACTTGAAATAATTAAAAATATAAAAGTTACTTTAAAATAAGATTAAGGCCTTTTTGAAAAAATTTCGGGCTTGGATGCACAAAAAAAATTGTTTTTGGGGACAAAAATGTAAGTTTTCAAAACTTCAGGGGGCAAAGTGTAAATTCGCCCCAAGTTGAAGATTCTCTGCAGGAGTAATAGTTTCTCCTCCTAGCACACTCCAAGAGCTGCAAAAGCATGCCCTTGGGTTGAGGAACTCCTCCACCCATGAAAATGCATGCATTGGTTGGTTTAACGAAGACAATTATGTCTTCCCACTTTTCTAAGTAAAAGTTGTATGTATACATGTATGTATACATTTTCAAATCTGTTTTCATTCTCTATCTAAACACTCCATCTCAATCTTTAATTCTTTTCACATTATTACTCTTCTGATTTAACCGATTTTCATCGGGTTAATTATATCAGTGAATATGTGATATTGGGGATTCTCAATATATATAATATAAAGGGCTCTGTTACTTTATTCAGGATGGATCGATCTCAAGGAAGAACAAAGAGATGGAACAATCAGTATAAAAGACTAAAACAATGAATGTGATAGTATAGCAAAAGCTTTTCTATTCAATAATCTCATATTGTTTAGGGTACAGGCGTAAGCTGTGTATGTTAAAGGTGTCTGTAATACAATGATAAACTAGGTATTTATATCATACTAAACCTAGCTTTACAAGGAAACATAGTTCTAATAGGACTCGGCCCATTTGTTCTTCTTGAGTCCGGATTGTAGCTTGGTCGTTGAGGAGGATCGTGTTCTACCGGGTCGATAGATGTTTCCGAATGGGTTTGTCTTGGTCGAACCGATTCCATAATCCTTGATCGGTCTGGAGATTATAAGGGATGCGAAATAGCCCCCATCAGTACTCCCTCACTTCTTCGAGCGTATAAGTATTAGAAGCTCGTAGAAGTAGATGGTTTCATACAACCGTTTATTTTCTATGAGTTGTGCCTCGTTAAAAACCTTACTTAGGAAAAAACTCTGTGGGAAAAAATCCTAAATAAGGAAAAGAGTGCAACGCATCATAGATGGTCATTTTCTCTTCCCAACTATGTATCGCTACGCGTCCTTTCGTGGAGGTCCTTCATCTTTTACTGTTTTGGGCGGGAACGCGATTACTTGTGAGGAGTTCGAAACGTCTTCTCACTTTTCGCTATAAATAGGTGACTATCAGATTAGCCATTTTTACTTTATACTTCCTTTGTTCTCGCAGTCATTTTCTTGATCATTCGTTTATTATTTGAAATTTTGCTTTCATCGATTTATACCCTCCGAGGATCCTGAAAGATGGCTTCTACCAGGAAATCTTCTTTATCTTTAGGTGAACGAGTCGCTCCTACTATCGAGGAGGTTCCTAATCCTTCGAGCGAGCAGGTTGGGGTGTCCGAATTTACGATCCCTACTGTGGATACTTTTAAGGTGCAAATTCTATCTGATTCAGACGTTGCCGCCAGAGCTAAAAAGGGCAAAGGGATAGCTCCTCAAATTTCTGAACCAATTGAGGATCTCGCTTGTGCTTATACTGCGGACACTTTCTCCGAGGTCGTGGACAATTATGCCAAATATTTCCCGGGGGGCTTCGAGATGGTTCTCCCTTCTCCTTCTAATAGGGTTACCTCGCCGCCGGAGGGATGTCGAGCCTTTTACACGACGCATTTTAACAGTGGTTTACGTCTTCCGTTGTCTGCACTCTTTCTTGATATTTTGAAAATTTTTAGCGTGTCCTTGACTCAATTAGTTCCTAATTCCGTGGCCTTCGTGGTTTGCTTTTCTGTTTTGATGATAGCGAAAGGATTCCAACCTTCCTTTCGTAATTTTACGCAACTGTTTCATTTCAATATTTCTAGTTCCTCCAATCGTGGGTATTTCTTTGCTAGCCGGAAACCTAGTCGCGCAATCTTCGACTCCTTCGTTTCTAGTAACCCTTCCTCGAAATCTCATTTTTTCTTCGTTCGTCCACCATCTGATCTTCGTTTGGCGGATGGTTCGACTATGCCCTTTTCGTGGGATCATGATTCCAAATGGGTTTATGAAGGTCGCTTGCCGACCGGTGAACTTACTCCTGATGATCCTCAGTTTATTGGTGAAATCCAGGCTATGCGTGCAAACAAATATCAGAGCGCTCTTCTTATCGGAGAAGTTTTTCTTCGCAAAGCGGGATTGAGCACTCATGTTTTGCCAATCACTTCATCATCTGAATCACTTGGTAAGCATTTATTTTAATCATGATGTTGTGATGATCTCTTTTTTGCTGAGGGACTGACTTTGATCGTGTTTTCCTTTTTAGTTCATATGGTCGAAAATTCCCGACATTCATCAAAGGGGAAAATGGTGTTGTCAAAATTCACCAAAACCATAGAGAATGTTCCTATCGAGCAGAGAGCGTCTCGAAAGAGAAAACTGGAGCTAAGTCATGACTCCGAGGAGAATAGAGAGGAATCTCCTGATTCTTCTCAAGAATCCCCTATTCGCCAAGGGACAGGGTCCGGTTATCCTCCTCTCCATCTTAGAACCTCTTTGGATATACGTGGATGCCGCGGATTGTTGATGCCTCATCCTAATGACAATCCGGTGGATAGAAAAAAAAGTTATTATGGTCGTTCTGGTAACGATCTTTCCCTACTTGGCGAGAATCATCCAAAACCCACTTTGGTCGAGATGATCGAGGATCATTTAGAGGGAAAAAAAGTCGCTGGCTATCCTGAGAATGATTCTTTAGTTCATGATGAGAGTGAGAACGCAGTCGATAAGGCCACTCGCATTCTTTTGTCAGGCGTTTTTACTCGCGATATGAATAAGCTTCTTCGGAAGGATCCCTTGGAGAAATTTCAGCGAGCTTCTCTTTATGCTGAAAAGGTGATCTCTCCTTGATTGTGTTTATAAGTTATTTTCTTTGAGGATTACTTCAGTTTGCTAATTCATTTCTTTTTACCCCTTTTCTCCTTTCAGACTAAGACTTGTTTGGCATCATATGCCTATGAAACTTCTCTCTGGAAACAACAGTGTGAGTTTCTGGATGAGAAATATAAAACTTTACTTAGCAGGACTTCTGGTTCAGAAGTTGGTCCCTCGATGACTCCTTCTCTTTCAGTCGCGGAGACTCGGGTCACAGGGACCGATGACCAGGAGATTATAGACAGAGTCCTGGAAACTTCCCGCGCACAAGAACAAGCCAATCAAATGGCTAAAAAGTTAGAAGAGTTCCAACTTCAGAGTACTGCTCGAATCAGCGAGTTGGAATCTCAAGTAGCAAACCTTCAGGCTTCTTTAGAGGAGTATGAGAGGGATATTCCACTTAGTGGACTCAGGGATCGTTACGGTCGGAATCCTGATGAGAAAGTGGTTCGTGAATTCCTCAGTTCTCCTGTTCATACGGCGCTGGTATATCAAATGGTCGGTCCGCTCCTAGAAAGTACGTTCAAGAAGGCGGTTCATCAGTTGGTCGCTTTTGAAATGATAGAGGATCGTCGAAAGGAATATTTTAAAACGGCACATATTCGGTTAAACCGCTATGGCGAAGTATATTCTCCTTTCGAGCTTTCGGACGTCGTTTATCAAAATTTTCCTTTGGCTCACCTCGTTAAAGAGTTTGGAAATCCATTGCCGATTCCTCCTTTCGATATCAATGATGAGGTCGATGACAATTTTATCGATCCAGTGGAAGAGGAAGAGGTTATTGAGCCATCAAAAGAAGGAGACGTCATTATCGAACAGAAGATTCCGGAGGGCGATCTGGCTGCATGATATATTGATTCATGAAAATATCCTTGTAACTATTTATCGTAGATTTAAATGTAATATTACACTTTCACCCCTTTTTACGTTAATCGTTTCATATTCTGACAGTCACGTCCTTTCGTGTTCTCTGTAATAATTCAGACAAGTCATTAACTCCGCCGTAATCATTATGCGTATGTCGTTTCAAATTCTAGTGTTTATTCCAAGGCTAGTTACTTTATTTCGCGCCCTTTCTCTGGGATTATCGCGTCTTTTCGTATAGTATAAATATAAAAGGTAAAAACTTGACACGCTATTTACCGCTTCACTCGTTTCTTTAACAGAATACTCCTTCTTTATTAGGTCGATAAGCTTTCTCGATATTTTGAATTTACTTCTTGAATTCCGATCATGACTAATCTTTTTGGTAATACATCGAAGCGTCCTTCCCGTGAGAACGCTAGAAATCCCAGATTGAAAAAGTCTCGAACAGAAGGACCCTCGATGGAACCTCCTCGTTCGTCCTCTGTTAGTAGGTCGGTGACTGATAATCCTGTCATCTCTTCCGAACCTTTCGCTGTAGTTAGTTCATCTTTTGTACAACCAAATTTTTCTTCTTCTACAGAAGTAGGAAATAGGCCTTCCCCTGGTCGGATGGCTTTTGGAGATTCGTCCAACGAGGAGCAGATTTTTGATATACCTGTTTCTTCAGGTGTTTCTTCTTTTGAGTATGGTTTTCATGGAGGGGATTTTGTTAATACCCTTCCTTTTTCTACCTCTGCCGCCCCGGTCGTCGGCGGAGGCTAAGCTGGTGAGGGCTCCTTTGTGAATCCCTCCTTAACACAACCTATTTCTCAAGATTATCCTGAATACTTGTTTAATGATACTACTGTGATGACTACTTCTTTTGAATCTGGTGAGCTTTCTGGAGGTCGAACTGAGTCAAGGTCTGGTCGCCGGACCGTTATTTCTGCTTCGGGGAAGGAAACCTCGATTAGTCCCAACGAACGGGAATCTCCTCGTCCTTTGGATGATCGTTGTATCCTTGAGCAGGGTAAGGATATCATGCAGTCAGCGACTCCCCGCCCTGACAATGTTCCTCTTGTTAGTGAACTGCCGGGCTCTGTTGAGCCCGACGCTTTGTCCTGGGACCTAGGCCTGAGCACTATTCTGCCTGGTGAGTTGAGGAAGCTTGAGGGTACTTCCAATGTATGCCTTGTTCAGTCGCTAGTGAAGTTGTGCGAGCAGGTAGACATATATTTCATTATTTTTTCCCGCTTTTATTTTGATTGCCTTGTTATGTAAGGATTGTTTCCTTTTTCCAGGCTAAGTATTTTGCACTCCAGCTGGGGGTGCAAAATGACGATCTGTGGATAAGTAAAGATGCTTATCAATGTTGTTTAGAGTCGGAGTCGGCGAAGGTCGCTGGGCAGAGCCTACAACTGCAGTTTGCCGATGATGATCTGAAAAAATTACAAAAAGAAAAATCTGTCTGGGAGAGAGAAAAAAGTGAGTTGGTTCAGGCTGCTGCCCTGGCGGAGGAATCTCGCCGGCAGGCCTATGAGGAAGGTTATGATGCCGGTTATCTGAAGTGTCAGGAGGAGTTGATGGCGTTTGCGGGTAACTTAACTCCTCTGAAGAGCGCTTCTGCTAGGCGACCTGGTGATAGCAATCCTTCTCGGTGATCTGATTTCGACCCGGCTGTTGTTTTATGAGCACTATTATTTTTTTTTTTTTATTTGATGCCCCAACCTTTTGTATAGCTGATTGGACTGAAGTTTTTGTATAGGGAGAATGACTTGATCAAAACTATGATTTTTTTATATGCAGATCTATGCCTTGATCTATTTTAATCCGTAGATATATTTTGTTATGCATATTTTGCTTTTATGCAAAGGATATAACTTCTTGAAATAATAAGTATAGATTAGTATACTTATCTCATATTGGTCTTTTGGGAGAACATCCAGTCTTCGAAAATGTGGCTTAGTCTTGCTTGATCAGTGTTTAAGTAACTGAATGATATAACGTTTGTTCTGCAAATCAAACTCTTTTACATTAAGAATGATGATCAACCAAGTATGGTCCCTTGGGTTATATTCAAAGTTACGTAGGACATTAAAATGTGGACAGTAAGCCACTCGTGTCGATAATTGATTGAGTATCTGTTTAAGAAGCGCTCAGCGTTCTGGTCGATGTTCGATCAATGCCTTGTAAATTTGTCATTTTGTCCTGTATATCTTATATAAGGAGGCTATTTATTCCTCCTGTTGAATTCTGCTTTTCTTATCATAGTACGAAGTTTATAGAGAAGATATCGCTCAAGGTATTCTCCTAAAATCTATGTTTCTCTGTACCAAACATGAGGTCCATGTTCCTCAAATGACGCAATCAGTATATCAATATAAGATTTCATTGATATGGGAGGAATTGGAAAATGTAGAATTATTAGTTAGATCTGGCTTGTTCAGACCTCCTTCAGCAATTCTTTGGAATATTAGGCAGTGTCGGTAGTGCAGTCTGGGATGATGGTATTTACGGCTTTAATATTGGCATCGGATTTCTTGGACTCCAATGGGGTTCTTGTATAGCCAAGTTAATATTTTCCCATATAATATATGAGGCAGTGACGACCCTCGTATGCTTGGAAGGTTAGTTCTTATACTTCTAGTCGAACCAAGATTTTTTCATAATGGTCTAAACTTGCATGCCTTTGTTGAGGATCTTAAGCTTTCTGTCGAGCGACTATCATATGTGAGCGTGCAAACCTTTCTGGTCCGGAGCTCTTTTTAGATCTGCTTCGAATATTCTTTGATCGCTTCGATCTGAATTTTCTTTCGTCGTCGATTCGTTGAGTCGATCAGAGGGGTGCCGTTCCAACTTACTTGCATTAATTACGGGAAGTCAAAAGGTCGCAATTTCGTCCGTTGATCAAATATTTATCCAGCCGTTGGATTACTCAGATCTATCCCTATAAATAGGGAGGTGGTTTGCATACTTCATTTGTAACTCTCACAAAGGATGGAGATCTCAACTTCTTTACGCTTCATTTTACCTTCTGATCCCATAATATTCAAAAAGTCGCATTATCATGAATCATATTATCGAAGCGGTTTGAATTTCATCTGCCTTGTACTGACAGGTCCCATTGATGCCCTACCTTGTACTAACGGGTC
The DNA here is from genome assembly GCA_038501285.1 of Penstemon eatonii. Classification (NCBI taxonomy): domain Eukaryota; kingdom Viridiplantae; phylum Streptophyta; class Magnoliopsida; order Lamiales; family Plantaginaceae; genus Penstemon; species Penstemon eatonii. The sequence continues at coordinate 25,593,568 of CM076713.1, forward strand.
CCATGTGGCCTCTGCCTTATTCTTCATAGGTTTGAGGTCCGTGGTTTCTGTTTGCACATGGATGGTTCATATTTACCAGTCACCCTCGCTCTTGGATGTTACCTCCGGAGTGATAGACCATTGGGGTGGCTGGTAAACTTTAATGTTCACGGCGACCCCGAAGAAATGCTGCTTTAGAGTAAAAATCAAATTTAAAGTAAAAGCAGTATCTCTGTTGTGGGTGAATGAATATTGCCAGTTATCTGGCTGGTAATGCTCATTTCGTCTGGAACAACATTTGGTCTTCAGAGCCTGGACATCGAACTAAAGAAGTCGACCATCCTGAGCCGCATGCTTCTTTTAGGTGGTCGATCATAATCGTCGAGGCACTAGGGAGGAGATTGGTGTTTCCGTGGACATTGTCATGATGATTGTTGATCTATAGGATCGTTTAATCTAAACCATTGTAATGATGTTTAAGTAGTATGTAGACCTCTGTAATTTGATTAGAACTTTTGTATGTAATTGATTTGATGAATAAAACATTACTTTTATCCCTCGCATTCTCCTTGTTGTTGATTTTGTCTTAATTTTATTTATGAGGAGCATTTACCGAGCAGATGAATTCATACTCAACTCATTTTTAAGACTTAGGTGTATTTAATAGATCTTTTAGATCGTTAAAAATAGACCTAGGAGTGATTATTGAGCGGATCAATGTATACTCGACTCGTTTTTAGTTTAGACTTAGGTTTTAATACCAAAAGTCTTTTAATCGTTGTAAATAGATCGAGGAGTGTTTATTGAGCGGATCAATGTATACTCGACTCGTTTTAGACTTAGGTTTTTATACCAAAGCCCATTAATCGTTGTAAATAGATCGAGGAGTGTTTATTGAGCGGATCAATGTATACTCGACTCGTTTTTAGTTTAGACTTAGGTTTTAATACCAAAAAGTCTTTTACTCATTGTAAATAGATCGAGGAGTGTTTATTGAGCGGATCAATGTATACTCGACTTGTTTTTAGTTTAGACTTAGGTTTTAATACCAAAAATCTTTTACTCGTTGTAAATAGATCGAGGAGTGTTTATTGAGCGGATCAATGTATACTCGACTCGTTTTTAGTTTAGACTTAGGTTTTAATGCCAAAAAGTCCTTTACTCGTTGTAAATAGATCGAGGAGTGTTTATTGAGCGGATCAATGTATACTCGACTCGTTTTTAGTTTAGACTTAGGTTATAATACCAAAAAGTCTTTTTTGATCATTATAAATTATTGGACGAGTGTTTATTGAGCGGATCAATGTATACTCAAGTCTTTTATTTAGCTTGATCGAGGAGTGTTTATTGAGCGGATCAATGTATACTCGACTCTCTTTTGTTTAGCTTGATTGAGGAGTGTTTATTGAGCGGATCAATGTATACACGACTCGTTTTTATTGCTGGATCGAGGAGTGTTTATTGAGCGGATCAATGTAAACTCGACTCGTTTTTATTGCTGGATCGAGGACTGTTTATTGAGCGGATCAATGTATACTCGACTCGTTTTTAAATTCAACCAATACTACAGTAGGATTGCGAGGGGAGTTTATCGAATCATTTGATTTATACGTAATCTTTATTAAAATTCTCTGAAATCTTTTTAATAATCAAATTTGTAGGCTAAGGCCTTTATTACAAAGAACATAACATTAATAAAATAAAGCAGCATGATCTACTAAAATTTATTTACCATAGTATTTTCTAAGGTTGACTGCATTCCAAGTCCTTGGTAAGGCTGCTCCATCCAAGTGTGCAATTTTGTATGAACCTTTCTTTCCTACACCAATGACAATGTAAGGTCCATCCCAATTTTGTTGCAACTTTCCCACATGCTTGGATACTTCTACCTTTTTTAAGACCAGGTCCCCCTCTTTGAAGGTTCGGATGCGTACCTTTTGATTATACCCTCTTTCCATATTTGCCTTAGTAACCTGCAAACGTACAACCGCTTTTTCCCTTAGAGCTTCAGTTAAATCGATATCATTTTCTCTTGTTTTCCAGTTTTCCTGGTCGTCATACATTTCAATTCTTGGTGTGGGAATTAGTGTTTCAATAGGAATAACAGCTTCCGAGCCATATACCAAGCCAAATGGGGTTTCCCCGGTTGAGCTCCTAACTGTGGTTCGATTAGCCCAAAGTACTCCTGGGAGTTCATCGAGCCATTTTCCTTTGGCCGCTCCTAATCTTTTTTCCAAGGATTTTATTATTTCTCGGTTTGCTACTTCAGTCTGTCCGTTCGCTCTAGGATGCCCGACCGAAGTGAAATTTTGTTGAATTCCTAGTTTCGAACACCATTCTATTACCTGTTTTCCCGCGAATTGGGTTCCATTATCAGAAATTAGGATCCTTGGGATGCCAAATCGACATACTATGAATTTCCACATAAAGTTAATCACTTGGAATTGAGTTATTCGTGCAAGGGCGATGCATTCTATCCATTTGCTGAAGTATTCAACAGCGACCAGGACATAAGCTTTCTTGGATCTAGCCGCTGGGAACGGTCCTACAATGTCCATTCCCCATTGATCGAACGGCCAACATATCGGTATTAGGTGCATGTTTTCTGCTGGTCGATGAAATATATTAGCATGGACTTGGCAGTGATGACATTTTTGGACATACTGAATGGCATCATTGTTGATGGTAGGCCAATAATAACCTGTTCGGAGGCATTTTAAAGCCAGTGCCCTTGCTCCGCTGTGATTTCCCGCGTCTCCTTCATGTACCTCTCGTAGGATATCAGTGGTTTGTGATTCAGAGACACATTTCAGAAGAATTCCTGATACCGATCTTCGGTAAAGTTTTTCTTCTAGCAATGTATATTTTGGAGCCCGATATTTTATTTTCCGAGCCTCATTTTGGTCAAGCGGCAATTTTCCTTCTCGAAGATAGTCTATCATTGGAGTCATCCAGTTTTCTTCAGCTTCTTCGATTTCCATTATATCGACCGCCGGTGTATTAGAGATTAACCAGTTAATCACCCTTTCGGTTTTTCCGTCATGGGCTCCTGTGAACCTAGATAGTTGATCGGCCCATTTATTTTCCGAGCGTGGAATGTTCTGTATACCGAAGCTTTCGAATTTTTCAGCTAGTGTTTTTACTTTGGCAAGGTATTTAACCATATTGAATTCTTTAGCCTCTTATAGGCCTTCTATTTGTCTTTGCACTAACTCTGAATCAGTTAATACTTTAAGGCTTTTAATGTTGGCCTTGATCGCCATTTCCATTCCTGCGATTAATGCTTCATATTCTGCTTCATTGTTCGTTACGACGAAGTCCAACGTTATCGCATAATTTAGATCCTCTTTATTTGGTCCGGTGAAATTGATTCCGGCGCCTCCCCCTTCTCGGCACGAAGCACCGTCAACATGCATTAACCAGGTTTGATCTTCTATGATCAAAATATCGTCGTTGAGGCTGTTCGATAGTTCGGTTGCCTGTGTCGGAGTTTCTAGTAGGAAATCAACTAATACTTGGGCCTTAATTGCAATTCTCGGTTTGTACTCAATTTCGAATTGACCGAGTTCGATCGCCCATTTGATTAGTCTTCCGGAGGCTTCTGGCTTTGCTAAGACTTGTCTCAGTGGTTGGTTTGTTAAAACCACGATTTTGTAGGTCAAAAAGTAAGGTCGGAGTTTTCGTGCTGCCACTACTAATGCCAAAGCGAATTTTTCAATTTCCAAGTAATTCTTCTCCGCCCCTTGTAATAATTTGCTTAGATAATAGATAGGCTTATGTTCTGAACCTTCTATTTTGACCAGCACTGAACTAACGGCCGCATCGGAGATCGAGATGTAGATATACAATGGTTCCCCTTCCGTCGGTTTGGCTAACAACGGGGATGTTGTCAAATATTCTTTTAGCTGGTCGAAGGCCCGATCGTATTTTTCGGTCCAAACAAAGTTCTTTGCCTTTCGAAGTGTTTGGAAGAAAGGCAAACTTCTGTCCGCTGATTTTGATATGAATCTGTTCAACGCTACGATTTTCCCTACCAAGCTTTGTACTTGGGAGATGGTTTTGGGAGGCTTCATTTCAGTTATGGCTCGAATTTTTTCTGGGTTGGCTTCAATTCCTCGTTGATGTACCAAATAGCCCAAGAATTTTCCCGATTTAACACCAAAGGTGCATTTTGCGGGATTTAACTTCATGCGGTATTTTCTCAATATTCGGAAACATCGATCAAGATGTTTTATGTGTTCCGCCTCGTTCATGCTTTTGACTAACATGTCGTCTACGTAGACCTCCATTATTTCTCCAATTAACTCTTTGAACATTAGGTTTACTAACCTTTGGTAAGTAGCCCCGGCATTCCTCAAGCCGAACGGCATTACTATAAAGCAATATACTCCCTGCTCGGTTATGAACGCAGTTTTCTCTTGGTCCCGCTCATCCATGTATATTTGATAAAACCCTTGAAAAGCATCCATCATGCTGAAGATCGCGATGCCAGCGGTTGAGTCAACTAATAAGTCGATCCTTGGGAGGGGATAAGGATCACGCGTGCATAATTTGTTAAGGTCGGTAAAATCGTTGCACATTCTCCACTTGTTATCCTTTTTATCCCCTTTTGCTACTAGAACGACATTACATAGCCATTCTGAGAAGTGTATTTCTCGAATTTGTTTTGCTTTAAGTAGCCTTTCTACTTCTGCTTTGATGATTTTATCTTTTACTTGCCCGTGGTTTCTCTTCTTTTGTCTAGCTGGTTTTGCCAAGGGGTCAATTTTTAGTGAATGGTTGATTATTCGAGGATCAATCCCTTCAATGTCATTCGCACTCCAAGCGAAGACATCAATATTATCTCTGAGAAAGTTAATCAGCATTATTTCCCCTTCCTTGCTTAACTCAGTCCCTATTCTTGTTGTTTTCGATGAGTCCCCTTGCACTAGTATGACGTCCTTATGTTCCGGTGGCTTTAAAGCTAAATCTACCGGTTCTTTTCCCTTTTTATCTATTCAATCAGTGCTAGGGATTTCGTCCTCGTTTCTACTGACATTATGTTCGAGCTTTCTTTTGCTCGGGGTAATTGATTCAGGTTGGTTTTTCAAAGTCAATGATGTGTTGTAGCAATCCCATGCCATACAATGATCATTCATTATTTCCCCGATACCTGTCTCGGTCGGAAATTTTATCTTCTGATGATAAGTAGAGACAACGGCTCGGAATAGGTTGAGGGCTGGTCGCCCTAAAATTGCGTTATAGGCGAAAGGAGTTTCTACCACTAAAAATTTTACCAGCTTCACTGTCCGATGTGGTTTCTTTCCGAGTGTGACACTTAAAGTAATTGTTCCACAGGGAACAATTTCGGATCTTCCAAATCTTACTAGAGCACGGAAAAACAATTTATTAATCAGAAAACAACGCAAGACTTAGTACAAGACCCGATAATCTAATTGGAAACATAGGAAACAAAATTTTAAAATTACAACAGAATGAAATACATCTACAGAAGTTTGTTGTCGAAGAAAATCTTTCGAAGCTCAGTGCTACGATCATTGTAACCTCGAGCATAGGCTTTTTCCTCGCGAAGCTCGAACTATTTCCTTTCCCGCTCATAGATGTACTTAAGCCTCTCCAGCTCCTTCATAAGCTTCGCATGGATCTCCTCTCCTGGGATCAGGGAAGCCTTATCTTTCTCAAAAGCCAGTTTTTCCTCGAAAGACTTGTTGACCTCTAGGGCACGATACAGCTCGGCCTTACTTTTCTCCAGCTCAAGAGCAAGAGCGGTTTGTCGCTCGATCCCCTGTTCCGCTACCACCTTGAGCTCGTGAAGGTCCTGACCAGCCTAGTGTGCGAGAGATTTCAATATATATATATATATATATATATATATATATATATATATAAGCTAACAAAAAGAGAAATACCTGAGCAAGGAAGTTCGATCCCGATTGAAATAAATATGAGGGACTTTTTCCTCTAAAGAGGCCCGCCTCGGAAATCAAAATATGAGCCTGCATGAGGTTAGGAATTGAGTTACCAAGCGTCTTTTCAGGGCGAGATATATTTGCCTCTCCAGGCTCGGAAGAGAGGATAGACGGAGTTCCAGAAGAAAGCTGTTGATCGGAAGTATTTTCGACTTTAGTGGCCTTTGCTGACGGGATAGTGAGAAAGGAGGAATGAGCAGTAACGTCTTCTGCAAAAGAGAAAAGTTTAGTTTTCTTGACCGGCCCCAGGCTCTCGGGACCAGATGCAAGAGCACCAATCAAGGGGTTATTATCAGTGACAAATTTTTCCAATGTCCCAATCGGAGTAACTACATCGGAATACGGTCTCTTATTCGAAACAAGCTCGAATGCCTTCTGTTTGAGAAAGGCTCGTTTGGAATTACCAAGGGGCTTACAGGGAAAGCTTTCGGGCTCATCATCAGATTTCCCATCCAGAAGGGTCAACTTGTTGAGTGTGGTCTTAGCAGGTTTTGTTAAAGCCCATTTTTCTTTCTTACTCTTCCCGCCCTTAAACGCTTTGGAAAAAGACCCGAAAGGCTTGGGAGAAGTATTGGAAGATTTCCTCTCCTTGGTCAATTTTTGTTCCTTGGACGAACCCTTATTCGGGGAACCGACTAACAACAGCTTCGGGTCAAGCGGGGTACCCAGCGCATTGTCCATAATGATCGAAAAAAAAAAAGGACAAAAAGTTCGAAGTAATTTGTTATCCTAGGAGCTCCGATCTTAATGCCTGGGTCTCATAGTGAAATGAGGGGAATGACCCTAGTATTTATAAGTAAGAATAAAACTTTGCTTCGACAATAATGGAATTAGCGAGATTCCCAAGAAGATTCGATAAAGAATAATGAAATTCAATCAAAGAACGATGCTATCTCAGAACAATAAAAGCAAATGTCAAAATATATATATTCAAAGGCAAGGAAAATATCCTGATTACAAAGAAGATTAACAAGAAAAATCCTATTACATAGTTACTATCAGAGATCGGATTTCTCTATATCAGAATTATGACCATCTTCATCGTTCTTTTCTGCGTCGGAACTACTTTCTCCTGAATTATCATCGTCGCTGCTTTCTGAACTATCCCCCCCCTCATCGCTACTTGGATTATCAGCAGAAGAATTATCTACCTTGGGGGAAAAATTAGTGTGCTCTCCCTGATCGTCGGAATCACCATCAAAGTCTATCTCTTCTTCCACTCCGACCTCGCCTTCTGTTTCGAGCGTATCGGGGTTTGGCATAGGCACCCCGAATTCAGCAAGAAGAGGGTAAAACTCATGATCTTGAAGTCCCGTGATGTCTGGAGGCAAGGAAGAGGGTTTATAATCTTTCCCAAAAACATTTTTATAGGGGCTCATATAATCAAAGTAGTCGCCGAGATTCCCTGGGATTTTCTTGGCCAGGATAAGTTGTTGGACTCCCTTGTAGAAAAAGGCTTGATTTATTGGGCCCGATCTTAAACGAACCAGGGTATCAAGAAAAGGGGATTCCAGAAATTCCCTTATTGCAGGAAGCCGGGCCTCCATCTGCCCTTGAATGTGTGTCTGCTCTGAAAGTGTTTTGGCTTGCTCGAGCTCCGCCTTTAACTTTTCGACCTTCTGTTCAAGGGCATTCTTTCCTTCAAGCTCTCTCTTTGAATCAACAAGTTCCTTTTCGACCTCATATAATTTGGCCGTTGTTTGCCTTAGTTGAATCGCTCTAATCTCATCCTCTACAAGAATATTTTGAAGGGCATCATGAGCTTGCTGGGACTCTTCTTCTAAGATAGCCAGTCGATGGGACAGATGCACAGCTAAGTCCCCAGCCTGAAAATGAAACGGCCTTAGACCTAAAAAAGAAAAAGTTTAGAATGAACTCAATGCATTCGGGAATTTATACCTCATGATGTGCCCGATCATAATCGCCCAAGATTTGAAAACCATCCTTACGAAAGCGTTCGGTATTATCATCTCTAAATCTCCCAGCCAAAAGAATTCGGAAAGATTTGTCCACGGAATGTTCGCCATTGGGGCCGATATCTGATTCAATTGTCCCATCCTCTGCGTATCCGGCGGCTCTTGGTCCTCGGAAGTGATCCTCTATGTAATCCGCAAGGTCAGGTTCTGTACGTCCAGGGAGGCATAGAATTGGATCTGAGCTCTGTCCAAAGGGCCGTACCCATCTGGAGGATTTAGGAATCTCGTTATTTCTCTTCCGAGCCATTCTATCTTCTATTATTCGATGAGCCAGATCCTGCTTAAGCGAGTAATAACTATACCTAGCTGCGTTCGAATCAGACGCATTGATCGAGAATACCGACTGCAGAGGGGCAGCGCCACTTGCTCGTGATGTTCCCCCAACCGCAATTTGAGTAGTAGTCACAACCGGGATTGGAAACATAGTCCTATCAGTATTAGAATTGGTGGCTCCAGTTTTCCGACTGGCCTTCATTTTCTTTTGTGTCCGAGGATGGCCTTGGGATTTCTTCGAGGATGATGCAACATTCAAACCAGCTATATATGCTCAGAATTTGTCGACGATCTCGGCTATAAACATGAAAAGTAAATTAGCCCAATGCTAATGTAAATTAATTGAACATGGGAAGCAAATTAGCATACCTAAAGTAGGAGGAGCAATCACGGAAGTAGCCTCCCCGGCAGCAAGTTGAACTTCCTGGGTAGCCTCCCCGACATTAGGTAGAACTCCTTGACCATTTTGGGTATTGCCCGATCCTGAGCTCAAACGTCCAAAATCGATCGGGAGGGCAGGATAGGAGCACTTACTGAGCCCATCCATTCTTAAAACTGCTTCTTGTGTTAATAAAGCAGTTTGATGAAGATCGGACCGAAGAGTCCCCAGAAACTCGTCCGTAATTTCATGATTGATTTTCCCTTGGAGTCTCTGTCTACCATAGATCCAAGACTCTTCTCCATCCAATTTAAATGGGGTAGGCTCCGCACCCTCTACAGAGGCAGGAGAATCGGGACCACGAACAAAAAAGAATTATTCCTTCCAGTTTTTCGCATTGCTCGAAATATTGCTTGACAGAAATGATCGGTTTGATCTTTGAGAAAAATATACAAATCCAGCATTCGAGGCAGTAGATGAACTCATTTGAAAGACTCGCCAAAAATTTTGGAAAGTCGGTTTATTCCCTTTTGCCTTCATAAGTACACAAAATGCGATTATATATCCAATCGAATTGGGAAGAATTTGTGAAGGAGTGAGAGAAAAAGCCTCTAGGATGCTACGAATCAGCGGAATAAAAGGGATACGCAGGCCATAGAAGATCTGCCTGGTATAGAACGCTTGGCACCCCTTCGAAGGATCAGTAACTCGTTGATCGTGAGTAGGGATAACGATCGAGAACTCGTCGGACATGTACTTCCCGAACTCGAGATTTAAAGAATCTAGGTTTTCTTCCTTATAGCGACAAATAGTTTGGTCAGCCCTTAACTCAGTCATGTTAAGACAGGCCCTGGTCGATGGTTCTATCCATTTATAAATTGTAACAACAACGTTACTGCCGAGCCTGTATTTCATGAGTTCATCATTCGCCAAAGTAAGGATGTCCTCTTCAGCGGCCTCGTCATTAGTGGCCTCGGACGAGGTCCCATTTCCTCAGTTCTCAGAATCCGAATTCGACTCTCCTCCGTCCTTATCAGATTCAGAACCAGAGTTCGAAGTTGCAGAGTTCTCTGTTAACTGCGGTCGAGAATTTTCGACCTTCATCATGTCAGGCTCGGATTCCCGCTCCTCTACCACCTGGCCTTTGGCCTTAGGATCTCACGAACTAGACATTTCGAATAACACAGAAATATGGAAAATGACTTTTTGAGGTTTTTACTAAATTCGATCTCGACGCTCCGATCTAGTGGTTTTTTGCAGTCTCTCGTGAATGATGCTCTAACGTTCTCCGCATATATATATAAGGTCAAGAGGTAAATTGCAAATCGAACCCTGAATAACCGCGACGGTTGAACTTCCTGAAGGTAAATTCAAATTTATCTTCCCAATAGTCACATTTCCAACCCCAATATTCTATGAAATTGGACCAAAAACCACCACCTAGAAAAGACGAATTTTCAGCCTTGGAATTTACTTACCTAACTGACCTTTTCGCTTCAAATTATACTCAAAGAAATAGAGAGGTATTAAATATAAGTAGATCGTCATCGAGAGATCAATTTTTATTAACGAACGCCACAGTCAAAATAGCCAATCACGAAGACTTTAAACCATTGATGTTGATGTCAGAGCTCAAATCTCCATAACAGATGCTCGTTTTAAGGTTTCAGATAAGCACTCTTTTTCCCTGATTCGGTTTTTATCCCGTTGGGTTTTTCCGAATTAGGTTTTTAACGAGGTATATCCAAAACACGTCACGAATGATGTATCTGGTATTGAAATAGCATTTACTTCTCTGAGCTTCAGCTTCACTTACGCTAGAGAAGTGGGGGAGTATTGCTGAGGGGTACTTTTGGTTCTATACCTTTGGGAATTCATGCCGGGTCGAGAAGTGAATATTCAGGGTCGGAGATCTGGAACCCCGATCAACGAAACATTATATCGATCTCGAGTCCAAACCCTCCCAGGCCGATCTTAGATAAAAGCTTCTGGTCGGAAACTACTGTTGGGCCGACCCCCGGCCCAAGCCTATGGGCCGAGAAATGCTCCCCGGCAGGTGGTTCAGCTAGCTCACCGCTTCAACTATAAATATCAAAAGCATTTATGATGCCATACACGCTTTCCCAGGTGCTCACGATCCGAGGCTCTTGATCGGACTACCTTGGAAAGTTAGACCAGTTCTCGCTCTCGTATGTATTAAGTTTCTACCTTGTACGGCATCCTGTAATGCTTGGATAGGACCCTATCATTTTTAATATGTACGCTCACACTTGAGAATATATATATATTATTGATCTTCTCCTTCATATATTGCATTTTGGTTCGATTATTATATCATACCTTGATCCCCACGAAAACTCATAAGATCAGCAGTGGTTTGTTTTTAGATCCTCCTTTGGATAGTTCCATGGTGCAGCCTGTTACTCAGAGTTTCCCTGATTTCCTGTTTACTGATACAACCATGCCGGTTTCTTCGGCCGAAGTTGGGACTTCTTGCCTACGTGGAACCGAGCAAGGGTCTGGTCGAGTAATTCATTTTTTCTGCCTCGGGGAAGGAGGTTCTAGTGAGTCCTAATGCGAGAGATTCCCCACTTCCATTGGATGATCGATGTGTTAAGGAGCATGTTTATGATATCACAGGGTCTCAAACTCCTCGGCATGATAATGTTCCACTCGATTATGTTCTGCCCGGCTCATGTGAACCTGATGCATTGTCCTGGAACCTTGGTCTTAGTACCATTCTTCCTGGCAAGTTGAAAAGATACGAGGACGTTTCCATCATTCGCCTCGTTCAATCTCTTTTTTAAGTTTTTGAGCAGGTACAACTTAATTTAGTCTTCTTTTATTAGCAAGATCGCTTACTGATTACGCCCTTTATTTTTCCAGGGGAAGTATCTTGCCTTGCAATTGGGCGTTCAGAACGATGAGATTTGGTTCAGCAGAGAAAACATGAGAAATCGGTTGGATGTGGAGGTGGCTAAAATCAATGGACTCTCTCTTCAGAACGAGCTTCTTAATGATGACATCAAGAAGTTACGTGAGGAAATTTTGGCTCTTCAGAGGGAGAGAGATGACCTTGCTCATCTGCATGCTAATTTGGAGGGAGTAATAGAGTCTCGCCTTCAACAAGCGTGAGAGGAATCTCGACTTGGTGCCTTCAATGAAGGTTATGACGAGGGTTACCAGAAACGCCAGGAAGAGATGATGACATTTTTGGGCACTGTGACTCCAAGGAAAAGCACCTCTTCGACCAGGCCTTTTAGTTCCGATCAGCCCTAATACTTAGCTGGCTTTTTCCTTTTACCTTCCTTGGTAGAAATATTATTCTACTGATTTTTGTATAAACGCTATATATTTTGCTGTATATAGTTTTGCTGACCTCTATTCTCGTTGATTGTAATTCGAATTACTTTGTCGAGTAGACATTAGTCTTTAAGAATTTGAAACGTCACCCTCTAAGTTGGGGTTTCACAACGTTTCGTCTTTCCCCTTATTATGACTGCGTAACTATAAAACTTGCAATAAGTTATCTTTATCAACCCAGAACTTTGTTAGACCTTCCAGAATCATATTCCAAACATTCGCGAGATGATTATCCTTCTTCGCAATAAGCCATGCAAAGTTCTTTCCTTCATCGTATAGCTTGCTTAGAGTTGTCCTTACGGTGAATGAAAGGACTTTTCTAGTCTCGATGTGAATGATTAACTTAGTGTATCATATATTACGTCATCGTCGACCTAGACAATCGTCTTTATCTTAGGTCTTGCACTATAATTCTTTCCTTCGTCTTTGAGCTGATCAATTTGATTAATGGGTGTACACCCTTCGGTCCGAGTAGGTTTTTATGAATAAGTTATCCGTTGAGTATCTTTCAAAGTTGGAATAGGCACAATACCTTTGTTGACGTAGACATAAATCTTTATACTAGGTCGTGCAAAACTCTTTTCTTCATCATTGAGTTGACTAACTTTATTTAAGGGGTCGGTACTCCTCGTTTCGAGCGGTTTTTTGTGATGTGGGAAAGGGTTTTGATGGGCCTGGTGTAAAATCCTTCGGCCATTCCCGGTATGATACCTTTGCCGATTACAAAGTTTTTATTTCCGTTGGTCGGAACAGGTATGACAACTTTGTCGAATAGACATGAGTCTTTTTTGGAATTTGAAAAGTCACTTATATTAATGTCTCCTTGTTTCAATCAATGCGACGTTTCTTCTTCTTTTTGTTTTTCTGGACTTATAAATATGTAGAGGGGGCTTCCCACATTGTCTCAAATGGATTCAAACATAATAATCCCAGTTCTTACTTCTGCTCCTGAAGAAATAACTTATGAGGCTTTCTGTCGAACCAAATGGCGTTTCAAGTTTCATGAATCTCATCTCTTCTTTGTTTTGTGTGGAATTGGAAAAATGGAGGATTTATCCTTTTCTGGGGAATCCATTATATCTAAACCAGCTTTAACGGAAAGCTGGTCAATTCATTAAAAGGGCCAACACTTCCCTTTCTTGGTATTCCGTTTGCCGATGGCGATTACTGTATAGGGGGTGGGTGAAGTGTTGTCACAGTTTTCTCCGTCCGGCGACCTTGCAAAAGCCCTTGTTGAAAATGTATACCCCTTTGGTCGAGGGTGCGTTACTAAGGGGTAGTGTCCTTTTCTGATCAAGGAGGATACTTCATCATCAAGGCGCCTATCTCAAGAAATAGGGCAACTAGTCGGAGATTAATCGATGGTAGTTGTAGAATAACACTAGTCTTCTGTAATTGTAAAAACTGATGTAGTAGGAAAGCTTTTCCTGTAACATTGTTGAATGTAACCACTTATTAATAAAAATCGTTCTTTATTTCAATTTGTTGTGTTCATTTCGCATCAATGAATTACGAACTCTATCTATCTGTACCGAATTTGATATTTCAAGTTGTTATCAAAATTCTTATCCAACGTTTGATGCTTATCAAGATACAAGACTCGACATGTACGCCCATCGTTTTAATCGAGATCCGTAGGTTGTTATCCTCCAATAACGAATTGAATCTTGATAATTTGGTTAAGTAGCTCGGCGAGATACTATAACTTAGTCGAGAATTAAAACCCATTATCCTTGTCGGTAGTCGAGCTCGCGAAGGTTGTAGACATGACCTCGTCTTTTTCGAAATCCTATATAAGGGCATCATTTCCTCCCTTTCAAAGAAAAATTCTAAGTACGGAATATATTCTTCTAATATAGTAACCCTTACTTTTTCCTTAAGAAATGTATCTTTGTACAGACTGTTATTTTCACCATCCTCAAATAAAGCAACCATTTCTCGTATCATGTCATTATGCCAAATACATGGTAGGGGAGGAATTGGAAAATGTAGAACCATTTTTTAGATCGAGCATGCCACGACCTCCTTAAGCAGTTCTTTGGAATATGAGGCAGTGACAAGTTCACCTGTCTTAATGAGAAAGACTGCTGCTCTTAATACGCTGGAAGATTTCTTGGACTCCAAGAGAAAAGCTGGATTCTATGTCGTTTAGTTCACATAAATTTTCAAAACGATCAACTATTTCGCAATTTAATCATTTTTTTTTGTAACAAGCTGGAATAATAACATATCTCGTAGTTTGGGCGGTATTGGTCTGTTCTTGGAAATATTTTTCTTCATTCCCTGAAGGATTCCTTTTTAATATGGTTTGAGTATCCCCTTTAGGCTAATAATGTAACGCCCCCAAAATTTCGACCCCTTTCGATTGAATTTTTATTCCAATTTATGTGCTACTTTTTATTTTCAAAGTGAAGCATTAAATTGAACCAAAAAAAAATACAATCAATTAAATATTGTGATCTTTCGAACTTGAAATAATTAAATATATAAAAGTTACTTTAAAATAAGATTAAGGCCTTTTTGAAAAAAATTCGGGCTTGGATGCACAAAAAAAATTGTTTTTGGGGACAAAAATGTAAGTTTTCAAAACTTCAGGGGGCAAAGTGTAAATTCGCCCCAAGTTGAAGATTCTCTGCAGGAGTAATAATTTCTCCTCCTAGCACACTCCAAGAGCTGGAAAAGCATGCCCTTGGGTTGAGGAACTCCTCCACCCATGAAAATGCATGCATTGGTGGGTTTAACGAAGACAATTATGTCTTCCCACTTTTCTAAGTAAAAGTTGTATGTATACATGTATGTATACATTTTCAAATTTGTTTTCATTCTCTATCTAAACACTCCATCTCAATCTTTAATTCTTTTCACATTATTACTCTTCTGATTTAACTGATTTTCGTCGGGTTAATTATATCAGTGAATATGTGATATTGGGGATTCTCAATATATATAATATAAAGGGCTCTGTTACTTTATTCAGGATGGATCGATCTCAAGGAAGAACAAAGAGATGGAACAATCAGTATAAAAGACTAAAACAATGAATGTGATAGTATAGCAAAAGCTTTTCTATTCAATAATCTCAGATTGTTTAGAGTACAGGCGTAAGCTGTGTATGTTAAAGGTGTCTGTAATACAAAATACAATGATAAACTAGGTATTTATATCATACTAAACCTAGCTTTACAAGGAAACATAGTTCTAATAGGACTCGGCCCATTTGTTCTTCTTGAGTCCGGATTGTAGCTTGGTCGTTGAGGAGGATCGTGTTCTACCGGGTCGATAGATGTTTCCGAATGGGTTTGTCTTGGTCGAACCGATTCCATAATCCTTGATCGGTCTGGAGATTATAAGGGATGCGAAATAGCCCCCATCAGTACTCCCTCACTTCTTCGAGCGTATAAGTATTAGAAGCTCGTAGAAGTAGATGGTTTCATACGACCGTTTATTTTCTATGAGTTGTGCCTCGTTAAAAACCTTACTTAGGAAAAAACCCTGTGGGAAAAAAATCCTAAATAAGGAAAAGAGTGCAACGCATCATAGATGGTCGTTTTCTCTTCCCAACTATGTATCGCTACGCGTCCTTTCGTGGAGGTCCTTCATCTTTTACTGTTTTGGGCGGGAACGCGATTAGTTGTGAGGAGTTCGAAACGTCTTCTCACTTTTCGCTATAAATAGGTGAATATCAGATTAGCCATTTTTACTTTATACTTCCTTTGTTCTCGCAGTCATTTTCTTGATCATTCGTTTATTATTTGAAATTTTGCTTTCATCGATTTATACCCTCCGAGGATCCTGAAAGATGGCTTCTACCAGGAAATCTTCTTTATCTTTAGGTGAACGAGTCGCTCCTACTATCGAGGAGGTTCATAATCCTTCGAGCGAGCAGGTTGGGGTGTCTGAATTTACGATCCCTACTGTGGATACTTTTAAGGTGCAAATTCTATCTGATTCAGACGTTGCTGCCAGAGCTAAAAAGGGCAAAGGCACAGCTCCTCAAATTTCTGAACCAATTGAGGATCTCGCTTGTGCTTATACTGCGGACACTTTCTCCGAGGTCGTGGACAATTATGCCAAATATTTCCCGGCGTGCTTCGAGATGGTTCTCCCTTCTCCTTCTAATAGGGTTACCTCGCCGCCGGAGGGATGTCGAGCCTTTTACACGGCGCATTTTAACAGTGGTTTACGTCTTTCGTTGTCTGCACTCTTTCTTGATATTTTGAAAATTTTTAGCGTGTCCTTGACTCAATTAGTTCCTAATTTCGTGGCCTTCGTGGTTTGCTTTTCTGTTTTGATGATAGCGAAAGGATTCCAACCTTCCTTTCATAATTTTATGCAACTATTTCGTTTCAATATTTCTAGTTCATCCAATCGTGGGTATTTCTTTGGTAGCCAGAAACCTAGTCGCGCAATCTTCGACTCCTCCGTTTCTAGCAACCCTTCCTCGAAATCTCATTTTTTCTTCGTTCGTCCACCATCTGATCTTCGTTTGGCGGATTGTTCGACTACGCCCTTTTCGTGGGATCATGATTCCAAATGGGTTTATGGAGGTCACTTGCCGACCGGTGAACTTACTCCTGATGATCCTCCGTTTATTGGTGAAATCCAGGCTATGCGTGCAAACAAATATCAGAGCGCTCTTCTTATCGGAGAAGTTTTTCTTCGCAAAGCGGGATTGAGCACTCATGTTTTTCCAATCACTTCATCATCTGAATCACTTGGTAAGCATTTATTTTAATCATGATGTTGTGATGATCTCTTTTTTGCAGAGGGACTGACTTTGATCGTGTTTTCCTTTTTAGTTCATATGGTCGAAAATTCCCGACATTCATCAAAGGGGAAAATGGTGTTGTCAAAATCCACCAAAACCATAGAGAATGTTCCTATCGAGCAGAGAGCGTCTCGAAAGAGAAAACTGGAGCTAAGTCATGACTCCGAGGAGAATAGAGAGGAATCTCCTGATTCTTCTCAAGAATCCCCTATTCGCCGAGGGACAGGGTCCGGTTATCCTCCTCTCCATCTTAGAACCTCTTTTGGTATACGTGGATGCCGCGGCTTGTTGATGCCTCATCCTAATGACAATCCGGTGGATAGAAAAAAAAGTTATTATGGTCGTTCTGGTAACGATCTTTCCCTACTTGGCGAGAATCATCCAAAACCCACTTTGGTCGAGATGATCGAGGATCATTTAGAGGGAAAAAGAGCCGCTGGCTATCCTGAGAATGATTCTTTAGTTCATGATGAGAGTGAGAACGCAGTCGATAAGGCCACTCGCATTCTTTTGTCAGGCGTTTTTACTCGCGATATGAATAAGCTTCTTCGGAAGGATCCCTTGGAGAAATTTCAGCGAGCTTCTCTTTATGCTGAAAAGGTGATCTCTCCTTGATTGTGTTTATAAGTTATTTTCTTTGAGGATTACTTCAGTTTGCTAATTCATTTCTTTTTACCCCTTTTCTCCTTTCAGACTAAGACTTGTTTGGCATCATATGCCTATGAAACTGCTCTCTGGAAACAACAGTGTGAGTTTCTGGATGAGAAATATAAAACATTACTTAGCAGGACTTCTGGTTCAGAAGTTGGTCCCTCGATGACTCCTTCTCTTTCAGTCGCGGAGACTCGGGTCGCAGGGACCGATGACCAGGAGATTATAGACAGAGTCCTGGAAACTTCCCGCGCACAAGAACAAGCCAATCAAATGGCTAAAAAGTTAGAAGAGTTCCAACTTCAGAGTACTGCTCGAATCAGCGAGTTGGAATCTCAAGTAGCAAACCTTCAGGCTTCTTTAGAGGAGTATGAGAGGGATATTCCACTTAGTGGACTCAGGGATCGTTACGGTCGGAATCCTGATGAGAAAGTGGTTCGTGAATTCCTCAGTTCTCCTGTTCATACGGCGCTGGTATATCAAATGGTCGGTCCGCTCCTAGAAAGTACGTTCAAGAAGGCGGTTCATCAGTTGGTCGCTTTTGAAATGATAGAGGATCGTCGAAAGGAATATTTTAAAACGGCACATATTCGGTTAAACCGCTATGGCGAAGTATATTCTCCTTCCGAGCTTCCGGACGTCGTTTATCAAAATTTTCCTTTGGCTCACCTCGTTAAAGAGTTTGGAAATCCATTGCCGATTCCTCCTTCCGATATTAATGATGAGGTCGATGACAATTTTATCGATCCAGTGGAAGAGGAAGAGGTTATTGAGCCAGCAAAAGAAGGAGACGTCATTATCGAACAGAAGATTCCGGAGGGCGATCAGGCTGCATGATATATTGATTCATGAAAATATCCTTGTAACTATTTATCGTAGATTTAAATGTAATATTACACTTTCACCCCTTTGTACGTTAATCGTTTCATATTCTGACAGTCACGTCCTTTCGTGTTCTCTGTAATAATTCAGACAAGTCATTAACTCCGCCGTAATCATTATGCGTATGTCGTTTCAAATTCTAGTGTTTATTCCAAGGCTAGTTACTTTATTTCGCGCCCTTTCTCTGGGATTATCGCATCTTTTCGTATAGTATAAATATAAAAGGTAAAAACTTGACTCGCTATTTACCGCTTCACTCGTTTCTTTAACAGAATACTCCTTCTTTATTAGGTCGATAAGCTTTCTCGATATTTTGAATTTACTTCTTGAATTCCGATCATGACTAATCTTTTTGGTAATACATCGAAGCGTCCTTCCCGTGAGAACGCTAGAAATCCCAGATTGAAAAAGTCTCGAACAGAAGGACCCTCGATGGAACCTTCTCGTTCGTCCTCTGTTAGTAGGTCGGTGACCGATAATCCTGTCATCCCTTCCGAACCTTTCTCTGTAGTTAGTTCATCTTTTGTACAACCAAATTTTTCTTCTTCTACAGAAGTAGGAAATAGGCCTTCCTCTGGTCGGATGGCTTTTGGAGATTCGTCCAACGAGGAGCAGATTTTTGATATACCTGTTTCTTCAGGTGTTTCTTCTTTTGAGTATGGTTTTCATGGAGGGGATTTTGTTAATACCCTTCCTTTTTCTACCTCTGCCGCCCCGGTCGTCGGTGGAGGCCAAGCTGGTGAGGGCTCCTTTGTGAATCCCTCCTTAACACAACCTATTTATCAAGATTATCCTGAATACTTGTTTAATGATACTACTGTGATGAATACTTCTTTTGAATCTGGCGAGCCTTCTGGAGGTCGAACCGAGTCAAGGTCTGGTCGCCGGACCGTTATTTCTGCTTCGGGGAAGGAAACCTCGGTTAGTCCCAACGAACGGGAATCTCCTCGTCCTTTGGATGATCGTTGTATCCTTGAGCAGGGTAAGGATATCATGCAGTCAGCGACTCCCCGCCCTGACAATGTTCCTCTTGTTAGTTAACTGCCGGGCTCTGTTTAGCCCGACGCTTTGTCCTGGGACCTAGGCCTGAGCACTATTCTGCCTGGTGAGTTGAGGAAGCTTGAGGGTACTTCCAATGTATGCCTTGTTCAGTCGCTAGTGAAGTTGTGCGAGCAGGTAGACATATCTTTCATTATTTTTTCCCGCTTTTATTTTGATTGCCTTGTTATGTAAGGACTGTTTCCTTTTTCCAGGCTAAGTATTTTGCACTCCAGCTGGGGGTGCAAAACGACGATCTGTGGATAAGTAAAGATGCTTATCAACGTCGTTTAGAGTCGGAGTCGGCGAAGGTCGCTGGGCAGAGCCTACAACTGCAGCTTGCCGATGATGATCTGAAAAAATTACAAAAAGAAAAATATGTCTGGGAGAGAGAAAAAAGTGAGTTGGTTCAGGCTGCTGCCCTGGTGGAGGAATCTCGCCGGCAGGCCTATGAGGAAGGTTATATTCAAAGTTACGTAGGACATTAAAATGTGGACAGTAAGCCACTCGTGTCGATAATTGATTGAGTATCTGTTTAAGAAGCGCTCAGCGTTCTGGTCGATGTTCGATCAATGCCTTGTAAATTTGTCCTTTTGTCCTGTATATCTTATATAAGGAGGCTATTTATTCCTCCTATTGAATTCTGCTTTTCTTATCATAGTACGAAGTTTATAGAGAAGATATCGCTCAAGGTATTCTCCTAAAATCTATGTTTCTCTGTACCAAACATGAGGTCCATATTCCTCAAATGACGCAATCAGTATATCAATATAAGATTTCATTGATATGGGAGGAATTGGAAAATGTAGAATTATTAGTTAGATCTGGCTTGTTCAGACCTCCTTCAGCAATTCTTTGGAATATTAGGCAGTGTCGGTAGTGCAGTCTGGGATGATGGTATTTACGGCTTTAATATTGGCATCGGATTTCTTGGACTCCAATGGGGTTCTTGTATAGCCAAGTTAATATTTTCCCATATAATATATGAGGCAGTGACGACCCTCGTATGCTTGGAAGGTTAGTTCTTATACTTCTAGTCGAACCAAGATTTTTTCATAATGGTCTAAACTTGCATGCCTTTGTTGAGGATCTTAAGCTTTCTGTCGAGCGACTATCATATGTGAGCGTGCAAACCTTTCTGGTCCGGAGCTCTTTTTAGATCTGCTTCGAATATTCTTTGATCGCTTCGATCTGAATTTTCTTTCGTCGTCGATTCGTTGAGTCGATCAGAGGGGTGCCGTTCCAACTTACTTGCATTAATTACGGGAAGTCAAAAGGTCGCAATTCTGTCCGTTGATCAAATATTTATCCAGCCGTTGGATTACTCAGATCTATCCCTATAAATAGGGAGGTGGTTTGCATACTTCATTTGTAACTCTCACAAAGGATGGAGATCTCAACTTCTTTACGCTTCATTTTACCTTCTGATCCCATAATATTCAAAAAGTCGCATTATCATGAATCATATTATCGAAGCGGTTTGAATTTCATCTGCCTTGTACTGACAGGTCCCATTGATGCCCTACCTTGTACTAACGAGTCCCATGTGGCCTCTGCCTTATTCTTCATAGGTTTAAGGTCCGTGGTTTCTGTTTGCACATGGAGGGTTCATATTTACCAGTCACCCTCGCTCTTGGATGTTACCTCCGGAGTGATAGACCATTGGGGTGGCTGGTAAACTTTAATGTTCACGGCGGCCCCGAAGAAATGCTGCTTTAGAGTAAAAATCAAATTTAAAGTAAAAGCAGTATCTCTGTTGTGGGTGAATGAGTATTGCCAGTTATCTGGCTGGTAATGCTCATTTCGTCTGGAACAACATTTGGTCTTCAGAGCCTGGACATCGAACTAAAGAAGTCGACCATCCTGAGCCGCATGCTTCTTTTAGGTGGTCGATCATAATCGTCGAGGCACTAGGGAGGAGATTGGTGTTTCCGTGGACATTGTCATGAAGATTGCTGATCTATAGGATCGTTTCATCTAAACCATTGTAATGATGTTTAAGTAGTATGTAGACCTCTGTAATTTGATTAGAACTTTTGTATGTAATTGATTTGATGAATAAAACATTACTTTTATCCCTCGCATTCTCCTTGTTGTTGATTTTGTCTTAATTTTATTTATGAGGAGCATTTACCGAGCAGATGAATTCATACTCAACTCATTTTTAAGACTTAGGGGTATTTAGCAGATCTTTTAGATCGTTAAAAATAGACCGAGGAGTGTTTATTGAGCGGATCAATGTATACTCGACTCGTTTTTAGTTTAGACTTAGGTTTTAATACCAAAAGTCTTTTAATCGTTGTAAATAGATCGAGGAGTGTTTATTGAGCGGATCAATGTATACTCGACTCGTTTTAGACTTAGGTTTTTATACCAAAGCCCTTTAATCGTTGTAAATAGATCGAGGAGTGTTTACTGAGCGGATCAATGTATACTCGACTTGTTTTTAGTTTAGACTTAGGTTATAATACCAAAAATCTTTTACTCGTTGTAAATAGATCGAGGAGTGTTTATTGAGCGGATCAATGTATACTCGACTCGTTTTTAGTTTAGACTTAGGTTTTAATACCAAAAAGTCTTTTACTCGTTGTAAATAGATCGAGGAGTGTTTATTGAGCGGATCAATGTATACTCGACTTGTTTTTAGTTTAGACTTAGGTTTTAATACCAAAAATCTTTTACTCGTTGTAAATAGATCGAGGAGTGTTTATTGAGCAGATCAATGTATACTCGACTCGTTTTTAGTTTAGACTTAGGTTTTAATGCCAAAAAGTCTTTTACTCGTTGTAAATAGATCGAGGAGTGTTTATTGAGCGGATCAATGTATACTCGACTCGTTTTTAGTTTAGACTTAGGTTATAATACCAAAAAGTCTTTTTTGATCATTATAAATTATTGGACGAGTGTTTATTGAGCGGATCAATGTATACTCAAGTCTTTTATTTATCTTGATCGAGGAGTGTTTATTGAGCGGATCAATGTATACTCGACTCTCTTTTGTTTAGCTTGATTGAGGAGTGTTTATTGAGCGGATCAATGTATACTCGACTCGTTTTTATTGCTGGATCGAGGAGTGTTTATTGAGCGGATCAATGTATACTCGACTCATTTTTATTGCTGGATCGAGGACTGTTTATTGAGCGGATCAATGTATACTCGACTCGTTTTTAAATTCAACCAATACTAAAGTAGGATTGCGAGGGGAGTTTATCGAATCATTTGATTTATACGCAATCTTTATTAAAATTCTCTGAAATCTTTTTAATAATCAAATTTGTAGGCTAAGGCCTTTATTACAAAGAACATAACATTAATAAAATAAAGCAGCATGATCTACTAAAATTTATTTACCATAGTATTTTCTAAGGTTGACTGCATTCCAAGTCCTTGGTAAGGCTGCTCCATCCAAGTGTGCAATTTTGTATGAACCTTTCTTTCCTACACCAATGACAATGTAAGGTCCATCCCAATTTTGTTGCAACTTTCCCACATGCTTGGATACTTCTACCTTTTTTAAGACCAGGTCCCCCTCTTTGAAGGTTCGGATGCGTACCTTTTGATTATACCCTCTTTCCATATTTGCCTTAGTAACCTGCAAACGTACAACCGCTTTTTCCCTTAGAGCTTCAGTTAAATCGATATCATTTTCTCTTGTTTTCCAGTTTTCCTGGTCGTCATACATTTCAATTCTTGGTGTGGGAATTAGTGTTTCAATAGGAATAACAGCTTCCGAGCCATATACCAAGCCAAATGGGGTTTCCCCGGTTGAGCTCCTAATTGTGGTTCGATTAGCCCAAAGTACTCCTGGGAGTTCATCGAGCCATTTTCCTTTGGCCGCTCCTAATCTTTTTTCCAAGGATTTTATTATTTCTCGGTTTGCTACTTCAGTCTGTCCGTTCGCTCTAGGATGCCCGACCGAAGTGAAATTTTGCTGAATTCCTAGTTTCGAACACCATTCTATTACCTGTTTTCCCGCGAATTGGGTTCCATTATCAGAAATTAGGATCCTTGGGATGCCAAATCGACATACTATGAATTTTCACAGAAAGTTAATCACTTGGAATTGAGTTATTCGTGCAAGGACGATGCATTCTATCCATTTGCTGAAGTATTCAACAGCGACCAGGACATAAGCTTTCTTGGATCTAGCCGCTGGGAACGGTCCTACAATGTCCATTCCCCATTGATCGAACGGCCAACATGCCGGTATTGGGTGCATGTTTTCTGCTGGTCGATGACATATATTAGCATGGACTTGGCCGTGATGACATTTTTGGACATACTGAATGGCATCATTGTTGATGGTAGGCCAATAATAACCTGTTCGGAGGAATTTTAAAGCCAGTGCCCTTGCTCCGCTGTGATTTCCCGCGTCTCCTTCATATACCTCTCGTAGGATATCAATGGTTTGTGATTCAGAGACACATTTCAGAAGAATTCCTGATACCGATCTTCGGTAAAGTTTTTCTTCTAGCAATGTATATTTTGGAGCCCAATATTTTATTTTCCGAGCCTCATTTTGGTCAAGCGGCAATTTTCCTTCTCGAAGATAGTCTATCATTGGAGTCATCCAGTTTTCTTCAGCTTCTTCGATTTCCATTATATTGACCGCCGGTGTTTCATCGATATCGATCGCTGGTGTATTAGAGATTAACCAGTTAATCACCCTTTCGGTTTTTCCGTCATGGGCTCCTGTGAACCTAGATAGTTGATCGGCCCATTTATTTTCCGAGCGTGGAATGTTCTGTATACCGAAGCTTTCGAATTTTTCAGCTAGTGTTTTTACTTTGGCAAGGTATTTAACCATATTGAATTCTTTAGCCTCTTATAGGCCTTCTATTTGTCTTTGCACTAACTCTGAATCAGTTAATACTTTAAAGCTTTTAATGTTGGCCTTGATCGCCATTTCCATTCCTGCGATTAATGCTTCATATTCTGCTTCATTGTTCGTTACGACGAAGTCCAACGTTATCGCATAATTTAGATCCTCTTTATTTGGTCCGGTGAAATTGATTCCGGCGCCTCTCCCTTCTCGGCACGAAGCACCGTCAACATGCATTAACCAGGTTTGATCTTCTATGATCAAAATATCGTCGTTGAGGCTGTTCGATAGTTCGGTTGCCTGTGTCGGAGTTTCTAGTAGGAAATCAACTAATACTTGGGCCTTAATTGCAATTCTCGGTTTGTACTCGATTTTGAATTGACCGAGTTCGATCTCCCATTTGATTAGTCTTCCGGAGGCTTCTGGCTTTGCTAAGACTTGTCTCAGTGGTTGGTTTGTTAAAACCACGATTTTGTAGGTCAAAAGTAAGGTCGGAGTTTTCGTGCTGCCACTACTAATGCCAAAGCGAATTTTTCAATTTCCAAGTAATTCTTCTCCGCCCCTTGTAATAATTTGCTTAGATAATAGATAGGCTTATGTTCTGAACCTTCTATTTTGACCAGCACTGAACTAACGGCCGCATCGGAGATCGAGATGTAGATATACAATGGTTCCCCTTCCGTCGGTTTGGCTAACAACGGGGATGTTGTCAAATATTCTTTTAGCTGGTCGAAGGCCCGATCGCATTCTTCGGTCCAAACAAAGTTCTTTGCCTTTCGAAGTGTTTGGAAGAAAGGCAAACTTCTGTCCGCTGATTTTGATATGAATCTGTTCAACGCTACGATTTTCCCTACCAAGCTTTGTACTTGGGAGATGGTTTTGGGAGGCTTCATTTCAGTTATGGCTCGAATTTTTTTTGGGTTGGCTTCAATTCCTTGTTGATGTACCAAATAGCCCAAGAATTTTCC
The DNA here is from genome assembly GCA_038501285.1 of Penstemon eatonii. Lineage (NCBI taxonomy): Eukaryota > Viridiplantae > Streptophyta > Magnoliopsida > Lamiales > Plantaginaceae > Penstemon > Penstemon eatonii. The sequence continues at coordinate 25,618,636 of CM076713.1, forward strand.
CGATTTAACACCAAAGGTGCATTTTGCGGGATTTAACTTCATGTGGTATTTTCTCAATATTCGGAAACATCGATCAAGATATTTTATGTGTTCCGCCTCGTTCATGCTTTTGACTAACATGTCGTCTACGTAGACCTCCATTATTTCTCCAATTAACTCTTTGAACATTAGGTTTACTAACCTTTGGTAAGTAGCCCCGGCATTCCTCAAGCCGAACGGCATTACTATAAAGCAATATACTCCCTGCTCGGTTATGAACGCAGTTTTCTCTTGGTCCCGCTCATCCATGTATATTTGATAAAACCTTTGAAAAGCATCCATCATGCTGAAGATCGCGATGCCAGCGGTTGAGTCAACTAATAATTCGATCCTTGGGAGGGGATAAGGATCACGCGGGCATAATTTGTTAAGGTCGGTAAAATCGTTGCACATTCTCCACTTGTTATCCTTTTTATCCCCTTTTGCTACTAGAACGACATTACATAGCCATTCTGAGAAGTGTATTTCTCGAATTTGTTTTGCTTTAAGTAGCCTTTCTACTTCTGCTTTGATGATTTTATCTTTTACTGGCCCGTGGTTTCTCTTCTTTTGTCTAGCTGGTTTTGCCAAGGGGTCAATTTTTAGTGAATGGTTGATTATTCGAGGATCAATCCCTTCAATGTCATTCGCACTCCAAGCGAAGACATCAATATTATCTCTGAGAAAGTTAATCAGCATTATTTCCCCTTCCTTGCTTAACTCAGTCCCTATTCTTGTTGTTTTCGATGAGTCCCCTTGCACTAGTATGACGTCCTTATGTTCCGGTGGCTTTGAAGCTAAATCTACCGGTTCTTTTCCCTTTTTATCTATTCGATCAGTGCTAGGGATTTCGTCCTCGTTTCTACCGACATTATGTTCGAGCTTTCTTTTGCTCGGGGTAATTGATTCAGGGTGGTTTTTCAAAGTCAATGATGTGCTGTAGCAATCCCATGCCATACAATGATCATTCACTATTTCCCCGATACCTGTCTCGGTCGGAAATTTTATCTTCTGGTGATAAGTAGAGACAACGGCTCGGAATAGGTTGAGGGCTGGTCGCCCTAAAATTGCGTTATAGGCGAAAGGAGTTTCTACAACTAAAAATTTTACCAGTTTCACTGTCCGATGTGGTTTCTTTCCGAGTGTGACACTTAAAGTAATTGTTCCACAGGGAACAATTTCGGTTCCTCCAAATCCTACTAGCGGTGTAGCTACCTTTTGGAATGATATTTGTCCCTAGTTCATCTGAACCAGGACCTCCTTAGAGATAATATTTGCTGAGCTTCCGTTGTCGATCAGGATCCTTTTGACGTTGTAGTTTGCTATTTCTAGTGATACCACCATCGGGAAATCGGGGTTATCTTCTTTTGTGTCCCAAACTACGTTTTTGGGTACTTCGCCTTCGTTAAAGCTGATTGGCTGGTTGTTTGTTGATTTATTTTCTAGAGTCCATACTTCCTTAGGGTATTTTAAACCTCCAATTATGGATCTGGCGGTTCTTCGACGAGCATTACGACTATCTCCCCCTGCGGGTCCCCCCTGAGATCGTGTGTATGGTTCCGTTGATCTGATCATTATTTAGTTCTTATGGGGGACTTTCATTAGGGGACCTTCTACGGGAATTTCTTCTTTGGTGGTTATACCGAGGACTCCCACTTCTTTCTCGCTTGCGGTTATCCCGCTCCAAATAGTCGTTTAGTTTCCCTTGTTCGATCAGCTTTTCAATCTCTCTTTTAAGGTGAAAACAATTTTCGGTGCGGTGCCCGTGTGCCCGGTGATACTTGCAGTATAAGTCATAGTTTCGTCCACCTGGTCTGGGCTGAGCGATTTTCTTTGCTTCTGGGATCCAATTATTCCTTTCAAGTACAGCCAAGATTTCTTCTATTGGAACGGTTAGTCTTGGGTGCTCTACTTGATTAACCCTGCTCCTGATTCCCGGTTATGCGGTTCTAGGTCTTTGATAGATGTTAGGTCGCCTGTCCTGATCGTCTTTATTGTATTCTAATCGCTGAAAAACGTTGCCTTTTCTAAACGTCCGTTCATAATCCATGGGTCTTTGGGCAGGAATTCTATCTTGCCGTTTGGAGCCTGAAGTGGTAACTTTGTTTTTGTTCTTATCTTTAAAGGAATTCATCTCTTCTTGGGTCATATATTTAGACGCCAAGCTCATGATGTCGGCGAACGTTCTTGGTTGTTTTCGGTTGAGGGCATTTCCGAACTGCCTATTCTTCGTGAGGTCGAAGAGAATAGAGATTATGTAATCAACATTTGGGGAATCGATTTTAAGCAATTCTACGTTAAACCTTGCCAACCAGTTTCTTAAGGATTCTCCCTCTTGTTGGTAGATAGTTCCTAAGTAGCTCATCGGAAGTTTTTGCCTCTTCTGACTGGCAAACTGCTGTGTCAATTTGTTGCATAATTCCCGAAAACTGAATATGGAGTTGGCTGGTTGCTTGGCGAACCAGTCCAAAGCGAGTCCTTCAAACGTGGTCACCATTAATTTGGCGGTGAATTCCGCCGAGTGAGCATACAAGTTCATTATATTCGTGAAGCTAAAAATATAGTCATCTGGATCAGTGGTTCCGTCGTATCTGGGTAGTCTACCCGGGACCTGTCCGATTGACTGTGCCTCTTTTATTTCTCTTCAGAAGGGAGAACAGGCCGCAAGGCTCTCCTGGAGTTCCGTGGTTCGGGCCCACGGGTTTTGAACAGATCGTAGGCGTTGTTCAAGTCGTTCCTGTACCATCCTTTCGATTTCTCTTTCCGAGAACCGCATTGTTCGTGGTCGATCTGGGATTGCATCATCTATGTCATCCTCGATAGGGATTATTGTACGTTCCTTGGACCCGCTGCGTCCCGGCTGTGGTTTTCTTTGACCTGGTTTCCTTCGGGGATGGTTATCGGAGGGTTTTGAATTGCCCTGCGGGGGACTGTGTAGCGAGGGCCGCTCGCTTGCCGGGCTGTCAGCTTGTTGAGAGATTTGATCGTTTTGCCTTGGCGTTCTTTGAGTGGGATTTGCCCTAGCAGTTCTAACGTTTCGAGGAACTTGTTCGAGTACGAGTAATTCCTCTGGGGAGAGTGATTTAACGAGCATAGCAATCTGTCGCAATTTCTCCTGAGCGTCTGGGAGAGGAACGGGGATCGCAGGGACTTCTGGTTCTTCCGGTATTGTACCGGGAAGATTTCCTTGGGGTTCCTGCTGATGAGGAAGAGGCCCCTGCAAATTCTCGTTGGTTTCATGGGCGTTATTATCATTATTGTCATGTGGATCTTCAGATGTGTTATGACCGGTAGTTGTGTTACTTCTTGCTCCAATACGAGTGCTTTTCCTTGGACGAGCCATATGTCGATCGAATAATTAACCTAGCCCCACGGTGGGCGCCAACTGATTTAATCGATTTTCGTCGGGTTAATTATATCAGTGAATATGTGATATTGGGGATTCTCAATATATATAATATAAAGGGCTCTGTTACTTTATTCAGGATGGATCGATCTCAAGGAAGAACAAAGAGATGGAACAATCAGTATAAAAGACTAAAACAATGAATGTGATAGTATAGCAAAAGCTTTTCTATTCAATAATCTCAGATTGTTTAGAGTACAGGCGTAAGCTGTGTATGTTAAAGGTGTCTGTAATACAATGATAAACTAGGTATTTATATCATACTAAACCTAGCTTTACAAGGAAACATAGTTCTAATAGGACTCGGCCCATTTGTTCTTCTTGAGTCCGGATTGTAGCTTGGTCGTTGAGGAGGATCGTGTTCTACCGGGTCGATAGATGTTTCCGAATGGGTTTGTCTTGGTCGAACCGATTCCATAATCCTTGATCGATCTGGAGATTATAAGGGATGCGAAATAGCCCCCATCATCTTCACTTAATGAAAACTTGAGTTTTAAAAAGAGAGAGGGGAAAGAGATAACACATTAGAAATAGAATTTTCGAATTTTCACAACCCAGTCTCGGTTTTTCGAACATTATGTCTTCTTCCACCGTTGGATCATGCCCAAATTTGCGTGATGGTTATACACACATGGGGCTACATATTGACCGTTCGGATCGTCGATTGGATCTCCCGGAGTGAATCGGGAGTCATTAGAAGTTTGCAAAAATAAGGATTTGAGGGCTTTTGTTATGAACCACCACCGGAGCGGCCACCACTGCCACCGGAGCCACCACCTACACCTTCGCAGGTCTGGCAATGAAGAGAGTTTTATCCCCTTTGTTGCTTTGGGTGAAAAGACATCTATGCATGTGTTCTTTCATCTTTGTGATATTACTTTCTTCTCTTTAAAGTATATATTGAAGAAGTTTAGTTTATTCTTGTAGCTTTTGTGATAAATTGTTGAGTTCATATTTAATATTATATATTTAATGTGGCTTGCGTAGATTTTGTTTAAATACTGCTTATATGTTTGGATCTTGATTTATTTTTCTAAAAAGGTTATTGTTCATAATTTTTGAAACTTTGGGGGGTATTTTTGAAAGATTTTAAAAGTTCAAGGGTTAGGGATGCGAAATTTTTGGGAGTATAGTGGACTGAAAATATATATTTTTGTTTGATATTTGATTAGGCTTACTTGAAAAGCATTTGTTTTAAAGTTTGTTTCGATATTTTGCAAAATGAGAGTTTTTGAAACATTTGGGGTTATTTTTGTAAATCTGAAAATAAGGGGGTAAAGGTGTTGTTTTGTCGCTGTTTTTACATAGTTACTTTTACAAACTTTTGATTAATTAAATTGATATAGTGATTTGTTCACTTTTGTTTTAAGATTGAAATTTGTAAATTTTACCGAAGAAAATTATGATCAAAGAAATTTTTGTTTCTCATTGTTAGTTGGTGAAAAGTATTAAAACTTATTTTTAATCTCGGTTTTATAGTGAAAATTATGCTTTATTATTTTTAAATACTTCTTAAATGCGTGGATCTTAAATTATTCTTCAAGAAAATTGGTTTGATTAAGTTTTCAAAACTATGAGGGTGTTTTTGAAAAGTTTTAAACTTGTGGGGTTTTTAAAGCTTTGATTTTTGAAGTAAAAAGATACTTAATACTTTTATTTGATTTTCGATATGGGTTTAGTTAAAAATCTTTTGATTTAAAGTTTGTTGCCAATTTTTCGGAAAAATGGATGTTTATAAAAGTTTAGGGGTTGTTTTGTAAATCTGGAAAAGAAAAGGAAAATTTTGCTGTTTTGGCGCTGTTTTATGAAATTAGAATTTTGAGTATTGAAAATAATAACTTTTAAGTGGAGTTGATGTCGTAAATTTTAAACACTTTTGTGCGATGTGTTAGTTTATGAAATCCTTGTGTAGGATTTTCATTAGTTATGTTTTAGTAAGGTTGTTAGATACATTCTAAGTCGTATACGTACTTGCTCAGGTTTTGGATACGCTTCATTTGTGGAGTATTAGTAGATCGAGTCTAAGCATGTGTTATATTATAATTTCTCTTGCATGTTGTCACAAATAGATTGGACTTGTTATGTCGACATTACTCGCATGAAATCCTAAGTATATCATGATAGGATAGTGCCCAACAAGCCAGTTCAATAAGCTTGTAATAGGTCTATTCTGTATGAGACAATTTTTGTGTTGGTCCCAAGTGGTCAGATGAGGTCTAGAGAGGGGGGGGGGTGAATAGACCTCTGAAACTTTTTAACCAAATTTTAAACTTCAAAACTGTTGTTCAAACTTAAACAGACTAAGCTGTTATCGAAGAGTAAGTTTACAAGGCTGATCGCGAACAAATCTTTGAACAACTTTGTTGACCACTAATATGATAATTACTTAGTTGATTTTTGTTAAAATCAGTTTCAATACTAGAGTACTTGCAGCGGATTTTCAAAGTGTTTTTCACAAGTAAACTTAGTAGTTTGAAAATTTTGTCCCCAGTTTTGTAAACTCCTTTAAATTAATTTTCAAACAGTTTTATAAAGTGTTTTATGCAGATTTGAAAATATGCAGAAAAACTTATGCAGAAATAAACACCAGAATTTTTATAGTGGTTATATGGATTGAAATCCTTTAGTCACTCTTCCAAGTCACTTAGATCTTGTGTTATACTATAAACACACAGTTTACAATATACTCTGCTTGTGCTTCACAACAAATGATCAGCCACAAGTTCGCAATAGGAAATCACAAAGAAACTCCTATTCTCTTAAGTAATATCACTCACTAAGATGGATATCTACTCCTCACAACTCTTTTCTCTTACAGATTCACTCAGAAAATGTTTTCTTGAACTTCAACGGCTTCTGTCAACAAATGACGTTCAGCAGACGAGTGAGCTGTTCTTGAGCTTTTGAGACTTAGAAAATATTTTGGCTTTGAATTCAATCTCTCAGAAGTTGGGTCTAGTTCTTCCTTCGTCTCTTCAGCTATTTATAGTCACTCTTTGAATTATGTCCGTTGAAGAGAGACAAAATTCAAATCTCTTGATTTCTGGTCCTTAAAATCCGCGAACGGCTCTCTGCACAGTGACAGTACTGCGAACTGTACTTTCTGTCAGGCAGCATTAAATGCATCGAGCTGATACGAGGTCTTTCTTCAATCATTTGTCTTTAATAACCTTGTACTTGAACATTTATTACTTCCAGGGGCATTTATTAACGTTGGGTAGACTTCTTGATCCTTTCCACTTGGCTGATCGAAAGTGCAAGTCTGATGATGAACAGAGCTGATCCCAAACTTGAACAAATCGGATTTGAGTCGGCTGATCTTCACCAGTCTGATTTCTTTCCTTCAGCAGATCAGTTGTCTTCTGGACCTTGAATCTTTGACCCTTCTGATAGACTTCTTAATTGCTCAAAATTCTTCTAAGGGATTTTACAACTAAGTTTTCCATACTTAGCTGATCTTAGGATTTGGAAATCATCAAAACCACCCTTTACTAATTGACTTCAGTGCTTTTCATCTTCGTCCTTATCCAACACTTTGATTTTATAATAATACGCACGTTTATTTATATGTGTATAAGGATAAGCAATGGCCAACTTCATCTCTCGTGAATACATTTAAGCGATTGGATGAAATCCTTAGATTACATTTGACTATGGGACGATTCACTTTAGTACTGAGTGCAATCATGAAACAGTCTCTAAGGTCGTAATCTTAAAACTGTTCCAAGTCATAGATTCCGAACAAGACGGGGTATCGTAGGAATCGCCAAGACTTGTACGAGTATGCATGATTCACATGGAGTGAATTTGTAGCGTTTCATGAGCAAGGCATTTGAGGCCAGTGCATATGAGTAGGTGGTTCAATGGAGGATTGAACGCATCGAACGACCCGAACAGAGAAACCCATTGTGGAAGCGCATGACGCATATCGGTGATGGGATGTTTCTCAAGGCTTATAATAGTGTACGATTTAGTCCTTTGACTTGAGGTGCTAGGGCGAATTCGGTGCATGAATGTGCTTACTTAGATCTAGGTATAGATCACTTAGCCTGATCACAACATGCCTAGGTTGGGTGCGTATAGTTGTGTACGCGAGTGGTTAGTACCAATATGGAATCTACCGACTCATCGTAATGGATGAGAGAATTTCCTATACGATTCTTAGATAATATATCCGAGGAATCTGCCGCTGCAGTCGGTGATGGATTTGGAAAGGGGTTTCCAAATTTAGCAGTCACACTGGAATATTATCCCGAATTAGAAAGTATAGTTATCGAGACAAATTTAGAGGTGCCGATCAATTCACACACCCTAAGTCTTGATCGGGAATATTAATCGATAGAAGGAACGTATGTACATGGCAATTATAAGAGAGACGAGGTTCACAAATATCAATTCACCTGAAGTTGGGCTTCATGGGCTTGTGGCTAGACATCGACCATGAAGTGTGGGTACTCCTGAGTTAATAGAGGATTTGATTCTAGGAGTGGTCAATTAAAGGTTGTTTAATTGACCGGAGCAATTTATTGTTCATAAATTAAATCACGAGGAATTCGTGGGCCTACTGCCAATTGATGGTGAACCCAGAGGACTACACACAATACAATTGGACGGTGACTGTTATGAAAGGATATAAAAGGAATCAATTAATTTAGAGGTAATTAAATCAATTAAATGAATTCAAGTGTTAATTTAAGTGGGAGATTAATTAATTAGTTGATTTAATTAACTAATATAATTTATTGAATTGCTAATTAATTAATTAAAGGAAATATTAATTTATTAATATGGATTGGGTTTTTTAATTAAAGTAGTTAATTGAAGCAAGGCTTGCAAGACATGGGCCTTTAATCAAAAGCCCATGATAAGTCTTGCAAACCTAGGTCAGTAGAAGACTTATAAATAGAGTTCTACCAGAGCTAAAAAAAAAAACAAAAAACACCCTAGCACAAAACCCTAAGTCTTCTCTGCCCTAGTAGCCGCCGCCACCAATAGCCGCCGCCTCCTGCTAGCCGTGAGCTGCTATAGTGCCGCCGTGAGTTCTCCCTCATTCCTCCATGCTGGATCTTGCCCTGCAAAGTAGATCTGCACAGTCCTACATTAACAAACCTCTTAGATCTAGTTCTTAGCCTAAGACTAAGAGGTGTTACCAGAATCCTGTTGGTGTGGACTAAACTCTGGAGGTGAGACATTTGGATCACTCCCGTGAACCAGAATCAGAATCAGAGTTGGAGGTTGCCACCACCTAGCCTGTGGTCAGGTAAAAATCGAAACCCCCTTGTTTTAATACAGTGTGTGTTTTGTTTCATTCTTTCGTATACATAATATGGAGATCTAATATATGGGACCTTGGGTGCTTCAAATTTTTTTAAAATTCCGCACTTTTGTTGTTCTAACAATCGAGGCAACCCAACAGTGGTATCAGTGCCAACTCCATACTTATTATACGAAAAGCCTGAACATAATGTGTGTTCATCGTATATGTTTAATTATGTATATGTAAACACGTGATAATTATGTTCTGTAAATTGATTCTTGCTTGTTATGACTAGATCTATGATTGGGTAAAACTGCTTTTTCAGATCTGTGGCGAATTTATAGTTTTTGAAAACTTCAGGACTTTTGTGCAATAAAATCGCATATTATGGTTTTAAAGGGCTAAAAATTCGAATTTTTAGAATCTGGAAATTTCAAAAATACTGGACTGTTTTGCAAATCTGGTCGCATAGCTTTTTGGGGTCATTTTTTAATTTCCAAAAGTTTGGGGACTGTTTTGCAATTACCGAATCTTCAGGGGTCTGTTTGAAAAATTGAAAATTTTCAGAATTCAAAATTTAATTTTCTGGTCTGCTGCCCGAATCTGTTCTGGGGTGTTTTTGTAACTTTTTAAAAGTTTTGGGGTCAAAGTGCTATTTTCGAAAGTTGACGGGCCAAAAATGCTATTTTCAAAAGTTGAAAAACACAATCTGAATTTTGAGCAGAAAATTTATTTTTTTTACCCGAATATTTATTTTGTCATAATTAGTAATGACTAAAAGGTAAGAATCATAGGAAGTTAGTTTTAAAAGGTTGTTTTAAAATTAAGAAAGATAGGTAAATGATGTTTGCATGTTTCCTGCTCTACGTGAACTGTTTACGTGGTTTTCGATCGAGCCGAGCCTTGACCTTAGGGTAGATGTGATTGGTTTAATTTAATGTTTGGTTTTTTATTGGGCCTGCGAGCCTATTATATTTTGGGCCAATTTGAGCCATTGTAATAGAATAGGGCTTTACTGCTTTCCTAGATTAGGATGGAGGCCCGTTTACAAGCAAGGTGGGAGCCCAAGAAGATATGAAGGCCATGTATGTGTGGTACATTGTGTAATAGCATAGGCCTGTTTGCAAACCCTTTAGATTGACCAATAGGGCCAACATCATTGACTCGATGATGGTCTGCATAGGAGGCTCCCGATCGAAAACATATTGTGGTAGTATGCATGCTAGGATTGTATGGCTTTTATTTATTTGTCGATTTATATTTAGCTTGTATGAGATGCGCGCTAGAATCTAGATCGTAATAAAAGATAAAGCATAATTGAATCGGTGAGATCTCGAGGAGAGTTAGTATAACTTTCAAACCCGAAATTCCCCTCTCGAATTTAATATTAAGTCTATTAGGTACATTTAAAATGAAGTTTTAAAGATCCAAGCCTTCCATCAATAGGAACTAGTGTATGTTGTCTACTTATTGACAGAGGTGATCCAGAGTCTGGCACCCGAGTCAATGAAAGGGACAATACACAAAACTCCTTGACTCTTGTTTTTAACTAAACTCGACAAGGGTAAGGACTGGTCTGGATGTGAAGATCGACCGATAACTAGTTACGGAGAATTCACGACCGGGCCCGTTGCTCATCATGATTGATGGGTTCTACTTAACGATTAGTAGCATTTATGATGTAGCAGTGCTAGATAAATGTGAAAACCGAGGCAAAATAGCTTGAAGGTTGTGAGGTGCCACAATTGGTAAAAGTATACCTACCTGGAGAATTAATTGTATGGCCACGAGTCGTGGGTACAATTAATTGCTGCTGGGACGTCAAGACCTGCTAGGAATTAAATTTCCCGAGCAATCAAAGGGGTGATTGTTTCAATAATATAGTGGGAGAACTTTTTCGAAAACAAGACCAAAATTTGATAATGATAAGTATTAGACATAAGATCAGTTAGCTAAACGTTGTCTTCTTTCCGTTTGTAGATATTATGTACAATGTCTAAGAATCCATTATCTGTTATCCTCGACGCAAACAAGTTGAATGGCTCAAACTTTGTCGACTGGCTAAGAAATCTTAGAATTGTCCTCGACTCCGAGTGACGAAGTTATGTGCTCGACACACCTATGCATGCTGCACCCGCAGCACGAGCTAATGAGGCACAACGAACCGCCCATTCTAAAAGGGTTGATGATGATCTTCAGGTTCGCCGCCTCATGCTAGCCTCGATGTCGAATGAACTGCAGAAACAACATGCTGAAATACCGCTTGCTAGAGATATACTTCTCCATCTCCAGCAGATGTTTGGAGAAAGGTCTCGCACCGAAAGGTTTGCGACCACTAAGGAGATGTTTCATCTCAAGATGGCTGAAGGAAGCAGTGTCAAGGATCACTGTCTGCGTTTCATCAACCTGGTTGAAAAACTGGGGCGATTGGATGTAGATTTGCACGCTGATCTTAGCACTGACCTCCTCCTCCATACGCTGCCCCGTTCTTTTGACCAGTTCGTGTTGAACTTCAACATGGAGGATAGAACCCTCGCTCTTCACGAATTGACCAATTTGTTGGTAACGGCGGAAGCGACTCTCAAGAAAGAGAAGCCGGTAATGATTGCACACCAATCGAAGGCTGCAAAGCCCAAGAGAGGTAAGAAGAAGAAGAAGGTGTTCTCTTCTAAGGCAGTCACAAAGGTGGTAAAAAAGAAGCGCAAAAGCCCAGAAGATGAATGCTTCCACTGCAAGAAAGCAGGGCACTGGAAAAGGAACTGCCCAGACTACCTAAAGATGAAACTGGTAGCCAAAGGTATTTTCTTGGTTGAAGTTAATATTTCTATTAACTGTGCATCGTGGGTGTTAGACACCGCAACAGGTTCTCATATCTGCAATGATTTGCAGGTGATGGGAGCAGTAAGATACCTGAAGCCCGGGGATAGAATCCTGCGTTTTGGAAACGGAGCTAGGATCGCCGCTGAGGCTATAGGAGACGTGGAATTAATCTTAGGGAATTTTACTTTGGTTTTAAGAGACTGTTTGTACGTACCAACAATTATTAAGAACATCATTTCTATACCTATGTTAGATATTGATGGTTTTAATTTTTCCATTGAAAATGGAGCTTTTTGCATATTTAAAGGTGGTTTAATGTATGCTCGTGGTACTTTGATAGATGGTCTGTATTCCCTAGAACCTATAAATTCCAACGTCATGCACATTCAATCTAGAAAAAGGAAATATGATAATCAAACTCCACAACTTTGGCACGCTAGACTTGGACATATTTCAAAGAGTAGGATTCAAAAGCTGGTTTAAGGCTCTTGAAATAAAGAACTTGGATGAACTCCCAACTTGCGAATCTTGTCTCAAAGGAAAGATGACCAAGTCACCCTTCACAAGGAATCCCGAGCGAACCAAGCAAACATTGGATTTAATCCATACTGACGTTTGTGGACCATTGAGTGTCAATGCGAGAGGAGGATTCTCGTACTTCGTAACATTCACCGACGATTTTAGTCATTATGGATATATGTATCTTATGAAACACAAATCCGAAACTTTTGAGAAATTCAAAGAGTTTCGAATGGAAGTAGAGAACCAACTTAGGCATAGTATTAAAGCACTTCGTTCTGACAGAGGTGGTGAGTACTTAAGCCAAGAATTCCTCGATTATCTGAAAGAGAATGGAATTCTCGCACAGCGAACTCCCCCTAGGACGCCCCAACTCAATGGAGTGTCTAAGCGGAGGAACCGAACTTTGTTAGACATGGTTCGTTCCATGATGAGCTTCGCTAATCTCCCCTTTTTGTTTTGGGGCCTAGCCCTATTAACTGCCTCGAAGATACTAAACATAGTACCTTCGAAGTCAGTGCCAACAACGCCGCACCAAGTATGGTATGGTAAAGCACCCGTGTATTCGTATTTACGAGTATAGGGATCTCCAGCGTATGTAAAGAACAAGAAGGGAGATAAGCTAGATAGTAGATCTAGTTTGTGCAAATTTGTGGGGTATCCAAAGGAATCCATTGGATACCTGTTCTTCGATCCTAAAGAACGTAACACGTTCGTATCTAGGAACGCCCACTTCTTGGAAGAGGATTTCCTCACCAATCGAAATGGGGCAATCGTAGAACTTGATGAAGTCCAGGAATCGGACCCATCCCCACAAACAGTGGGAGCTGAACCAGAATTTACTGAACCTACTAGTACACCTACTCTTCGAGGGTCTGATCGAATTCGTAAGGAGCCAGAGCAATTTGGTTTCATTCACGAAAACGAGAAAGTGGAAAGTGATCCAAGGACCTATCAAGAAGCGATGTCAGACATAGACTCGGGTGCGTGGCTCGAAGCCATGCAATCCGAAATGGATTCCATGCATTCCAACAAGGTTTGGACCTTGGTCGATCCACCTGAGGGAACTATCCTTGTAGGATGCAAATGGATCTTCAAGCGCAAGCTTGGAATGAATGGAGAGGTATTAAATCATAAAGCTCGCTTATTGGCGAAAGGGTATTCTCAAAGGCCTGGAATAGACTATGAGGAAATCTTCTCTCCCGTGGCGATGTCGAAATCCATTCGGATACTGCTTGCCATTGCCACGTGGCATGATTACGAAATATGGCAAATGGACGTAAAGACCGCCTTTCTCAATGGAGACATTGACAAGGAGATCTTTATGCAACAACCTGAAGGTTTTGCGTCCAAAGGAAGTGAGCACAAACTGTGTAAACTTCAAAGGTCAATCTATGGCCTCAAACAGGCATCCCGAACCTGCAACATACGATTTGATGAGACAGTCAAAGCATTTGGCTTCATAAAAAACGTATATGAACCTTGTGTGTACAAGAAGAATAGTGGGAGTTTGATACAATTCATTGTTTTGTACGTCGATGACATTTTGTTAATCGGAGACGATATCAAGATGTTAGCGCAGAGAAAAGCGTGGTTATCCGCGCAGTTCTCCATGAAAGATATGGGAGACGCATCTTACGTATTGGGAATACGTATCTATAGGGATAGATCGAAGAAGATGATAGGACTCTCCCAATCTCAGTACATCAACATAATTTCGAAGAGAGTCAAAATGGAAGAATCCAAGAGAGGATCGCTTCCAATGAGACATGGCATCTCTCTTTCTAAGTCAATGTGCCCTACAACCGACGAAGAAAAGACAAGAATGTCTCTCATACCTTATGCCTCTGCTATAGAGCACATTATGTATGCAATGTTGTGTACTCGACCAGACATAGCACACGCTCTAAGTGTAACGAGCCGCTATCAGTCAAATCCAGGTGAAGAACACTGGACTGCCGTAAAAGCAATCCTAAAGTACCTGCGAAGGACTAAGGATATGTTTTTGGTCTACGGTGGTAGTGGAGAACTGAAACTTGAAGGATTCAGTGATTCGAGTTTCCAGTATGACGTGGATGACTTCAAATCCAACTCTGGATACATATTCCGCATCAATGGTGGAGCGGTCAGTTGGAAAAGCTGTAAACAGTCTACCACTGCCGACTCAACCACAGAAGCAGAATATATTGCAGCATCAGATGCAGCAAAGGAAAGTGTATGGATGAAAAACTTGATCCATGAACTGGATGTTGTTCCTAGCATTGCTGAACCTGTAGTAGTCTTCTGTGACAACAACGGGGCAATAGCTCAAGCGAAGGAGCCGAGATCACACCATCAATCCAAACACGTACAGAGGAAATACCACGTGATCAGGGAGATCATTGGTAGAGGAGACATGCACATGGAGAATGTCAAATCAGAAGACAACATGGCTGACCCACTAACTAAGCCACTTTCACAAAAGGCGTTCGATAGTCATCTAGAGAAGATGGGTCTTAGAAACATCGGTGAATGGCTTTAGGGCAAGTGGGAGATTGATAGGATAGTGCCCAGCAAGCCAGTTCAATAAGCTTGTAATAGGTCTATTCTGTATGAGACAATCTTTGATTTTATAATAATACGCACGTTTATTTATATGTGTATAAGGATAAGCAATGGCCAACTTCATCTCTCGCGAATACATTTAAGCGATTGGATGAAATCCTTAGATTACATTTTACTATGGGACGATTAACTTCAGTACTGAGTGCAATCATGAAACAGTCTCTAAGGTCGTAATCTTAAAACTATTCCAAGTCATAGATTCCGAACGAGATGGGGTATCGTAGGAATCGCCAAGACTTGTACGAGTATGCATGATTAACATGGAGTGAATTTGTAGCGTTTCATGAGCAAGGCATTTGAGGCCAGTGCATATGAGTAGGTGGTTCAATGGAGGATTGAACGCATCAATCGACCCGAACAGAGAAACCCATTGTGGAAGCGCGTGACGCATATCGGTGATGGGATGTTTCTCAAGGCTTATAATAGTGTACGATTTAGTCCTTTGACTTGAGGTGCTAGGGCGAATTCGGTCCATGAATGTGCGTACTTAGATCTAGTTATAGATCACTTAGCCTGATCATAACATGCCTAGGTTGGGTGCGTATAGTTGTGTACGCGAGTGGTTAGTACCAATATGGAATCTACCGACTCATCGTAATGGATGAGAGAATTTCCTCTACGATTCATAGATAATATATCCGAGGAATCTGCGGCCGCAGTCGGTGACGGATTTGGAAAGGGGTTTCCAAATTTAGCAGACACACTGGAATATTATCCCGAATTAGAAAGTATAGTTATCGAGACAAATTTAGAGGTGCCGATCAATTCACACACCCTAAGTCTTGATCAGAAATATTAGTCGATAGAAGGACCGTATGTACATGGCAATTATAAGAGAGACGAGATTCACAAATATCAATTCACCTGAAGTTGGGCTTCATGGGCTTGTGGCTAGACATCGACCATGAAGTGTGGGTACTCCTGAGTTAATAGAGGATTTGATTCTAGGAGTGGTCAATTAAAGGTTGTTTAATTGACCGGAACAATTTATTGTTCATAAATTAAATCACGAGGAATTCGTGGGCCTGCTGCCAATTGATGGTGAACCCAGAGGGTCACACACAATACAATTGGACGGTGACTGTTATGAAAGGATATAAAAGGAATTAATTGATTTAAAGGTAATTAAATCAATTAAATGAAATAAAGTGTTAATTGAAGTGGGAGATTAATTAATTGGTTGATTTAATTAATTAATATAATTAATTGAATTGCTAATTAATTAATTAAATGAAATATTAATTTATTAATATGGATTGGATTTTTTAATTAAAGTAGTTAATTAAAGCAAGGCTTGCAAGACATGGGCCTTTAATCAAAAGCCCATGAGAAGTCTTACAAACCTAGGTCAAGTGGAAGACTTATAAATAGAGTTCTACCAGAGCTCAAAAAAAAAAAAAACACCCTAGCACAAAACCCTAAGTCTTCTCTGCCCTAGTAGCCGCCGACCCAAACCCTGCGCCGCCACCAATAGCCGCCTCCTCCTACTAGCCGTGAGCTGCTATAGTGCCGCCGTGAGTTCTCCCTCGTTCCTCCGTGCTAGATCTTGCCCTGCCAAGTAAATATGCACAGTCCTACATTAACAAACCTCTTAGATCTAGTTCTTAGCCTAAGACTAGGAGGTGTTGCCAGAATCCAGTTGGTGTGGACTAAACTCTGGAGGTTGCCACCACCTAGCCTGTGGTCAGGTAAAAATCGAAACCCCCTTGTTTTAATACATTGTGTGTTTTGTTTCATGCTTTCGTATACATAATATGGAGATCTAATATAGGGGACCTTGGGTGCTTCGAAATTTTTTAAAATTCCGCACTTTTGTTGTTCTGACAATCGAGGCAACCCAACATATCAACATGATAATCCAATACATGCTACATCCGAATCTACTAGTTGCAAATATATTTTACTAAACTATCATGACACCTAAAATTTGCATCTTATAAGTTGTTAAATGTTGATAATATGTTATATATGTTTGATATGCTATGTTTCCATTTGTCTAAGATTATGTGTTTCCGTTTGTTTCCGGTTTTGTGTGGGCCCTATTTGTTTGGTATATGGACCCGATGGCAACTTGGCCGGCAAGAGCTGGCAGGATTGTTACGGTTACCCATAGGCCTGGCCTTTCAACCCAAGTGGGGAGGAACACTTGGGGAGTAAGGATGAACTCCGACAAAGACATGTCGATGCATTTCAGATAGTAAGGTCGCTCCTTACTTGGTGAGTTTGGATGGATATCAGACTGAGGATGGAAGGTAAGTGGAGGGCGGCATCAACAATTCTTGGTTATGTGAATTCCGTGTTTCTTCCGTCTTGAATATATGTTTATTTGCTTGATAACATGATTATGTTATATAATATGTTGCATTCACACATCACCATGCAAATTCGCACATAGCCTCACTAAGTTGGACGATCAACTTATGCGTTCTATGTTTCACTCTTTTCAGTTTCAGGCGTTCTGAAAATAATAGTCGGGTTGCGGTTAGGTCATCACGGTTGCGGTCCCACCCTAGTATTCGGGAGAGTAGTAATATTTTGTGGGTGATTTATGCTCTTTTTCGATTTTGTTTAAAACATTGCTTAGACAATTTGATTCGTTAAAGATGATTTATATTTTCGCAAAAGAGACAAGATTTTCATAAATTACCTAGTTATCTCTCTCGGTTGAGTTTGTTCAAGTATTTTGAGATGTTGTGATTAAACGCTTCCGCTTTAAAACCTTTAATTTATTGTTTCTTAAGAAAAAAAATTCGATAATTTTAACTCTTTTTCAAAATAATAATAACTTTTTGACCGTTATCCGACGGACCCGCGGAGCTTGGCCGTGACAAATAAAATGTTTTAATCGACCAATTTATTTATCGAGGATCGATCTTGACATGTCTAATCATTTCGATCTCGTTTATCACCTGTCGTCGAGGGGTTTTATCGACCCCCACTATTGCCGTTCCATATACTAGCATTCAATGCGGGAAGTTGATAAGTTTATTTTTCCTCCGTTGATTTATTTTTCTCCTATCCGTAGGATTAACTTCTTCTTCCTTATAAATAGGTAACAACTCATTCACCACTTCTATCCGTACAGCATGGAGAGTTCCGTTTCCTCTGATTTTATTTTTCCAAGTGATCCCATAATCTTAAAAAAAAAGCACATTATCATGATCATTCTTGTCACGATTACTCAATCTTCATCATGCCTAGTGCTGACGAGTCCCATTAATGCCCTACCTAGTACTGACATGTCCCATGTGGACCTCTGCTTAGTCTTCAAAGGATTGAGGTCCGTGGTCTTTGATCAGCACATGGAGGGTTCGGATCTACCTAGCATCCTCGTTCTTGGATGTTACCTCCGGAGTGCCTCCTCGTCGGGGTGTGCTGGTAGATTTTCACTTTCACGATGGTCCGTGCGGGACCTTGCTTCGGACGAACAACTGCAACAAGCTGTCAAGCGAGGTCACGTTTCGGTCGAATAACCGCTACAAGCTATCAGGCTTTTTAGAGGTTTTCTGATCGATAGGGGTATAGATCTTCTGAGCCTGGCCATCGAACCAAAGAAGTCGACCATCCTGAGCAGCATGCTTCTTAGGTGGTTGAAGAAGAATGTCGAGGTACTAGGGAGGAGATTGATGTTTCCGTGGACATTGTCGTGAAAGGTTCCAACCTATTGAATAGGGTTTTCCATTTTTATATTGTAACAATCTGTAAAGCGAAAGATGTATTTGTATATAATGAATTCAATAAGACTTTGATTTTCTTCTTATTCTTTGCATATGATTCACTCTTACTTGTATATAATGAATTCAATAAGACTTTGATTTTCTTCTTATTCTTTGCAAATGATTCACTCTTACTTGTATCGAGTATCTTTACATTATGATTTGATTATTAAATCAACCAATTTGTTTGAGTGTTTTCCCGACCTGACCGGTTTACTCAATTTGGACTTAGATTTTATACCAATAGGTGGTTTTAACCTTTTTGTAATTTGGAAATCGCTGAGTGTTTACCGACCCAATCAGTTTTACTCAATCTAGACTTAAGTTTTTTACCAATAGTTGGTTTTAACCTTTTTAACTTGTAATTTGGAGATCGCTGAATGTTTACTGACCCGATCGGTTTTACTCAATTTAGACTTAGGTTTTTTTACCAATAGTTGGTTTTAACCTTTTTAACTTGTAATTTGGAGATCGCTGAGTGTTTACCGACCCGATTGGTTTTAATCAATTTGGACTTAGATTTTATACCAATAGGTGGTTTTAACATTTTTGTAATTTGGAGATCGCTGAGTGTTAACCGACCCAATCGGTTTTACTCAATTTAGACTTAGGTTTTTTTCCAATAGTTGGTTTTAACCTTTTTAACATGTAATTTGGAGATCGTTGAATGTTTACCGACCCGATCGGTGTTACTCAATTTAGACTTAGGTTTTTACCAATAGTTGGTTTTAACCTTTTTAACTTGTAATTTGGAGATCGCTGAGTGTTACCGACCCGATCGGTTTTACTCAATTTAGACTTAGCTTTTTTACCAATAGTTGGTTTTAACCTTTTTATTGTCTAATATTTGTAGATCGACGAGTGTTTACCGACCCAATCGGTTTTACTCAGTCAATACTTAGGTTTTTTACCAATCATTGGTTTTTAACCTCTTTATTGTTCGATATTTGTAGATCGACGAGTGTTTACCGACCCAATCGGTTTTACTCAGTCAATACTTAGGTTTTTTACCAATTATTGGTTTTTTACCACTTTTTTGTTCGATATTTGTAGATCGACGAGTGTTTACCGACCCAATCGGTTTTATTCAGTCAATTCTTAGGTTTTTTACCAACTATTGGTTTTTAACCTCTTTAAGCACAAACGGCTATTTCCATAAAAACTAATCATAATATTGAACGATAACTTGATGAATCAAGCAAAAGCTTTTATTACAGTAAACTATATCGAATGTCTCACTAATGGAAATAAAAGATAATTATTATGTAATAATTAAACAAAAATAAAAAATTAACTTTGACGAGTTGTTTCATCAGCGTCGATATATCTTCTTAGGTTGACAGCATTCCAAGTCCTAGGTAAGGGTGTTCCATCTATGTGTGCAATTTTGTATTAACCCTTTTTTCCTACACCAACAACGATGTAAGGTCTGGTCCAATTTTGTTGCAATTTTCCAACATGTCTGGATACCTCCACCTTCTTCAGTACTAAGTCCCATTCCTTAAAGGTTCGTATACGTACCGTTTGATTGTAAGCTTTTTCCATGTTGGATTTGGTGACTTGTAAGCGTACTGCGGCTTTTTCTCTTAATGCTTCACTTAGATCGACGTCGTCCTTTCTAGTCATTTCATTTTCCTCGCTATCGTACATCTCAACCCTCGGGCTAGGGACCAAAGCTTCGACTGGAATAACAGCCTCTGAACCATAAACTAAACTGAAAGGGGTCTCACCGGTTGAGGCTTTAACAGTTGTCCGATTGGCCCAAAGTACTCCAGAAAGCTCATCCAACCATTTTCCCTTTGCTGCCCCCAATCTTTTTTCTAGGGACTTAGATATTTCACGGTTAGCTACTTCTGTTTAGCCATTTGCCCTTGGGTGTCCCACTGAGGTAAAGTTCTGTTGAATCCCAAATTTTGAGCACCAGTCCAATACTTGTTTTCTTGCGAACTGAGTTCCATAATCGGAGATTAAAACTCGGGGAATGCCAAATCGACATACTATAAATTTCCACAAGAAATTAATAACTTGGAATTGTGTAATTCGTGCTAGCGCAATACATTTGATCCATTTGCTGAAATATTCCACCGCAACTAAAACATAGCTTTTCTTCGATCTGGCTACTGGGAAAGGTCCCACAATGTCTATTCCCCATTGATCAAAAGGCCAACATACAGGTATGGTGTGAAGGCCCGGCTTCGCGGGTCCGTCGGATAACGGTCGAAAAATTGTTGTTATTTTGAAAAAGCGTTAAAAATATCGAAGCCCTTTTTTTTTTTTTTTAAGAAACAATAGATTAAAATCCAAAATTAAAGGTTTTAAAGTGGAAGCGGTTTAAAACGAAATAAGAACAATTCTGATTACTAAGTTCAAAGCGGAAGTAATTAAAATAAATTTTAACGCGGAAGCGGTTTAAAACGAAATAAAAACGAAATAAGAATAATTTAAATAACTAAGTTTTTTTTTTACGAACAAATAAAATCAATTTTCATAGTAGAATTTTAAAGCGAAAACATTTAATCACAACATATCAAAATATTTGAACAAAATCAACCGAGAGAGATAACTAAGTAATTTATGAAAATCTTGTCACTTTTGCGAAAATATAAATCATCTTTAACGAATCAAATAGTCTAAGCAAGGTTTAAAATAAAATCGAAAAAAGCATAAATCAACCACAAAATATTACTACTCTCCCGAATACTAGGGTGGGACCGCAACCGTGATGACCTAACCGCAACCCGACTATTATTTCCAGAACGCCTGAAACTGAAAAGAGTGAAACATAGAACGCATAAGTTGATCGTCCAACTTAGTAAGGCTATGTGCGAATTTGCATGGTGATGTGTGAATGCAACATATTATATAACATAAGCATGTTATCAAACAAATAAACATATATTCAAGACGGAAGAAATACGGAATTCACATAACCAAGGATTTGCTGATGCCGTCCTCCACTACCCTCCATCCTCAGTCTGATGTCCATCCAAACTCACCAAGTAAGGAGCGACCTTACTATCTGAAATGCATCGACATGTCTTTGTCGGAGTTCGTCCTTACTCCCCAAGTGTTCATCCCCACTTGGATTGTAAGGCCAGGCCTACGGGTAACCGTGACAATCCTGCCGGCCCTTGCCGGCCAGGTTGCCATCGGGTCCATATACCAAACACATAGGGCCCACACAAAATCGAAAACAAACGGAAACATAACGTATCAAACATATTTAACATATTATCAACATTTAACAACTTATCAAATGAAATTTTGGGTATCATGATAATTTTGAAAAATATATTCGCAACTAGTAGATTTAGATGTAGCATGTATTTGGATAATCAAGTTGAAATGCTAAGTTATTTCGTGCGAGTAATGTCGACATAACAAGTCCAATCTATTTGTGCCAACATGCAAGAGAAATTAGAATATAACACATGCTTTGATTATTAAGAACATAAGTAAATGTATAATTCGATCTACTAGCACATCGGACCGACATACAAATTCAACACACAACGCTCATCTTTGTCGCTTAGTATAGCGACTAATACTCCGCAAATGAAGCGTATCCAAAACCTGAGCAAGTACGCATACGACTTAGAATGTATCTAACAACCTTACTAAAACGTAACTAATGAAAATCCTACACACAAGGATTTCATAAACTAACACATCGCACAAAAGTGTTTAAAATTTACGACATCAACTCCACTTAAAAGTTATTATTTTCAAAACTCCAAATTCTAATTTCATAAAACAGCGCCAAAACAGCAAAATTTTCCTTTTATTTTCCAGATTTACAAAACAACCCCTAAACTTTTATAAACATCCATTTTTCCGAAAATTTTGCAACAAACTTTAAATCTAAAGATTTTTAACTAAACCCATATCGAAAACCAAATAAAACTATTAAGTATATTTTTACTTCAAAAATCAAAGCTTTAAAAACCCCACAAGTTCAAAACTTTTCAAAAACACCCTCATAGTTTTGAAAACTTAATCAAACCAATTTTCTTGAAAAATAATTTAAGATCCACGCATTTAAGAAATATTTAAAAATAATCAAGCATAATTTTCACTATAAAACTGAGATTAAAAATAAGTTTTAATAACTTTTCACCAACTAACAATGAGAAACAAAAATTTCTTTGATCATAATTTTCTTCGGTAAAATTTACAAATTTCAATCTTAAAATAAAAGTGAACAAAGCACTATATCAATTTAATTAATCAAAAGTTTGTAAAAGTAACTATGTAAAAACAATGACAAAACAGCACCTTTACCCCGTTATTTTTAGATTTACAAAAATAACCCCAAATGTTTCAAAAACTCTCATTTTTGCAAAATATCGAAACAAACATTAAAACAAATGCTTTTCAAGTAAGCCTAATCAAATATCAAACAAAAATATATTTTTCAGTCCCTTTTTACTCCCAACGAAAATCGCAACCCTCAACTCTTCAACTTTTAAAATCTTTCAAAAAATACCCCAAAAATTTGAATATTAAAAATATTAACTTTCTTTCACAAATAAATCAATATCCAAACATATAAGCAATATTTAAACAAAACCAAAGCAAGTCACATTAAATATCTAATATTAAATATGAACTCAACAACTTATCACAAAAGCTTGAAGGATAAACTAAACATCTTCAATATATACTTTAAAGAGAAGAAAGTAATATCACAAAGACTAAAGAACACATGCATAGATGTCTTTTTACCCAAAGCAACGAAGGGGGTGAAACTCTCTTCATTTCTAGATCTCCGAAGGTGGTGGTGGCAGCTCTGGTGGTAGTTCATAACAAAAGCCCTCAAATCCTTACTTTTCACCATTTTCTCACGGCTGTCGATTCACTTCGGGTTTCCAAACGACGATCCGTACGGTCAATATGTAGATCCATGTGTGTAAGACATTCACACAAAATTTGGGCATGATCCAACGGTGGACGAAGGCGGAATGATCGAAAATCTGAGGCTGGGTTGAGTATACCCGAAAATTCTCTTTCTAAATGTGTTGTCTCTTTTCTCTCTCTTATTTTCTCTCTAATTCTAACTTAACTATGAACTCTAAGGTGTAAAATGAGTGGAGAGATATCTGAAAATGAGGAGAAAGGTGTTAAATACACCTTGGGAAGATGGGAGATATAATTACTCCCCAAGTAACAAGCCAATGCATGTCATCCCGGATAGATAAATTTCTCTAACCTAGAAGCATGTTTGGCCACCCCTAGGGCTGGCTAGGAGAGCTATAAAGGCTCTCCTATCAGCTACAATCAAGTATGGGGCGAAATTTTCACTTTGCCCCCTGAAGTTTCGGTAAAGTGCATTTTTGCCCCAGAAATTATTTATTTTGCACAATAAAGTCCAAATATTTTTCAAAAGAGGTATACTATCATGTTAAAGTATTTTTGTGCATTTAAAATATTTCAAAGTTAATAAGGACATAGGAGATAATTAAATTGTATATTTTAGTTCAAATTAATGTTTAACTTTGAAAATAAAAAGTAGCACATTGATGGGGGCTATTTCGCACCCTTTATAATAACCGGAATGACTAGTCCTTATACGTTCGTACCGATCAGGAAGTCTAAATTCACTAAAGAGCCGCCCGGTCCGATCTGTGCTATCAACCCTTGGCGACCAAGAGTGATGTCCGAGTTCCATAAGGATTGCTATACCTAGTTCTATTAGGATTATGTTTCCTTGTAAAGCTAGGGTTAGTGTCGTATAAATACCTAGTTAAACATTGTATTAGGAACAACATACAATCAGAGCTTACGCCGATATACTTTGGCAATCTGATAACATAATTAATAGAAAAGCTTTTGCTATACTATTTACATATTCAGCGTCTTGCTTACTTAATGTTCTTTACGTAATTGCTTCCTTGAGATTGATCCATCCGGAATAAAGTAACAAAGCCCTATAATATACACTTAATTTGACCTCTAAAACATATCTTTATTGATTTAATCTAACCCAACGAAAAACGGTTAAATCAGTTGGCGCCCACCGTGGGGCTAGGTTAATTATTCGATCGACATATGGCTCGCCCAAGGAAGAGCGCCCGTAACGGAGCAAGGAGTAACACGACGAACCCTTGTAACACATCTGAGGATCAACCGGACGATACTAACAATAACGTCCCTATAATAAATGACAATCAGCAAGAGAACGAGCAGCTGCCGAATCAGGAGGAACCACAAGGGATAAATATCCAAAACCCCCAAGGACAACAAGGGATTCCCGCCAGTGCAGTACCAGAAGACCATGTGGCTCCAGCAATCCCTGTTTCCCAGTCAGACACTCGGGAGAAGCTGCGACAGATCGCTATGCTCTTTAATTCACTCTGCCCAGGGGAATTACTAGTACCCGAGCAGGTTCCTAGTAACCCTAGAGCAACTAGGGCAAATCCTATTCAAAGGACACCGAGGCAGGTCGATCAGATCTCGCAGGAAGCGGACAGCCCTGCAAGCGAGCAACGATCGTTGCACAGTCCGCAAAAGAGCAATTCGAAACCCTCCGATGAACATATCCGAAGAAAAACGGATCGGACGAGGCCGCAACCCGTCCGCCCCGGATCAAAGGAACATTCCATAATTCCCATTGAAGATGATGTAGTCGACGCAATTCCTAATCGACCACGAACCATGCGATTCTCGGAAAGGGAAATTGAAAAGATGGTACAGGAACGTCTGGAACAATGCCTACGAACTGTTCAAAATCCATGGGCCAGAAGCACGGAGATCCAAGAGAGCCTAGCAGCGTGCTCCCCCTTCTGGAAGGAAATAAAAGAAGCACAATCGTCGGGACAGGTTCCGGGATGACTACCCAGATATGACGGAACCACCGACCCAGATGACTATATATTTAGCTTCACGAACATAATGAACTTATATGCTCACTCAGCAGAATTCACTGCAAAGATGATGGTCACCACATTCGAGGGACTAGCTTTGGACTGGTTTGCAAAACAACCCACCAATTTCATATTCAGCTTTAGGGAATTATGCAATAAGCTAACTCAGCAGTTCGCTAGCCAGAAGAGACAGAAATTGCCAATGAGCTACCTAGGGACCATCCATCAACAAGACGGAGAAACCCTCCGTTCCTGGTTGGCAAGGTTTAACGTAGAATTGCTTAAAATTGATTCCCCAAATATCTATTACATAATCTCCATTCTCTTCGATCTCACCAAAAATAGGCAATTCGGGAATGCCCTCAGTAGAAAGCAACCAAGAACGTTTGCTGATATTATGACCTTGGCATCGAAATACATGACCCAAGAGGAGATGAACTCTTTTAAAGACAAGAATAAAAATAAAGCTCCCGCCTCCGGCTCCAAGCGGCAAGATAGAGTTCCTGCTCAAAAATCCATGGATTATGATCGATCCATCAGAAGAGGCAATGTCTTCCAACGATTAGAATATAATCGAAACGATCAAGACAGACGACCTAATGTCTATCAAAGACCTAGATCGGCCGAGCCGGCGAACAGGAGCA
Source organism: Penstemon eatonii (assembly GCA_038501285.1). Taxonomy (NCBI): domain Eukaryota; kingdom Viridiplantae; phylum Streptophyta; class Magnoliopsida; order Lamiales; family Plantaginaceae; genus Penstemon; species Penstemon eatonii. Next base: position 25,644,483 of record CM076713.1, read on the forward strand.
GAATTAACCAAGTAGAATACCCCAGGCTGACCGTTCCAATAGAAGAAATCTTGGTAGTACTTGAGAGGAACAATTGGATCCCGGCAGCGAAGAGAATCGCTCAGCCAAGGCCAGGTGCACGAAACTATGATTTAACTGTAGATATCACCGGGCACATGGGGATCGCACTGAAGATTCTTTTCACCTTAAAAAAGAAATTGAAAAACTGATCGAACAAGGAAAATTAGATGATTATTTAGAACGGAACAACTGCAAGAGGGGTAGAAGTCGGAGTCCTCGGAATAATAACTAAAGAGGGAGCTCCCGAAGAAGGTCCCCTAACGATGGTCCCCCACAAGAGTTGAATGATGGTCAGATTAACGGCACCATTCATACGATCTCAGGAGGACCAGCCGACGGGGACAGTCGCAATGCTCGCCGCAGGACCGCCAGGTCCATACTTGGAAGCATCAGGTACCCAAAAGAAGTGTGGACGCTAGAAAGCAAACCACCGAAGGACCAGCTGATCAGTTTTAATGAGAGAGAGGTACCAAAGAACTTTCTTTGGGACACAAAAGAGGACAACCCTGATTTCCCGATGGTGGTATCGCTGGAAATAGCGAACTACAACGTCAAAAGAATCCTAAACGACAATGGAAGCTCAGCGAACATCATCTCTAAAGAGGTCCTAGCTCAGATAAACTTGGGAGAAATAACATTCCAAAAGGTAGCTATGCCTTTAGTAGGATTTGGAGGTTCCGAAATTGTCCCCTGTGGCACAATAAATTTAAGCGTCTCACTCGGAAAGAAACCACGTCGTACGGTGAAGTTAATCAAATTCTTGGTAGTAGAAACTCCTTTTGCCTACAACACGATCCAAGGGCGACCCGCCCTCAACCTATTCCGAGCGGTTGTTTCAACTTACCATCAGAAGATAAAATTTCCGACTGACATGGGAATCGGAGAGATAATAAACGATCATTGTATGGCATGGGACTGTTACAACACCTCCTTAACATTGGGGAACCATTCCAAATCGTTTACCCCAGCTAAAAGAAAGCTTGAGGATGAAGTTGATAGAGTAGAAGTTGAAATCCCCAACACAGACCGAGTAGATAAAAAGGGAAAGGAACCGGTCGATTTAACTTTAAAACCACCGGAGCACAAAGATGTCTGCTGGTACAAGGGGATCCCACAAAAACATCTAGAATTGGAACTGAACTCAGTAAGGAAGGGGAAGTAATGTTAGTAAACTTTCTCAGAGTAAATATAGATATCTTCGCCTGGAGTGCGAACGACATCGAGGGGATTGATCCCAGAGTAATCACCCATTCGCTAAAAATCGACCCAATAGTAAAACCTGCTAGGCAGAAGAAGAGGAATCATGGGCCGATAAAAGACAAGATAATCAAAGCAGAAGTAGAAAGGCTACTCAAGGCTAAACAAATTCGAGAAATACACTTCTCGGAATGGCTATGTAATGTTGTATTAGTAGCAAAAGGGGATAAAAAGGATAACAAGTGGAGAATGTGCAATGACTTCACCGACCTTAACAAACTATGTCCGCGCGATCCATATCCCCCGCCGAGAATCGACCTATTGGTCGACTCAACGGCTGGATTCGGAATCTTCAGCATGATGGACGCCTTTCAAGGTTTTTATCAAATATACATGAATGAGCGTGACCAAGAGAAAACTGCTTTCATAACAGAACAAGGTGTCTACTGCTTCATAGTCATGCCATTTGGCCTAAGAAACGCTGGGGCCACTTACTAGAGGTTAGTAAACCTGATGTTCAAGGAGCTGATCGGAAAAATAATGGAAGTGTACGTAGATGATATGCTGGTCAAAAGCATGAATGAAGCTGACCACGTAAAGCATCTCGATCGATGCTTCCGAATATTGAGGAAATACCGAATGAAGCTAAATCCCGCAAAATGCACTTTCGGAGTAAAATCGGGAAATTTTTTAGGATATTTGGTACATCAACGAGGAATTGAGGCCAATCCAGAAAAAAATTCGAGCTATAACCGAAATGAAACTTCCCAAAACGATCTCCCAAGTACAAAGCTTGGTAGGAAAGATCGTAGCATTAAACAGATTCATCTCCAAGTCGGCCGACAGAAGTTTGCCTTTCTTTCAAACTCTACGAAAAGCAAAAAACTTTGTTTGGACCGAAGAATGCGACCAGGCCTTCGACAGGCTAAAGAAATACCTGACGACCTCCCTACTTTTACCCAAACCAAGTGAGGGAGAACCATTATACATTTACATATCAATTTCCGATGTAGCAATTAGTTCGGTTTTAGTAAAAGTAGAAGGCGTGGAGCATAAGCCTGTTTATTACTTAAGTAAATTACTACAAGGGGCGGAGAAGAACTCTACTCGGTCAGTTCGAAATTGAATACAAACCAAGAATTGTGATTAAGGCCCAAGTCCTAGCCGATTTCCTGTTAGAAACTCCGACCCAGACAACTGAACACAGTGAATCGACCAGCCATAACAATGATATCTTGATCGTAGAAAATCAAACCTGGTTGATGCATGTCGATGGAGCTTCATGCAGAGAGGGAGGAGGTGCAGGAATCAACTTTACCGGACCAAATAAGGAGGATATTAATAATGCAATAACATTGGACTTCGTAGTAACAAACAACGAAGCAGAATATGAAGCGCTAATCGCAGGAATGGAAATGGCGGTTAAGGCCAATATAAAGAGTCTCAAAGTACTAACCGATTCAGAGTTAGTACAAAGACAGATAGAAGGCCTATACGAGGCAAAGGAATTTAACATGGCCAAATACCTCACCAAAGTAAAGGAATTGGCTGAGAAATTCAAAAATTTTGAGATACAGAACATTCCACGATCGGAAAATAATGTTGGGATATGCCTCGATTGTCAATACAACAAAGTGCGGAAATTAAAATTTTTCAAGGCACACCCACAGGTCCCATAATAATATCTCCAAGTTATATATACGAAAGACACAAAACAAAGCACAGAAATAATCTAACAAAGGGGGTTTTCGATTTGTACCTCACCACAGGCAAGGTGGTGGAAACCTCCAACTCTGATTCTGAACTCTGATTAAGGTTCTGGTTCACTGGAGTGATCCAAGCGTCTCACCTCCAGAGAAAAGTCCACACCAACTGGATTATGATGACACCTCTTAGTCTTAGGCTCAGAACTAGATCTAAGAGGTTTGTTGATGAAGGATTGTGCAGATCTATTTGACAGATCAAAATTCTGCACAAAAGGAATGAGGGAGAAGATATGCGGCGGCGGCGCTAGGGCTTTCACGGCGGCGGTGCGGCGGTGTTACGGCAGCACGCGGCGGCGGCGCTAGGGCTTGGGCGGCGCAGGGTGGGGCGGATTTCTTAGGGCAAGAGAAGACTAGGGTTTTTGCTTAGGTGTTAGTTCTCTGAGTTCTGTCAGAGCTCTATTTATAAGCACTCCTCAAGACCTAGGGTTACAAGATTCCTAATGGGCTTAGGAGTCCATCTCTTGCAAGCCCACCTTAATTTAATTAATTACTTAATTAAATATCCAGCCCATATTAATTAATTACTTAATTAATATTTAGTTTAATTAATCAATTGTCATTTAAATCAATTAAATCAATTAATTAATTTATCTCCCACTTGAATTAACACTTTAATTCACTTAATTGATTTAATTACTTTTAAATCAATTAATTCCTTTTATATTCCTACAGAACAGTCACCGTCCAATTGTATTGTGTGTGACCCTCTGGGTTCACCATCAATTGGCAGCAGGCTCACGAAACCTCGTGATTTAATTTATGAACAATAAATTGCTCCGATCAATTAAACTACCTTTAATTGACCACTCCTAGAATCAATTCCTCTACTAATTCAGGAGTACCCACACTTCATGGTCGATGTCTAGCCACAAGCCCATGAAGCCCAACATCAGGTGAATTGATATTTAGTGAACCTCACCTCATATAATTACCATGTACATACGGTCCTTCTGTCGACCAATTTCCCGATCAAGACTTAGGGTGTGTGAATTGATCGGCACCTCTAAATTTGTCTCGATAACTATACTTTCTAATTCAGGATAATGTTCCAGTGTGACTGCCTAATTTGGAAACCCCTTTCCAAATCCGTCACCGACTACGGCCGTAGATTCATTGGAAACATTATCTAAGAATCGTATAGGAAATATTCTCATCCATTACGATGAGTCAACAGATTCCATCTTGGTACTAACCACTCGCGTACATGTCCATACGCACCCAACCTAGGCATTTTTATGACCAAGCTAAGTGGCCTATACCTAGATCTAAGTACGCACTTTCATGCACCGAATTCGCCCTAGCACCTCAAGTCATAGGACTAAATCGTACACTATTATAATCCTTTGAGAAACATCCCATCACCGATATGCGTCATGCGCTTCCACAATGGGTTTCTCTGTTCGGGTCGTTCGATGCATTCGATCCTCCATCGAATCACCTAGTCATATGCACTGGCCTCAAATGCCTTGTTCATGAAACTACAACAAATTCACTCCGTGTGAATCATGCATAATCGTACAAGTCTTGACGATTCACTCGATACCCCGTCTCGATATGAATCTATGACTTGGAACATTTTCGAGATCACGACCTTTGAGACTGTTTCATGATAAGTGCACTCAGTACTGAAGTGTATAGTCCCATAGTCATGAGTGATCTCAGGGTTTCAACCAATCGCTTAAATGTATTCGCGAGAGATGAAGTTTGGCCATTGTTTATCCTTATACATATATAAATAAACATGCGTATTATTATAAAATCAAAGATTGTTATATACAAGATAGATCTATTACAAGCTAATTGAACTGGCTTGCAGGGCACTATCCTATCAAATAAATGGGCCGATCAACTCTCTAGATTATAGGGTCTCATGACGGTAAAACAGAAAGAGTAATCAACTGGTTAATTTCCAACACACCGGCAATTGATATCGACGAGACACCAGTCGCTGAGATTATGAAAATCGAAGAACCTGAAAGAAACTGGATGACTCCGATGATAGACTATCTTCGAGAAGGAAAATTACCGCTTAATCCAAACGAAGCTCGGAAAATAAAATATCGAGCTCCAAAATACACATTGTTAGAAGAAAGACTTTACCGAAGATCAGTATCAGGAATTCTTCTAAAATGTGTCTCCGAATCTCAAACCAACGATGTCCTTCGAGAGGTACGTGAAGGAGAAGCAGGAAATCACAGTGGAGCAAGGGCCTTAGCCTTAAAATGCCTTAGAACAGGCTATTATTGGCCTACCATCAACAATGATGCCATACAATATGTTCAAAAATGTCATCATTGCCAAGTCCATGCAAATATAAGTCATCAACCGGCCGAAAACATGCACCCAATACCAGTATGCTGGCCATTTGATCAATGGGGAATGGACATCGTGGGACCTTTCCCAGTAGCCAGGTCTAAGAAAGCATATATTTTAGTCGCTGTCGAATATTTCAGTAAATGGATAGAATGCGTCGCCCTTGCTCGAATAACTCAATTCCAAGTGATCAACTTCCTATGGAAGTTCATAGTATGTCGATTTGGCATCCCGAGAATCCTGATCTCTGATAACGGAACGCAATTCGCAGGTAAACAAGTAATGGAATGGTGTACCAAGATAGGAATTCAGCAAAACTTCACTTCAGTTGGGCATCCAAGAGCGAATGGACAAACTGAAGTAGCGAACCGAGAAATAATAAAATCTTTGGAAAAAGGACTAGGGGCAGCCAAAGGAAGATGGCTAGATGAACTCCCAGGAGTACTTTGGGCTAATCGAACGACAGTCAGAACTTCAACCGGGGAGACCCCATTTAGTCTAGTATATGGCTCGGAAGCTGTAATTCCGATCGAAACACTAATTCCGACAACAAGAATTGATATGTATGATGGGGTTGACTTTTACTATAAAGCAGCATCTCGAGATGACCGTCGCAAAATTAAAAATTTACCAGCACACCCCGGCGGTCTATCACTACGGAGGTAACATCGAAGAGCAGGGGTGCCTGGTAAATATGAACCCTCCATGTGCAAACAGAAACCACGGACCTCAAACCTGTGAAGACAAAGTCTGAAGCCACATGGGACCCGTCAGTACAAGGTAGGGCATCAATGGGACCTGTCAGTACAAGGCAAATTCTGACTGAGATTTCTTGGAACGATGGATCACGATAATGTGACTTTTTGAATATTATGGGATATGTGGGCAAAGTGAAACTCAAAGAAACTGATATCTCCATCCTTATTGGGAATTATGAGTGAGATATGGAAACTGCATACCTATTTATAGGCACATATACAATTAATCCTACGGTTGGATGAAGATCTAAGCGAAAAAGAATCGCGACCGTTTGACTTCCACCTTTAAATGCGAGTAAGTTGGAACGGCTCCTTTATAGTCGGAAAAACTATTAGATGGTAAAGAAGAATGAAGATCGAAGCGATCAACACGAAAATAAGGAGGATCTAAAGAGCTCCAGACTGAAAAGAGCTTGCACACTTACAAATGCTAATCGCTTGATAAAAAACCAGAGATCCTCGACGCAGACGTATAAATTTGCACCAATATGACAAGAACTAGCTCGTTTAGAGTTGTAAAATCTCATATTCCAGCATACGAGGTCGTCACTGCCTCATATATCACTAGGCAGATTGTTACTTAACTATAGTAGACCTCTAGTGGAATCCAAGAAATCTGACACGAAGATTAGTGGAATGATTATCAATATTCCAGCCTACAATATCGTCACTGCCTAATATTACAGAGAATTGCTAAAGGAGGTCTGAATCAGTTAAATCTTACTAATTACTTACACATATCCAATTCCTCTCATACCAAGAATGCATCTTAAGGAAATTGTGGTTGCTTTATTTGAGGAACATGGAACTCACAATCAGTGCAAAAAAACATGGATTATAAGAAGATGAATAAACCGATATTCTTTCTACGAGCTTAGACTTTTAAAAGAAAAGTGATGCTCAACAGAGGAAATGACAACATCCTTATATAAGAAGTCCATTGCAAATGGACAATTTTACAAAGTATTGATCAATTATCGACAAGAGCACTAAACGTCCTTCACAATTCTTCAATTAATTGTTTACGTGGACGACCTACGATCAACATTCTAATGTCTAAAGTGTCTTCAGAAATAGCCTAAGGGACCATGCTTGATCGATCATCATACTTATATTGGATTAAACGTTTGATTTACAAAGGAAATACTACATCATTCAGCTATTCATGACTGATCAGCCAGAAACGAGCTACTTTTTCAAACAAAAGATAATCTCCCAGGAAATTAATATCAGATAAGTCTGCTAAAATTTCCTGCTTATTTAGAACATTTATACTTAATTATAACGATAAAATTGTGCATGACATAATTTATCAAAATATATCTACTGACTGAATCCAATCAAGGCGTTAAACTGATCAAAACAGGTCGTCATTGTCATAAAAAAAATATAGTCAGCCTTGACAACCACATGAAGAGTGTGGCCTGCATCGTCTAAAAAAAAAAGAAGAGAAGCATTCCACTATAACAGCTTGATCAGAACAGTTCAATGAGGTTGGTTAACGTCACCCGGGCGACCCGATGAAGCACCCTTTCGAGGAGTAGCCGTATCAAGAAATGCTTTCACCTCCTCTTGTCGCTTTCGATAACCGGCATCATATCCTTGTTCATAAGCATGCCGACGGGACTCCTCTAATTGGGCGTTTAGCTGATCTTTCTCCTTCTCAAGAACTAACTTCTCTTCTTGTAATTTCAGAAGATCATCACCAAGTAACCTGAGTCGGAGAGTTTGCCCTTCAACCTTCGCCCTCTCCGAGTCCAAGCAAAGCTTTAGGCTCTCCTTACCGAGCCACAGATCATCACTCTGAACACCCAGCTGCAGCGCAAAGTATTTCCCCTGAAAAAGAGAGGGATATTAAGTAACAAAGCAACACAGAAAAATACAAGACTAAGTTCAGAAAGAAAAATACCTGCTCAAATAGTTTGACAAGAGATTGAACAAGGCGAACGTTGGAAGTACTCTCATGCTTCCTTAACTCACCTGGCAAGATAGTACTCATACCCAAATCCCATGATAAAGCGTCAGGCTCAAAAGAATTGGGCAATTCACTATTAAGGGGAATATTATCATGCCGAGGAATTACTGACTCCGTTATATCCCTAACTTGTTCAAGGATACAACGATCATCCAACACACGCAGGGATTCCCTCCCATTGGGACTAACGAAAGTCTCTTTCCCCGAAGAAGAAATAATGGTCCGACGACCAGACCTTAACCCCGACTGACCTCCAGAGGAACCACCGGCTTCAAAGGAAGTTGCCATGACAGTAGTATCATTAAATAAGAAATCAGGAAGATCCTGAGTAACAGACTGAGTCAAGGATAGACCACCCCCTTGGCTTTCGCCAATGACTAATTCAGTAATGGTAGAGGAAGGAATAGAATTATCAGAAGCATACTCGTGCAAGCCATGTTCGGAAGAAAGAACACTTGAAGAGACAGGTATATTAAAGGATTGACCTATATTAGACATATCTCCAAAATCAAACCAACCTTGGGAGGGTCTCCTTTGAATATCAGGAGGAAATTGGGGATCTTGTCGAACAAAGATCGAACTAACGACAGACAAAGGTTCAGAAGGAATAACGGGAGTTTGGATCTCCGACCTACTGGTTGACTGAGAGCAAGGAGGATCTATCGAAGGCCCCTTGGTACAGGACATTTTGGGTCTCAGGTTTCTACTACTATCGCGTGAAGAATGCTTCGAAGTATTACCGAAAAGATTACTCATATTCGGAAATTAAAAAAGAATTTTAAACTATCGAGAAAGCTTTTCGACCTCCTGTGAGAGAATATTCTATCGGAAGTGAGTAAAAGCGGTAAATAGCGAGTAATCTTTTTACCCTATGTATTTATACTAAGTGAAAAGACGCGACAGACCCCGAGAACGGGCGCGAAACACAGAAACTGACCTATCAACGGCCGCAAGAATTCGAAAAGACATGAACATAATGATTACGCTGAAGTTAATGACTTGTCTGAATCGTTATTATCAAGAAGAAATGGAAAAGACATACCGTCAGAATACAAATCGTCTCATTTACAAAGGGATAAAAAAGTAATATTACATATCATCCAATGACAATTATTGTCAGAAGTTATTTCTCATGCTTGTTGATCGCTCCTTGACGCAACCTGATCGTCATCTAGTACTCCCTGACCGTCAGCGACCTCTCCATCATCGGCTCCATCGTTCGCTGCTTCTAGGTTCTCCTCCTCGTTCTCTTGATCAACAAAATTACTATCGATCTCCGGGTTAATGTCTGGAGCAGGAGTCGGCAATGGCTTTCCAAACTCTTGAACAAGATGTGCCAATGGAAAATGTTGATAGTTAACGCTCGGCAGATCAGTAGAAGAGTATTCATCACCATAACGATTCAGACGTACATGCGTCGCCTTGAAGTACTCCCTTCGGCGATCTTCAATCAATCCCAGCGCAACCATCTGATGAATCGCCTTTTTGAAAGTACTCTCAAGGAGCGGACCGACCATTTGATTCACCAAGGCAGTATGAACAGGGGAACTAAGGAACTCACGAATCACCCTCTCATCGTGATTTCTACCATATCGATCTGTACTACCGCTAAGAAGAAGGTCCTTATCATACTCCTCCAAGGAGGCTTGAAGATCTGCGACCTGAGATTCCAGCTCACTGATTCGAGTAGTACTTTGGACTTGATAATCCTCCAACTCCTTACCCAGACGATCAACATGCCCTTGGGCACGAGAAGTCTCCAAAACTTTGTTTATGATTTCCTGGTCACCTTTCTCCGCTACCTGAGAATCCGAAACTGGATGGGGAAGGAATGAGGACGTAGAAGGACCGGCGTCTGAAGCACTCGCCTTATGAAGCAATGCTCTATTCTTCTCATCTAAAAATTCGCATTGTTGTCTCCAAAGAGCAGCTTCGTAGGCATACGACATCAGACAAATATTTGTCTAAAGAACAAAAAGGACGAATCAATGACTTGTAAGCCCATTAGGAAAGTCAATAAAGAAACGTACTTAACATAAAATACCTTCTCGGCATAAAGATAAGCTTTTTGTAACTTCTCCAAAGGATCTTCCCGAAGCAGCTTATTGACATCACGAGTAAAAACACCGGAAAGAAGAATACGGGTTGCCTTGTCAACGGCATTCTCATTCTCGTCATTTATTAAAGAATCATTCTCCGGGTAACCAGCTGCTCTCTTCCCCTGTAAATGATCTTCGATCATCTCAACGACAGTGGGCTTCGGATGCTCTTCACCAAGCAGAGAAAGATCCTCACCTGAACGACCGTAGTAATGCCTTCTTCTCTTAACCGGATTATCAATAGGATGGGGCATTGACCAACTACGACATCCGCCAATGCCAAGGGAAGTCCGAAGCTGGAAATGAGGATAACCCTGTCCTGTCCCTTGGTAAACTGGAGCCTGCGCAATCGGAGGAGTTTCTTGAGATGAATCTGGAGATTCCTCTCTGTAATCCTCTGAATCATGGCCCAAATCCAACTTTCTCTTCTTGGACGCTCTCTGTTCGATTGGAAGGTTCTCTACCATTTTGGTAGATTTGGACAGAACCATCTTCCCTTTTGAGGAGTGCCGAGAGTTTTCTACCATAAAAACTGAAGATAACGAATTCTAAATTAGACGTGTTAGTAAAAGAAGATATAATGCGACATTAAAGTAAAACGCTTACCCAGCGATTGAGAAGGGGAAGTGATAGGAAAAGTATGAGGACTCAAACCCGCTTTACGGAGAAAAGCCTCACCAATAAGAAGAGCGCTCTGGTACTTGTCGGCACGCATCTCCATGATCTCGCCAACTAATTGTGGGTGGTCAGGAATAAAATGACCTGTAACTGAGAGACCACCAGAAATCCATTCGAAGCCATGGTCCCACGAGAATGGCTCGGAGGAACCGTCATCTAACACAATATGAGAAGGGGGCGTACAAAGAAAAAATGAGATTTCCAGGCAGGATTGCTGGAAACTGGAGAATCGAAAATAGAGCGACCAGACTTTTGACTGGCAAAAAAGTATCCGCGGTTCGAGGAACTAGAAACGTTAAAACGAAACAATTGTGTAAAGTTACGAAGTGAGGGCTGAAAGCCTTTTGCTATCATCAGAACTGAAAAGCACACAACAAAAGCCACGGAATTTGGGACTAGTTGTGTTAAAGAGACATTAAATATTTTCAGAATATCAAGGAATAAGGCAGATAAGGGAAGACGTAGACCATAATTGAAATGGGCAGTATAAAAAGCCCGACAACCCTCCGATGGAGAAGTAACTCTGTCGGAAGGAGAAGGGAGGATAATCTCATAACCTTCCGGAAAGTACTTCGCATAATTATCCACGACCTCTTGGAAAGTCTTACGTGAAAGCAAGATCCTCGATTGGTTCAGATATTTGAGGAGCAGTACCCTTGCCTTTCTTGGCCCTGGCCGCGACCTCGGCATCTGATATAATTTTTACCTTGAAGGTATCCTTATCAGGAATGGTGATTTCAGATACACCAGTATGTTCTGTTGGAGGGCTGGGAATTGCCCCCTCCTCGATGATAGGGGCGACTCCTTCCATGATAGATGAAAGAAGGTGTCTTCGAAAGTGAAGCCATTTTAATGGGATCTTCGAAAAATATTGATCGATAAAAGCAATGTAGGGGAGAAATTATCGAGCAAGAAAGTTACTGCAAGAATGTGGGTAGTAGAAAGTAAAAAGTGATTGAAACAACGATCACCTATTTATATAGGAGGATGAAAAGACGTTTCGAACTTCTCGCGGCTAATCATATTCCCGCTAAACGATAAAGTCAGAACACCTCCTCGAGAAAAGAGTAACGGTTCAGTCCGGAAACGACAAGACGACTATCTATGAAGTGTTGCACTCTTTTCCTCACTTAGGATTTTTTCCCACATGGTTTTTCCAAGTAAGGTTTTTAACGAGGCACAATTCATAGAAAAGACAATCGTAATCAACCATCTACTTCTACGAGCTCCTACTGCATTTTCGCTCGAAGAAGTGAGGGAGTACTGATGGGGGCTATTTCGCACCCTTTATAATAACTGGAATGACTAGTCCTTATACGTTCGGACCGATCAGGAAGTCTAAATTCACTAAAGAGCCGCCCGGTCCGATCTGTGCTATCAACCCTTGGCGACCAAGAGTGATGTCCGAGTTCCATAAGGATTGCTATACCTAGTCCTATTAGGATTATGTTTCCTTGTAAAGCTAGGGGTAGTGTCGTATAAATACCTTGTTAAACATTGTATTAGGAACAACATACAATCAGAGCTTACGCCGATATACTTTGGCAATCTGATAACATAATTAAAAGAAAAGCTTTTGCTATACTATTTACATATTCATCGTCTTGCTTACTTATTGTTCTTTACGTAATTGCTTCCTTGAGATTGATCCATCCGGAATAAAGTAACAAAGCCCTATAATCTACACTTAATTTGACCTCTAAAACATATCTTTATTGATTTAATCTAACCCAACGAAAAACGGTTAAATCACACATAAATTTTGATTAAAAATCCAATCAAAAGGGTTCGAAAATTTGGGGGGGCATTACATATGGGGTGCATTTTCTCATCTGGTTGATGATTTATATTTGCATGAATTTGGCAGTGATGGCATTTCTTCACATAGTCGGTAGCATCATTGTTCAGGTTTGGCCAATAGTATCCTGTTTGTAGACATTCTAAAGTCAATGCTCTGGCTCCGCTATGATTCCCTGCCTCCCCTTCATGAATTTCTCGGAGTACCTCTGGGATTTGTAGTCCATAAATGCATTTTAGCAGGATTCCGGATGCAGATCTCCTGTAAAGCTTTCCATCTGGGATCGTGTATCTAGGTGCTCGGTACTTTACTTTTCGAGCTTCATTCTGATCCGTTGGTAAGGTTCCATCCGAAAGATATTTCATCATTGGAGTCATCCAGCTTTCTTCTGGTACGTCGATTTCCATAACCTCGGTGATGGGCAAGCTATCAATATCAATCGCTGGGGTGTTTGAGATTAGCCAGGTGATTACCCTTTCTGTTCGTCCATCTCTTGACCCTGTGAATCGGGAAAGTTGGTCCGCCCATTTATTCTCCTAGCGTGGGACGTTCTGAATTTTGAATTTGTCAAATTTTCCCGCGAGTTCTTTTACTTTAGCGAGGTACTTCACCATGATATATTATTTTGCCTCGTATGAGCCTTCTATCTGGACCAACTCTGAATCAGTTAATACTTTCAGGCTTCTGATGTTTGCTTTAATTGCCATCTCCATTCCTGCAATCAAGGCTTCATATTCTGCCTCATTATTGGTCACCATAAAATCCAAAGTGATTGCGTAGTTTAGATCTGATAGAATAGTGCCCAGCAAGCCAGTTCAATTAGCTTGTAATAGACCTATTCTGTAAGAAACAATCTTTTGATTTTATAATAATACGCGCGTTTATTTATATGAGTATAAGGATAAACAATGGCCAACTTCATCTCTCGCGAATACATTTAAGCGATTGGATGAAACCCTTAGATTACATTTGACTATGGGACGATTCACTTCAGTACTGAGTGCAATCATGAAACAGTCTCAAAGGTCGTAATCTTAAAACTGTTCCAAGTCATAGATTCCGAACGAGACGGGGTATCGTAGGAATCGCCAAGACTTGTACAAGTATGCATGATTCACATGGATTGAATTTGTAGCGTTTCATGAGCAAGGCATTTGAGGCCAGTGCATATGAGTAGGTGGTTCAATGGAGTATTGAACGCATCGAACGACCCGAACAGAGAAACCCATTGTGGAAGCGCATGCCGCATATCGGTGATGGGATGTTTCTCAAGGATTATAATAGTGTACGATTTAGTCCTTTGACTTGAGGTGCTAGGGCGAATTCGGTGCATGGAAGTGCATACTTAGATCTAGGTATAGGCCACGTAGCTTGGTCATAACATGCCTAGGTTGGGTGCGTATGGACATGTACGCGAATGGTTAGTACCGATATGGAATCTATTGACTCACTATAATGGGTGAGAGAATTTCCTATACGATTCTTAGATAATATATCCAAGGAACCTACGGCCGTAGTCGGTGACGGATTTGGAAAGGGGTTTCCAAATTTAGGAGTCACAATGGAATATTATCCTGAATTAGAAAGTATAGTTATCGAGACAAATTTAGAGGTGCCGATCAATTCACACACCCTAAGTCTTGATCTGGAATATTAGTCGATAGAAGTACCGTATGTACATGGTAATTATATGAGACGAGGTTCACAAGTATCAATTCACCTAAAGTTGGGCTTCATGGGCTTGTGGCTAGACATCGACCATGAAGTGTAGGTACTCCTGAGTTAATAGAGGAATTGATTCTAGGAGTGGTCAATTAAAGGTTGTTTAATTGACCGGAGCAATTTATTGTTCATAAATTAAATCACGAGGAATTCGTGGGCCTGCTGCCAATTGATGGTGAACCCAGAGGGTCACACACAATACAATTGGACGGTGACTGTTGAAAAGGATACTAAAGGAATTAATTGATTTAAAGGTAATTAAATCAATTAAATGAATTAAAAGTATTTAATTCAAGTGGGAGATTAATTAATTGGCTAACTTAATTAATTAAATACTTAATTGAGTGCTAATTAATTATATAAAAGAAATAATGATTTAATTGGACTGGGCATTTAATTAAGTAATTAATTAAATGAAAAGGCTTGCAAGACATGGGCCTTTAATTAAAAGCCCATAAGGAGTCTTGCAAAACCTAGGTCAAGAGAGAGTCTATAAAAGGGGTTCTACTTGAGCTCAAAAAGCTAACACCCTAAGAAGAAAACCCTAGCCTCTCTAAGACCCTAGCCGCCGCCCCCTTGTGCTAGAAACCCTAGCCACCGCCGCCGCCACCAAAAGACGCTGCCACCTGCTGCCGTGGGCTGCTCTAGTGCCGCCGCCCCTCTCCCTTTGTTCCTTTGTGTTAGATCTTGACCTGTCAAGAGAATCTACACAATCCTGCTTCGACAAACCTCCTGAATCCAGTTCTGAGCCTAAGATCTTGAGGTGTTGCCAGAATCCAATTGATGTGGACTTACTTTGGAGGTGAGACGCTTGGATCACTTCTGTGAACCATATCCAAATCCAGATCCAGAACTGAAGGTTTCCACCACTTTGCCTGTGGTGAGGTATATCGCAAAAACCCCCTTGTTTAATTACTATGTGTGTTTTTGTTATTGCTTACGTATAATTAATATGGAGAATTAGTATGGGACCTTGGGTGCTTCGATAAAAAAAATTTAAATTCCGCACTTTCGTTGTTCTGACAATCGAGGCAACCCAACCACTATTCCAACAGTGGTATCAGAGCCAGGTTCATCATTATTATACGAAAAGCCTGAACATAATGTGTTTTCACCATATATGTTTAATTATGTATATGTAAACACGTGATAATTATGTTTTGTAAGTTGATTCTTACTTGTTATGACTGGATCTATGATTCGGTAAAACTGCTTTTTTAGATCTGTGCCGTTTTTATCGTTTTTGAAAACTTCAGGACTTTTATGCTAAAAATCGAGATTAGGGTTTTTGTGGGCTGAAAAATTCAAATTTTTGAAATCTGGAAATTTCAAAATCATGGACTGTTTTTGCAAATCTGGTTGCACGGGTTTTGGGGTCAATTTGTAATTTCCGAAAACTTGGGGGCTGTTTTGCAATTACCGAAACTTGAGGGGTCAATTTGAAAAATTGAAAATTTTCAGAAATCAAAATATTATCTGCCCAAATCTGCCCAGGGGTGTTTTTGTAACTTTTTAAAAGTTTTGGGGTCAAAGTGCAATTTTCGAAAGTTGAGGGGCGAAAATGCAATTTTCAAAAGTTGAAAATCAGAATCTGAATTTGAGCAGAAAATTTATTTTTGTTTACCCGAATATTCATTTTGTCATAATTAGTAGTGACTAAAAAGTAAGAAATATAGGAAGTTAGTTTTAAAAGGTAGTTTTAAAATTAAGAAAGAAATAGGTAAAGGATGTTTGCTTGTTTCTTGCTCTATGTGAATTGTTTACGTGGTTTTCGATCGAGCCGAGCCTTGACCTTAGGTTAGATGTGATTGGTTTAATTTATTGTTTGGTTTTTATTGGGCCTGCGAGCCTATTATGTTTTTGGGCCATTTTGAGCCTTTGTAATAGAATAGGGCTTTACTGCTTTCCTAGTTTAGGATGGAGGCCCGTTTACAAGCAAGGTAGAAACCCAAGAAGATATGAAGGCCATGTATGCGTGGTACATTGTGTAATAGCATAGGCCCATTTACAAACCCTTTAGATTGACCAATAGGGCCAACATCATTGGCTCGATGATGGCCCACATAGGAGGCTCCCGATCGAAAACATATTGTGGTAGTATGCATGCTAGGCTTGTATGGCTTTTATTTATTTTGTCGATTTATATTTAGCTTGTATGAGATGCGCGCTAGAATCTAGATCGTAATAAAAGATAAAGCATAACTGAATCGGTGAGATCTCGAGGAGAGTTAGTATAACTTTCAAAACCAGAAATTCCCCTCTCGAATTAAATATTAAGTCATATTGGATTAAAATACAATGAAATATTTATATAAATCCAAGCCTTCCATCAATAGGGACTAGCGTATGTTGTCTACTTATCGATAGAGGTGATCCAGAGTCTGGCACCCGAGTCGAAGAAAGGGACAATACGTGAAATTCCTTGACTCCTGTTTTTAACTAAACATGACAAGGGTGAGGACTGGTCGGGATGTGAGGATCGACCGATAACTAGTTACGGAGAACTCACGACCGGGCCCGTTGCTCATCATGATTGATGGGTTAGCCTTAACGATTAGTAACACTTATGATGTAGCAGTGCTAGATAAGTGCGAAAACCGAGGCAAAATAGCTTGAAGGTTGTGGAGTAACACAATTGGTAAAAAGTGTACCTACCTGGAGAATTGGTTGTATGGCCACGAGTCGTGGGTGCAATTAATTGCTGCTGGGACGTCAAGACCTGCTAGGAATTAAATTTCTCGAGCAATCAAAGGGGTGATTGTTTCGATAAAATAGTGGGAGAACTTTTTCGAAAACAAGTCCGAAATTTGTTAATTATAAGTATTAGACATAAGATCAGTTAGCTTAATGTTGTCTTCTTTCCATTTGTAGATATTAAGTACAATGTCTAAGAATCCATTATCTGTTATCCTCGACGCAAACAAATTGAATGGCTCAAACTTCGTTGACTGGCTGAGAAATCTCAGAATCGTCCTCGATTCCGAGCGACGTAGCTATGTGCTCGACACACCCATGCCTGCTGCACCCGCAACACGAGCTAGTGAGGAACAACGAACCGCCCATGCTAAAAAGGTTGATGATGATTTTCAGGTTCGATGTCTCATGCTATCCTCGATGTCGAATGAACTGCAGAAACAACATGCTGCAATGCTGCTTGCTAGAGAGATACTTCTCCACCTCCAACAGATGTTTGGAGAGAGGTCTCGTACCGAAAGGTTCGCGACCACTAAGGAGTTGTTTCATCTCAAGATGGCTGAGGGAAGCAGTGTCAAGGATCACTGTCTGCGTTTCATCAACCTGGTTGAAAAACTAGGGAGATTGGAAGTGGATTTGCACGCTGATCTTAGCACTGACCTCCTTCTCCATACGCTGCCCCGTTCTTTTGACCAGTTCGTGTTGAACTTCAACATGGAGGATAGAACCCTCGCTCTTCACGAACTGACCAATTTGTTGGTAACGGCAGAATCGACTCTCTAGAAAGAGAAGCCGGTAATGATTGCACACCAATCGAAGGCTGCAAAGCCCAAGAGAGGTAAGAAGAAGAAGAAGGTATTTTCTTCGAAGGCAGTCACAAAGGTGGTTGAAAATAAGCGCAAGAGCCCAGAAGACGAATGTTTCCACTGCAAGAAAGCAGGGCACTGGAAAAGGAACTGCCCAGACTACCTAAAGATGAAACTGGTAGCCAAAGGTATTTTCTTGGTTGAAGTTAATATTTCTATTAATTGTGCATCGTGGGTGTTAGACACCACAGCAGGTTCTCATATCTGCAATGATTTGCAGGTGATGGGAGCAGTAAGATACCTGAAGCCCGGGGATAGAATCCTGCGTTTTGGAAACGGAGCTAGGATCGCCACTGAGGCTATTGGGGACGTCGAATTGGTTTTAGGAAATTTTACTTTAATTTTAAGGGATTGTCTGTACGTACCAAACATTATTAAAAACATCATTTCTATTCCTATGTTGGATATTGATGGTTTTAATTTTTCCATTGAAAATGGAGCTCTTTGCATATTTAAAGGTGGTTTAATGTATGCTCGTGGTACTTTCATAGATGGTCTTTATTCCCTAGAACCTGTAAATTCCGACGTCATGCACATTCAATCTAGAAAAAGAAAATATGATAATCAAACTCCACAACTTTGGCACGCTAGACTTGGACATATTTCCAAGAGTAGGATTCAAAAGCTGGTTTCCTCTAAGGCTCTTGAAATAAATAACTTGGATGAACTCCCAACTTGCGAGTCTTGTCTCAAAGGAAAGATGACCAAATCACCCTTCACCGGGAATCCCGAGTGAACCAAGCAAACATTGGATTTAATCCATACTGACGTTTGTGGACCATTGAGTGTCAATGCGAGAGGAGGATTCTCTTACTTCGTAACATTCACCGACGATTTTAGTCGTTATGGATATGTGTATCTTATGAAACACAAATCCGAAACTTTTGAGAAATTCAAAGAGTTTCGAATGGAAGTTGAGAATCAACTTGGACATAGTATTAAAGCACTTCGTTCTGATAGAGGTGGTGAGTACTTAAGCCAAGAATTCCTTGATTATCTAAAAGAGAATGGAATTCTCGCCCAGCGAACTCCCCCTAGGACGCCCCAACTCAATGGAGTGTCCGAGCGGAGGAACCGAACATTGTTAGACATGGTTCGTTCCATGATGAGCTTCGCTGACCTTCCCTTTTTGTTTTGGGGCTTAGCCCTATTAACTGCCTCGAAGATACTAAACATAGTACCTTCGAAGTCAGTGCCAACGACACCGCACCAAGTATGGTATGGTAAAGCGCCCGTGTATTCGTATCTACGAGTATGGGGATCTCCTGCATATGTAAAGAACAAAAAGGGAGATAAGCTAGATAGTAGATCTAGTTTGTGCAAATTTGTGGGGTATCCAAAGGAATCCATTGGATACCTGTTCTTCGATCCTAAAGAACGCAATACGTTCGTATCTAGGAACGCCCAATTCTTGGAAGAGGATTTCCTCACCAACCGAAATGGGACAATCGTAGAACTTGATGAAGTCCAAGAATCGGACCCATCCCCACAAACAGTGGGAGCTGAACCAGAATTTATTGAACCTACTAGTACACCTACTCTTCGAAGGTCTGATCGAATTTGTAAGGAGCCAGAGCGATTTGGTTTCATTCACGAAAACGAGAAAGATGATAGTGATCCAAAGACCTGTCAAGAAGCGATGTTAGACATAGACTCGGGTGCGTGGCTCGAAGCCATGCAATCCGAAATGGATTCCATGCATTCCAACAAGGTTTGGACCTTGGTCGATCTACCTGAGGGAACTATCCCTGTAGGATGCAAATGGATCTTCAAGCGTAAGCTTGGAATGAATGGAGAGGTATTAACTCATAAAGCTCGCTTAGTGGCGAAAGGGTATTCTCAAAGGCCTGGAATAGACTATGAGGAAACCTTCTCTCCCGTGGCGATGTATAAATCCATTCGGATACTACTTGCCATAGCAGTGTGGCATGACTACAAAATATGGCAAATGGACGTAAAGACCGCCTTTCTCAATGGAGACATTGATAAGGAGATCTTTATGCAACAACCTGAAGGTTTTGCGTCCAAAGGAAGTGAGCACAAATTGTGTAAACTTCAAAGGTCAATTTATGGCCTCAAACAGGCGTCCCGAACCTGGAACATACGATTTGATGAGACAGTCAAAGCATTTGGCTTCATAAAAAACGTATATGAACCTTGATAGGATAGTGCCCAGCAAGCCAACAAATATAAGCTTGTTTAGGTACTTCCTTTAGAAGCAATCTTATGATTCATAAGATAATACGCCCGTTTATTCATAGTACGTGAATTAAACAATGGCCACCTTCATCTCTCGCGAACGTATCTAAGCGATTGGATGAAACCCTGAGATCACTCATGACTACGGGATTATTCACTTCAGTATTGGGTGCGATTAATCATGAAACAGTCTCAAAGGTCGTGATCTCAAAAACGTTCCAAGTAATAGATTCATATCGAGATGGGGTATCGAATGAATCGTCAAGACTTGTAGGATTATGCATGATTCACATGGAGTGAATTTGTTGTCGTTTCATGAACAAGGCATTGAATGCTAGTGCATATGACTAGGTGGTTCGATAGGGGATCGAACGCATCGAACGACCCGAACAGAGAGACCCATCGTGGAAGTGCGTTAAGCATATCGGTAATGGGATGTCTCTCAAGACTTATAATAGTGTACGATTTAGTCCTTTGACTTGAGGTACTAGGGCGGATTCGGTACACGGGAATACGTACTTTGATTTAGGAGCCGACCACATAGCTTGGTCATTGTGCGACTACTTTGGGTGCGTATGAACGTGTGCGCGGATAGTTAGTACTAATAAAGGATCTATCGACTCATCCTGATAAGATGAGAGAATTTCCTGTACGTTCTTAGATAATAAATCCGAGGAATCTACGGCCGTAGTCGGTGACGGATTTGGAAAGGGGTTTCCAAATTTAGCAGTCACACTAGATTATTATCCTGAATTAGAAAGTACAGAATTGAGATAATTAGAGGTGCCGACCAATTCACACACCCTAGGTCTCAATCGGGAAATTAGTTGATAGAAGGACCGTATGTACATGGCATTTATAAGAGGTGGAGGTTCACGAATATCAATTCACCTGAAGTTGGGCCTCATGGGCTTGTGGCTAGAAATCGACCATGAGGTGTGGGTACTCCTGAATTAATAAGGAAATTAATTCTGGAGTGTTCAATTAAAGTGGTTAATTGATCGGAGCAATTAATTGCTCACTAATTAAATCACGAAAGTCGTGGGCCTGCTGCCAATTGATGGTGAACCTAGAGGGTCACACACAATACAGTTGGACAGTGACAGTCTGAAAGGAATCAATTGATTTAAGGAATTAAATCAATATATGAATTAAAGTATTAATTCATGAAGAAGAATAATTAATTAGAAGTAACTAATTAATTAATCGAGAATTAAAGTGTTAATTCAAAGTGGAGAATCATTAATTAGGAGTAACTAATTAATGAATCAATTGGAATTTCTGATTGATTAAATCCTCAATTAAAGTGTTAATTGGAAAGGATTAATTAATTAATAGTGGATTAATTAATTAAACACATGGGCCTATCCATATGAAAGTTAATTGATCTAGGATTAATTAATTTAAGCATATGGGCCAATTATTGTAAAGATAAATTAATCTGGGATTAATTAATATTGCATGGGCTAATTTTGGGAACAATGATCAAATTAAGTTTAGGACTAATTAAAAGCATATGGGCCGATTTTATTTAATTAGAGTGGCCGATTTTTTGCTTGTTTATTTAGTCTTGAATTAATGTTGATTATGTTAGATAATGATAGGGATTAAGAGTTTGTGTTATCTTGTGTAACTAGGAAAGACATTGAAAGAGATCTTCTTTCCTAAAGTGATAAGATTTGTGTATATCTTGTTTCTTGAAAAGAAGATATTCTTTCAAGAATTAGATGTCTATTAGGAGAAGGAGTCTTCTAATAGAGACATCTATAAATACTAGATATACATAATCTATAAAGAGATGAGAACCCTAAGAGATTTATTTCTAAGCAAGAAAGAAAATCACAACACAAGAAAACACATCAAGGCCGAAAATTTCAGCCCCCTCTCGCCCCTAGCAAATAATCGAACCCTGTGCAAAATCGCCCCACCTCTGTGAAGGATTTTTCTCCAAGCTTCTTCCCGGATCTGAATCCAATTCCTGACGAGACGATTCCTTAATCCTAGTTCTGAGCCTGGGGATTTCGCGAAGTCACTCAAATCCAACTGGTGTGGACTTTCTCTAGAGGCACAACACTTGGGGTGCTCTAGTGAACAATTGAAGACCGGAGGAAAACCACCACCTTGCCTGTGGTGAGGTAAAACAATTTTTACCTACTCTTTTATTTATTTTAGTATATGCATGCTGAAATAAATTCAACCTTTATTCGTATGTGCTAATAAGTGTTCCCTGGGATTTGGTGTATAAACAAAAATTTTAAATTCCGCACTGTTGTAGTTGACAATTATACCCATAAAATCCCAACAGTGGTATCAGAGCCTAACTTATTATGCACATATGAAAAAGGGCCTGAACACTTCAAATTTTCGTGAATATGTTTATTTGTCGTGTTCTATGCATGGATCTTGCTGATTATGATTAATTATGTGTTCGGGTAAATAGCATAATTCTTATTTGGGCCAGATCTGCAATTTGCGAATTTTACTGGACTAAAACTGCAATTTACGATTTTTATAAAATCTGGACAGAATCTGAAATTTTACTTTTCTGGAAATTTTGGGCTGAAATTGAAAATCTGTTTTTTCAAGCGATAGGGGTCTGTTTTGCAATTTCCGTAAGTTGAGGGGCTGTTTTGCAATTTACGAAAACTTCAGGGGCTGTTTTGCGATTAATAAAAGTTTCTGGAAATAAAAATTATTATTTCTGTTTTCTGGGCCAATTTGCAAGTTCTGGAATTTTTGGGGCTGATTTATCATTTCCGAAAGTTTTGGGGTCAAAACGTAATTTTCAAAAATTGAGGGACCAAACTGTAATTTTCAAAATTTGAAATTTCCAGAACCTGAATTATGTTTAAAAGGTGTTTTATTATCCGAAGGATTAATTTTTCATAATTAGTAGTGGACTAAAGTAAGAACCATGAGATATTTTAAAAGGTGGTTTTAAAATAGAAATTGTGATTTAATTTTAAAAGGGGTTTTAAAATAAAATCAAAGGGTCATTTTGAAAAGGGGTTTTTAAAATGATAGTTAAGAGATTGTTTTAGAAAGGAGTTTTTAAAACTAGAATCTAAAGTTATTTTAAAAGGTAGTTTTAGAATAACATAAGAAATAAGAAAAATTATAATTTTGCTTGTTTCTTGCTCAACGTGAAATTGTTTACGTGGTTTTCGATCGCGCCGAGCCTTGACCTTTAGGTTAGATGTGATTGGTTGATTATAATATTGGTTTTATTGGGCCTGCGAGCCTTAAGTTTTGGGCCACTTTGAGCCATTGTAATAGATAGGGCTTTACTGTTTTATTAGTTTAGGATGGAGGCCCGTTACAAGCAAGGTGGGAGCCCAAGAAGACTAAAGGCCATGTATGCATGGTAAAATGTGTAATAGAGTAGGTCTATATGAAACCCAATAGATTGACCAATAGGACCATCGTCTTTGGCTCGATGGTGGTCCGCATAGGAGGCTCCCGATCGAAAACATACTGTGGTAGCATGCATGCTAGGTGTGAATGTTTTATTTTATTTGTTGATTTATTTTGGCTTGCGCGCTAGAATCTAGATCACTAAATAAATAATAAAGCATAATTAATGCGGTGAGATCTCGAGGAGAGTTACCTCAAACTTCCTAAAAACCGAAAATCCCCTCTCGAATTAAAATATTAAGTCATATTGGGTAAACTATAGAATGAAGTTTTATAGATCCAAGCCTTCCATCAATAGGGACTAGTGTATGTTGTCTACTTATCGATAGAGGTGATCCAGAGTCTGGCACCCGAGTCGAAGAAAGGGACAATGCACGAAATTCCTTGATTCTTGTTTTTAACAAAACTCGACAAGGGTGGGGACTGGTCGGGACGTGAAAATCGACCGATAACCAGTTACGGGGATTTCATGACCGGGCCAGTTGCTCATCAAGATTGACTGGGTTAGACTTAAACGAGTAGTAACATCTATGATGTAGCAGTGCTAGATAGGTGCGAAAATCGAGGCAAAATAGCTTGAAGGTTGTGTAGGGACACAATTGGCAATAAGTATGCCTACCTGGGGAGTTAATTGTATGACCGCGAGTCGTGGGTGCAATTAATGTCTGCTAGGACGTCAAGACCTACTAGGAAATAGAATTTCCCGAACAATGCAAGGGGTTTATTGTTTCGATAAAATAGTGGGAGAACTTTTTCGATAGAAAGACCAACCTTCGTTAATTATAAGTATTATCTTAAATCTGTCTGCTTATTGTTGTCTATTATTTATATTTAGCCATGCCAATATTCACTGCCGATTGCGAACAAACTATATTGCAAATCTGGATATCATCACTCCACGATGAAGGCATGACTGGGTACAAAAATATTAATAAATATTGCACTTACCTGATCAAGAGGCTAAAACGAATCGATGAGCTTGGAGCTATATTGACTCTAGATGATAAGATGGTAATCATCGCAAATGGCCTGCCTGAATCATTCTCTCATTTTATCGATCATTGTGAAGTTCCACACAAAGGAATTAAGACCGATGATTTGCATAAGTTGTTAGACAAATATGAGAAAGCCCTCGAAAGAGGACAAGGATTGATCAAAGGAAAGAATTGTCCCTTATGTAAGAAAAATGAGGAACTGAATAACATGACTGATGAGGAATTCCGAAACATACTTGACCAAGGTATAACCTAAGTTATCTCCTTTTTGATGAAAAACATCTTAAGATTTTCTTTTGATGTAAATCATCTAACATTTCTGGTTTCTGTAAAAGTGTTTACAGAGGATGACTGGAACGTGCTGCAAGTGACCAAGTCTGGGTTTCAATTGCACATGAGGGAAACATACTTCAAGGAATGGGTCAAGGAGCATCTGGATTTTTCTTATTAGCATATGTTTTTCTTTAATTTAGGCATTAGTTAGAGTTTTGTCTATTTATTTCGAACTTTGTACGAAACTTCTTAGCTTTACCATTATGAATGGAGTTATTTTAATTAAAGCTTTTAAATTCGTACATAATTGCTTTACCGTTGTAAATAAAGCAAAGAAATAAGCATTGATAAAACTTAAACAATAATGCTAAATCAAGAAAAGAAAAACAAATTAGATAATTATCCACATTCGATCATAATTCCTAAAAGAAGGAATCAATGAATTGTTTTCTATCATGACTCTTGAAAAATAGGAGATTGATAAATTCAAAACATGCGAATCCTGTCTGAATAGGAAATTGATCGATTAAAGGTATTTAGAAATACCAAGTGTTTGATGGATGAAAACCATTAATACGCATGTGGATCACTAAAGTAATAGTGCGAGTAATTAATTGCTTCATAAAGTATCCTAATAGCATTTAGGATATAAGTACATTAAAAGTACAAGTTTTTGGAAAGGTTGAAGGGTTCAAAGTGTTTCATAAAGGCACTAAGTAAAGTGCAAGTATGGAAATGTTGAAAGGATTCAAAGGATTCCAAAATCAAAGCAATTAAGGGCATTAAAGTATGATCATTCGATATAATCGAAGTGATTAATACATAAGTCCTTAATTACTCAAATTATCTAAATCAAGAATAGAATTCTTGAATAGCAAGTTAAAACTAATAAAAGGAATCGAACTATGAAAGACTAGATTCATTCCTTAAATTAAGTATTGCTAAAACTCCTCAATCAATTCTGGGGGTCAACCCCATGACTCTAAAAGGATACTTTGACTAGTAAACTTTCTTAAGTCAATTCCTACGAAAAACCGTACTAACCCAAGTATGGTATATAATCCATGAATGATAAAATTGGATAGTGGATCCAATTGAGAAAATTTGTAGGGTATTCAACGAAATCCATTGAATACCTGTTCCATGATCCTAAGAACGAAAGAAGTCTGTTGCTAAGGATACCCAATTCTTGGAGGGTGGTTCCCTCGCGAATAGAAATGGGATTTTACCATGGAACTTGATGAAGTCCTAGACTTGGACACATCCCTACAAATAGTGGGAGTATATTTTCCAACCTACTGAACCAAAATTTTGTACACCAAATTTCGAAGATTCGATCGAATTCGAAAAGAACTAGTACGTTCACGAATATGATCGATTGGATAGTGATCCAAGAACTTTCGAAATATCTATGTATAACATAGATTCGGGCACATAGCTTAAACGCCATGTGATCTAAGTGGATTGTAAATAATCCATTTAGAAACACTGAACCGTAGAAGCTTCGTATGACCACGAGGCATAACCATTGGATGTAATTCCAAAGGTGAATCTATGATTCTAGTCCAGTATCCCGAAGCTGGAACATGCAACTAGATAAGACAGTCAAAGTAATTGACTTTATCAAAATTGCATGTAAATCTCAATGTACAAAAGAATCAGTGGGAGTTTTTGCATTGCTTGTAAAATAAACACTAAAGTTGACATAGAGGATGTAAGAGTGTTAAAACGCAGACGAAAGCGTGTTCATTCACGTAATTCTTCATTAAAAGATTTAAGGGATACATCTCACGTATTGGCAGTGCGTGTCTATTGTGATAGATTAGAGAAGATGTTTGAAATCCCAAATCTTAGTACATGGACAAAAACTGAATAAAATCAGTATGGAAAGTCATAGTGAGGACAGTTTCCATAGAGATATAAAATCTCTCTCAAAGTCAATGAGCCCTACATTTGACGAGTAAAGAGGATAATATCTCTATACACCTTCAAACTAAAAGGTAGCATAGTATATGCAACGTCATGTACAAAGACCAGACTAAACACATGCTATGAGTATCATAAGCTGATGTTAGTCGAACACCAGTAAGGAGTACTGGATTACCGAAAAGAGCATTCCTTAAATAACTTTGGGAGTTCTAAGGACATATTGCTGGTCAACGGTAATAATGAAGAATTGGAACTCGAAGGATTTAGTAATTCGAGTTTCCCGTCTGATGTGAATATAATATTCTGGTTTTATGGGGCAACGATGATTTGAAAGAAGTTCAAAAGACAATCGATGCTGGGTTAACCAATAAAACAGAATATTTCGCAGTATTGAATACAGCGAAGGAAAGTGTTTGGACGAAAACTTCTTCCAATAAATTGGAAGTAGTACCTAGCATTGCGAGGCCTATAGTTATCTTAAATGATAACTTAAGGCAATTTCTTTAGCAAAGGAATCGAGATCTCACCCATGATCTAAACACAAGTATACCATAGGATCTGGCAAATCATAGGTAGAACGAGACGTGGGAGTAAACCACGTCAAAGGACAACATAGCAAATCCACTAATTAAGTCATAATCACAAAAGGGTTCGACGGACATCTGGAGTGAGATGGGCCTTAGAAACGTATGTGGTTGGCTTTAGGGCAAGTGGGAGATTGATAGGATAGTGCCCAGCAAGCCAACAAATATAAGCTTGTTTAGGTACTTCCTTTAGAAGCAATCTTATGATTCATAAGATAATACGCCCGTTTATTCATAGTACGTGAATTAAACAATGGCCACCTTCATCTCTCGCGAACGTATCTAAGCGATTGGATGAAACCCTGAGATCACTCATGACTACGGGATTATTCACTTCAGTATTGGGTGCGATTAATCATGAAACAGTCTCAAAGGTCGTGATCTCAAAAACGTTCCAAGTAATAGATTCATATCGAGATGGGGTATCGAATGAATCGTCAAGACTTGTAGGATTATGCATGATTCACATGGAGTGAATTTGTTGTCGTTTCATGAACAAGGCATTGAATGCTAGTGCATATGACTAGGTGGTTCGATAGGGGATCGAACGCATCGAACGACCCGAACAGAGAGACCCATCGTGGAAGTGCGTTAAGCATATCGGTAATGGGATGTCTCTCAAGACTTATAATAGTGTACGATTTAGTCCTTTGACTTGAGGTACTAGGGCGGATTCGGTACACGGGAATACGTACTTTGATTTAGGAGCCGACCACATAGCTTGGTCATTGTGCGACTACTTTGGGTGCGTATGAACGTGTGCGCGGATAGTTAGTACTAATAAAGGATCTATCGACTCATCCTGATAAGATGAGAGAATTTCCTGTACGTTCTTAGATAATAAATCCGAGGAATCTACGGCCGTAGTCGGTGACGGATTTGGAAAGGGGTTTCCAAATTTAGCAGTCACACTGGATTATTATCCTGAATTAGAAAGTACAGAATTGAGATAATTAGAGGTGCCGACCAATTCACACACCCTAGGTCTCAATCGGGAAATTAGTTGATAGAAGGACCGTATGTACATGGCATTTATAAGAGGTGGAGGTTCACGAATATCAATTCACCTGAAGTTGGGCCTCATGGGCTTGTGGCTAGACATCGACCATGAGGTGTGGGTACTCCTGAATTAATAAGGAAATTAATTCTGGAGTGGTCAATTAAAGTGGTTAATTGATCGGAGCAATTAATTGCTCACTAATTAAATCACGAAAGTCGTGGGCCTGCTGCCAATTGATGGTGAACCTAGAGGGTCACACACAATACAGTTGGACAGTGACAGTCTGAAAGGAATCAATTGATTTAAGGAATTAAATCAATATATGAATTAAAGTATTAATTCATGAAGAAGAATAATTAATTAGAAGTAACTAATTAATTAATCGAGAATTAAAGTGTTAATTCAAAGTGGAGAATCATTAATTAGGAGTAACTAATTAATGAATCAATTGGAATTTCTGATTGATTAAATCCTCAATTAAAGTGTTAATTGGAAAGGATTAATTAATTAATAGTGGATTAATTAATTAAACACATGGGCCGATCCATATGAAAGTTAATTGATCTAGGATTAATTAATTTAAGCAAATGGGCCAATTATTGTAAAGATAAATTAATCTGGGATTAATTAATCTTGCATGGGCTAATTTTGGGAACAATGATCAAATTAAGTTTAGGACTAATTAAAAGCATATGGGCCGATTTTATTTAATTAGAG
Source organism: Penstemon eatonii (assembly GCA_038501285.1). NCBI lineage: Eukaryota > Viridiplantae > Streptophyta > Magnoliopsida > Lamiales > Plantaginaceae > Penstemon > Penstemon eatonii. The sequence continues at coordinate 25,673,520 of CM076713.1, forward strand.
TGGCCGATTTTTTGCTTGTTTATTTAGTCTTGAATTAATGTTGATTATGTTAGATAATGATAGGGATTAAGAGTTTGTGTTATCTTGTGTAACTAGGAAAGAGATTGAAAGAGATCTTCTTTCCTAAAGTGATAAGATTTGTGTATATCTTGTTTCTTGAAAAGAAGATATTCTTTCAAGAATTAGATGTCTATTAGGAGAAGGAGTCTTCTAATAGAGACATCTATAAATACTAGATATACATAATCTATAAAGAGATGAGAACCCTAAGAGATTTATTTCTAAGCAAGAAAGAAAATCACAACACAAGAAAACACATCAAGGCCGAAAATTTCAGCCCCCTCTCGCCCCTAGCAAATAATCGAACCCTGTGCAAAATCGCCCCACCTCTGTGAAGGATTTTTCTCCAAGCTTCTTCCCGGATCTGAATCCAATTCCTGACGAGACGATTCCTTAATCCTAGTTCTGAGCCTGGGGATTTCGCGAAGTCGCTCAAATCCAACTGGTGTGGACTTTCTCTAGAGGCACAACACTTGTGGTGCTCTAGTGAACAATTGAAGACCGGAGGAAAACCACCACCTTGCCTGTGGTGAGGTAAAACAATTTTTACCTACTCTTTTATTTATTTTAGTATATGCATGCTGAAATAAATTCAACCTTTATTCGTATGTGCTAATAAGTGTTCCCTGGGATTTGGTGTATAAACAAAAATTTTAAATTCCGCACTGTTGTAGTTGATAATTATACCCATAAAATCCCAACAAACCTTGTGTGTACAAGAAGAACAGTGGGAGCTCGATACAATTCATTGTTTTGTATGTCGATGACATTTTGTTAATCGGAGACGATATCAAGATGTTAGCGCAGACTAAAGCGTGGTTATCCGCGCAGTTTTCCATGAAAGATATGGGAGACGCATCTTACGTATTGGGAATACGTATCTATAGGGATAGATCGAAGAAGATGATAGGACTCTCCCAATCTCAGTACATCAACACTATTTTGAAGAGATTCAAAATGGAAGAATCCAAGAGAGGATTGCTTCCAATGAGACATGGTATCTCTCTTTCTAAGTCTATGTGCCCTACAACTGACGAAGAAAAGACGAGAATGTCTCTCATACCTTATGCCTCTGCTATAGGGAGCATAATGTATGCGATGTTATGTACTCGACCAGACATAGCACACGCTCTAAGTGTAACGAGCCGCTATCAGTCAAATCCAGGCGAAGAGCACTGGACTGCCGTAAAAGCAATCCTAAAGTACCTGCGAAGGACTAAGGATATGTTTTTGGTCTACGGTGGTAGTGGAGAACTGAAACTTGAAGGATTCACTGATGCAAGTTTCCAGTCTGACGTGGATGACTTCAAATCCAACTCTGGGTATATATTCCGCATCAATGGAGGAGCGGTCAGTTGGAAAAGCTGTAAACAGTCTACCACTGCCGACTCAACCACAGAAGCAGAATATATCGCAGCATCAGATGCGGCAAAGGAAAGTGTATGGATGAAAAACTTCATCCAAGAATTGGATGTTGTTCCTAGCATTGCTGAACCTGTAGTCGTCTTCTGTGACAACAACGGGGCGATAGCTCAAGCAAAGGAGCCGAGATCACACCATCAATCCAAACACGTACAGAGGAAATACCATGTGATCAGGGAGATCATTGGTAGAGGTGACATGCACATGGAGTATGTCAAATCGAAAGACAACGTAGCTGACCCACTAACTAAGCCACTTTCACAAAAGGCGTTCGATAGTCATCTAGAGAAGATGGGTCTTAGAACCATAGGTGAATGGCTTTAGGGCAAGTGGGAGATTGATAGAATAGTGCCCAGCAAGCCAGTTCAATTAGCTTGTAATAGACCTATTCTGTAAGAAACAATCTTTTGATTTTATAATAATACGCGCGTTTATTTATATGAGTATAAGGATAAACAATGACCAACTTCATCTCTCGCTAATACATTTAAGCGATTGGATGAAACCCTTAGATTACATTTGACTATGGGACGATTCACTTCAGTACTGAGTGCAAACATGAAACAGTCTCAAAGGTCGTAATCTTAAAACTGTTCCAAGTCATAGATTCCGAACGAGACGGGGTATCGTAGGAATCACCAAGACTTGTACAAGTATGCATGATTCACATGGAGTGAATTTGTAGCGTTTCATGAGCAAGGCATTTGAGGCCAGTGCATATGAGTAGGTGGTTCAATGGAGGATTGAACGCATCGAATGACCCGAACAGAGAAACCCATTGTGGAAGCGCATGCCGCATATCGGTGATGGGATGTTTCTCAAGGATTATAATAGTGTACGATTTAGTCTTTTGACTTGAGGTGCTAGGGCGAATTCGGTGCATGGAAGTGCATACTTAGATCTAGGTATAGGCCACGTAGCTTGGTCATAACATGCCTAGGTTGGGTGTGTATGGACATGTACGCGAATGGTTAGTACCGATATGGAATCTATTGACTCACTATAATGGGTGAGAGAATTTCCTATACGATTCTTAGATAATATATCCAAGGAACCTACGGCCGTAGTCGGTGACGGATTTGGAAAGGGGTTTCCAAATTTAGGAGTCACAATGGAATATTATCCTGAATTAGAAAGTATAGTTATCGAGACAAATTTAGAGGTGCCGATCAATTCACACACCCTAAGTCTTGATCGGGAATATTAGTCGATAGAAGGACCGTATGTACATGGTAATTATATGAGACGAGGTTCACAAGTATCAATTCACCTGAAGTTGGGCTTCATGGGCTTGTGGCTAGACATCGACCATGAAGTGTAGGTACTCCTGAGTTAATAGAGGAATTGATAATAGGAGTGGTCAATTAAAGGTTGTTTAATTGACCGGTGCAATTTATTGTTCATAAATTAAATCACGAGGAATTCGTGGGCCTGCTGCCAATTGATGGTGAACCCAGAGGGTCACACACAATACAATTGGACGGTGACTGTTGAAAAGGATACTAAAGGAATTAATTGATTTAAAGGTAATTAAATCAATTAAATGAATTAAAAGTATTTAATTCAAGTGGGAGATTAATTAATTGGCTAACTTAATTAATTAAATACTTAATTGAGTTGCTAATTAATTATATAAAAGAAATAATGATTTAATAGGACTGGGCATTTAATTAAGTAATTAATTAAATGAAAAGGCTTGCAAGACATGGGCCTTTAATTAAAAGCCCATAAGGAGTCTTGCAAAACCTAGGTCAAGAGAGAGTCTATAAAAGGGGTTCTACTTGAGCTCAAAAAGCTAACACCCTAAGAAGAAAACCCTAGCCTCTCTAAGACCCTAGCCGCCGCCCCCTTGTGCTAGAAACCCTAGCCACCGCCGCCGTCACCAAGAGACGCCGCCACCTGCTGCCGTGGGCTGCTCTATTGCCGTCGCCCCTCTCCCTTTGTTCCTTTGTGTTAGATCTTGACCTGTCAAGAGAATCTACACAATCCTGCTTCGACAAACCTCCTGAATCCAGTTCTGAGCCTAAGATCTTGAGGTGTTGCCAGAATTCAATTGGTGTGGACTTACTTTGGAGGTGAGACGCTTGGATCACTTCTGTGAAGCATATCCAAATCCAGATCCAGAACTTAAGGTTTCCACCACCTTGCCTGTGGTGAGGTATATCGCAAAAACCGCCTTGTTTAATTACTATGTGTGTTTTTGTTCTTGCTTACGTATAATTAATATGGAGAATTAATATGGGACCTTGGGTGCTTCGATAAAAAAAATTTAGATTCCGCACTTTCGTTGTTCTGACAATCGAGGCAACCCAACCACTATTCCAACAAGATCTTCCTTGTCTGGTCCGGTAAAATTGATCCTGGCTCCACCTCCTTCCTTATTTGAGACCCCGTCGACATGCATTAACCAAGTGTGATCTTCGACAATCATAATATCATTACCACAAATTGTCGAGTCGTTCGTATTTTCTGGTAAGGTCGGAGTTTCCAAGAGGAAATCAGCGAGTACCTGAGCTTTTATCGCAGTTCTTGGTCTATACTCGATCTCGAATTGTCCTAGTTCGATCGCCCATTTAATTAATCTCCCAGAAGTTTCTGGTTTTACCAGAACTTGCCTTAGTGGTTGATTTGTTAGTACAATAATCTTATATGTTAGAAAATATGGTCGAAGCTTCCGAGCGGCGACCACTAAAGCCAAAGCAAACTTTTCTATCTCTATGTAATTTTTCTCAGCACCTTGTAACAACTTGCTTAGATAGTAAACAGGTTTATGTTCTGAACCCTCTATCTTTACCAATACCGAACTTATTGCTACCTCAGAGATGGATATGTATATGTATAGAGGTTGTCCTTCGGTTGGTTTGGCTAATAATGTTGTAGAAGTCAGGTATTTCTTTAATTGATTAAAAGCCTGATCACACTCTTCAGTCCATAAAAACTTTTTTGCTTTCCGTAAGGTTCGAAAGAATGGCAAACTTCTGTCTGCTGATTTGGATATGAACCTATTTAGTACGACAATCTTTCCGACTAAACTCTGTACTTGGGAGATTGTTCTAGGTGGTTTCATTTCAGTTATGGCTCAGATCTTTTCCGGATTTGCCTCAATTCCCCGTTGATGAACCATGTAACCCAGAAATTTTCCCGACTTGACTCCAATGGTGCATTTTGTGGGGTTGAGCTTCATTCGGTATTTTCTCAAAATCTTGAAGCAATGGTCCAGATGCTTGACGTGGTCAGCTTCATTTATGCTTTTTACCAACATTTCGTCTACGTAGACTTCCATTATTTCTCCAATTAATTCTCTAAACTTCAAATTAACTAATCTTTGGTAAGTTGCCCCTGTATTTCTCAATCCAAAGGGCATTCCAATGAAGCATTATACTCCTTGTTCAGTGATAAAGGCAGCCTTTTCTTGGTCTCGCTCGTTCATGTAGATTTGGTAAAAACCTTGGAAGGTATCCATCATGCTAAATATAGCAAATCTTGCAGTTGAGTCGACAAGTAAGTCAATTCTCGGGAGTGGGTAAGGATCTCGTGGACATAACTTGTTGAGGTCGATAAACTCGTTACACATCCTCCATTTGTTGTCCTTTTTATCCCCCTTTGCCACTAGGACCACGTTGCACATCCATTCTGAAAAATGTATCTCCCAAATCTGTTTGGCTTTTAGCAATCTTTCAACTTCTGCTTTGATTATTTTATCTTTCCTAGGCCCATGGTTGCGCTTCTTTTGCCTTGCTGGTTTTGCCATTGGATCAATCTTTAGAGAATGAATAATGATTCTTGGGTCAATGCCCTCTATGTCATCTGCACTCCTTGCGAAGACATCAATTTTATTTCTGAGGAAATCTACTAGCATAACTTCCCCTTCCGGACTGAGTTAAGTCCCTATCCTGGTCATCTTCAGGGGATCACCTTGCACAAGCATAATATCCTTGTGTTCAGGTGGCCTGATGGTTAAATCGACTTTCTCTTTCCCTTTCCGATATATTCTATCCGTACTGGGGATGTCGATTTCAGCTCTTTCGATGTCATCCTCAAGTTATCTTTTTGCTGGAGTGAAAGATTTAGTTCGGTTTCCCAATGCCAGGGAAGTATTATAACAATCCCAGGCCATGCAGTGATCATTCACTATTTCTCCTATGCCTGAGACCGTTGGAAACTTTATCTTCTGATGGTAGGTCGACACGACTGCTCGAAAAAGGTTGAGTGCCGGTCGTCCTAGTATCGCGTTGTATGCAAACGGTGTTTCGACAACCAGAAATTTTATCATTTTTACTCCTCGTTCAGGTATTTTTTCCAAAGAAATTGACTGTCCTGGAGGGGACAATTTCTGATCCTCCAAATCCCACTAATGGGGTTGCTACCTTTTGTAGCGTTATCTCTCCTAAATTCATCTGTGTTAGGACTTCTCATGAAATAATGTTAGCAGAGCTGCCATTATCAATTAGTATTCTTTTCACATTGTAGTTCGCTATCTCAAGCGATACCACCATTGGGAAGTCGGGATTATCTTCTTTCATATCCCAAACTATGTTTCGTGGCACATCGCTTTCAATAAAACTGATGGGCTGTTCTTTTGGAATTTTGCTTTCGAGAGTCCATACTTCCCTCGGAATTCCAAAACTCCCTTCTATCGATATGTCGGTTTTTCGGCGGGCATTACGACTATCTCCCCCTGCTGGCCCACCGGAGATCGTATGTATGGTCCCGTTCACCTGATCATTATTCACATCTTGAGGGGGACCATTATTAGGGGTTCTCCTTGGTGGGGTTCTTCTCCGATTTTGATTTGAGGGCTTCTGGTTCTATTTCTTTTTCTCCCGTTTCGTTCGACGTAGTCGTCTAACTTTCCTTCTTCAATCAGCCTCTCAATTTCCTGTTTCAGATGGAAACAGTCCTCGGTGCGATGTCCATGAGCCCGATGATATCGACAATATAAGTTGTAATTTCGAGCTCCTGGCTTAGCCTGTGTAATTCTTTTCGCTAGGGGAATCCAATTATTTTTCTCGAGTAGCACTAGGATTTCTTCCGTAGGGATATTCAATTTGGTGTATTCCACGTGATCTATTCGATTTCTTTGAGATAGTTCGGCCGATCTGGGTCTTGTATAGACATTGGGTCTTCTATCCCGATCGTTGCGATTATAATCCAATCTCTGGAAGACGTTTCCTTTTCTAAAGGATCGATCATAATCCGTTGGCCTTGAAATGGGTGCTTTATCCTGTCTCTTTAGGCCAGAGGTTGAAGCTTTACTCCTATTTTTATCTTTAAAGGAGTTCATCTCCTCTTGAGTCATGTATTTCGAGGCTAAGGTCATTATATCTGCATATGCCCTTGGTTGTTTTCGACTTAGGGCATTCCCAAATTTTCTATTTTTGGTGAGGTCGAAAAGTATGGAGATTATGTAGTCGATATTTGGCGAATCAATTTCGAGCAGTTCGACATTGAATCTTGCTAACCAACTTCTCAAGGATTCTCCTTCTTGTTGATTAATAGTTCCGAGGTAACTCATGGGGAATTTTTGTCTCTTCTGGCTGGCGAACTGTTGAGTTAGCTTATTGCGTAGCTGACGAAAACTGAATATGGAATTGGTGGGTTGTTTTCCGAACCAATCCAACGCCAATCCTTCGAATGTTGTGACCATCAACTTGGCGTTGTATTCAGTAGAATGTGCATATAGATTCATTATGTTCGTAAAGCTAAATATGTAATCGTCCGGGTCAGTTGTACCGTCGTAGCGTGGTAGTCATCCCGGAACTTGTCCGGATGACTGCGTTTCCTTGATTTCCCTACAGAAAGGGGAACATGCAGCTAGGCTTTCCTGGACTTCTGTGCTTCTTGCCCATGGGTGTTGAACAATCAGTAATCTTTGTTCTAGACGTTCTTGTACCATCCTTTCAATGTCTCTTTCGGAGCTGCGGACGGTCTACGATTGATTAGGGGTCGGATCGATGATATCATCGTCGATAGGACTTATAGTATTTTCTTTCGACCCCTGATGCGCAGGATGGGCAGGGAGTTTTGTCCGATTCGTTCTCCTTCGGACCTGGTTGTCAACAGGTTTTGCTTTGCTCCTTTGGGGAGTAGCTAGAGATTGTTGTTCGGTCACCGGACTATCGGCCTGTTCTGATACATGGTCGACCTGCCTTTGAGCTCTCCTGACTGGTTGCGCCTGAGTTGCTCTTGGGTCTCTGGGCTCATGTTCGGGAATTACATGGCCCCCTGGACATAGGGAGTTAACCAGTAGTGCTATCTATCTTAGTTTTTCTTCCCATTCTGACAATGGGACAGAAATGGTTGCAACCCTAGGACCCACAGGTGCCGGATCAACAACACCGTCCACTGTCCTTGTGGGAGTTGGACGTCGGCCTCCAGGCATTCTTGCTGATCCGAAGGACGGTTGCTTTCTTGTTGATTATCGACCATGTTACCAATTGGTTCGTTATTTGTTGTATCATCTTGCAAACCATCCGATGGCACGTGTGGGTGTGTCGTGTTACTCCTTGTCTCGTTGCGTGCGTTCTTCCTTGGGCGAGCCATGTGTCTATCGAATAATTAACTCAGCCCCACGGTGGGCGCCAACTGATTTAACCGATTTTCGTGTGGTTAGATTAAATCAATGATATTTGTGTAGGGTTAAATTATATTCTGGATATAGGGCTTAGTTACTTTATTCCGGATGGATCGATCTCAAAGATGAACGATACGTAACAAGATTAGAGTATAAAGATTATATTGTAAAGATCAATGAGTATAGCAAAAGCTCTTTTATTAGGTTAAACTTTTATTACAAAGTATGTAGGCGTAAGCTATGATTCTTGTGTGTCTTAATACAATGTTTGAAAAAGGTATTTATATGTGACAATCCCTAGCCCTACAAGGAAACATAATCCTACTAGGACTCAGGGTGTGGTCCTTCTCAAACTCGGATACTAGCTTTGTCGCTGAGGCGCATCAACTTAAATCGGATAGACCTGTGTAGATAATCGAGCAGTATGGTCGGATCAATTTATTATCTTCGGGCTCTTCCAAGTATTATATGGGGTATAAAATAGCCCCCATCAGGGTAGAAAATATAAAAATTACATAGTAGAAGGGGGAGGGGTGCAATTTCCGGTGAGGTGACCGGAGCCACCCCACCGTCGGCCGGAGCCTGGCCGACTGATTGCCGACCAGCCTTGGCTGCTGCTGGTGCAGCAACCTGTTTGTGCTTGCTGCACACAGCAGCAAGCCACAATGGGCATGTTGTCTAGCAACAGGCCTAGGTGTTGTTGCATTTGCAATAGACCACCCATTTGGGCATGTTGCAATGCAACAAACATCTAGCCCACTTGTGGACAGGCCTAAAGGCCGGTCCACACTAAAAAAAAACAAGTTTAAAATATAAAAATTTAATAAAATAAATTATTAATGAACAAAAATAAAATGAGAAAATATGGAAAAGCAATTAAACATAAGTTCGTTAAGTATTATTTAAATTAATTTACTTTTGAAATATTAAAGTAAATACATTTTATAAGTAAATATTTTGTTAAGTATTATTTAAATGAATAATAAAATATTTTTCGAAAATAAATATATTATTTAAATTATTTAAAAAAAGAAAGGGTTAAATAAAATATAAGAATTTTCAGACAAAGAAATCTAAGATCAGGATTATAATACTTTTCGAAAAGATAATAATTTCAAGGGTACATTAATTCTTAATTAAATAAAATAAAATAATTTTGAATAATATTATTCGGAAAATAAATAATTTGAAAATAAAATAAAATATTTTGATTGAATGTTTTTCCGAATTTAAAATAAATTCAAAAGAACTTTTTTTTTCAAATATTAAATATAATCTTAATTAATCTTGAATATTAATTTTCATAAAGAAAATTCGTAAATAATATGAATAATATTTTCTGGAAATAAATAATTAAAAAAATTAAAATAATTTTGGATAATTATTTTTCTGAAAATAACTAAATTATTTTATTTTCTAGAAATAAATTTTGAAAAAGAGAAAATAAATTTTTAATAAATGATTTCAAAAATAAATATTAACTTTTTCGGAATTTAAATAAATTTTGAGAAAAAGATACAACGATGTCTTAAAAATAATTAATAATTAAGGTAAAGGAATTTAATTAATTTTGAATAAAATAAAATATTAAAATATATAATTTTAAGTAAATATTTCAGAAAAATAATGATAAACTTCTTCCGAAAATAAATATCAATTTCAATTAATCTTGGATATTTATTTTATGAAAATAAATAATAAATTATTTTTATAAAATTTATAATAAATACTAATTTTTTAAAATGATAATTTCAAATAAAGATTAATGTTGAAATGGGCACTCAATAAATTATAATAATTTTCTGAAATTGTATTTAAGTAACTCTTTTAAATAACATTAAGAAGTTAAATGATTAATTTCATTTTTTGAAATAAAATTAATAATAATTTTTTGAAAAGAAAATAATTTCAAATAAACTTAAATTCTAAATTTAAAATAAGTTATTGGTTGAATACTTAAGGAATATAAAGATACTTGGAAGTAATAACTTAACTTAAAACATTTAATTAAACATTTTAAAGCTCAATTAGAACGGATTTGTTCTAATTTAACTCTTTCATGGCTATGTTTACCACACTTCATGAACGAACCATAGAACTTTTAGATCGGACGTAAATGTCCAAGTTTTGATCGTGGCTTTGATATTGAACAACCACGATTCCATTGTTTGCTCGACTAAAGCATTGCTTTAGTCACTCTAGAATCCTTATAGAGTAATTAGATTCTAAGATCGTTACATAAACGTGTACAGGAACCGAAGACGTTACTTTTCCGCATTTCCTCGAGAATCGTAAGCTACACAGGTGAGTGATGTGTGTTACTTGTGTGTAAGTCCGAATGTGCTAGTAGGTCGAGTCATAACTGCAACTTAGTCCCTAAACGAACAAGCATGCGATGTATGATACAATGAATAACTCGACTGCTAGGACTAACTATTCTTGTTGAATTATTATGCTAATGCTTATGTGCTTATAAGTACTTGATATTGTATACCGAATTTCTTTGATTATTATAATTGAGTTATTTACTGATTTTCTGTTACTCGATTGTTATTGTACTGTATTGTTACTGGATTGTTACTGTACTGTATTGTTTCTTATTATTTTGTGGGCCCTATTTTGTTGTGCGGAATCGTGGATAACTCGGAAGGCTAGGGCCGGAGGGTTACCTCGATCCACTGTAGACCCGCTTCAGGAACCAAGTGTGAATGTTACACTTGGGGAGTGAATGTCAAACTCCTGGCCTTAGACGTCTATGCGCACAGTTAGTAAGGTAGCTCCTTACTTGGAGTGTTCGGTGGGGGCGTCATAATATGGACTGGAGGGTAAGAAAAGGACGGCATCAACAATTGTTGGTTACTTGTTTAATGTGCTTAAATTTTTATAGCATGTGTTCATTTACTGAATGTTATATATGTTCATGTACAATATGTTGCATTCAGGCATCACACGCACATGTGCACCACAGCTTCACTAAGTTGGACGATCAACTTACGCATTCGTGTTTACTTCTTTTCCAGATACAGGTATCCTATGGTCTGATGTCTAGCGTTGGTGTTGTCCGTCTCCGAGATCCTATCTGTCGATTGTGAGGGTCATCCTCGTTGTTATCTTTTGCTTTTATTATGTTGTTATGTTTTGTGTCTTTTATGTATCTGGCGTGATTAGTATTTAAGAGTGTTTATTATGGAAACTTGTTATCACGCTGTTTGCGGTTATTTTGAATATTATGCCTGCTCCAGCACATAGCAGTGTTTCGGGTTTTTATGCTCTCATGTTTGAACTAGAATTCGAATTAATGTGAATTATTGTCTTGTGTTGTTTGTTTTGAAAAAAAAAATTCCTCTAAATTTGGTTGTGTTCACCGAATTCGGACCCAGACTCGAGGGTGGATCCACGTAGGATTCGACCCGGGGGCTCGGGCCATCACACATAATGAGGTGCCATGTACTTGATTCTTCTCGCTTCGTTGTTGTCGACCGGTAGAATCCCTTTCGTCAAATATTATAACAGAGTGGTCTTCCAACTTGGCTACTCATTATCAAGGTACATGATGTCGACACATAAAGTCTCCTTTTGTATGTCGATAGCTGGTTTATTCGAGACCATCAAAGTTATTTTCCTCGTCGTGATACCCTCTATCAAATTTCCAACTTCAAAAGGGGCATCCGCTCTCGTGTTCTCCGTCCTCCTTATGTATTCGAATTCAAAGGTTTTGAATCTGGACGCCTGAATTTTGACAAGACTTTGGTACTTGACCATGGGATCCTCCTTGGCTTCGAACAACCCTTTATACTGCTTATCTACCAACTGAGAATCAGTGTAAGCGATTAGTTTTTGAATTCCTGTATCTGCAGCCATTTTTAAGCAAGCAAATAAGGCCTCATACTCTGCCTCGTTATTCGACAGCAAGAAATCCAATTTCAAGGCGAACTCCAGTTCTTCGCTATTCGGACCATGAAAGAAAACACCTGCACCTCCTCTTGTTGATGTCGAAGAGCCGTCTACGTGTAGCATCCATATTTCCTGCTTTTCCTCTTCTATTTTCGTGCTTTCGAGCACAAAATCAGCCAGAATATGTCCCTTGATGGATGTCCTAGGTAAATATTCGATATCAAATTCACCTAGCTCGACCGCCCACTTGACTAGTCTTCCCGATGCATTTGGTTTCGAAAGAGTCTATCTCAATGGCTGATTCGTTAAGATGGTTTCGTGCCGTAGTTACTATGGCTAATGCAAATTTCCCAATTTCAGAGTAGTTCCTTTCCGGACCCTGTAGAACCCTGTTGACATACTAAATCGGATGATTATCTTGGGCTGGTGATTGTTTAAGAGATGTAATTCATCCTTTTCCTTAGGTAAGCCTGCACGATTTTTTTCTATGACAATTTGATTTAATTGCAATTTCAACTTATTTATTGTTACATTAATAAATCAATGAAGAATAAACCAAAAAATACACTTTTCAATCTTCACATAAAAGAATATCAACGCGGAACTTATTATAAAAGGAAAACAACAAGATATAAGATGTTCACGGGGAACCATTAATTCATAGACCTTCCAACCAAAGCCTAACAATCGGTACACCGTGATGAGTGTGTTTTCGGTAGGTCAATTGTTTATTGTCAAAGTCCAGGTGTCAAGTCAAACACTGCTCGTCAATGTGAGGATCGACAGGTCAATCAAGTCTTTCCTCGATTTGTAAAAGGGGATCCTAACCTGTAATCAAAGAGAACTACGTCAGGTTAATGCCGGTGGTGACCCGGCGATAACCCTCCGATGCATAAGTAAGTGTCGAGATGAGAGATAAGATCGAAATGGGTAATAATTGCTTAGAGATTGCGTACCTGTTCCCTTATTTATGAGGGCTATTTATAGTTTTTCATTTCAATCAACGGTTCGGATCATGACAAGATATTTCAATAACCGAATCGGATAATGACAAGACGTCTAGATTTGGAATATATCCCTTATATTCGGTTCGACCCTATTACAAATGGATCCGTAAATTGCGGGCATCGATGGGCACGTCGGTTCATGCATGGCAATCGATGTGCTCGTCGCGCGTACCAGGGAATCGATGTTCTCGACACGTGTCCTTGGTAATTTTATTTTATATTAATAATCAAGTGCCACGTCACGTGATGAAGACTTGGTACATCAAGAGTCCCTCAAGTTCTAGAGTTCGAGTGTAGGTCAAAGTCTGGAAGTTTAATTGGTTTTTATGAGAAAAAAGAATTTTTAATTTTTTGTATATATTACATTGTAAGAGTCCCCCAAGTTCTAGAGTTCGAGTGAGGTCGAAGTCTAGAAGTTTAATTTGTTTTTATGAGAAAAAGGAATTTTTAGTTTTCTGTATATATTAGTGGTAAGAGTCCCCCAAGTTCTAGAGTTCGAGTGAGGTCGAAGTTTGGAATTTTAATTGAATATTTTGAATTTTCACGCCTTTGTCCCATTTGTTGATTTGGTGGAAATTTTGAAAACTTAGGGGAGGAAGATGAAACATAGCTTCTCTTTGAGGGGTTTTTGTGCCATTTGCGAAGTGGTATTTTATTTCCCTATATATAGTTTGTTTTACAACAGAGCGATTTCATACTACAGTAAAAAAAAACTTTCTTGTTCTCGGAGCTCGTAGTCAATTATATAGTGCGTTGTCGATTGTACTTGTTAAAATTATTCGAGATGTAGAATAGTATGCCTTCAAGTCCCGATAGTGTCGATGTAAATGATTTCATGAAAGATGTGTTTGGAGACGAAGACATAGGAGGAAATCAGGATGTCGAAGGGGAAGACGCTAATCAAGACAGAGTTGAGGAGAGTGGCGACGATGTGGATTCTCTGAACCATCAAACCGAGGAGGCTTATCACGAGTTTGTCGCAGGTGGGTATAAAAAAACCCTTTGCTATGATGAGGTCGGCCTTTTCTATTCCAGGAAACTGGACGATAAGGAAGCCAGGTGAAAAGGAATGAATGCACAAACCCCCCAAGGGCGCCATCGCCATTCATGAGGTCTCTCTTGAATGCGGGTTTCGGGTTCCGCTAGCTCCCTAAATAGCTTCTATTCTAAACAACTTGGGCATTTGGCCAACTCAAATAGTGCCGAATGGAATGTCTATTATCATTACTTTCTGTGTCGTTATGAAAGCTTTTGGTCAGCCGGCGTCCTTTGGGAATTTTTGGTATATCTTTAAGGTGAGTGAGTCACCGAAGTCGGGTCCCGGTTTTTATCAAGTTAAGACTTAAGGCAATAGTACCAATTTTTTGAGCAACACGAAGAGCTCCCATGGGAAGGGATGGAATTTATACTTCCGCCTAAGGGTGAATCGTTTAATGTTACGTCTCCATGGCATACCCAACCGATTGACATGAAAATCCCCCGAAACCGACTTTTACCGACGAGTTTGTCGAGACTCTTCGACGTTATAATCTCGATGTTAAGAAGTTGGTTGAGAAACCCCGTCTGCGCGCTTGCGGGTTTTCGAAGTCGAAGAAAAAGTCGGATGATCTTGGCATAGGTAAATACTAATCTTCTGTAGTTTATGTGTGAGTAATCGCTTCTTAATCGATGATTCTTGCAGGCGAAATACTCCAAGGTGCCCTGGTTCCGCCGAAGGGGAATAAGCGAGTAGTCTTGGAGCAATAGAATGCGAAGTTCTGGACCCAAGCTTCGACCTCGAGGGGTCGCCAAATTAGCGAGGGACAGGCTACATCAGCTGGAGGAAAACCTGATCCTCGACAAGAGGAAATTCGTCAAGGATCTTGAGTGGATGCTATCTGACTGGCTCGAATCGCAGCTCAATCATCCCGCGGAGTTAGGTCCGGAGACCACCGTTCTGCTTAGGGACTCATTAGATATTGCTTTTGCTGCCTTCATTCATAGCGTGTTCAAGCGAGATCAGAGATACATGTCGAAGAAATCTCTTCAACAGAATGTGCACAGCGGGGGTCGAATGATTGTTAGGGTAAGTACTCGCTTTCGTCCTTTGTGAGTCGTTATATTGACACATTGATTTCAGGTTTACTTTGTTTGATTACGTTGGTGATGCAATCTTTGTTTAACGGCTATTACCAAGCCGAGCTAGCCCAGAAAGAGTTGGCGAAGGGTAAGAAGAAACACGAGGAAGCCATAAAGGCTAGGGATCAGCAACTCGAGGAGGGTACGTGCCGGTTATCCCCAGGAGGTCAGAGTTGTGTCACCGGAGTTCCTTGAGTCTCCCGATTACGAGTATCTCGCCGACGCCAGGATGGGCGATGAGTTGATCCAAATGCATGAGAAAACCATCAAGCAATGTGCGCACAAGGGTTTTTTGACCCCGGACTTCGATCCTTCTGCTATCGGTCCGACGCTTGACGAGCAATGCCAAGTCGATGAGGGTGTCGAAGATGAGGAAGTAGAAGAAGCAATCGTACGAGCCCATGAATTCGGAAGCTTGATACCTGATCGAGAAGATGATCATAGTTTATAGTAGACTTTTATCGATATATATCGAGTTCTAATGTAATTTTTTACATTGACCCATGTATTTCAAATTTAGACTTAATCGAAATACGTTCATGGTGTTTATTCCTTGTCTTATTTTATGGGAAATTGATCAATTGAATCAGACCTACTGTATATTAGGAATTGGGTTATATGGCCCTTTCGAGAGAGTTTAATGGGCCGTAGTTTAATCATTGCGCCTGTTCAAATTTAACCGCCGTGTCTGTTCAAAAAAATTTCGAACGGGCGCGCTTTTGGAAAGCACATTTTATAAATAGGCCCTCCTTTTCCACCACAGTTCATACTTCAAGATAGAGTTTTAATCGGAACAAGGTCGTCGGAGCTAAGATCGATCGAGTTATGTAGTTGTTTTCATAGTCGAAGTTTTTTCATTCATTTAGGTATTTCTTTACCTTTTCTTTTTTCTATGTCGAGTCAGTCTTTATCGATCGGGAATGAGTCGGTTGGCGAGGGGGAGGGTATGTCTGTGGAGTCGATAATGTCTCATTTCAACATCCTGTTTGAAGGACAACATCATAGTTCCCTTTCTGCTCAGCTATTAAGCGTTGTTGGCTCAGGACCAAAGCATGTCGTTCCACCGAGTTCGACGTCGGACCGTTATCGAACCGTAGAGCACTTTAGTGATATATCAGCATGTTGTTTACTATTTTCTGTTGAATCAATTTTATCTAAGTTTCAATTCCCTAAAGGTTGGTCGGTCCTTCTCCCTACTCACGATCAAAGAATCCGCCGAGCGGGTGTAGAACCTTTCATATTTGATACTTTAGAAAATGGTCTGCGTTTCCATTTGGCCGATGAGTTCGTCGATATAGTAAACGGTCTCGGCATATGTCCAACATAATTAGTTCCTAATGCCGTATGGTATATAATCAGCTTTTGTCTAGTGATGAAGTCGTTAGGCCAACCGGCTTCCTTTGCCAATTTATGTGGTTTTTTCAACGTAAGTCCCTCTTCTAAGTCGAACGAGGGCTTTTACTTCGTTAAATCGAAACTCAACATTAGGTTTTTAAGCGACCTTAGGTCTTCGCATGGGAGGGGTTGGAAACATAGGTTTATTTTGTCCGTGCTCCCGAGAACTATGTATGGAGGACGACACGCGAATGGAGGTCGGGCAGCATTCTCTTAAAGAATGTTCCCGAACCTTCATGGGGGCCCGACTTTCCTTCGCAATTGTCGGAGTTGATATACGATACCAATTTACTTTTGTGGGAGCCAATCTTGAGACTGGGAGGAATGTTGATGGCTCCTTTGTCCATCGATAGTCCTTCAATAGGTAGTTATCGTGCTATTATATTTCTTAACTATTATCGTTAGTTGTCGCCTAATTTTTCTGATTATGCAGAATCGAGCGTAATGGCGAGTCGCGCAGCGAGAGCTGTTATGAAAGCGTGAAAGATTGCAAATGCCCCAGTTCCTCTATCGGCGACGCAAGGGAAAAATCAAGCATTAAAAGCCTCGACGCACTCGAGTACCATTCCCCTTTCTGTACCGAATCTCCAAGTCGAGAAACTTGCTTCTTCCGATAAGGGGAATATGCCAATTTCATCTGATGAAGGGCAGAAGGAAGCGCCAAGTACGAAGAAGGCGAAGTCGGAAGCAGGTGTTGCTCCCTCGACTGATGATGTTTCGGCTATTCCAAAGGAAACTATCGAGGCCATTGTTGAGAAACAAAAGAAGAGAAAAGGGATAAGGTGGCCGAAACTTCCATGATGAATCCGGTTTTTCTTAATACTGTTATCAGTCCCGAGGCCTGGGATAACTTCTGTTCGACCTTATCCATTGAAGATCATGAGGCCTTGTTGAAGGTCGAGATGGCTAACCTCCTGCGGATGCAGGCATCTATTCAGCTTGCGGTAATCCTACGTCCCTCTCGTGTTTACATCGAGCAAGTCGGTTTATGAAGCTTGTATTAATTTGCATTAATTCATATTTTGATTCCCGTAGATGAATCAAACGATTTATCATACTACCTGTCGAGCAGATTTCTATCGGAAACGGGCTGATAAGTACCAAGGTGCTTATAATGGAGTTAGGAAGAAGTTTGGCCTTCTTAAAGAAAAAAGAAATCGCTTGAGGGGGAAGTCTCGAAGAGGGACTAGAAGATTGCTTCACTAGAGGCAGAGTTGGCTAAAATGAAAGCTGATTTTGATTTAAAATTGGAGGAGAAATTTGCCTAAGGTTTCGAGAGAGGGCAGCGAGAAGCCCTCGAGGAGAGGAAGGACATTGTCCTTGAATTCTTTAATAGCATTGTGTATCAGGAACTCGTTGATCGGCAATCGAGAACCAACCTGATAAAAATGTTTGAGAAAGGGTGAACGCAGTGTCGGGCTCTGGGCTTCCTTAATGATCAGTTCGATGAGGAAAAGATCGATCCTTGCTTTGATGAGAATGGCGTTTACGTCGAGGTGGAGCCATCCAGAGCGGAAGATCCCATGGGAAAACTGAGGATCATGAGTTCGACTTCCTTCACGACGTTCAGGCTGAGAAGCTTCAAGCTGAAAGTGCTCATGAAGCAGAGGAACCTCCTAAGAAAGTTTCCGAGACGTCGAGAACGTCCTCTCATCTTGATCGACTTAATTATGAAACCCACCATGAACCCGATGCTAACTGACGATGTTTATTTTGGCCATCATATTTAAATTAAACAAACTTTTTACTCATGTTGTAAATATCGATGAACTTTCTCATCGAGTCACGCTTAGCAGGCGTGTTTTGATTTTGTAATTCTTGACTTTGTAATTTTTATTTCGATGAGTGGAATTTTATCTTTATTTATCGATGTCCGATATTATCAATTTTATTTCAATTCTAAATCGTTTAATTACCCTTCGTGTCGACGATTGCCTGGTCCTACCTATCAGAATTTTTATTGAGAAGTTACCCCAGGGTTAAAGTTGATTTCGGACCCATGGATTGTATTCGTGATCCTATATATAGTAGTTCGTTTGATGTAAGATCCTCACAAAACATAAGTATGTTTCTTCAAATAGTCCCTTTCCATAAATAATTTCATACCCTTTATTCATTCTAAGGGAATTTTCTTCGTTGTCATTTTTTGATTTTTAAATTTTGGTATGGGAGTGATTGGAAATTTTCATCGATCCAATGTGTTCCAACGTTATTCATTTTTTTATACTAAGTCGTCGACATGCACATAGATTGTACAATCATTCCAGCTTTGACATGTAATACCATATCAGGTCGACGCATGAGCGAATTAGTATGGCTACGATCACTCGATGTATCGATCATTATTCTAGAAGTCGGAGTCAATAAATAGTTGAGGTCATTGGCGTATTTAAAGCCTAGGTCTTAGGCGTTGCTCGTGATGCCTTTGGACCACTGGATCTGGTCCATGTTTCCTACCTTGGTAAGCGCAACGGTCGCTGCTATTAATGCCTTTGATATGAGCCATTGATCCTAGTAATCCATGGTCGTATGATCAAGTAGTCAGGGTCTATAAAAGGGTGGGATCCTTCCCTCTTAGTCCATACCCACAAATATCCATACATGTATCCTCCGAGATATAGTCCTACATACTATTTTCTCAAAAACCTCTCTTTTACCAAATCGACGAGGAATGCTTTCTTGATCTTTGCAACTCCTCATCCTACCCACCCTCCCGATCGAGGAGGGGTTTTCCACAGCTTTTGATTGGGTGGTATCGGTAAAGGGAGATCCCCAATGTGTCGGCCTCGTTGTTCAAATGGGTGGGATCGGTAAGGACGACGAAGTCTGCCCTGGCGACATCTCGGTATTTTGGTGCTCAGAAATGCATCACCCTCGTTCTGAATGTCGGTGCCTCGAGGTGTCGTCGGAATCGATAAGCCAGGGGTGTTGTCGAAGCAGCGGCAGTCGAGCAAATGGTGGAGGAATTAAATTGCAAATATTCAAGTTGCAGTTTTTCCTCTCCTTTTTCTTGGTTAATGCAGAGAGAGCCATCAGCCATAGTCATATGCCTGATGGGTTCTATCGAGCAAGCTGCTATTATTAAAAAAAGATCCCCCTGGCCTTCGCTTACACCATCGAGGTCACGAAGTGGCGTCTCCGAAATGCACCGATCAGTGAGAGAAAAAGCTATAGGAGGAAAGCTCGTAGCGACAATGCATTTAGGAAGACGTGCTCATGAGTCGTCGAAGATCGAGATAATTCATCGAGGTCTTCATTAACCTGACATCGGGGTTTTCGGTGGTTCAGACCACTAAGAAGTACAGATTTTAGACATGTAACAGGTTATCGATATGTAATAGGTTCTTGATTTATATGTAATCATTTCGAGAATTCAGATGTAATTTTTTCCATTTCTTTGTATTTATCTGGATCGTTTATATTGAATAACATATCTTTTTTATAAATTATCGATTCAACGATATTAACTTTCATGTTTGTTCAATAACTGATTGCAAAGACATATTTATCTTATCAATTAATGTACATTACTTCAAACCAATGTAGTTCGTTTCCTTTATCGAATTCATCTCGATGCCTCTGCGGCCTTCGAGAAACTTGTAGACTCAGCTTATTAATAGCTCTTGTTCTTCTTTAGTCGATTTCATCTCGATGCCTCTGCGGCTTTCGAGGAATTTTGTAGAGTTAGCTTATTAATAGTTTTCATACTTCTTTTGTCGATTTTATCTCGATGCCTCTGCAGCTTTCGAGAAATTTGTAGAGTTAGCTTATTAATAGCTTTCATTCTTCTTTAGTCGATTTCTTCTCGATGCCTCTGCGGCTTTCGAGGAATTTTTAGACTTAGCTTATTAATAGCTTTCTTTCTTCTTTAGTCGATTTCATCTCGATGCCTTTCCGGCTTTTGAGGAATTCGTAGAGTTAGCTTATTAATAGCTTTCTTTCTTCTTTAGTCGATCTATCATAGCAACTTGTGATCTCGATAAGTAATCCATGGCATTAGATTCAAAAAAGACAAACATTTAGGGATTACATAATACTTGAAATTATAAATAAAGAAAATATCTTTTAAGCATAGAATTTTCTAAGGTTCCTTCCATTCCAAGTTCTTTTGACTGGTTCTCCGTTCATTGTTTCCAATCGATATGCCCCTTTCTTTCCGAATTCAATTACTTTGAACGGTCCTTCCCAATTGTTGCTGAGCTTCCCCTTTCCTTGGAGACATCAATTTGCTTCAGCACAAAATCCCCAACTTGGAAAAACTTTAGCCTTACATTCTTATCGTAAGCTTTGGCCATGGTAGTTTTGTAAGCCCGTATCCTTGTCGAGGCCCTCTATCTTTTTGCTTCCATCTGATCGAGCTCAAAGTTCCTTTTGTCAGCGTTATCCGCTTCATTGTATAGATCGACTTTGGGTGACGGGACCTCCAACTCTGCGGGAGCCACTGCTTCGAAACCGTAGACCAAGCTATAAAAGGAGTTTCTCTCGTCGCTGTCTTTTCTTTTGTCCCATTAGCCCAAACAACCCAAGGCAATTCATCCAATCAAAAACCACTAGCTTTGAATAACATCTTCTTCAACAGCCTCAGGATTTCCATGTTAGTGGCCTCGATTTGACCATTCATTTGTGGACAACCCACCGAAGTAAAGTGTTGTGTAATTTTGTGCTTCGCGCACCAGTCCGTCACTCTTTTGCCGATGAATTGCCCTCCATTATCCAAGATGATCACCCTTGGAAGACCGAACCTGCAGATTATCGACCAATAAAAATAGATTATCTGGGTTTGAGTGATTTGTTTCAATCTTGATCCATTTGCTGAAGTATTTAACTCCCACAAGTAGAAAACGTTTATGTCGTCTCGCCTTCGGTAATGGCCCGACCAGGTCGACACCCCACTGATCGAAGGGCCAAGTGATAGAGATTGATTCCATCTTTTGGGCGGGTTGCTGAGGGATAGTGGCATGATACTGACATTTGGTGCAACTTCTTGCATAATGGTTGGCATCCTTTGTTAACGTCGGCCAATAATATCCCAATCTAGACACTCTGACATCCAATGCTCTGCCTCCCGAGTGATTTCCAGAGGAGCCTTCATGAACTTCTTTCAGGACCATCTCGGTTTGAGGTGTAGCTATGCATTTCTGAAGCACCCCGGTGACGGAACGTCGATACAATTCGTTGTTCATAATGACATAATGAGGTGCTCTGTACTTTATTCTTCTCGCTTCGTTGCTGTCGGCCGGTAGGATACCCTTTATCAAATATTCTAGTAAAGTGGTCTTCCAACTTGGCTCCTCATTATCGAGGTACAGGACTTCAACACCTAAGGTTTCTCTTTGTATGTCGAATGCCGGTTTATTCGAGACCATCAAAGTTATTTTCCTCGTCGTGATACCCTCTATCAGATTTTTGAATTTCGAGAGGGCATCCGCTCTTGTGTTTTCCGTCCTCCTTATGTATTCGAGTTGAATGGTTTTGAATTTGGATGCCTAAATTTTGACAAGACCTAGGTACTTGGTCATGGAATCCTCCTTGGCTTCGAACAACCCTTTAAACTGCTTCTCTACCAACTGAGAATCAGTGTAAGCCATTAGATTTTGAATTCCTGTTTTTGATGCCATTTTTAAGCCAGTCAACAAAGCCTCGTACTCCGCCTCATTATTCGACACCAAGAAATCCAATTTCAAGGTGAACTCCAGTTCTTCGCTATTTGGGCCTCGAAAGAAAATACCTGGACCCCCTCATGTTGATGTTGAAGAGCCATCTACGTGAAGCATCCATATTTCCTGCTTTTCCTCTTCTACTTTCGTGCTTTCGAGCACAAAATCAGCCAGAATTTGTCCCTTGATGGATGTCCTCGGTAAAAATTCGATATCATATTCACCTCGCTCTACCTCCCATTTGACTAGTCTTCCCGATGCATTTGGTTTCGAAATAGTCTGTCTCAATGGCTGATTCGTGAAGATGACGATTTTGTGCGATTGGAAATATGGTCGGAGCTTTCGTGCCGTAGTTACTATGGCTAATGCAAACTTCTCAATTTCAGAGTAGTTCCTTTCCGGACCTTGCAGAACCCTGCTGACATAGTAAATCGAATGATTATCTTCGGCTTCCATTCTAACCAGCACTGGGCTGATTGCCTGTTGCAAGGCAGCAACATAGAGATAAAGGACTTCACTATATTGAGGTTTCGCTAAGAAGGGTGGCGACACTAGATAGGCCTTGAGCTGCTCAAAAGCTCGATCACACTCTTCCGACCATTCAAACTTCTTCGCATTTCTCATAACTTTGAAGAACGGAATACTCTTGTCTGCCGATCTAGATATGAAACGATTGAGCGCAGTAATCTTCCTGACAAGTTTTTGTACCTCGTTCAAATTTTGTGGAGCCTTGAGGCCTATGATCGCTTGTATCTTTTTTGGGTTGGCCTCGATGCCTCTTTCATTTACCAAATACCCAAGAAACTTTCCTATCCGAAATCCAAAAGTGCACTTAGCAGGGTTAAGCTTCATTCCGTACTTCCTGATTATGTCGAACGCCTGTTTGATGTGAATTACATGATCTTTCTCATCAAGGCTCTTGACGAGCATGTCATCGATATATACTTCCATGGATTTGCCGAGCAACGTCTCGAAGATTTTGTTAACCAATCGTTGATATGTTCCTCCAGCATTTCTGAGTCCGAATGGCATTACTAAAACGAAATGCACGCCCATCTTGGTGACGAATGCCGTTTTCTCCTGATCTTCCAAGGCCATGGAGATTTGATAAAAACCTTGGAAGGCATCCATCATACTCAGTATAGCACAACCAGCAGTGGAATCGCCCAGGGAGTCGATTCTAGGGAGGGGATATGGTTCTCTTGGACAGAGTTTATTAAGGTCCGTGAAATCGTTGCAAATTCTCCACTTTCCTCCCCCTTTGGACACTAAAACCACATTGCAAAGACACTCGGTGAATTGTATCTCCGCAATGTAATCCGCATCAAGGAGTTTTTTAACTTCTTCCTTTATGATTTTGTTTCTCTCAGGACCAAAGTTTCTTTTCTTTGGTCTCGTTGGCCTCGCCGATGGGTCGATATTGAGTCTATATATGATGATCTTTAGGTCTATCCCCTGCAGGTCGGTAGTTGACCATGCGAAAACGTCCACATTTCCCTTAAAAAATTCGATCAGTTGAGTTTCTAGCCCCTCGGAGAGTTGGTGATGAGGGATATTTTGGGACTCTACTTTGAGGAGCTCGGACAAGAACGAAAGAGACAAATCCCGACCTTGGAAGAATGGACTCGAGCCCAAGTTGCAGTCTACGCAATCCGACCAACTAGAGAGAGCTCACGATCAGGAATTACTGTTGGGCCGATCACTGGCCCAAGCCTGTGGCCTGAGAAATATATCCCTGCGGGTGGATCAGCTAGCTCCCCATTTCAACTATAAATACCACTAGCATTTATGACGCCAGACACGCTTTCCCAGGTGCTCTCTGCTCGAAGACTGTTGCTCGAAGCCATCTTGGAAAGTTAGTGTAGGTCATTTACTATGTATTATTCCTCTAGCTTGTACTGCATCCTATAATGCTCGAGTAGGACCCCTTTACTTATAATTTGTACTCTCACGTTCGGAATACATATATTATTGATCTTTCATACATTCAATAGTATCTTTAATTATTTTCTATACAATTTTGGTCATACACGAAATCATGTAAGATCAATTGGCGCCCACCGAGGGGCCTTATTTGGGTGTTAGATTGAAAAATGCCTACTACGAGGAGAAATACATATATTCGAGGAGAGCTTTCTCACGCAGCTAGAGCGCAAAACTCAGTTAACAATTAGCCCGATAATTTATCTCGAGCGGCTCAACAGCCAGAAGCTCCACCAGTCATTCCCCAGGACAATGCACCTATCCACACGACCATCGCCGATCTGAGGTCTATCATAGGCACTATGTGCAGGGAGTTTTTTAATAGTGGAAGGGCCGAACAGTCACCCGTAGATCAGCCAGCAGTGCATGGTAGAGCAGAATTTCCTTCTTCGGACATCCAGAAGGAGAAAAGCATACCACAATCTATATCAAATGCACCGGCACCAAACTTTCCCCGAGCAGCCCCATTGAAGACTAACGTTCGTCCAGGAATTCCTCAAAAGACAATACATGATAAGGTGAAAAGCAAAAAACCGATTTATAAGAGGATTGCGGATTCTGAGCTGGAAAGAATGGTGCAAGAGCGAGTCGCCAAGAAATTGGAAGAGGAAGACACGGTGATGGAAGTTCGTCGCGCCAATGCAGCCGCTAGGCGCACCGAGTTAATTCAAAATAGGGAAACTATCCGGGATTGGGAGATCGGGAATAGTATCATGCGATGCTCGCCATTTTTCCGAGAGATTCGAGAAGCTAGAAATACTGAAACAGTACCAACAAGGTTACCGCGGTATAACGGGACTACCGACCCTGAAGAACATATCAACAGTTTTATCAATGTGATGAATTTATATGGACACTCGGAAGACTTTTGCTGTAAAATCATGGTCACCACCTTCGAAGGAATTGCCCTCGATTGGTTCGGAAAACTGCCGCCAAATTCTATATTTTCTTTCGACGAATTTTGCGACAAGTTGAAACACCAATTTGCAAGCCAGAGAAAACCCAGATTGCCAGCAAATCATTTGGGAACGGTTAAGCAATTGGATGGAGAAACTTTGAGACAATGGCTGGCAAGATTCAGTATCGAACTTTTGAAAGTCGATACCCCACAAATCGAATATTTGTCTTCTCTAATGTTCGAATTGACGAGGAACACACAATTCGGAAATGCATTATGCAGGAAGCAACCAAAGTCTTTCGAGCCGATAATGGAGATTGCTGAGAAGTATATGATTCAGGAAGAGATGAACAAGCTAAAAAATGCGAACAATGTAAAATTCCCTCTCAACAAAAAGCAAGATGGAGCTCCAATTCCAAAACCAGGTGATTATGGAGGATCGAGTAGAGGATCGGTATGGCAACGACTCAACACCTACAAACCACAGATGCAGACCCAAAGAGCTAATGCCTATGGTCCGCCCACCGTTCAAAATCAGCCTCCACGACCAGGAAAAATCCATTTTACCGAGTTGAACACCTCAAAAGAGGAAATTTTGACTGTATTGGAGGAAGGGAATTTAATTCCCGAGGCTCAAAGAATTACCCAGGCAAGACCAGGAGCAATGGGTTATGACAAATATTGTCGATATCATAGAGCTCGGGGACATAGCATTGAAAATTGCTACCAATTGAAGGTTGAAATTGAAAATTTAATCGTGCAAGGAAAACTTAAGGAGTTTGTTAAAAGCGGTAACTATAACAACCGTTATAGATCCAGGAGTCCTCGAAAATTTATCAGTCAACAAAGGGAGGGTCGAAATCAGGCAGATGAGCAGTTGAATGGAGTAATAAATATGATTGTCGGTGGGCCGGCGGGAGGAGATAGCAAGAATGCGAGAAAGAGGACGATGAGGTCGATAAAAACAGCTGTTACAACCAAAAAGAAAATATTTTCTTTGGAATTTCCATCCATAGAAAATCAAGTTATAAGCTTCAGCGATGCAGATCGACCCTTAGACGTCACTTGGGATATAAATGAAGATGATCCAGACTTTTCCATGGTACTAATTCTGAAAATTGCTAACTTTGAGGTCAAAAGAGTTTTGGTTGACAATGGAAGTTCGGCAAACATCATATCTTCCGAAGCTCTTACACGAATGAATCTTCAGCATCCTTATCTGGATAGAGTAGCAACTCCCTTAGTCGGATTTGGAGGCTCGGAGATTGTTCCACTGGGAACCATTCTATTGAGCACGACTCTCGGAAAAAAGCCAAAGATGGTAACAAGGATGATAAAGTTTATGGTGGTGGAACACCTTTCGCCTACAACGCTATACTGGGAAGACCGGCCCTGTGCTTTCAAGGCAGTCGTTTCTACCTATCATCAAAAGGTGAAATTCCCAACTGACGGAGGAGTTGGGGAAATGAGAAATGATCAATACATGGCATGGGAATGTTATAACTCGTCTTTGAGTATAAAGAAGAAAATTGAACCTCAAATCCCGATGAAAAGAAAATTGTCTGATTTAGAATCCGACTCAATTTTGAAATTACCAATCCCCGATTGTGAAAAGTTACAAGGAAAGAAATGAAAAAATGTTGACATGAGCTGCAAGCACCCGACAATAAGAGGGTGACCTTGGTCCCGGGATCCCCTGAGAAGTTTACCAGAATTGGAACGGAATTAAGTGAAGGAATGGAAACCATGCTCGTCGATTTTTTACAAAAAAACGTAGATGTTTTCGCTTGGAGTTCGGATGATATCGTGGGGATCGACCCACGTGTGATAACCCACTCTTTGAACATCGACCCAAAAGCCAAGCCAGTGAGACAAAAGAAGCGTAACCACGGACGCGAGAAAGATAAAATCATCAATGCGGAGGTCGAGAGGTTACTAGCTGCCGATCAAATTAGAGAAATCAAGTTTACCGAATGGTTATGTAATGTAGTTCTGGTTTCTAAAGGTGACAAGATCGATAATAAATGGAGAATGTGTAACGATTTTACTGATCTAAACAAGTTGTGCCCGAGAGACCCTTACCCGTTTCCTCGGATCGACATGCTAGTAGATTCCACCGCGGGTTTTGTATTTTTAGCATGATGGATGCTTTTCAATGATTCTATCAAATTTTTATGAACGAAAGGGATCAGGACAAAACCGCCTTCATTACCGAGCGAGGAGTCTACTGTTTCATAGTGATGCCGTTTGGGTTAAGAAATGCGGGTGCAACTTATCAAAGATTGGTCAATATGATGTTTAAGGAATTGATAGGAGAAATTATGGAGGTCTACGTAGATGACATGCTGGTAAAGAGTATGACGGAGGAAGACCACATCAAGCATCTCGATAAATGCTTCGTTATTCTAAGAAAATATGGAATGAAATTGAATCCAGCAAAATGCACTTTCGGCGTGCGGTCGGGAAAGTTCCTCGGATATCTCGTCCATGAAAGAGGTATCGAAGCCAACCCAGAAAAAATCCGAGCAATTATCGATCTTCAACCACCAAGAAAACTTTCAGACGTACAAAGTTTGATTGGGAAAGTTATTTCCTTAAACAGGTTCATTTCTCGATCCACTGACAAGAGCTTTCCATTTTTCAAATTATTGCGGAAATCAAAGGATTTCGAATGGAGTGCTGAATGCGATCAGGCCTTTGAAGATCTAAAAGCATACTTAACCTCACCACCGATGTTGGCCAAGCCCTCCGACGGAGAGCCCTTATACCTTTACATAGCCGTTTCGGAAGAAGCTATCAGTTCGGTGTTAGTAAAATTAGAGAAATCAGAGCACAAGCCAGTCTACTATCTGAGCAAATTATTGCACAGTGCCGAAAAGAATTATATGGAAATCGAGAAATTCGCACTCGCTTTGGTAGTAGCTGCAAGAAGGTTGAGGCCCTATTTTCAGACTTATAAGATTATTGTTTTAACTAACCAACCAATGAGACAGGTTTTATCAAAGCCTGAAGCGTCCGACAGATTGATAAAGTGGGCAGTCGAACTGGGTCAATTCGAAATTGAGTACCAACCTCGAACCGCAATAAAAGCTCAGGTGTTATCTGATTTCCTACTCGAGTCCACTAGCTTGAAAAACCTAGATAACGAACCAACTTCCGAAATAAATGTGGTTAAAGAGATTAAAGATCCAGTTTGGTTGATGCACGTGGACGGCTCTTCGACCAAGGAAGGAGGTGGAGCAGGAATGACCCTGTGGCGAGGATTTGAGTTACGCCATTACTTTGGACTTTGTCGTTACAAATAACGAGGCAGAATACGAAGCTCTAATTGCAGGATTAGAAATGGCCCTGAAAGAAAAGGTAAAATCAATTATTGTGTTAACCGATTCTGAACTTGTTCATAGGCAGGTTAAAGGCATATATGAGGCCAAAGAATTCAACATGATTAAATATTTGAACAAAGCCAAAAGTTTGATCTCACAATTCGAAAAGTTCGATATTCAGCCTATTCCGAGGGAAGAAAATCTATGGACCGATTTGCTATCAAAGTTCACTGGTGTTGCGGATGGAAAGGACGAAAGGATAATTACATGGCTTTTGTCAAAGCATCTGCCATTGATCTAGACGTTAGTCCTTGTATTGACATCATGGAAATTGACGAGCAAATGATCTCTTGGATCGATCCTTTCATCGATTATTTAAAGGAAGGAAAATTGCCTGAAGATACCAATGAAGCCCGAAGAATCAAGTACCGAGCTCCGTCATTTACCTTAATTGATGGTCAACTCTATAAGCGATCCTCCTCTGGAATCTTATTGAAATGTGTTTTCGAAGGTCGGTATCATACAATTTTGAAGGAGGTTCACAAGGGAGAAGCGGGGAACCACTGTGGCGCTCGAGCATTAGCTCTAAAATGCTCGAGAGCAAGATATTATTGGCCCACTCTTATTTCCAACTCAGTCGACTATGTGAAAAATGTCACCACTATCAAATTCACTCGAATTTGATCCATCATTCGGCTGAACAAATGCACTCTATTCCAATCTGTTGGCCTTTTGACAAATGGGGAATCGACATCGTAGGTCCTTTTCCAATGGCCAGGGCAAAGAAAAACTATGTGTTGGTTGCTGTAGAATATTTTAGCAAATGGGTAGAATGTGTTGCTCTAACTAAAATCACTCAGTTTCAAGTCATTATTTTTCTATGGAAAAACATTGTCTGTAGGTTCGGGATTCCTAGAGTTCTAATTTCTGACAACGGGACACAATTCGCCGGCAAAAAGGTCATGGAGTGGTGTGAAAGGTTCGGGATACAACAAAATTTTGCATCAGTGGGGCACCCGCAGGCCAATGGGCAAACAGAAGTAGTGAATAGAGAGATTGTTCGATCTCTGGAAAAGCGCTTGTCTGATGCGAAAGGAAAGTGGCTCGATGAACTTCCAGGAGTCTTATGGGAAAACAGAACGACCGTAAAAGCTGCCACATGAGAAACCCCTTGTAGTTTGGTCTACGGTTCGGAAGCTGTTATCCCCATTGAGAATCTTATACCTTCTCCCAGGGTCGAATTCTATGATTCCGAAAGAAATCAATTGTTGAGAGAAATGGAAGTTGATCATGCCGACAGCAAAAGAGATCGTGCTAAGATGAAAATCCAGGCTACAAAGGCCAACATGGAAAAGGCCTACAATCAGAAAGTTAGAATCCGAACTTTTAAGGTTGGAGATCTAGTGTTAAAAAAGGTAGAAGTCTAAAAGCATGTTGGAAAACTTCAGCCTAATTGGGATGGGCCGTACATCGTTGTCGAGGTCAGGAAGAAAGGTTCTTACAAGATTGCACATCCAAATGGAGAAGTTCTGCCTCGAGCTTGGAATACTGTTAATTTAAGAAGATATTATGGAAGATAGAAATTTTCTAGCAATTTCTAGCCTATCTTTTATTTTGCTATCTCGTTCTGTTTCAGTTTGTTTTATGTTATCAAGAATTATCTAATCAATGGAAAGTCTTATTCGCCAGAGATATTATTAATTCATTATCTTATCAGTAACAAGTCTTATTCGTCGGAAACATTATTAATTCATTATCTGATCATGAATATATTATGAGGCGATGCCCAATCTCTAAAAATATCAATCAAGTATCGACTAAGGGTGAAAGCCGTTGCTATGCCCCTTAGATCGAAAATAAAATAAATAGGTGAAAGTTGTTGCTAAGACCCTCGAAATCGACTAAGGGTGAAAGCCGTTGCTATGCCCCTTAGATCGAAAATAAAATAAATGGGTGAAAGCTGTTGCTAAAACCCTCGAAATCGACTAAGGGTGAAAGCCGTTGATATGCCCCTTACATCGATAATAAAATGGGTGAAAGTTGTTGCTAAGACCCTTGAAATCGACTAAGGGTGAAAGCCGTTGCTATGCCCCTTAGATCGAAAATAAAATAAATGGGTGAAAGTTGTTACTAAGACCCTTGAAATCGACTAAGGGTGAAAGCCGTTGCTATGCCCCTTAGATCGAAAATAAAATAAATGGGCGAAAGATGTTGCTAAGACCCTCGAAATCGACTAAGGGTGAAAGTCGTTGCTATGCCCCTTAGATCGAAAATACAATAAATGGGTGAAAGCTGTTGCTAAGACCCTCGAAATCGACTAAGGGTGAAAGCCGTTGCTATGCCCCTTAGATCGAAAATAAAATAAATGGGTGAAAGCTGTTGCTAAGACCCTCGAAATCGACTAAGGGTGAAAGCCGTTACTATGCCCCTTAGATCGAAAATAAAATAAATGGGTGAAAGCTGTTGCTAAGACCCTCGAAATCGACTAAGGGTGAAAGCCGTTGCTATGCCCCTTAGATCAAAAATAAAATAAATGGGTGAAAGCTGTTGCTAAAATCCTCGAAATCGACTAAGGGTGAAAGCCGTTGCTATACCCCTTAGCTCAAGTCGTCAAAGAATTTTCTCGATCCTATCAATGATCAATTCGCAAGTTACAATGATCGAGATTTGTAAAGAATAAATATCAAATTATGGATTATCCTGATTAAGCAACAACGCAAGTCAAATAAATATCCATACATTATTATTAGATGTTCGATTATTGTATCAAAAGAGCAATCTTGTTGAATTACGAGCAAGAAAAACAAAGAAAAATACAAGGACAATGAAGTAGAAATAAGTCTTTATTCCATAAAATTTCAAATAATTACAAAAGATCTCAGTGCTACTCTATTACAGTATGTAAATTCGAGCTAAAATTCGAAGTTTACATTCAATGCTATTACAAAGGACAAACTCTACACTAGGGATCTCCGGTCAACCGCCGGGGCTGGATAAAGCTACTTCTGCTTCTACCCTTCATCCAAGAATGCAGGGGTCGGATCAGTAGGGATTTTTCCAGCATTTTTGCTACCACTTCCCTGCTAATTTGTTTGCACATTCACCCAGGTCGAAGCAGCAGGAAACAATCCTTAGAAAAATTATTCCACGCAATCTCGAAGGCAACATTCTTCAAGAAATATCTTGAAGAAGTAGAGATCGAGAGCAGGGAAACTCCTCCAGGAGTTGACCCACTATCCGACCGGGTGGAGCAACAGGATACAGGAGTCCGAGCCTGTCTTGGACATATGGTATCCGAGAAAGCAGGTCGTCTGCCGATATCCTAGTCGCAATGATATTCGTCTGTCGATATTCTAGTCGAAGCGAAGTTTCTTGGAAGCAAAGGAAAAGAAAGTACGAATTCGAATCTCGAACATTTTTATGGGGGATAAATGATTGGCCATTAAAGAAGGTAAAAAATCGTGCATACAGATCGGACAAAACTTTTACAAGAAAAGTAAAAATATGAAGGTAAAATGAGAACCGGTCAGAAGGATTTGTAGGGGAAGGAAATAAACACCAATGGCTCAGATTTCCTGGAATGGATGGTCGCGATACGAGCGATAAATGCGTCGACGGTTCCGCTTCCCGATGAATAGGGGACTGTTTGGATAAAAAGATAAATTATTTGCCTCAAGATTGGAAATTTGAATTATCAAAAACCATCGGTCGAAGGAGAATATTCGAACATTCGCATCAGTACGCCCACTATACAAAGATTGAATAATAGTAACAATCATCAAAGCGTAAAATATTTCGTGGCAATTAAGCTCGGAATAGACTGATTAAAAAGGGGAGAACAAACCAACATAATTAAGAGAATAGTCATAACCGTCGAAGAACGGTAAATGGTACATGGCCCAGTACACAGTCCGAATTACAGAAACGAAAACACACGAAAGCAAATTAAAACTTATTCAGAGTTATGGCACAAGTGCGAAATGAAAAGATAAAATTACAACAGGTTCAACAATCAGGGCGTCTACAGAAGTTTATTATCGGAAAAAATCTTCCGAACCTCGGCACTGCGGTCATCATACCCGCGAGCATAAGCCTTCTGTTTACGAAGCTCAGAGTCCTTCTTCTCCTGCTCATAAAGTCCTTTTAGCACTGAGAGCTCTTTGCTCAACTGTTGATGGATTTCTTCCCCCTGATCCTTGGCGGTTTTCTCCTTCTCTAAAGCCAGTTTCTCCTCGAGTGCACGATCCAATTCCGTTTTCTTCTTCTCCAGTTCGAGGGCAACAGCAGCATGTTGACTCAATTCCCGCTCAGCTAACGCTTTGAGCTCGAGGAACTCTTGTCCAGCCTGCCTTGCGAATGAATGAGTTAATAAAAAAATAAAAAAATATAAAAAAAAAACCTGAGAAAGATAATTCGATCCAGATTGAAACAGTTCTGAAGGGCTTTTTCCCTTAGTCATGCCCGCTTCAGAAATGGAGATATCAGCCTGCAGTATACTCTTAACAGGATTCTCGAGTACCACTTTTGGAGCAGACTCATCCTTAAAAGGGGGAGAAGAGATCACACGAGAAGCTGAAGTAGCGGGAGGGTCGGAAAGATCCTCAACTTTCGAAGACTCAGCTGTCGCTCCAGAAACTAATGAGCCTTCACCAGTATCTGTCAGTTTAAGTTTTTTGCCCAAACTTCCTTCCGGGGAACCAGCGGCAGAATCACCGGCCAACAACTCGTTTCCAGAGACAAGCTTCTGCAAGGTCTCAATGGGGGTGATCCCATCAGAATAAGGCCTCTTATGTGAAGCGAGAGTAGAAGCCTTTTGTCTAGCCAACCCTCGTTTGGAATTGTCAAGAGGTTTCGACGGGGAGCCCTCGGATTCCTCGTCAAGATCCTCGTCTAAAATTGGTTTGCTAGGAATAATCTTGACATGTTTGGTGGAAGCCTGCTTTTCTTTCTTAGTCTCCCCCCCCCCTAGAGGCCTTGGGTGAAGACGCGGAAGTAGTTGGAGAAGCCCTGGAAGGTTTCTTATCCTTAGACGACTTCTGATCTTTGGCAGGACCTTTGTTCTTGGAGCCACCCAGCAACGACAGGGGATTGATAGCTTTACCCAATATTTTATCCATGACGAGCGAAGAAATACGTTTGAAAGTTCGAAAATAAATATTAAGCGCGGAGCTCCGATCTCAATGGTTAAGAGTTATAGGCAAAATGATTCAAGACGGTCCTTGTATTTATAGAGGCTACACCCTACCTTTACAATAATTGAACCGGTGCGACCCTCAAGAAATTCAATAAGGAACTATAGAATCCGACCAGAAATAAAGAGGACTTCGAATAGTAAAAAGGCAAAATATGGAAAAACAAGTATTTACAAGTTAAGGATTTTTGAGAAAGAATCCTATTACATCAACTATCACTAAAGCTATGTTTGGATCTCTAGCTGCTAAATTTTGAGTCATTTCCTTCCGAGCTAACTGATCCATTGTCTGAGCTGCCGCTATCTTCGCTGTCACCACCCTATTGCCCTACTTGACGATCGAGTTGATCGTTTTGCTCATTAGATTCGGATTCGCCATCTATGTCAACATACTGATCCTCCCCTAAGACAGATTGGGGGTCATTGCCAGATAACTCAAGCAAATCGGGATTCGGCATGGGAACGCCAAATTCCTCAACAAACGGGGCAAAATGGTGATTCTGCCAGCTCAAGGTTTCCTGAGGCAATGATGAAGTTTGTAGTCTTTTCCTTCGGCATTCTTATAAGGATCCATATGTCGAAAATATTCCTCCATTTTGTCCGGAATTATCCCGGCCGAGACTAACTGTTGAACCCCTTTGTAAAAAATCGTTTGGAGAATCCCGCCTATTCTTCTTCGAACCAAGGGATCAAGAACAGGAGACTCCAAAAACTCTCGTATAACTAGGATCACTGCCTCCTCCCGACCCTGAGAATATGCACGCTCGGAGTCTTGTCTGGCTTGTTCGAGCTCAACCTTAGCTTTCTTAAGCTCCTCCTCGAGAGCACTTTTCTCCTTAACTATTGACACCAAATCCTCCTCCACGGACGGAGTGTGTTTTTTGTTACTACTCTCTAATTCCTTCTTGGTTTTAGATAATTCACGACGAGTGTCGTCCAATTGAGCTTGAAGCGTCCTATTCTCGGCAAGAGTCTGTGCGAGCGCATTGTGAGCCTCTTGCGACTCTTGCTCGAGCAAGGCCAAACGATAAGTTTGAAGGGCGAAATAATCATCGGCCTATGAAGAAGAAAAGCAAATCAATAGGCTATTTAAGAATCAAGAAAGACTAAGTACTTGAAACTTAACAGTTATTACCTCCTGGTAGGTTCGAGAAAAGTTACTCAAGACTTCGAAATCACTTTTGATGGTATGATGAAGCAGATCCCGTTTAAACCGTCCGGCCATAAAAATTCTTGTGGATTTGTCGAACTCATTTTCACCGTCAGGTCCAAGGTCGGACAGGATAGTCCCTTCTTCCGGATATCCAGCGGCCCTACACCCGCGAAAATGCTCATCCATAAAATCCGCTACATCCGGTTCTAACCTGCCTGGTCGACAAGGAACCAAATTGGAGCTCCTCCCGAACGGTTTTACCCTCCTCGAGGGACCTGGGTGATCAGCATTCCGTTTCTGAGTCATACGCTCCTCATGTTCTTGCATGCCCAGAATTCGATTCCAGGAGTATTGACTGTAACCAGCGGATGAGGAATTAGAAGTCTCGATTGAAAATACACTGCGTAGGGGACCCGCTACAGCAGGATTCGATGAGCTTATGCTGCCGAAACCTCTTAAAGCTGGAAAAATAACTGGCAACTCGATCGAGTCAGCAACCGAATTACTTACTTCCATCCCTTCAGGATTGTTTTTCTTCTTCTGATGGGGTTGTTTCGGTACGCGCCCGGAGGTCACGGTCCCGACCGAGTTAAGCATGGACAGACGGAACTTCTCAACGATTTGATCCATAAAGAAAATGCAATACGTTTAGAAGGCAAAAATGTAAAAATGCAATTATCGCGTGTAAAATTATGAATGATAACAACATACTCAAAGTAAGAGGGGCACGAGGAAGGGTAGCCGGTTCGAGCATATTTCCTAACGGTCGAACAGATCCGCCAAGGGATCGAGTTATCGAAGAAAGAGAAAATTCAACCGTCGGGGCAGGGTAGTCACATTTACTTAGACCTGCCATCCTCAAAACCCCTTCTTGAACGAGTAACATGGTCTGGTAGGGATTGCATTGCAGCTGTTCCAATAATTCGTCAGAAAGGTGATGATTAAGCTTTTCCTTGATTCTGCGGCGACCGTATACCCAAGACCCTACGCCATCCCATCGGTATGACCTAGTTTTCGAACTTCCTTCCGAAACGGGAACATCAGGACCTTTCACGAAAAAAAACCTTCTTTTCCAGCCGAGAGAATTGCATTTGTGGTACCAAACAATATAGTGATTCCAACTTGTGGTACCACAGAAAATGAGGTTGATCAATTTGGTACCACAATTTAAAACATTGCATCAGATTTGGTACTTCCGTTAAATTGGACCCAAAATCACCGTCAATTGAACACGTGCTCCTCACGTGGGCCGTTAAGTCACGAATGGAGGGAAATTTTTGCACGTGAAATGCACGCCCCTGCCCAGATTTCTTCTCTGATGAAAACGGGCAGAATTTTCCCCTTCACTCTTCAAAATCGATCTATCAATTCCCAAACAAAAAAACCTAAGTTCCCCTTCCCTCTTCAAAATCAATCACTCAATCTCTCAAATAAGGCTAATTAACTTCACTCTCAGAACTTCACTCTCAGAATCCCTCATTAGAAACCCACCCACCATTACGCTTCTTCACTGAACGAGATGAAGAAATTGGACCCGCATCCAAAAAACAAGCCACCTGCTTTACATGGTAAGTAATTGAATGTTCTCTGATTTATATAGCAATTTTTAATCATTAAAGTGGGTGGGTGTAGTTACTTTAATGTTTGTGGTCCCAGAATCGGGTGTGGGTTGCAAATGTCGTGTAGGGTTTCTAAATTAGCAATGCATTATTAAATGTGTTGGATATAATACTTTATTTATGTTCATGCCCAACTTAGACTGGATATAATACTTTATTTATGTTCAAGGGGGACATATTTTATTACTTTATTTGGGGGGTCCATATTTAGGGTTCTACAGTGCAATTTTTGGTACTAAGGGGACGATGGTTTTTTTGTAATTCTTTTTGTCCATTTCTAATTAACTGATTATGTAAATGTATGTTTATAATTTTACAGTGAAAGAATTCTCATTGATGCTACACTTTCAAGGGAGGTTTATCCATTTTCCAGTTGCACATTATGAAGGAGGTCTGATACGGACTATAAATTATGTTGAAAAGAGGTGTATGACACTGAGATTAGTTGACAGGATGTGTGAGGAGTTGGGATTCTTTGGGGTGAAAAGATATTACTACATTGATGGAACCAAGAATTTCAGAGTGATTAAGTATGAAACTGACTTGTTTGTGGCGTGTGATCTTGTGAAGGTGGCTAAAATATATGTAGATCATATAAACATACTTCTTGGAACTGTTGCTAAGTGTAGTCAAGAGAAGGAATTGGTATTTGAGGTTCTACTGGGTCAGGCAAGGTTGTTGGGGAGAGAGGGTGAAAGAGAGATTTTAAATGGGACAGAGACCTTGGTTGATGCTCCTATTGAACAAGTTCAAACTTAGCAACAGGGCCAAGAAGAAAGTGAGCAAGAAGGGCAAGAAACTGAGCAACAGGGCCAAGAAGAAAGTAAGCAAGAAGGGCAAGAAACTGAGCAACAACAAGAACTGAGTGAAGATACCTTGATTGAAAATTATGTTGACAGTGGTGATGACTCAGAAGATGTGGATTATAATCAGGAACAAAGTGATGGAGAAAATGATGATGTTCTTTATGAGCAGAACATTGACAAAGATATCTCAGAAGGGTTTGAAAGAACTAGAGAAAACAGTGAAGAAATGAGGGAAGAAGTCCAAGAAGAAAACATACAACGAAATATGGTAGAAGATAGTGAAGAAAACACTGAGGTTGAAGATGATCAGTATGATCTTTCTGTTTTATCAAGTGAAGATGAGGAAAAATGGAGATATATTTCAGAAGATGAGGGTCAGGAGTGTTACCCTAAGTTTAAGTATGAGAGTAGATTTAATCCAAAGTTTGTGTTGAAACAAATCTTCAGCACAAAGTAGCATTTCAAGGAAGCTATCAATTCCCATGCAGTGAATACAATGAGGACATTGAAAATCACTAGGAATGATAAGAGAAGAATATATGCTAAGTGTGCTGCAGAAGGATGTGATTGGCACATACACTGTTTGAAGATAAAGGATGAAAATACTTATCAAATCAGAGAATATCAACCAAAACACAAATGTGGGATGGACACTCATTGCAAGAATGTTACATCAAGGTGGCTTGCTAAGAAGTATGAAGAAACATTTAAGGGTTTTAGGCTTGATTGCATCAAAGAGTTAAAATGCCATATTTCTAAGAATCAAGCCTACAGGACTAAAAAGAAGGCATTGGCTATAATAGAGGGAAGCTATGAACAGCAGTATGACAAGTTGTTTGATTATGCAAATGAGTTGAGGGAGAAAAACCCAGGGTCAACTGTTATATTGAAACAGTTAGAGGAAGGTGATAGCAGTGGTAGGAGAAAGTTTGATAGGTTCTATGTAGGATTCAAGGCATTAATGGATGGGTTTCTTGCTGGGTGCAGGCCTTTTATTGGCATTGATGGGACACACTTGAAGGGTCCTTATGATGGGGTATTGATCACAGCTGTTTCTATTGATCCAAACAATTGTTTGTTTCCCATAGCTTATGCAGTAGTTTGGAGTGAGACTAAGAGTGCATGGGAGTGGTTCTTGGAACTGCTTAAAGAAGATTTAAGGATTGAAAGGGAGGATTGTTACACTTTCATGAGTGACAAGCAGAAAGGCCTTATTCCAGCATTAGGTAAGGTGTTTCCTGGAAATGACAACAGATTCTGTGTAAGGCACATGATAGGAAACAAGAAAGAGGCAAATTTCAGAGGTGATGAGTATGAAGATGCCTTGTGGGCAGTTGCCAGAGCTGCCACAATGCCTGAGTTTCAGAAAAAATTGGATGAATTTCTACAAATCAATCCAAATCTGGAGGAATGGTTAAGTGATAAGCCTGCTCACCATTGGAGTAGATCTCACTTCAGTTCTTTCTCCAAGTGTGATACCCTGCTGAACAATATGTGTGAATCTTTCAATAGTGTGCTGTTAGAGGCTAGAGAGAGGCCTATTTTGACCATGATGGAGTGGATTAGACAATACCTAATGCTGAGACTTCAAGAGTGTAGGGACAGGGCATTAAAGAGATGGGCTGACAAAAGGATATGCCCAAGGATCAGAAAAATCTTGGAAAAGAGGATGCAAGATGCCTCCAACTGTATTCCCATGAAGTCAAGTGATAGGTACTTTGAGGTTCATAGCAGTGAAGGGAGTGGTTACACTGTTGACCTACATGATCATACTTGTTCATGTAGGAGATGGGATATCAGTGGGATTCCATGTGTACATGCCATGAGTGCCATATCCTTCATGGTACATGATCCAGAGGATTATGTCAATGAGTGTTACTATGTGGAGACTTATAACAGAGTGTATGCCCCTGCTATGTTACCCCTTGATGGGCCTGAGTTATGGGAGAAGACTGGCCATATACCCCCTCTTCCTCCTAACCTTGGAAAGAGAAGAGGTAGACCAAAAAAGGCAAGAAGATCAGGGCCTTATGAGAAGGAAAAAACCAAAGACAAAAGAGGAAAAGGGAAGAAATCAAGTATAAAACTGAAGAAGAAAAAGTTTCAAATGACTTGTTCATATTGTGGGAAGAAAGGACACAACTTGAGAGGTTGTAAGACAAAAAAGCAAGATTTAGCTGCTGAAGCAGCTGCTGCTGAAGCAGTTGCTGCTACTAATGGTGGTGATGATGGAGTTTCTGCTGCTGCTGCTGATGGTGCTGGTGATGGAGTTGGTGCTGCTGATGCTGGAGTTGGTGCTGTTGATGCTGGAGTTGGTGCTGCTGATGGAGTCATTGACAATGAAGTTGTTGAGTTGACTCAAGAATCTTTACCAAGTGACATGCCAATGTATGATTGTGAGGTGTATGCAACTGATGTAGAAGACATCTCTGTAAGTTATTTTTATTGATTATGTTTCTTGTTAGTTAAATTAGTGATTTCATTAGTATTGATATTTTATTGGATTTGATATAGGTGAGAAAGAGGAAAAGGAATGATAATGATGTTTCTAATGCTGCTGCTGATGTACCCATCAAAGGAAAAAATCCACTACCTAAGGGAAAGAAGAAGGTTGAATTTGCACCTCTAATGCCATCTTCTGCAGTTCTGCCACCAACTATTGTAAGTTCATTGATAGGTTTTAAATTGTTACCTATATTCAACTGTCATGGTTTTAAATTACTTTTTATTGTGTATTGTGTATTATTTGTTTGAGGATTGTGCATTATTGGCATTAAGTGCATCTTGAATTGTAATTGTGTATTATTTGAGTTTTTTGAGGATTGTGTTATGTAAACAGTAAAGGATGTGATTATGTGCATTTTGTAATTTCTATTGTATTATTTGAGGATTTTCTATTTTCTATGTGATTAAGTGCATTTTGTATTGTTGAGCAAGATAAGGGAAAGAAAAAGATTGCCTTTGCACCTCCGAGGCAAAATTTTGTGTTCCCACCATTATATCCACATGGAATGCGTCCCACTGCCAGCCCCACACCTGTAGCTAACATAAGAGGCCATGCACCAACTTTTTTTGAAGGAACCAACCCTGCACCTTTTCCAATTATAGTGAAGGATGGGAAGAAATTTGTGACATTGTCAAACTTACCAGGTGCTATCAAATCCAGGAAAGGTGGTGGTGCTAAGCAGAAGTGATTTGTTGATTAGTGACATTTTGTTGTTTTGTATAATTGGGTGAAACTTGAATCCCAGTATTCTGGAACATATCAATGTATTTTTGCTGCTGTTTTGGTAATAGGTATTTGATCTAGTAGTAGAAGTTAATCTGGTAGTAGATCTAATACCTATGATGTCAACATTATCAGCTTTTGGTAGATTTTGGCACATTTGGTTAGACTTGATTCAATTTGGTACATTTTGTTAACATTGAATCATTTTCTTGTTATATTGAATGAAGGATGTTCATTTTGGTACATTTTGTTAGACTTGATTCAATTTGGTACATTTTGTTAACATTGAATCATTTGGATGTTCTTTGTGTTGAACTTGAATGATGTTCATTTTGGTACATTTCATAAACTTCAATGCATTTTTTGTTCATGTTAAAAATTGACATAAAAGTTACACCAACATTACATAAACTTCAATGCATTTCATAATCCTTGCAAATTGACATAAAAGTGAAATTACACCAACATTACACCAAACTACACCATTCCATCTTCATCAAGCAACAAAAAAAAAAAAAAAAACTAAATCCGAAATACACCCTTTTCAAAAGAATGTAAAAACAGCCACCAACAACCTCCATTTTCATCTTCATCACCTCCAAAACAATGTTCAGAAAAATAAGAACTTCCATATTATAAACATCCATGTAAGACCAAGCAAAGCCCCATACAAATTCTTCTTCACCTTCACCTCCACAATTTCAGCTTCCAACTTGTTCTTCTTGCGGAGTAAACTGGGAATAATGGCCACAGCCCGTGCACACATGGGTGGATCTTCCCATTTAAAAAAACAACATCCATACCCCCTGTCATAATTCGGGCAAGAACGGAATCTTCTTCCGGGGTTGTCTTTGGACCAAGATGTCCTCACAAGTGTGGGCTCTTGGCAGAAACACACAATGAGGGCTGGGTTGGGAACACGCCTAGCACTAGAACTTGCACTGGAAGTTGCCATTCTTCAGGGCAAAAATAGATGAAAGCTTTGGTTTTTGCAGAAATTTTGAGCTCTAATTTTGTGCTCAAATGGAGTGAAGAAGGTGAAGTGGAAGAAGGGACTGCCCGTCCCTTATACAAAACGAAATCTGGGCAGGGGCGTGCATTTCACGTGCAAAAATTTCCCTCCATTCGCGACTTAACGGCCCACGTGAGGAGCACGTGTTCAATTGACGGTGATTTTGGGTCCAATTTAACGGAAGTACCAAATCTGATGCAATGTTTTAAATTGTGGTACCAAATTGATCAACCTCATTTTCTGTGGTACCACAAGTTGGAATCACTATATTGTTTGGTACCACAAATGCAATTCTCTCTTTTCCAGCCTTTGGTTTTATCCATAGGCACGCTCGATAAGATGGGTCGACTCGACCGTTGAGAAAAATATACAAACCCCGCATTGGAACCTTTGGACATATCAATTTGGAATATTTGCCAGAAATTCCGAAAGGAAGCTTCTTCCCCTTTAGCTTCCATAAGAGCGCTGAACGCTACAATATATGCAATAGAATGAGGAAGAATCTGAGCAGGAGAAAGCGAAAAAGACGTTAAGATACTCCTTATCAGGGGAATGAAGGGGATGCGCAATCCATAGGAAAATTGTTTCTCGTAAAATGCCTGACTCCCCGCTGGTGGATCAGTCGCGCGTTGACGATAAGAAGGGATGACGATCGAAAAACCCTTAGGTAGAAATTTCCCGAACTCTTCCTCCAGATAAGCACGGTCGTCCTTAGTAAAAATACAAGAAGTTTGATCGGCGCCAAGCTCGGCCCTGTTAAGACTAGCTATTCTAGAAGGACCTTCAGGTTTGTATATCCTAACAAAGGCATTATCACCAATGGTACGCTTCTCGACCACATTCTCCTCAAGATCTTCAGTCTGATCAGTATCCTCACGCTCGGGATGAACTTCCCCTTCCTCGTAATCGTCAATAAGCCTCAAGTCAGGATCGGGTTCCTAATCTTCTCCGATTTTGCTCTTACCCCTCATGCTTCTTGAACTAGACATTATAAGCGAAAAACAATTGTGTGAAAATGACAGCTCGTCCGACCTCTATGCTCCGATCAAGAGTAAAAGTTGCTTTTTGAATAACTTTCAACAAGTCAATATATATATAAGGTTAAAAAGGTAAATTGCAAGCCGAACCCCGAATAACCGCGACGGTTGAACTCCCTCAGGGTAAATTCAAAACTATCTTTTCGATAATTGCGCTTTAGACCCCTATACTCTCTGCAATTAGGAGCCAAAAACCAAGACATGAGGAGACACGCCTCTTCGATATATATATATATATATATATATATATATATATATTTATTGCCCCAGCATTTCACTATCCTACGATCGGAGAAATGAGGAAGTATTAATGGGTCAATTACAACAGTAAGACAACTAATGTGGAAGGATACTCTGATCATGATCCAATTTGAAAAGCCAGACGAGGAATATTGATGTCAAAACTTATACCGTTGCAATAAAGCCATTTAAATTGTTTCAAAGATATGCACTCTTTTTCCCTGATTCGGGTTTTCTCCCAATGGGTTTTTCCCGAGTTAGGTTTGTAACGAGGCATATCCGAAGAACATTATAAATGGTTTGCTCCCGATAATCCAAGAAGTACATATTTCTTCGAGCTAAAGCTTCACTTTGCGCTCGAGAAGTGGGGGAGTATTGATGAGGGATATTTTGGGACTCTACTTTGAGGAGCTCGGACAAGAACGAAGGAGACAAATCCCGACCTTGGAAGAATGGACTCGAGCCCAAGTTGCAGTCTACGCAATCCGACCAACTAGAGAGAGCTCACGATCGGGAATTACTGTTGGGCCGATCACTGGCCCAAGCCTGTGGCCTGAGAAATTTATCCCTGCGGGTGGATCAGCTAGCTCCCCATTTCAACTATAAATACCACTAGCATTTATGATGCCAGACACGCTTTCCCAGGTGCTCTCTGCTCGAAGACTGTTGCTCGAAGCCATCTTGGAAAGTTAGCGTAGGTCATTTACTATGTATTATTCCTCTAGCTTGTACGGCATCCTATAATGCTCGAGTAGGACCCCTTTACTTATAATTTGTACTCTCACGTTCGGAATACATATATTATTGATCTTTCATACATTCAATAGTATCTTTAATTATTTTCTATACAATTTTGGTCATACACGAAATCACGTAAGATCAGTTGGGTTCTGACTCTGGTATTTTTTTATGATTCTCCTGGTATTAACTCGATTTTCTTGTGTCATTCTGAGGGATCGATTCTCTCAAATTTTCTCTTTTTGGTATTCACTTCCTCTTGTTTTTCTTTTTTCTTTCCAGTCGAATCTCTATCGACTACGTCATCCACGACAATTGGGGCCATAGGCTTGGTTCGCGTCTCTATACATAATTTTTGAACCTTTGAGTAGGGATCATCTCTTCTGAGTTGTTTATCGACCGAAACCATGTAGCAATCCCAACCATCCTTCACGTTTCCCAGCACTTCGCCGACTCCTCTAGAAGTTGGGAATTTCATCTTTTGATGATACGTGGAGATGATTGCCTAGAAGCTGTTGAGAGCAGGCCTCCCCAATATGACATTATAAGCACATGGCGCATCGACAACCAAGAACTTGACCATTCTGATTTTTGAGTTGCCCATTTCCCCCATTTCAAGTGATAAAGTTAAGGTTCCCATAGGGATAACTTGAGCTCTTGGGAAGCCGACAAGGGGCGTCCCTACAGAATCCAAAGGAGTAGGACCAAGGTCCATCCTTTCCAACGCGTCCAAGAAAAGAATGTTGGCCGAACTGCCTGAATCGATCAAGATTCTTTTGACAGTGGCGCTGGCTATTTGTGCAGTAATCACCATAGGACAATTTGGGATGTCTTGGTCATCAAAAGGAACATATCTTGGTTGGAGATCATAATCGTCGAACCCTATCAATTTACTTAGGGTTGTTGGCTTTATCGAGAAGACCTCCTTGCGATCATTATGATATCTTT
This sequence comes from Penstemon eatonii, assembly GCA_038501285.1. Taxonomy (NCBI): domain Eukaryota; kingdom Viridiplantae; phylum Streptophyta; class Magnoliopsida; order Lamiales; family Plantaginaceae; genus Penstemon; species Penstemon eatonii. Next base: position 25,717,824 of record CM076713.1, read on the forward strand.
CACGGATAGCGCGAGAAACTATTTTTCATAAATTCTTACTATCTCCTCCAGCGAGACCTCCCGAGATCATATTGACAATCGTCCCATGGCTGGGCTCTCTTTCGTTCTTCTTGATTCTCTTAGTTTTGATTTCTTTTGGCGGGGGATCTCGATCGGGAATGATTAGTTCCCGTTCTGTTCTCCCCTTGGTTGCCTCTTTGCATCTTGACGTATCCAGTTAGGTGGCCCTCCGCTATCAACCTCTCAATTTCATCCTTTAATTGATAGCAGTCCTCGGTGTCATGCCCCCTCTGTCAATGAAATTTGCAGTACTTCTTTTAATAAGGAGCATCCCTTTGTGGAGGAGGCCTTCTTAGAAGATTCTTGTCCTGAATGGCGAATAAGATCTCCGATCTAAGCTTCTTGAGTGGAGTGTAATTAACGTGATACTCCTAATTCGATTTTCCTGTCCTTTGTCTTCTCGAATCGAAGTTTCTTTCCTCCTCTCTGTATCCTCTTCTGTTTCTATTCTCGTTGTATCGGTTATTTGGAATTCTTTCAATCGGTCGCTCTATGATCGGGGCATGTTGCTTCTCTTTGGTCTTACCAAGACCAAAGAAACTTCCTCTCGGCTTCATCATTTCTTCCTCGTTCATGTATTGATTGTCCATTTCCATTAATTTCTCATATGTGAAGGGGTTTTCTCGGACAATTGCACTGGCAAAACCTCTGTTCAAGGTATTCTGAAATAGTACGGTGATCAAAAAATCTACCCTCGGTATTTCGACTTTCAATAGCTCGTTGTTGAACCTCCCCATGAAAGCTCTGAAAGTCTCGTCGGATGTATGCACTATTGAGTACAAATGGTTGGCTGGTGGTCGGACAGCTCTTTTGCTACCGAACTGGCTCATGAACTTATCGCATAGTTGGTCGAAATCGAAGATATATTTCTCCTCTAACCTCGCGAACCAGGATTGAGCCATTCCAGACAGTGTGGTTGAGAAGGCTTTTGCCGCCATGTTGTCCGAGATGCCATGTAATTGCATTTGAAGGTTGAATGAAGGGAGGTGTTCTTCTGGGTCCTCTGTGCCAAAGTATCGAGGAAGCTGTGTTGGCAATCTCTTGTCCAAGGGCAATATTTCAAAGAAGATTTCATCAAAAAAAGGGAGATTTTCTCAATCGGGAGTTAGATACTGGAATCTCATTTTTCTTTTCATGTCGATCGAGTTTTTGGTGCAGCGATCTTACATCGGAAGACAATTTGTTGACTTTCCTCACTGATTGTTCTTCTAAGCCATCTCGTCGGAGATGCCTCTCATCATTATGATCGATTTTGCTATTAGCTTCATTTATCTCTATCCTGACTCCCGCACCTGGTGCCTTGGTGTGTGGGATTCCCTGAGGGAGATCGATATCTCCTTTAGCAATCTCGCCTAACCATTCCTTTTTAGCTTCATCTAAAAGGACCTTCATGTCATCTTTCTTGAATTGAAAAACAGCTAAGACTGGAGGCCTAGAAGGTCCGCCCTCCTCTATAGGCGTCGGGTCAGGGTTTCGTTGAGGCATGTTATCTCCTTGGCCTTCCCCATTTTGATCTCTATTTCCATTTCGTTCCCGCGCGAGAGCGGCCATCGAACGTGTAGTCATCTTTCTCGATTCAGAGTTAAATTTCCCACAGACGGCGCCAATTGATGAGAGTGTTTTCGGTAGGTCAATTGTTTATTGTCAAAGTCCAGGTGTCAAGTCAAACACTGCTCGTCAATGTGAGGATCGGCAGGTCAATTAAGCCTTTCCTCGATTTGTAAAAGAGGATCTAAACTGTAATCAAAGAGAACTACGTCAGGTTAATGCCAGTGGTGACCCGACGATAACCATCCGATGCTTAAGTAAGTGTCGAGATGAGAGATAAGATCAAAATGGGTATTAATTGCTTAGAGAGTGTGTACCTGTTCCCTTATTTATGAGGGCTATTTCTAGTTTTCCATTTCAATCAACGGGCCGGATCATGACAAGATGTTTCAATCACCGGATCGGATCATGACAAGACGTCTAGATTTGGATATGGATCCCTTTTATTTGGTTCGACCCTATTACAAATGGATCCGTAAAGATGTTCGCGGGCGTCGACGGGCACGTCGGTTCATGCATGGCAATCGACGTGCTCGTCGTGCGTACCAGGGAATCGACGTTCTCGACACGTGGCCTTGGTAATTCTATTTTATATTAATAATCAAGTGCCACATCAGGTGACGAAGACTTGGTACATCACACCATGCGCAAATCTTACAGAATATGTAGAATTCCACATTTTATTTTTGATTACACAGCTAAGAAGACACCATATATATATACCAACGTAAAATAAAACAAACAAAAGGACGAAGAAATAAATACCTTCGTAAATTTGGCGTTGAAGAACAGCAGCGGCAAGCCTAAAAAAAACAAGGAAACATATTAAAAACCTAGTGCTAACTTTAATTCGAAGAGTAAACTTAGAAAATAATTAGTCTAAGCCATAGGAAGCATGAAAGTTACCCAAATTAAAAAAGGAGACCTAAACAAAACCTGAATAAACAGAGGAAAAATAACCTAGAAATTTTCAAAAGAAGAATGGGCAAAGGGATAGAGAATTGAGAAGAATAAAAGAAGAGAAAATTGGAAATTAAATCGGAAGTTGTGAATACTATCTTCATCTCGATCATAAACAATAACAATTTCCAAAGTAGGTGATAAAGTTGGGGAAGGGCAAATTAGTCCCACATTTTTTGGTGATACAACAGAGATATGGCATGGGCACGACCTACGTGGGAAGAGAGATGAAAATAAGCCAATAGTGGAAGCAATCCAACCCATGGTTGAAGACGGCTGAATGAAAGGGACGATCAAATTGCGGCAAGGAGGAGGTGGATTTCGAGCGAGCAGCTGAAGAGGGAAAAAAAGAGTATGAATGTCTGGGAGATGAAATTAAGGAATGAAAAAAAAGTACAACAGGTAAAGCGAAACTCAAGTTTATGGACTTTTCATCGATTCCCCTTTTCTTCGTCTTGACTTTATGTACTCTGATCTTGAAATAATTCCCTTTGACTTAATCTTCATGAGCTACTTTCATAAAGTTGTCATATACCCTGGCCAAGGATTTTACCAGAATTAATTTCTCACATAAACTCATAGGAGAAGTTTCCAACCTATCAAGTCGGGTTAATGCATCATTTGTTGATGATATGAACCTGCATACGAGTCCCCCTATACCCTACGTGAATCCTCATAGACTTTCTGGTAATCTCCAGTCGGTCGAAATTCACATCAAAGTATAGACGTTCTCGCACAAGATAAACCCTATCACCTCAAGTATTAGGGATCGTTCCTCGTATACTATTGTAACTCGGAATAACTTCAACCCCGATATGCGACTACCGCTTCCATGGTGAGTTATTTCCTAATTGGGGTATTCAGTGCAGTTGCCATCCCAGCAAGTCACCCACTTATGTATGTCGACTATCCCAGTCACGCTCGTGGACCCCAGCGTTCTCTAGTTCATCGGAGTATACACATTAGTGAGAGTCTTAACCGAATCCAATGATGTCCTATCTCGATTGGATTCTACGACTCTTGAATATGTTCTAGATCACGACCTAAGAAATCAGTCCATGGGTTGTCCCATAGCCCTGTGATCTAAGGACTCCTATCCTTATGCGTAGATAATTAATACATAAGATAAAGTTGACCATATATAATAAAATACATTTATTAATCTAAATTGAATAGTTCCTTCATTTACTACAATAAGTGGCATCCATACAGTTGGCTTGTCGGAAACTATTTATATCATCTGATAATGAGAATGAAAAGGAAATCAACCAGATCATTAATGATCTGAGAAAGCTTGTTGAAGAAAAAGGTGAAGAATTCAAGCTAAAAGAAGAGAAGAAGTTATTTGATACTCCCCACATTGCTTCTGAATAATCTGATGACTCATATGATCACAATGAAGACAGACATGGCAACCTAGCTGAAGATGAAGTGGTCATTCAATCACCACATGGAGCAGGACCTTCGAATTGGCTGTCTGATAACCGAATTATGTCTGAAGGATGGAAGGATCATTCGAGAAGTATGACAACATGGAGTCTTCTGATGACTCACAACAAATTGAACATGATTGTGTGAGAGATATGTTCAATCTGCCAGAAGATGTTGAAAGAAATCACGTTGAAACATGGAATGACTGGAAAGAATACTTCTCTAAAACAGTGAAGATGTTGAAATAAATTGATCAAGGCAACACGAATACTTCCAACAACATAAAGCTAATTGGCAAAGACCTCCAATGGAATGATAAGATGCTGACTCCGCTGGGAGATCACAATTTTAACAATTTGAAAAAAGTAGAATAAGAAGTTCAAGATCTAAACAAGAAGACAAATCTAACTGGACTCTTCATTAAAGGGGATGTTTAATAACCAAGAACAAATGTTGAAGAAGATAAATGATAGATTTTATATGGAAATGACAAATGTTCGCCTGAAACTAGATGAGATCGAGAAAAATGCCAAAGTGGCAAGAAATGAAGGGAGAGAAAATGAATTCCCTGTATCTTCTGAAGATCCCAAAGTTTTGGACTTAATCCAAACTATGTCCAGACACCTGAACGGTCTCAGCAAACTGATTTTACATCATTTTGATGGTGACAAAAAGGGGGAAGAACTGGAGATAAGAAACCACCAAGGAGTGATGATAAGAAGTCAACAACATTCTCAAGGATCAACAGAGATGACGAATGAAGAAAGGGAGAATAAGAAGAAAGAAGAATTTGAAAGAAGAAGAAGAGAGGAATACATAAAGAAGTATGCAGTTGATAGAGCTAAAGAAGACTGAAGAAGAAGAAGAAGAAAGGCATTTGGCAAAGGCAGTAGTCGCAATGTCAAGAAAGAGAAGGGGTAATCAGTAGCAGAGTGATTATGAAGCACTTTGAAGAAGATAAGGAGAAGTTATAGTTGTTCCATTCCTTGTTGATAATTCATAATCTTGGAACATGATCCTGCTGATTCAACTACCTTTTCTTACTTTTCTTCATGTTTTTTGTTGTGTTTTGATGGGGGCTATTTTATACCCCAATGGATACTCGAAGAACTCAAGAAGAATAAGGTCGGCCCGACCAGATACTCAGCCCGGATCTAATAAGAAGCGTCTCAGCGACCAAGCTCCTGAATCCGAATACAAGAGGGACATCTATCTGAGTCCTATTATGATTATGTTTCCTTGTATAGCTAGGGAAGAAGACCTATATATATCCTTCACTTGTATTGTATTAGGGAACAATTCAGCATATCATACTTATGCCTACGTACATTGTAATCCTTGATTCAATCTAATAAAAGAACACTTGATATACATATTACATCCTCTTACTTCTTACGTTGTGTATTGTTCATCTTTGAGTTGATCCATCCAGAATAAAGTAACTAGCCCATAAATCATATTCAATTTAACCTCGATCATATTACTATTGATATTACTGAACCTAACGAAATTCGGTAAAATCAGTTAGCGCCCACCGTGGGGCTCAGTTAATTATTCGATAGACATATGGCTCGCCCGAGGAAGAACGCACGCAACGACGAAAGAAGTAACACTACGCACCCACCCCCACCAACGGATGGGCTGCACGAGAACCGATGGTGAACGCATCAATGACCCAATGGACGAACACGAACAACGCAAAATCGACCATCCGGTGGGTCAAGAAGAACGCCCTGATTCCGACGCGCAAACCCCACCAGTTCCCCTGAACCCAACGGCGAATCCAGTTCTAGCTGAGTCAATAGTCAGAACGGTCCCCCATCTGTTACCAGATAGGGAAGAAAAGCTCAGACAGTTAGCACAGTTGATGAATTCTCTATATCCAAAGCTCCAGACAATTCCCAAACAAGAACCTTGAAATTCGAGAACAGTTCCGACGCAACCTGTAAGGAGAACTCAAAGACCGATCGATCACATCTCAAATCAGGCCGATAGCCCTGGGACAGATCAACAATCTTTGGCTACCCCACACCGGAATAACAGAAAACTGATCGATAACCACATCCGAAGAAAACCAATCGGGCAAGAGCCATTGCTCGTCCCGAACATCAAGGTTCGAAAGAAAATACTATTATCCCTATTGACGACGATATAGTCGATCCAGTACCTAATCAACCAAAGACAGTGCGGGTTTCAGAAAGAGACATAGAAAAAATGGTTCAAGAACGTGTGGAACAAAGGTTGCTAGCTGCTCAACAGCCATGGGCAAGAAGTAGAGAAGTGCAAGAAAGCATAGTAGCATGTTCCCCTTTTTGTAGGGAAATCAAGGAAGCACAATCATCCAGACAGGTGCCCGGACGCCTACCTCGTTACGACGGTACAACTGATCCAGACGATTACATATTCAGCTTTACGAATATAATGAATTTGTACGCGCACTCAACTAAATACACCGCTAAATTGATGGTTACAACGTTCGAGGGCTTAGCATTAGATTGGTTTGGTGATGAGAATCATCAAGAACAAGTACAAGCTAAGGATCCATTGTATGTTCCAATTTGGCCATTTACAAGGGCAAGATCCAAAAAGCTCAAGGAAGCATTTAACGGGCTAATTCAGAAGATATGGGCTGATTCTAACATGCATAAGTTAGGCCCAAAAGAAGATGAAGTTGTTTTGTATTTAATCCAAACAATATAATTTGATGGCTTTTGGAATTCACTAAAGTTACTTAATTAGAATTAAGTCTTTTGGGAAAGAGAAGCTTTAATTAGGCTTTATTTATATCAGATTTTATATATATAAGTCTATATAGATAATAGTCAAGACTTCTCATATTTCTAGATGTATTTGGAGGATTCTAGGCACCTTTTTCATATCCCAACACTTATGAAAATGTGTTGGCTTTAATTATTATGGTTGGAGACTTGTTCCAACCCTATATATAAGTGGTATTGTTAAATGTAATGGGATATATTTGGCTGAAAATATAAAGTGAGTTTTTACTCCTCTTTTGGTTCTTCATTGAACTTCAGAACTTATCAAGGTTTCTCCTTGTGGCGTTCAAACTTGAATACTTGTGGTTTGCGATTCTTTATAATCGTTGGGTCACAAGTTCACTACAATCTGGAATACTTGTGGTTTGCGATTCTTTATAATCGTTGGGTCACAAGTTCACTACAATCAAGAATACTTGTGGTTTGCGATTCCTTATAATCGTCGGGTCACAAGTTCACTATCGTTATCATTCTGATATTAGTTTGGGATTAAATTGAATATTCTTATCGAGGTTCGCATCATTTGGTATCAGAGCAAGGTACTAAAATCATATTACTATCCTTTATCTTTATTTCTTGTTCTTACATATTTAGTCAATTTCTATTAATCTCTTCTTTCCTACTCTTAAATCTCTTTGTTTGTGTATCCAGCCCAAAAAAAAAAAAAGTGACAAAAAAAATTAGTGGCGGATACAACTACTCTATATATTCTGATTTATTCTTCAGTTCTCTCAAATCAAAAAAAAAAAAGAAAAAATTCTGAAATACCGAACCATTGTTATTCATTGTTTAAACAATTTAAGTTGAACCTCTTGATTAAAGTTTACTAGTTCATTAAAGAACTGAAAAAGGGAGTTACGAGAGGAAAAAGGCAAGAGAGTGAGATTAATAGAGGGTAAAAGCCATATTGAGTTAAACACGAGTGTTGAGTGACATTATTCGAGTGTAAACACGTGAGGGAGTGCTGTGAGAATTTATTTCTAATTTTTATATCTAGTTTCAAATATGTCTACAAGTGGTGAAGCAATAAACAAACGCGGACAGGGGGATACATTTATGTTGCAAGCCATGCAAAAACAATTTGAACATATGAACGTAATGTTTAATGAGATTCGGGATCGGATGGATAGGCAAGACGATGCTATTGCTACTTTAAACAGGGGACGTCCGGAAAGACCTCCTAATGTTAGAAGAAGGGAAGAAAGGAATGCAAATGAAGATGATTTTGGATACAACTCCAATGATGAGTCCTAATATGAAGATGATCAAAGCTCAATGACAGAAGGCATGATAGAGGTTTCCAAAGAGGTCCGAGATGGCAAGATAGAGATGACAGAAGTTTGGGAAACATAAAAGTAAAGATACCATCATTCCAAGGCAAAAATGATCCAGAAGTGTACTTGGACTGGGAAAGGAAGGTGGAGCTGATTTTCGAATGCCATAACTACTCCGAGGAGAAAAAGGTAAAACTTGTTGTTATTGAGTTTACCGATTATGCTATTATATGGTGGGATCAACTTGTGATAACCAGGAGACGGAATGGAGAAAGGCCTATTAGGACATGGGATGAAATGAAAGCTATCATGAGGAGACGGTTTGTTCCTATTCACTATCATAGGGACTTATTTCAGAAGTTACAAAGTCTTACTCAAGGCTTTAAAAGCGTGGAAGATTACCACAAGGAGATGGAGATTTCCATGATTAGGGCTAATATAGAGGAGGATAGAGAAGCTACCATGGCAAGGTTTCTCAATGGGCTGAATCGGGACATTGCAAATGTAGTTGAGTTGCAACATTATGTGGAGTTGGAGAACATGGTGCATATGGCAATAAAGGTAGAACGACAACTTAAAAGGAAGGGAACTCGATCTTTCCAAAATCCAAGCTCCTCTACTTCATGGAGGTCGAATGGAAGGAAAGATGAAGGAGCTAATTCCAAATTCAAAACAGAAGCACCAAAGAGAAAAGATGAAGTTGACAAAGTCAATAGAGGTAAAACTGAATTACCAACTCGTAATCGTGATATTAAGTGTTTTAAGTGTTTGGGAACAGGTCACATTGCTTCACAATGCCCAAACAAGAGGACCACGATTGCACATGCTAACGAAGATGTGGAGACTGAAAGTGAGAGTGACGATGATGATCATATGCCAAAAGACACTAGTGACAAAGATGTTGAATATCCGGTGGAGGGAGAGTCATTGGTGGCTAGGCGTGCTTTAAGTGCCCAAATCAAAGAAGATGATGTTAATGAACAAAGGGAGAACATTTTTTCATACTAGATGCCATGTTAACAATAAAGTGTGTAGTATGATCATTGATGGGGGAAGTTGTACAAACGTTGCCAGTACTACTTTGGTTGAAAAGCTGAATTTACCTACCTTAAAACACCCTAGACCATATAAGCTTCAATGGTTGAATAATTGTGGGGAGGTTAAGGTGACAAGGCAAGTATTAGTCTCTTTTTCAATCAGGAAGTACAAGGATGAAGTGCTTTGTGATGTTGTTCCAATGCAAGCAGGTCACATATTATTGGGAAGACCATGGCAATTTGATAGGAAGGTTACTCATGATGGTTTCAAAAATCGGCACATTCTTGTAAAGGATAACAAATCCATTACTCTTGTACCATTAACACCCAGACAAGTGTATGAAGATCAAATGAAAATGAAAAGAGAGAGTGAGTTGAAAATAAATAGTGAGGCTGAAATTTCAAAGAAAAAAAGTGAAAACGAGAGAGAAAAGAAAGAGAGAAAAAAACAAGTGAGTCTTTATGCTAAGGCCAGTGATATCAAGAATGCCTTCAATTCAAACAAGCTTATGTTTTTACTTTTGTACAAAGAGGCGGGCTTTAGCACTAACGAACTTAATGAATCTTTGCCTAGCGTTGTTGTCTCTTTGTTGCAGGAATACGAAGATGTGTTCCCAGATGATGTACCAAATGGGTTGCCACCTATAAGAGGAATAGAGCATCATATTGATTTTGTACCAGGTGCTGCCATTCCTAACCGCCAGCATATAGAAGCAATCCGGAAGAAACAAAGGAAACTCAAAGGCAAGTTGAGGAGTTGCTGAAGAAAGGCCACGTTAGAGAAAGCATGAGTCCGTGCGCCGTACCGGTGTTACTTGTACCTAAGAAGGATGGTACTTGGAGGATGTGTGTGGATTGCAGGGCTATGAACAACATCACGGTAAAGTATCGATACCCCATTCCTAGACTAGATTATATGTTGGATGAATTGCATGGATCAAGTATTTTCACAAAAATTGATTTGAAAAATGGGTATCATCAAATTAGGATGAAAGAAGGTGATGAATGGAAAACTGTTTTTAAAACAAAACATGGTTTGTATGAGTGGTTGGTGATGGGGGCTATTTCGCACCCTACATACTGCACGGATCGAGTAAAGAACATAAGATCGATTCGACCAAATCAGACAGTTCCGGATCATCTTATCGACCCGGCCGAATACAGCTCTCTTCGACTAGAAGACTATACTCCGGACCCAAGAAGGATACTTGGGCCAAGTCCTATTAGGACTATGTTTCCTTGTAACGCTAGGTTTTGTATGATATAAATACCTAGTCAATCATTGTATTAAACAACTCGAGATCATAAGGCAAATACGCCATTGAATTCTGCATAAACTGCACAACTCACTAATATTCAATAAAAAGAGCTTTCTCTTCATATTTGTGTTATTTCTGCGTTGGTTTAAATATTTACTTTCTGTTCTTATGATATTGCTCTTCCTTGAGATTGATCCATCCTGAATAAAGTAACGGAGCCCTATAAAATATATATATCGGAAACCCCCAATATCACAAATTCACTGATACCTTTTTAACCCGACGAAAACGGGTTAAATCAGTTGGCGCCCACCGAGGGGCTAGGTTAATTATTCGATCGACACATGGCTCGCCCAAGGAAAAGCGCCCGTATCGGAGCAAGAAGTAACACAACCACCGGTCATAACACATCTGAAGATCTACAGGACAACAACGAGAATAACGTTCCCAACACCAACGAGAATTTGCAGGATACCCATCCCCGTCAGCAGGAACCCCTAGGAAGTCTTCCCCGTACGATACAGGAAGAACCGGAAGACCCCGAGATCCCCGTTCCTCTCCCGGGTGCTCAGGAGAAACTGCGACAAATAGCAATGCTCGTTAAATCACTCTCCCCAGAGGAATTACTCGTACTTGATCAAATTCCGCGAAACGTTAGGGCTGCCAGGGCAATTCCTGCTCAAAGAACGCCAAGACAAAACGATCAAGTCTCTCAACAAGCTGACAGCCCGCCAAGCGAGCGCCGCTCACTACACAGCCCGCAGCAGGACAATTCAAAACCCTCCGATAACCATCCCCGAAGAAAACCTGGACAAAGAAAACCACAGGCGGGGCGCAGTGGGTCCAAGGAACATACAATAATCCCTATCGAGGATGACATAAATGATACAATCCCCGATCGACCACGAACGATTCGTTTCTCGGAAAGAGAAATTGAAAGGATGGTACAGGAGCGACTTGAACAACGCCTACGATCTGTTCAAAACTCGTGGGCCCGAACCATGGAACTCCAGGAGAGCCTTGCGGCCTGTTCTCCCTTCTGTAGAGAAATAAAAGAGGCACAGTCAATTGGACAGGTCCCGGGTAGACTACCTCGCTATGATGGAACCACTGACCCGGATGATTATATTTTTAGCTTCACAAATATAATGAATTTATACGCCCATTCCGCAGAATTCACCGCCAAATTAATGGTAACCACATTCGAAGGACTCGCGTTGGACTGGTTCGCCAAACAACCTTCCAACTCAATATTCAGTTTTCGGGAACTATGTAATAAATTGACGCAGCAATTTGCCAGTCAGAAGAGGCAAAAACTCCCGATGAGCTACTTAGGAACCATACACCAACAAGAGGGAAAATCCCTAAGAAACTGGTTGGCGAGATTTAACGTGGAATTACTCAAAATCGATTCCCCTAATATCGATTACATAATTTCTATTCTCTTCGACCTCACGAAGAATAGGCAGTTCGGAAATGCCCTCAGTCGAAAACAACCAAGAACATTTGCCGACATCATGAGCTTGGCGTCTAAATATATGACCCAAGAAGAGATGAATTCCTTTAAAGATAAAAACAAAAGCAAAACCACAACTTCAGGCTCCAAAAGACATGATAGACTTCCTGCCCAAAGATCCGTGGATTATGAACGATCTTTTAGAAAAGGCAACGTTTTCCAGCGATTGGAATACAACAAAACCGACCAAGAAAGGCAACCTAATTTCTATCAGCGACCAAGAAACCCCGAGCCACCGGGCACAGGCAGGGTGAATCAAGTGGAACATCCAAGATTAAATGCTCCGATGGAAGAAATACTGGAAGTCCTAGAAAGGAATAATTGGATCCCCGAAGCGAGGAAAATAGCTCAGCCCAGACCAGGATCTCGTAACTACGACCTATACTGCAAATACCATCGGGCACACGGACATCGAACGGAAAACTGTTTTCACCTTAAAAGATAAGTTGAAAAACTAATCGAACAGGGAAAACTAGACGACTACATTGAGCGAGATAACCGCAAGAGGGAAAGAAGTAGAAGTCCTCGAAATAATAATCAAAGAAGGAGCTCTCGTCGAAGGTCGCTCAAGCGTGATCCTACGCAGGAATTGAACCGTGGCCAGATCAACGGCACTATCCATACAATATCCGGGGGACCCGCAGGCGGGGATAGTCGTAATGCCCGGCGAAGGACATCCAGATCCATAATTGGAAACATAAAATACCCAAACGAAATATGGACCCTGAAAAGCAAGCCATCAAACGATCAGCCGATCAGCTTTAACGAAGGCGAAGTACCTAAAAATATCGTTTGGGACACAAAAGAGGATAACCCCGATTTCCCGATGGTGATCTCGCTAGAAATAGCAAATTACAATGTCAAGAGAATCCTAATCGATAATGGGAGCTCAGCGAATATCATCTCCCGGGATGTTTTAGCCCAAATGAACTTGGGGCAGATAAATTTACAGAAAGTAGCTACGCCATTAGTAGGATTCGGAGGGTCCGAAATCATCCCCAGCGGAACAATAACCTTAAGCGTATCGCTCGGAAAAACACCGCACCGGACAGTGAAGCTAGTAAAATTTCTAGTGGTAGAAACACCCTTCGCTTATAACGCGATATTAGGACGACCAGCCCTCAACCTATTCAGAGCTGTTGTCTCTACTTATCACCAGAAGATAAAGTTTCCAACCGATAGAGGCGTCGGAGAAATAACAAACGATCATTGTATGGCGTGGGATTGCTACAGCACCTCGTTAACTATGAGAGAACACCCCAAATCAATTACTCCGAGCAAAAGAAAGATCGAAGATAATCTTGTTAGAAACAAAATTGAAATCCCTAGTACTGATCGAATAGATAAAAAGGGAAAAGAACCGCTAGATCTATCCTTAAAGCCTCCGGAACATAAGGATGTAGTTCTAGTACAAGGGGACTCGTCCAAAACAACAAGAATAGGTACTGAATTGAGCAAAGAAGGGGAAATAATGTTAATCGACTTCCTCAGAGATAATATCGACATCTTCGCCTGGAGTGCGAATGACATTGAAGGAATTGATCCTCGAGTAATCAAGCATTCCCTAAAAATTGATCCCTTGGCAAAACCTGCCAGACAAAAGAAGAGAAATCATGGGCCAGTAAAGGATAAAATTATCAAAGCCGAGGTAGAAAGATTACTTGAAGCAAAACAAATTCGAGAAATACATTTCTCAGAATGGCTATGTAATGTTGTTCTAGTAGCAAAAGGGGATAAAAAGGACAACAAATGGAGAATGTGTAATGATTTTACCGATCTTAACAAGTTATGCCCGCGCGACCCATATCCCCTTCCAAGGATTGACTTATTGGTCGATTCGACCGCTGGCTTCGCGATATTCAGCATGATGGACGCCTTTCAAGGGTTTTATCAAATATACATGGACGAGCCGGATCAAGAGAAGACTGCATTCGTAACCGAGCAGGGAGTATACTGCTTTATAGTAATGCCATTCGGCTTGAGGAATGTCGGGGCTACTTACCAAAGGTTAGTAAACCTAATGTTCAAAGAATTAATCGGAGAAATAATGGAAATCTATGTAGACGACATGTTAGTCAAAAGTATGAATGAAGCGGATCACGTAAAACATCTTGATCGATGTTTCCGGATCTTAAGAAAATACCGTATGAAGTTAAACCCGGCGAAATGCACTTTCGGTGTTAAGTCAGGAAAATTTTTGGGATATTTGGTACACCAGCGAGGAATAGAAGCCAACCCAGAAAAAATTCGAGCCATAACTGAAATGAAACCCCCCAAAATCATCTCCCAAGTACAAAGCTTAGTTGGGAAGATCGTAGCGTTAAACAGATTCATATCAAAATCAGCGGACAGAAGCCTGCCCTTTTTCCAAACTCTCCGAAAGGCAAAAAACTTTGTTTGGACCGAAGAATGCGATAGAGCCTTCGAGCAACTCAAAGAATATTTGACAACACCTCCGATGTTGGCCAAACCAACAGAAGGAGAACCATTGTATATGTACATCTCCATCTCCGACGTAGCTATTAGTTCATTACTAATTAAAGTCGAAGGCTCAGAACATAAGCCTGTCTATTATCTAAGCAAATTATTGCAAGGGGCGGAGAAGAATTATTTGGAAATTGAAAAATTCACGCTGGCCTTAGTGGTGGCTGCACGAAAACTTCGACCTTACTTTTTAACTTACAAAATTGTGGTTATGACAAATCAACCACTAAGACAGGTCTTAGCAAAACCAGAAGCCTCCGGAAGACTGATCAAATGGGCGATCGAACTTGGCCAATTCGAAATCGATTACAAACCAAGAATCGCAATTAAGGCCCATGTGTTGGCTGATTTTCTATTGGAAACACCGACACAGGCTACCGAATCATCGAGCAGCCTCAACGACGATGTCTTGATCATAGAAGATCAAACTTGGTTAATGCATGTCGACGGTGCTTCATGCCGAGAAGGAGGAGGCGCCGGAATCAACTTCACCGGACCAAATAAAGAAGATTTGAATTATGCGATAACATTGGACTTCGTCGTAACAAACAATGAAGCAGAATATGAAGCGTTAATCGCTGGAATGGAAATGGCGATCAAAGCCAACATAAAGAGCCTTAAAGTATTAACCGATTCAGAGTTAGTGCAAAGACAAATAGAAGGCCTGTACGAGGCTAAAGAATTTAATATGGTCAAATACCTCGCCAAAGTGAAAACACTAGCTGAAAAATTTGAAAGCTTCGGCATACAGAACATTCCACGATCGGAAAACAAATGGGCTGATCAATTGTCTAAGTTCACAGGATCCCATGACGGAAAGACCAAACGGGTGATTAACTGGTTGATTTCTAATACACCGGCAATCGATATTGATGAAACACCGGTAGTAGATATAATGGAAATTGAATAAGCTGAAGAAAACTGGATGACCCCAATGATAGACTACCTTCGAGAGGGAAAACTACCACCTGACCAGAATGATGCTCGGAAAATAAGATATCGAGCCCCAAAGTATACACTCGTAGAAGGAAAACTCTACCGAAGATCAGTATCAGGAATTCTTCTAAAATGCGTCTCTGAATCACAAACAACCGATATACTACGAGAAATACAAGAAGGAGACGCAGGAAATCACAGCGGATCAAGGGCATTGGCTTTAAAATGCCTCAGAACAGGTTATTATTGGCCTACCATCAATAAGGATGCCGCGCAATATGTCCAAGAATGTCATCACTGCCAAGTCCATGCTAACATATGTCATCGACCAGCAGAAAATATGCACCCAATCCCGATATGTTGGCCATTCGATCAATGGGGAATGGACATCGTGGGACCATTCCCAGCGGCTAGATCTAAGAAATCTTATGTCCTGGTTGCTGTAGAATACTTCAGCAAATGGATAGAATGCATCGCCCTCGCACGAATAACCCAATTCCAAGTGATCAACTTCCTATGGAAATTCATAGTTTGTCGATTTGGCATCCCAAGGATCCTAATCTCCGATAATGGAACCCAATTCGCGGGAAAACAGGTAATAGAATGGTGTTCAAAACTTGGAATTCAACAAAATTTTACTTCGGTCGGACATCCTAGAGCGAACGGACAAACTGAAGTAGCAAACCGAGAAATAATAAAATCCTTGGAAAAAAGATTAGGGGCTGCCAAAGGGAAATGGCTTGATGAACTCCCAGGAGTACTTTGGGCTAATCGAACCACAGTCAGGAGCTCGACTGGGGAAACCTCATTTAGCTTGGTATATGGGTCGGAAGCTGTTATTCCTGTTGAAACCCTAATCCCAACGCCAAGAATCGAGATGTTCGATGACCAGGAAAATGAGAAGGCAAGAGAAAGTGACATCGATTTAACAAAAGCTTTGAGAGAAAAAGCCGTTGTACGCTTGCAAGCCACTAAAGCAAATATGGAAAGGGCATACAATCAAAAAGTACGCATCCGAACCTTCAAAGAAGGAGACCTGGTCTTGAAAAAGGTGGAAGTATCCAAGCATGTGGGAAAGTTACAACAAAATTGGGATGGACCTTAAGTTGTCATTGGCGTAGGAAAGAAAGGTTCATACAAAATTGCACACTTGGATGGAACAGCCTTACCAAGAACTTGGAACGCAGTCAACCTTAGAAAATACTATGGTAAATAAATTTTAGCAGATTATACTGCATTGTTTTATTTTATTTCATTGAGTTTTAGTCTTTGTAATAAAGGCCTTAGCCTACAGTTCAATTACTAAAGATTTTAGCATTTTCTATAAATCGATTGTTTCGGTAAACACTCCTTGGAATTATACTATCATATTGGTTGAGATTGGGACAAAACGAGTCGAGTATACATTGATCCATTCAATAAACACTCCTCGATATATATTCGACGATCAAAGGGACTTCTGGTACAAAAACCTAAGTCTAAATTATAAGCGAGTTGAGTAAACATTGATCCGCTCAATAAAAACTCCTCGATCTACTCATGACGACAAAAAAGACTTTTGGTATTAAAAACCTAAGTCTAAATTATAAGCGAGTTGAGTAAACATTGATCCGCTCAATAAAAACTCCTCGATCTACTCATGACGACAAAAAAGACTTTTGGTACTAAAAACCTAAGTCTAAATTACAACGAGTCGAGTATACATTGATCCGCTCAATAAACACTCCTCGATTCATATTAACGACAAAAAAGACTTTTTGGGTATGAAAAACCTAAGTCTAAATTATAACAAGTCGAGTATACATTGATCCGCTCAATAAACACTCCTTGATTTATATTAACGACAAAAAAGACTTTTTGGGTATGATAAACCTAAGTCTAAATTATAACGAGTCGAGTATACATTGATCCGCTCAATAAACACTCCTCGATTTATATTAACGACAAAAAAGACTTTTTGGGTATGAAAAACCTAAGTCTAAATTATAACGAGTCGAGTATACATTAATCCGCTCAATAAACACTCCTCGATTTATATTAACGACAAAAAAGACTTTTGGGTATGAAAAACCTAAGTCTAAATTATAACGAGTCGAGTATACATTGATCCGCTCAATAAACACTCCTCGATTTATATTAATGACAAAAAGACTTTTTGGTATGAAAAACCTAAGTCTAAATTATAACAAGTCGAGTATACATTGATCCGCTCAATAAACACTCCTTGATTTATTTTAACGACAAAAAGACTTTTTGGTATGGAAAACCTAAGTCTAAATTATAACAAGTCGAGTATACATTGATCCGCTCAATAAACACTCCTTGATTTATTTTAAACGACAAAAAGACTTTTGGTATAAAAACCTAAGTCTAAATAATAAAGAGTTGAGTATACATTGATCCGCTCAATAAACACTCCTCGATCCACTTTCAACGATAAAAAAAAAAAAAAAAAAAAAGGGCTTTTGGTATAAAAACCTAAGTCTGAATACATAATGAGTTAAGTATGAATTGATATGCTCGATAAATACTCCTTATAAAATAAGTTCAACACAAAATCAACGACAAAAGAAAATGCAAGGGATAAAAGGTAATGTTTTATTCATCAAAACAATTACATACAGAAGTTCTAATCAAATTACAGAGATCTACATACTACTCGAACATCATTACAAAGTTTTTTTGGAACGATCCTATGGATCAGTAATCCTCACGACAATGTCCACGGAAACACCAATCTCCTCCCTAGTACCTCGTCAATTATGATAAACCACCTAAGAAGCATGCTGCTCAGGATGGTCGACTGCTTTAGTTCGATGGCCAGGGAAGGATGATCAAATGTTGTTCCAGATGAAATGAGCATTACCAACCAGATAACCGGCAATACTCATTCACCCACAACAAGATACTGCTTCTACTTTAAATATAAAACATTTTACTCTAGAGCAGCATCTCTTCGGGGCCGTCGTGAGACAATAAATTTACCAGTCACCCCGATGGGCTATCACTCCTGAGGTAACATCCAAGAACGGGGGTGACCAGCAAAGTACAAACCCCCCATGTGCAAACAGAAACCACGGACCTCAAACCCATGAAGACTAAGGCAGAGGCCACATGGGACCCGTTAGTACAAGGTAGGGCATTATTGGGACCTGTCAGTACAAGGCAGATGAAATTCAAAACGATTCGACAAGATGATTTTTGATAATGTAACTTTTCGAATATTATGGGATCTGAAGGCAATGTAAAATCTAAAGAGACTGAGATCTCCATCCTTTTTGAGAAATGGCAAATGAAGTATGCAAACCACCTCCCTATTTATACGGATAGATCTGAGTAATCCAACGGCTGAAAAAGTACTTGATCAAGGGACATAAATGCGACTTTTTGACTCCCCGCAATAAATGCGAGTAAGTTGGAACGGCACACCACTGATCGAACCAACTAATCAACGAGAAATAAACTTAGATCGAAGCGATCAATGAACTCTCGAAGCAGATCTAAGAAGAGCTCCGGACCGGAAAATATTGCACACTCTCATATGATAATAGCTCAACAGAAAGCCTAAGATGCTCAACGACAGTATATCGCTCGTCACTACCTCATATATCATATGAGAAGTTATTAATTCGATTAAACAAGAACTCCATTGGAGTCCAAGAAATTTGACATGGAAATCAGGAGAATAGCCCTCATTATTTGAGACTACAAAGAAGTCACTGCCTAACATACCAAAGAATTGCTGAAGGGGGTCTAAACAGGCAAGATCTGGCCAAGACCCCTGCATTTTCCAATTCCTCCCATATCAAGGAAATAATATAATGATACACTGACTGCGGAACGTACACTTCACAGTTAGTGCAGAAAAACATAAAGTTTAGAAAGATACTGAAAAGGGACATCTTCTATTAGTCTTATGAAAAGAAGAGCAAATTTCAACAGGAGAAATAATAGCCTCCTTATATAAGATGTACGTCACAAAAAGACAAATTTACAAGGATTGGATTGAACATCGACCAAGACGCTGAGCGTTCCTTAGCAGCTATTAAATCGATTATCGATACGAAAGAACATATTACCTACATTATTAATGTACTGCGCGATTGTGGATATAACTCAAGGGACTATACTGGGTTGATCAACAAAATTTGATTTGCAGAGCAAACATTATATCATTCAGTTACTTAAATAGTCACCGAGCAGAATCAAGCTACCTTTTTTTTTTCTGTCCTGAATTCTCTCCGTAGAGATCAATATCAGATAAGTAAGCTAATCTATGCTGCTTACTCCATGATGTTATATTTATGCATAACAGTAAAACGAGAAAACAACATATGTCTACAGAATAAAAATAGATCAAGGCAAGAGTCTGCCTACGAAATATCATACTTTCCAATTTCATTGTTCTCCCAATACAAAAGTTCAGCCCAAAACAACTACACAATAAGTTGGGCACCTAAAAAAAAAAAAAAAAAAGACAGTCCAAGGCCTGATAGGTCGAATAAGATCACTGAGAAGAATCTCCAGCAGGGCGACTAGCAGAAACAGGCCTCCGAGGAGTCAAGTTACCGGCAAACGCCATCAACTCCTCTTGACGTTTTAGATAACCAGCGTCATATCCTTCCTCATAGGACCGCCGTTGAGACTCCTCTGCAAGGGCAGCAGCCCGAACCAAGTCGTTTTTCTCTTGCTCCCAGACAGACTTCTCCTCCTGCAATTTTTTCAAATCATCATTAACAAGCTGCAGCTGGAGAGTCTGCCCTGCGACCTTCGCCGACTCCGACTCCAACCGTTTTTTGTAAGCATCCTTACTATTCCACAGATTATCGTTCTGCACACCCAGCTGAAGGGCAAGATATTTGGACTGAAAAAGAAGAAGAATGAGAAAAACCCTCACACAACATAAAAATCGAAATAGAAGTAGGAAAAATATCGAAAGATATGTCTACCTGCTCGCATATTTTTACCAGCGACTGAACAAGGCGTACACTGGAAGTACCCTCAAATTTCCTCAGCTCACCAGGCAAAATGGTACTCAAACCCAGATCCCGGGACAAAGCGTCAGGCTCTACTGAGCCAGGCAATTCACTATTAGAAGGAACACCGTCAGGGCGCGGAGTCTCTGACAACATAATGTCTTTGACCTGCTCAAGAATACAACGATCATCTAACAGACGAGGAGAATCTCTCTCGTTGGGGCTAACGGAGGTCTCTTTGCCCGAAGCAGAAATAACGGTTCGACGACCAGACCTCGACCCAAACCGACCCCCAGAAGGTCCCCCAGATTCAAAAGAAGTAGTCATCACCGTGGTATCATGAAATAAATACTCAGGACAATCTTGCAAAATAGATTGTGTTGTGGAAGGATTGACAGAAAAGCCATCACCGACTTGCTTTTCGCTTGCGATCTGGGCAATAGAAGTAGACAAAGGAAGGGAATTAGCAAAATCCCCTCCATGAAAAACATGCTCGAAGGAAGAAATGCCCGAAGAAATAGGCAAATCAAAGGTGTGCTCCACATTGGATGTATCGCCAAAAGGAGCCCGACCGGGGGAAGGCCTATTCCCAATTTCAGTAGAAGAAGAAAAATTTGGTGGTACAAAAGACGAACTAATTATGGAAAAAGGTTCAGAAGGAATAACACGAGTATCAACCACCGACCTAATTATTGCGGACGAACAAGGAGGCTCCATCGACGGCCCATCTCTTCGAGATTTTTTGGACCTGTTATCCCGAGCGCCCTCACGGGAAGGTCGCTTCGAAATATTACCAAAAAGGTTACTCATGATCGGATTACAAAAAAATACAAATTAATACCGAGAAAGCTTATCGACTAGTTAGCAAAAGAGTATTCTATTAAGAGAGGAGTATAGCAGTAAAAACAAGTCAAGTTTTTACCTTTCGTATTTATACTAAACGAAAAGACGCGACAGACCCAAAGAAAGGGCGCGAAAAATTGGAAGATAGCCTTGGAATAAACGAAAGAATTTGAAACGACACACACATAATGATTACTGCGAAGTTAATGACTTGTCCAAATTATTACAGAAAACACGATTGGACGCGACTGTCAGAATATGAAACGTTTATCTCTAAGGGTTGAAAAGGTAAAGTTACAATTAAACCTACAAGTAAATCATTACAAAGATTGTTTCAGAAGTCAAATATATCACAGAGCCTGGTCGCTATCTGGAATTCTATGTTCATTATCGACCTTCTCGGTCGCACCAACATCTTCTTCTCCTTCTTCTTCATCTTCTGGATCGATAAATGTATTATCAAGCTCATCGTTAACATCAGAATGGGGAATCGGCAATGGTTTCCCGAACTCTTTGACAAGGTGAGCCAAAGGAAAACCTTGATATACGACCTCTGGAAGTTCGGAAGGGGAATAAACTTCGCCATAACGATTCAACCGAATATGTGCCGCCTTAAAATACTCCTTTTGACGGTCATCGATCATTTCAAAGGCGACCAACTGATGAACCGCCTTCTTGAAAGTACTCTCCAGAAGAGGACCGACCATTTGATACACCAACGCCGTATGGACAGGAGAGTTAAGGAATTCGCGAATCACCTTTTCATCATAACTCCGGCCATAACGATCCCTGAGACCGCTAAGAGGGATATCAGCATCGTACTCCTCTAAAGAAGTTTGAAGACTTGAGACTTGGGATTCTAGCTCGCTAATTCGAGCCGTGCTCTGTAACTGGAATTCCTCTAACTTTTTTGCCATTTGATTGGCTTGCTCTTGAGCACTAGAAATCTCCATAACCCTATTTATGATCTCTTGGTCTTTAGTCCCCGAAGCATGAGTCTCTAAGACTGGAATGGAAGAAGACGTGGAGGGACCAACCTCTGAACCAGAGGATTTATGAAGTAAAGCTTTATACTTATCTTCCAGGAACTCACACTGTTGTTTCCAAAGTGCATTTTCATAGGCGTATGACGCAAGACAAGTTTTAGTCTGGAAGAACAAAGAAAGCAAGAAAAAAGAGATGGATTAGTAAATTAAGGAAGACCCTTAAAATTATCTGTTAGTATGATCAAAGGAAAAAGATATAACCTTTTCAGCATAAAGAGAAGCTCGCTGGAATTTCTCCAGAGGATCCTTATGAAGAAGCTTATTCAGATCGCGAGTAAAAACACCAGACAAAAGAACACGGGTTGCCTTATCGACCGCGTTCTCACTATCATCATGAACAAGTGAATCCTTCTCGGAATAACCAGCGGCCCTCTTTCCTTCTAAATGATCCTCGATCATTTCGACCAGAGTAGATTTTGGATGGTTATCTCCGAGTAAAGAAAGGTCGTTACCGGAGCGTCCATAGTAGCTCCTCTTTCTATCAACTGGATTATTAGTAGGGTGAGGCATCGACCAGCTGCGACATCCTCGAATACCCAAAGATGTTCTAAGCTGAAGGGGGGGATAACCGGATCCTGTCCCCCGACGAATAGGGGATTCTCGAGAAGAGTTTGGAGATTCCTCCCCATTCTCATCAGACTCATGACTCAATTCCAGTTTCCTTTTTCGTGACGCTCTCTGCTCGATAGGGGCGTTCTCTACGGATTTGGAAGATTTCGACAGCATCATTTTTCCCTTCGAAGAATGTCGAGAGTTTTCTACCATATGGGCTGAAAAAGAAACAAAATAAAAGTCAGTTTCTCTGTATAAAAGTTATCATCACAACACTAAGCTAAAATAAAGTACTAACCAAGAGGTTCAGATGATGAGCTGATGGGAAAGTTATGAACACTTAATCCCGCTTTACGAAGGAAAGCCTCCCCTATCAGGAGAGCACTCTGATATTTGTTGGCACGCATAGCTGGGATTTCACCGATAAACTGAACGTCATCCGGAACAAGTTCACCAGTCGGTGAGCGACCTCCAGGAATCCAACTGGAACCATGATCCCATGAAAAAGGCATGGTCGAACCATCCGCCAAACGAAGACTAGACGGAGGACGAACAAAAAAGAAATGAGATTTCCAAGAAGGATTACTAGAAACAGGGGCGTCAAAGATTGCTCGACTAGGCCGCTGACTAGCGAAGAAATACCCGCGATTGGAAGAACTAGAAATATTGAACCGGAAAAGTTGTGTAAAGTTACGGAAAGAAGGTTTAAACCCTTTCGCAATCATTAGGACCGAAAAGCAAACCAGGAAGGCCACTGAATTTGGAACTAATTGTGTCAAGGACACACTAAATATTTTTAGAACTTCAAGAAAGAGGGGAGACAAAGGAAGACGCAGACCACTATTAAAATGGGCCGTGTAAAAAGCTCGACATCCTTCTGGGGGAAATGTGACCCTATCAGAAGGAGAAGGGAGAATTATCTCAGAACCCTCCGGGAAATATTTGGAATAGTTATTTACAACTTCTGGAAAAGTGTCCACCGTATAAGCACAAGCTAGGTCCTCAATTGGTTCAGAAATCTGAGGAACAGTACCCTTGCCCTTTTTTGCTCGGGCAGCAACATCCGCATCTGAAAGGATCCGTACCTTAAAAGTATCTTCTGCAGGAATGACGAATTCAGAAGCTGCAGCTTGTTCGCCCGAAAGATTAGAGTGCAACTCCTCCTCGTTATCAGGGGCGACTTTCTCCCTAGAAGAAGAAGAAGATCTTCTTACAGAAGCCATATTTTCTGATTCTCGGAAGATGAAGGTCGATAAAAGGAAAAACTTTATGGGATGAACGACTAAGCAAGAAAATGACTACGAACTATAAGGAAGTATAAAGGAAAAATGGCAAACTCAAAGGTCACCTATTTATACTAAGATGAGAAAAGACGTTTCGAACTCATCGCAACTAATCATATTCCCCCCAAAAACGAAAGGAGATTTAAAGCCTCCCTAATGGACGCGTGGCTATTCGTAATTGGAAAGAGAAAACGACTATCTATGAGGCGTTGCACTCTTTTCCTTACTTAAGATTTTTTCCCACTGGGTTTTTTCTTGAGAAAGGTTTTTAACGAGGCACCACTCATAGACGAGAAACAGTCGTATAAAATTATCTACTTCTACGAGCTTCTATTGTCTATACGCTCGAAGAAGTGAGGGAGTACTGATGGGGGCTATTTCGCACCCTACATACTGCACGGATCGAGTAAAGAACATAAGATCGATTCGACCAAATCAGACAGTTCCGGATCATCTTATCGACCCGGCCGAATACAGCTCTCTTCGACTAGAAGACTATACTCCGGACCCAAGAAGGATACTTGGGCCAAGTCCTATTAGGACTATGTTTCCTTGTAACGCTAGGTTTTGTATGATATAAATACCTAGTCAATCATTGTATTAAACAACTCGAGATCATAAGGCAAATACGCCATTGAATTCTGCATAAACTGCACAACTCACTAATATTCAATAAAAAGAGCTTTCTCTTCATATTTGTGTTATTTCTGCGTTGGTTTAAATATTTACTTTTTGTTCTTATGATATTGCTCTTCCTTGAGATTGATCCATCCTGAATAAAGTAACGGAGCCCTATAAAATATATATATCGGAAACCCCCAATATCACAAATTCACTGATACCTTTTTAACCCGACGAAAACGGGTTAAATCAGTTGGTAATGCCTTTTGGTTTATCTAATGCACCTAGTACATTCATGAGATTAATGAACCATGTCTTGCGGGCTTTTATTGGCAGATTTGTTGTGGTTTATTTTGATGACATTTTGGTGTATAGCAAAAGCTTAGATAAACATATTGAACATTTGCGTAGTGTGGTTGATGTTTTGAGAAAAGAAAAATTGTATGCCAATTTAAAAAAGTGTTCTTTTTGCTTGGAAAAGGTTACGTTTCTTGGCTATATTGTTAGCGCAAATGGAATTGGGGTGGATGAAGAAAAGGTAAAGACTATCAAGGAATGGCCGACACCTAAGTCACTTTCCGTGGTCAGAAGTTTTCATGGTTTGGCTAGTTTTTATCGACGATTTGTCAAAAATTTCAGTACACTAGCTGCACCACTCACTGAAATTGTTAAGAAATCGGTAAGGTTTCATTGGGGTGATGAGCAAGAACATGCATTTTCTGAAATTAAAGAAAGATTGTGTAGTGCTCCTTTGTTAGCCTTACCTAATTTTTCTAAAACATTTGTAATTGAGTGTGATGCTTCAGGAATAGGTATTGGAGCAGTTTTAATGCCGGAGCAGCGATCGATAGCCTATTTTAGTGAAAAACTAAATGGGGCTAATTTGAACTATTCGACGTTATGACAAGGAGCATTATGCATTGGTGAGAGCATTGGAGACTTGGCAACATTACCTTTGGCCGAGAGAATTCATCATTCACACTGACCATGAATCCTTGAAGCACTTGAAAGGACAGAATAAGTTGAATAAAAGACACGCCAAGTGGTCAAAATTCATCGAGACATTTCTTTATATAATCAAATACAAGCAAGGTAAGGAAAATAGTGTGGCTGATGCACTATCGAGAAGGTATGCTCTTGTTTCTACTTTAAATGCAAAGTTGTTGGGATTTGAATATGTGAAGGAATTATATGCTACTGATGATGACTTTGCTAGTGTGTATGGAGCATGTGAAAACTCAGCATTTGGTAAGTTCTATAGACTTGATGGGTACTTGTTTAGAGAGAATAAACTTTGTGTGCCTAATAGTTCTATGTGTGAGTTACTTGTACGTGAAGCACATGGAGATGGTTTGATGGGTCACTTTGGTATAAGGAAGACTTTAGAAGTGTTGTGTGAACATTTCTTTTGGCCTAAAATGAAACGTGATGTGGAGAGAATTTGTTCTAGATGTGTTACTTGTAAGCAGGCAAAATCTAGGGTCTTACCCCATGGTTTATACACTCCTTTACCCGTACCTACTGCACCTTGGGTAGACATTTCGTGGATTTTGTTTTGGGTTTGCCTAGGTCAAGAAAGGGTAGGGATTCAATTTTTGTGGTGGTTGATAGGTTTTCTAAAATGGCAAATTTCATATCTTGTAATAAAACTGATGATGCAACAAACATTGTTGATTTGTTCTTCCGTGAGATAGTACGACTTCATGGTGTTCCTAGGAGCATTGTATCTGATCGAGATGTTAAGTTTCTTAGCTATTTTTGGAAAGTCTTGTGGGGGAATATGGGTACTAAATTGTTATTTTCAACTACTTGCCACCCTTAAACAGATGGACAAACCGAGGTAGTGAATAGAACTTTAACTACTTTATTGCGTACTATAATTCAAAAGAATTTAAAGAAATGGGAAGATTGTTTGTCCTTCATTGAATTTGCATATAACCGGAGTGTTCATTCTACTACTGATTTTTCACCATTTGAGGTTGTTTATGGTTTTAATCCACTAGCTCCTTTAGATTTGCTGCCTTTGCCAGTTGATGAAAGAGCTAGTTTGGATGGTCAAAAGAAGGCTGAGATGGTGAAGAAACTTCATGAAAGTGTCCGGGAGAATATCGCAAAGAAAAATGAACAATATGCGAACAAAGCTAATAAAGGGCGAAGACTAGTCATTTTTTAACCAGGTGATTGGGTTTGGGTGCATATGCGGAAGGAAAGATTTCCTGAATGTAGGCGGTCAAAGTTACAACCAAGAGGGGATGGTCCATTTCAAATTCTTGAAATAATGAATGATAATGCATACAAGTTGGATCTTCCAGGAGAGTATAAGATTAGTTCTACATTTATTGTTGCTGATCTATCTCTTTTCGATGTAGGTGAAGATTCGAGGACGAATCCTTTTGAAGAGAGGGAAAATGATGAGAATCATCAAGAACAAGTACAAGCTAAGGATCCATTGTATGTTCCAATTGGGCCAATTACAAGGGCAAGATCCAAAAAGCTCAAGGAAGCATTTAACGGGCTAATTCAGAAGATATGGGTTGATTCTAACATGCATAAGTTTGGCCCAAAAGAAGATGAAGTTGTTTTGAATTTAATCCAAATAATATAATCTGATGGCTTTTGGAATTCACTAAAGTTACTTAATTAGAATTAAGTCTTTTGGGAAAGAGAAGCTTTAATTAGGCTTTATTTATATCAGATTTTATATATATATAAGTCTATATAGATAATAGTCAAGACTTCTCATATTTCTAGATGTATTTGGTGGATTCTAGGCACCTTTTCATATCCCAACACTTATGAAAACGTGTTGGCTTTAATTATTATGGTTGGAGACTTGTTCCAACCCTATATATAAGTGGTATTGTTAAAGGTAATGGGATATATTTGGCTGAAAATATAAAGTGAGTTTTTACTCCTCTTTTGGTTTTTCATTGAACTTCAGAACTTATCAAGGTTTCTCCTTGTGGCGTTCAAACTTGAATACTTGTGGTTTGCGATTCTTTATAATAGTTGGGTCACAAGTTCACTACAATCTGGAATACTTGTGGTTTGCGATTCTTTATAATCATTTGGCAAACAACCAACCAATTCCATCTTCAGTTTTCGTGAATTATGTAACAAACTCACTCAACAATTTGCTAGTCAGAAGAGACAGAAACTCCCCATGAGTTACCTAGGAACCATCAATCAACAAGAAGGGGAGTCTTTGAGGAGCTGGTTGGGGAGATTCAATGTGGAATTACTAAAGATCGATTCTCCAAACATCGATTACATAATCTCCATATTGTTCGACCTTACTAAGAACAGGCAATTCGGTAATGCCCTGAGTCGAAAACAACCAAGGACGTTCGCGGAGATTATGACATTAGCTTCGAAATATATGACTCAAGAAGAGATGAACTCCTTTAAAGACAAAAATAGAAGTAAAGCCTCAACCTCGGGGATGAAACGACAGGACAAAGCTCCAATCCCAAAACTAACAGATTACGACCGATCCCTCAGACGAGGAAATGTGTTTCAAAGATTAGATTACAACCGCAATGATCAGGATAAAAGACCTAATGTTTATGCAAGGCCCAGATCAGCAGAACAGCCTCAGAGAAATCGAGTAGATCACTTGGAATACACTAAACTAAATGTTCCTAGGGAAGAAATCCTAGTGTTGCTCGAAAGGAATAATTGGATTCCCCCGGCTAAGAGAATTAAACAAGCTAAGCTAGGAGCCCGAAATTACAACTTGTATTGCCGGTACCATCGCGCTCATGGCCATCGTACCAAAGACTGTTTCCATCTAAAACAGGAAATCGAGAGGCTAATTCAGGAGGGAAAATTGGACGAATACGTCGAACGAAATAGTAGAAAAAGAAATAGAACCAGAAGCCCTCAAAATCTTAATCGAAGGAGAACCCCGCCAAGAAGAACCCCGAACAACGGTCCACCTCAAGATACGGATAACGACCATGTTAACGGAATGATACACACAATTTCCGGTGGACCAGCAGGAGGGAATTGTTGTAATGCCCGCTGACGAAACACTAGATCAATCGAAGGAAAGTTGGAAACTCCAAGGGAAGTATGGACACTCGAGAATAAGATTCCAAAATAGCAATCCATCAGTTTTAATGAAGATGAAGTACCACGGAATATCACCTGGGATACAAAGGAAGATAACCCCGACTTCCCTATGGTAGTATCACTTGAGATAGCGAACTACAATGTCAAAATGATACTGATTGATAATGGGAGTTCCGCTAACATTATTTCGAGAGAAGTCTTACCACAGATGAACTTAGGCGAGATAACACTTCAGAGGGTAGCAACGCCCTTAGTAGGATTTGGAGGATCAGAAATCGTGCCATCCGGGACCATCAATTTAAGTGTTTCGTTAGGAAAAAGACCTGAGCGGGTTGTAAAAATGATCAAGTTTCTAGTCGTAGAAACACCTTTCGCATATAATGCCATATTAGGTCGACCAGCACTCAACTTATTTCGAATTGATGTCTCGACTTACCACCAGAAGATAAAATTTCCTATGGTATCAGGCATAGGGGAAATAGTCAATGATCATTGCGATGGCTTGGGACTATTATAATACCTCCCTAGCGTTGGGTGACAAGTTTAAGTCTATTACTCCAGCAAAAAGAAAATTTGAGGACAATATTGTCGAAAGATCGGAAGAAATTGATATCCCGAGTACCGATAGAATAGAACGAAAAGGGAAGGAGCTGGTCGATCTCACCTTTAAGCCACCAGAACATAAGGACATTATGCTGGTACAAAACGACCCCAAGAAAACCACCAGGATCGGGACAGAACTTAGCCCGAAAGGAGAACTCATGCTCGTGAACTTTCTCAGAAAGAATGTTGACGTATTCGCTTGGAGTGCGGAAGATATAGAGGGCATAGACCCGAGAATCATCACACACTCACTGAAAATTGACCCGCTGGCGAAACCAGCAAGACAGAAGAAGCGAAACCATGGTCCTATAAAAGATAAGATAATTAAAGCTGAGGTCGAAAGATTGCTAATGGCTAAACAAATTAGGGAGATACATTTCTCGGAATGGTTATGTAATGTGGTATTAGTAGCCAAAGGGGATAAAAAGGACAATAAATGGAGGATGTGTAACGACTTCACCGACCTCAACAAGTTGTGTCTGCGTGACCCTTACCCGCTCCCGAGAATTGATCTACAGGTCGACTCTACCGCAGGATTTGCTATTTTTAGCATGATGGATTCCTTCCAAGGTTTTTACCAAATTTACATGGACGAGCGCGATAAGGAAAAGACTGCCTTTGTCACTGAGCAGGGAGTCTACTGCTTCATTGTAATGCCATTTGGATTAAGAAATGCTGGGGCCACGTACCAAAGACTGGTTAATTTAATGTTCGGAGAATTAATCGGAGAGATAATGGAGGTCTATGTGGATGACAAGCTAGTAAAAAGCATGAACGAGGAAGACCACATCAAACATCTGGACCGATGCTTCAAGATTCTAAGAAAATACCGCATGAAGTTAAACCCGGCAAAGTTTACCTTCGGAGTTAAGTCCGGAAAATTCCTGGGTTACTTAGTTCATCAACGGGGAATAAAGGCAAATCCAGAAACGATACGAGCAATAACAGAAATGAAACCACCGAAAACAATTTCTCAAGTGCAGAGTTTGGTTGGAAAGATTGTTGCATTAAATAGGTTTATATCCAAGCAATAGACATAGATAACCTACCTATTACTGAAGTGATGGAAATCGATTTGGGAAAGGATAGTTGGATGACTCCAATAATGGATTATCTCTCAGATGGGAGCCTTCCGATCGATCAGAATGAAGCTCGAAGGGTAAAATATCGAGCGCTCAGATACACGATCCTAAACGGAAAACTTTACAAAAGATCAGTCTCAGGAGTTCTTTTAAAATGCATTTCCGAACTGCAAATCACGGATGTACTCAAGGAGATTCGTGAAGGGGAGGCAGGAAACCATAGCGGAGCTCGAGCACTAGCATTAAAGTGTTTACGAACAGGTTATTATTAGCCTACCCTTAACCACGACGCTATAGAATATGTGAAAAGGTGCCATCACTGTCAGATTCATGCAAACATAAACCATCAGCCCGCCGAAAACATACATCCCATACCTATTTGCTGGCCATTCGACCAATGGGGAATAGACATAGTTGGACAATTTCCCATGGCAAGATCAAAGAAGAGCTACATATTGGTTGCGGTAGAATATTTTAGCAAATGGATCGAATACATTGCCCTAGCGCGAATTACACAATTCCTAGTTATTAACTTCTTGTTGAAATTTATAATCTGTCGATTTGGAATCCCTCGAATTTTAATCTCCGATAACGGAACTCAATTTGCGGGAAAACAAGTGTCGAATTGGTGCTCGAAATTTGGGATTCAACAAAACTTTACTTCGGTAGGACATCCGAGGGCTAATGGTCAGACAGAAGTAGCAAACCGAGAGATTATTAAGTCTTTGGAAAAAAGACTGGACGCCGCAAAAGAAAAATGGCCGAATGAACTCCCTGAAGTAATTTGGGCCAATCGAACAACTGTTAAGGCCTCGACTGGTGAAACTCCCTTCAGTTTAGTTTATGGTTCAGAAGTTGTCATTCCAGTCGAAGCATTAGTTCCAAGCCCGAGGATCGAATTGTTTGATTATGAAAATAACGAAGCAACAAGGAAAGACGATATCGATCTGACGGAGGCAATAAGAGAAAAAGCGGCAGTACGTTTGCAGGTTACCAAATCGAACATGGAGAAAGCTTACACTCAAAGGGTACGAATATGATCCTTCAAGGAGGGAGATTTAGTCTTAAAAAAGGTAGAAGTATCAAAACATGTGGGGAAGTTGCAACAAAATTGGGACGGACCTTATATCGTCATTGGCGTAGGAAAGAAAGGTTCATACAAGATTGCCCACATGGATGGTACACCTTTACCAAGAACTTGGAATCCAGTCAACCTAAGAAGATACTATGGACGTTGATGAGCGGCGCCTCAACGATATTTTTCATAATTTTGATTTTATTCTTGCATAATATCTCTCTTTGTTTTTACTAGTTAACCATTTGTTACAATTTATCATAATTTACAAATACACAAATACATCTTTCGCTTTACAAATGGCTACATAACAAGAAATAAGAAGCCTAATTTAATAGGTGAAGGTATTCACGACAATGTCCACGGAAACATCAATCTCCTCCCTAGTACCTCGACCTTCTTCTTCAACCACCCCAGAAGCATGCTGCTCAGGATGGTCGACTTCTTTGGTTCGATGCCAGACTCAGAAGATCGATTCCCGTTTCAATTAACTTAACCTCTAAAAAGCCTGATAGCTTGTATCGGTTATTCTACCGAAACGAGATTCCGCTTGCATCGCCGCAAAAGTGAAAATCTACTAGCATATCCCGACATTGGGGCACTCCGGAAGTAACCCCAAGAACGAGGATGCTGAGTAGATCTGGACCCTCCATGTGCTGATCAAATCCCTCAAACCCCAGCTATAGAAGACTAAGGCCGAGACCGACATGGGAATTGTCAGTACTAGGTAGGGCGCTAATGGGACTCGTCAGCACTAGGCAAGATAAAAGACTGATAACCACGACAAGCATGTTCATAATAGAGTGCTTTTTTAAATGTTATTGGAGCAGTTGGCAGAACGAAGCCAGAGAAAACTGTATTTCCCATCTTTGGGCTATGATTAAAAATGGTAAATGAGTTGTTTCCTTATATAGGCATACCAAGATTGATCCTACGGGTAGGAAAGGATTAAATCAACGGCGGTTAACTAGACCTATCAACTCCCCTATGTATGACAAGTAAGTTGGAACGGTTGCATTCGTTGTCGATGACATCCCTCGATAAATTAGGAAACTAGTCGGAATGACTTATCGTATTAAGACCGATTCCCGATGAATTAACAGGTCGATCGAAATACCTTATCGATTAGTTCACACATAAAGGTAATATTGAGGTCGAAGAATAAAAAGAAAATCTCCTCGGGATATAGCAAATTAGATCAGTTTAGAGAATTAGGTGATAATATTCAAACGTTAAAGACATACTATTGTCATAACAAATTACAAGGAAATTATAGAAACTCTAAAGGTAAATACATGTTGTGGAGACCTATATATAAAAGCCAGAATAAAATCCAACTTTTCTCTTGGCTCGGCTAAGTCTCCCAGAGTATAAGGAGCAGCAATTTTTCTCGAGCAGATATTTGACCTCGTCACTGCCTCATATTCCAGAAGAGTGCATTAAGAGATCTTGGGACATTAGATCAACAACGCAATTCTACATTTTCCAATTCCACCCATACCAAATTGTTAGCAAAAGTACGAGGTACATAGAATGGTTGCATGATTCTGGGATAATGGAAATAACAAGCTGTGAGAAGATACATCTTTTGGTGAGAGGATATTGATTAATATATTAAAGAATGGATTTGTGCTCAAGTTATTCGAAAAAGGAAGTGAAGGCCTTTCTATAGGTTTTCATAAGACAAAGTCACATCGGAGATCTCCGACCTGCAGAGTTTAAATATCGACAAGGACAAAAGAATCTAATTTCCTACAAAGGATATGGATTTGAGTATCTCAACAAACTGTTGAACATGAATTTCAGCGAGAAACATGGATTGCGTATCTCAATAGAAAATATTAACTTACATATCTCGACAAGCTGTTGGACATGAAATTCAAGGATTGAGTATCTCGACTAGAAATATGGATTCATATATTAAAAGTTCATAAGACTTGAACGGACATAAAAGATTATAAGATAAAAGCAATTTTATTAATAAAATTGTTACATTACAAGACTGGAATCACTATAATGGTACATTAAAAGCCTACAATTATTCCAGAAAGCTAATGGTGTTTTCTCGACTACGACGATCGACGTCCAATTGCTCCATGTAGTTCTCGAAACAGGCTTCTTGATAACACAGTATCCTCCTTGATCAGAAAAGGACACTACCCCATAAAAATACATCCCCGAGGAAGGAAACCGGCGGCTTCAACAGGGGTTTTTACAAGGACGCCGGATGGAGAAAATTGTGACAACAATTCACCTATCCTTGGAAAAATATCCTCCTCCGTCGAAGGAACTACCAAGGAAAGGAAAGTATTACCCCTGCTAATGAATTGACCAACTTTCCGTTAAAACTGGTCCTGATAAAGAGGATCCTCTGATAAAATATGAATCCTCGAATTTGCCAATTCCACCCAAACCAAAATAGAAAAAATCCTCGGGAACAATTAATCGCCATTTGGTTAGATGAAAAACTTCATGAGTTAATTCTTCAAGAGCAAAGGTTAATATTGAGATTGAAGTATTTGAATCCATCTTGGAGAGTTTAGGTAACCTCCCTTACACATTTATAAGTTTGAATAACTTTATTCAGAGGAGGAAGAAGAAGCATCGTGTTCTTGGAAAAAGGAGACATTATTGAATGCGACCTTTTATATTCCAAAGGACTTATGTCTAGTCGACAAAGGCATCATACCTATTCCGACACAAACAATGATCGACATAGAACATACACTAAATTTGTCATTTCTATGTGGGAGAACCAGCATGTTCAACAAAAAAATTCACATTAAACCCAGCGAAATCCTTTCATTCATCGAAAAGACTACTCGAGTTGAGAAGTATTGACCCCTTTTAAATAAATTGATCAGCTTTTCGATGAAGGAAAGAACTTTGCCAGACTTAATATAAAGAAAACTAATCACATTATTTCAAACACTTGGAATGTGATATAAGAAGTTCTGATTAAGTTATGGACTTTTTAAACAAACTTTCTACTGATTTTATAGATACAAGTACGGTAGTCATAATAAGTTATGGACTTTTTAAACAAACATTATGTTGGGATATTTTGCTAAGGGGCTCGATTGTCAATACAACAAAGTGCGGAATTTAAAATTTTTCGAAGTCCCTAATAGTCCCATAAATCTTTCTCCACAGTTTATTATACGAAAAGGTTGAATCAAACAATTAAATAAACACAAGGGGGTTTTTCGCAATTTACCTCACCACGGAATTGTGGTGGTTTCCTCCAGGTGTTTGGTTCGATCCACAGCTTGAGTGATCCATGTGTCTCACCTCCAAAGTTAGTCCACACCAATTGGATTGTAGTGACACCTACAAGTCTTAGGCTCAGAACTGGATCTCGCAGGTTTGTCGGCAAAGGATTTTAGATCTGGATCTGGACTTAAGATCTGGATCTGGATTAGGAGACTTCTATGGAAGAAACGAATCACAGGACTTATGTGATCGGAACAGGGCTCGGCCAGGTTGGGTTCGGCCAGCTCAGGTTCGGCCGAGTTTGGGTTCGGGCGACTTGGGTTCGGGGCAAAAGTTGTGGGGCGATTTTGTAAATAATAATTCTTGTGCGAAAATCAGATTTTTCTACTTGCAAAAATCGGCTACTCTCTTTTCTTTTAGGGTTTTCAAAAGTTGATCATTAGTTGTGAATGAAGAGAAGAGAAGAAGTATTTATAAGAGAAGAGTCCTTCTCTTAGAAGATATCTTCTTCCCTTATCTATCAAATCTCCTATTCCTTATCAACTTAGGAATGCAAGATTTGATAGATCTCTTCTTGCTTGCTCTCCAAGACTAAAACTCATTTTCCTTGTCTTACACAAAATCGCCCCTATCCCTTATTTCTAGATAATTATAAAATCAACCCATATAATTATCCAATCCTAAAATTGGTTAATTATTTATTCTTCCAACTAATTAACTACTTTAATTAATTTTACAATTAATCAGATAACTCTAATTAATTAATTGAACATTAATCAATTAGATATCTAATCAATATTCTCCGATTGAATTAATACCATATTTCAATTACTTTGATTTAACAACTTTAAATTATTTGCTTTCCTTTAAGACAGTCACCGTCCAATTGTATTGTGTGTGACCCTCTGGGTTCACCATCAACTGGCAGCAGGCCCACGACTTTCGTGATTTAATTAATGAGCAATTAAATGCTCCGATCAATTAAACAACTTTTAATTGACCACTCCTAGAATTAATTTCCCTATTAATTTAGGAGTACCCACACTTCATGGTCGATGTCTAGCCACAAGCCCATGAAGCCCAATCAAAGGTGAATTGATAATTGTGAACCTCACCTCTTATAACTGCCATGTACATACGGTCCTTCCACGATGATTTCCCGATCGAGACCTAGGGTGTGTGAATTGATCGGCACCTCTAATTATCTCGATACTGTACTTTCTAATTCTGGATAATAATTCCGGTGTGACTGATAAATTTGGAAACCCCTTTCCAAATTCGTCACCAACCATGGCCATGGATTTCTAGGAACATATTATCGAAGAACATACAGGAAATTCTCTCACCTTATCAGGATGAGTCGATAGATCCTTTCTTAGTACTAACCACTCGCGTACAGTCGTGTACGCACCCAACTTAGGCACTTTGTGGCCAGGCTACGTGACCGGTACCTAAATCTAAGTACGCACACTCGTGCACCGAATTCGCCCTAGCACCTCAAGTCCAAGGACTAAATCGTACACTATTATAAGCCCTGATAAACATCCCATCACCGATATGCATCATGCGCTTCCACAATGGATTTCTCTGTTCGGGTCGTTCGATGCATTTAATCCTCCATTGAACCACCTACTCATATGCACTGGCCTCAAATGCCTTGCTCATGAAACGCTACAAATTCACTCCATGTGAATCATGCATACTTGTACAGGTCTTGGCGATTCCTACGATACCCCGTCTCGTTCGGAATCTATGACTTGGAACGGTTCTAAGATCACGACCTTTGAGACTGTTTCATGATTGCACTCAGTACTGAAGTGAATCGTCCCATAGTCTATTGTGACCTTAGGATTTCATCCAATCGCTTAGATAAGTTCGCGAGAGATGAAGTTGGCCATTGTTCAATTTCACGTACTATGAATGAACGGGCGTATTAATTATAAACCATAAGAAAATAGTACTTCAACAGGCTAATTAATATTGGCTTGATGGGCACTATCCTATCAATCTCCCACTTGCCCTAAAGCCAATCACAACATTTCTAAGACCCATCTATTCCAAGATGTCCCTCGAACCCGTTTGTGAAAGAGCTTAATTAGTGGATCTGCTAACTTTGTCTTTTTGAGATAACGTAGTACTTTTACGCGTCTCAACTATCTATGACTTGTTCAATCATATGATATTGTGTTCAGATCATCGATGAGATCTCGTTTCCCTTCATTGAGCAATTGCCTTGTTTAAATCGGTTAAGATTATGACAGGCTTTTGCCATGCTAGGTAATTCATCCAATCATTGGACGAATGTTTCTCATCTAAACACTTTCTCTTGTGCAGCATCACAATGGTGCTATTATTCTAATTGAATCGGCAATGGTATACTATTGGAATTTCTTCCAATTTACCTTAGCTTCATCGAGACAGAATAAATCATCCACTTCAGACTGGAAATCTCGAATCTTTAAATCCTTTGAGTTTTTCAATTCTCCACTACTACCACAGACCAGCATTATATCCTTTAATTATCTTCGAGGATTGCTTTAATGGTAGTCCAGTGTCCTTTACTGGTGTTCGACTATCAGCAGCTCTTTGAATGATCAGAGCATTTTGATGTGTCAGGTATAGTACAAGACTTTGCATGCTACATGCAATCCAAATGCTAAAGCATAAGGCTTCTTGAGACATTTACTTCTTTACTCATTTATATGTAGGGCTCATTAAATAAGTAAGAGAAATTTTTGTCTCTTTGGAACTAATTCTTTCTTGGATTCTTCCATATTGAATTTAATCAATATATAGTCTTTGTACTTTGATTTGGTGAATTGCAACATCTACTTCACTTTTATCTCCATAAATACGTATTGCCAGTACGTGAGATGTAGTTCCCAAATTTTATCATGGAAAATTGCGTGAATAACACACTTTCGTCTGTGCTTCTCTTATATTCTTATATCGTACTTGATGTGTAGATCAACATCTCGTTGCGTTGCGAATTTAACTATGCTCCCACTAATCCTTTTGCACAATTGGAATCCATATGCCTTTTGAAAACTTCAACATTCTTGATTGACTTATCAAGTTGCATGTTCCAAGTTCGGGAAAGAGTCACAGATTGACCTTTGGATTTGAATAGAGATCTTCTCATCAATTTTCAATTGTGAGATGCAGGATTCATCTCCAACAGTCATTCTTCGGCAGTGAAAACCACCTTTCTATGGCTAATAGTTTCGAAATGGATTTTGACGTAGCAAACGGAGAAGGTACTTTCGTTGGTCCTAGAAGGACTTTTGAGGAGTGACCTATCGCCATTAGGTGAGTCAAAGTTTCCACTTTGAATCTTATGGCTTCATGCCATATCCATTATTTGTGCATGGATCGGTTCAGCAGGTTTCAGGGTTTACTCCCACTGTTTGTGGGGATGGGTCCAGTTCTTTGAGTTCATCAAGTTCTATGACATTACTTATTTCCTTTGACAAGAGTTTCGTCAACAGAGGAACAAGCTTCTTACGAGATACTTTCGTTTCTCTTTGTCGTAGAACAGGTATCCAATGGATTTCGTCGGATACCCCACAAACATTATATGAATCAGATCTACCATCTAATTTCTCATATAAGGGTGTGTTGCTATGTCTTAGATGACATGGCGGTGTAAGAACTTACTTCGAAAAATACTAGACCAAGTACTTTTGAAGAGTCAGGGGAGGCTATCCCCTAATGTGAATATAGGAATTTAGCAAGATCACAGTCGAGAGTCGAACCAAGTTTTCATCAAAGCTCGATCTTCTTCTTTGATTTGCTTTGTTTAGAATTCTATTCTCCTTTAGATAATCGAGGATTTAGTTGCTTATGTTTCAGCAAGTTTGATTAGATCAAATTGCTTTGTACTCAGTTACTTCATTTCCAAAACGTCTATTGAATTACTTCAACAGTTTCAGAATTGTACTTCTACAATGTACAAATATACTTTAACGATTGAAAATCGCGAGTATATATGAAATAGTATCCTTTTGAACTAGTGCTTTTAGTTCTAATTGATTTGAAATGTTTGGAATGCCTAGCAATCCTTTATTTCGGTTATTATTCCTTTAAGACAAGATTTGAAAGTTCGGAGTTTTATCCAAGTTCCTTATTTCAAGAACAGTAGACAAAAACTTTCCTTTCGAATCTTTCTTTAGGAAGAATGTCCAAAATAAACATTTCAGTGTGAACGATTATCCAGGTTTTTCGATTCAGCATATAGTCTTCGAAGTTTTGATTTGTTTATCATTGTTTATTTCTATGTTTCAAAACATCAACATTTGTACAAAGTCAAATCGCTCTAATTAAATAAATTCCATTCTCAATGGTAAAGCAATAAGGTCTTGTACAAAATTTGAAATAATACTCAAAATAAACTAAAACTAGAAACTCATGCTAATACGAAAAACTTCTTCTAAAAAGGAATGTCTAGGTTCAGTACTTCCTTGACCCAGTCCCTGAATTCGTTATCCCTCAACTCGTGTAGCACTGCTTGCATCTTCCTTTCAAGGAATTTCCTCCTTGTAGGTGGAGAGGGAATAGTTTCATCCGATGTAAACTCTTTTACAGAAATGAAAGTTTTATCAGATGTCTTACATAAAAAAGATTTAACAAATGTATAATTTAAAAATCATATCGTAGTTAAGTCTATCCAGGAATTCCTTTTCAGTAAGCTTTCCTATTTTCCTTTTGTGCTTCACAATGGGCAATTTTCTTCATATAGTCCAAGACCTTTCAGATGAGCTTCTTCATATTTGTCTAACAACTCATGCAATTGTTTTGTTTTAATTCCATCAGGCGGAATAATACAATGTTCATGAAATGAGTGAAGATGTCAGAAAGACCATGTGTGGTAATTTCTATCTCATCTTCGAGAATCAATCGGGCTCCAAGCCTTTTGAGTCGTTTGAACATCTTGGTTAAGTAACAACAATATTCCTTAACATTTTTAAACTTAGCCATGGTCTTTTCTTGAAGATAATAGCACATCATAGCCCCCAAAGTATTTTCGCTTCTAACATTCATTAATACTCGTTTGAACGGAACAGTGGATGGTAAATGGCTAACAATAAAACAGACAACTATAAGCAGACAGGTTTAATATTAATACTTATAATTAACGAAATTTGGACTTTTTATCGAAAAAGTTCTCCCACTATTTTTATCGAAACAATAACCCCTTCTAGTTTCGGGAAAAATCTATTTCCTAGTAGGTCTTGACGTCCCAGCAGCAATTAGTTGCACCCACGACTCGTGGCCATACAATTAATTCCCTAGGTAAGCATACTTATTGCCAATTGTGTCTACTACACAACCTTCAAGCTATTTTGCCTCATTTTTCGTATTTATCTAGCACTGCTACATCATAAATGTTACTACGCGTTAAGTCTAACCCATTAATCATGATAAGCAACGGGCCCGGTCATGAATTCTCCGTAACTAGTTATCGGTCGATCTTCACGTCCCGACCAGTCCCTACCCTTGTCAAGTTTTATTAAAACTAGAATCAAGAAATTTCGTGTATTACCCCTTTCTTCGACTCGGGTGCCAGACTCTGGATCACCTCTATCGATAAGTAAACAACATACACTAGTTCCTATTAAGGGAAGGCTTGGATTTATAAAACTTCATTTTATATTTAACCCAATATGACTTAATATTTATTCGAGAGGGGAATTTTCGGTTTTGAAAGTTTAAGGAAACTCTCCTCGAGATCTCACCGCTTCAATTATGCTTTATCTTTTATTTACGATCTAGATTCTAGCGCGCAAACACACAAGCAATCATAAATCGACTAATAAATAAAAGCCATACAAGCCTAGCATGCATACTACCACAATATGTTTTCGATCGGGAGCCTCCTATGCAAGCCATCATCGAGCCAATGATGTTGGCCCAATTGGTCAATCTAAAGGGTTCTTAAAGGACCTATGCTATTACACAATGTACCATGCATACATGGCCTTCAATTCTTCTTGGGCTCCCACCTTGCTTGTAAACGGGCCTCCATCCTAGACTAGGAAAGCAGTAAAGCCCTATTCTATTACAAAGGCTCAAAGTGGCCCAAAAATAATAACAAGCTCACAGGCCCAATAATAACCATGCTTTAAATTAAACCAATCACATCTAACCTAAGGTCAAGGCTCGGCGCGATCGAAAACCACGTAAACAGTTCACGTAGAGCAAGAAACATGCAAACAACTTTTACGTATTTCTTTCTTAATTTTAAAACTACCTTTTAAAACTAACTTCCTATGATTCTTGCTTTTTAGTCACTACTAATTATGACAAATAAATTCTCGGATAAATAAAACAAGTTTTCTGCCTCAAATTAAGATTCTGATTTTTTCAACTTTTGAAAATTGCAGTTCGGCCCCTATACTTTTGGAAATTGAACTTTTGACCCCAAAACTTTTGAAAAGTTACAAACTACCCCCAAAACAGTTTTCGGACAGAAGGACCAGAAAATAAAATTTTGAAATCCAGAAAATTTTTGAATTTGCAAACTGACCCCTGAACTTTCGGAAATTACAAAACAGTCCTTGAATTTTCGGAAATTGCAAAACAGCCCAAAAACCCGTGCGATTAAATTTTCAGAAACAGTCCAGATTT
This sequence comes from Penstemon eatonii, assembly GCA_038501285.1. Lineage (NCBI taxonomy): Eukaryota > Viridiplantae > Streptophyta > Magnoliopsida > Lamiales > Plantaginaceae > Penstemon > Penstemon eatonii. The sequence continues at coordinate 25,759,101 of CM076713.1, forward strand.
TACAAAAATTTCCAGAAACAGAAAAATTAATTTTCAGCCTTAATTTTGAGATTTGCGATAATTGCACAAAGAGTCCTGATTTTTCAAAAAACTATAAATTCGCCACAGATCTTAAAAGGCAATTTTACCCAATCATAGATCCAGTCATAACAAGCAAGAATCAATCAACAGAACATAATTATCACGCGTTCTCATACATACAATCAAGCATATACAGTGAAAACACATTATGTTCAGGCCTTTTCGTATAAAAACGTATGGAGTTGGCTCTGATACCACTGTTGGGATATTTTGCTAAGGGGCTCGATTGTCAATACAACAAAGTGCGGAATTTAAAATTTTTCGAAGTCCCTAATAGTCCCATAAATCTTTCTCCACAGTTTATTATACGAAAAGATTGAATCAAACAATTAAATAAACACAAGGGGGTTTTTCGCAATTTACCTCACCACGGAATTGTGGTGGTTTCCTCCAGGTGTTTGGTTCGATCCACAGCTTGAGTGATCCATGTGTCTCACCTCCAAAGTTAGTCCACACCAATTGGATTGTAGTGACACCTACAAGTCTTAGGCTCAGAACTGGATCTCGCAGGTTTGTCGGCAAAGGATTTTAGATCTGGATCTGGACTTAAGATCTGGATCTGGATTAGGAGACGTCTATGGAAGAAACGAATCACAAGACTTATGTGATCGGAACAGGGCTCGGCCAGGTTGGGTTCGGCCAGCTCAGGTTCGGCCGAGTTTGGGTTCGGGCGACTTGGGTTCGGGGCGAAAGTTGTGGGGCAATTTTGTAAATAATAATTCTTGTGCGAAAATCAGATTTTTCTACTTGCAAAAATCGGCTACTCTCTTTTCTTTTAGGGTTTTCAAAAGTTGATCATTAGTTGTGAATGAAGAGAAGAGAAGAAGTATTTATAAGAGAAGAGTCCTTCTCTTAGAAGATATCTTCTTCCCTTATCTATCAAATCTCCTATTCCTTATCAACTTAGGAATGCAAGATTTGATAGATCTCTTCTTGCTTGCTCTCCAAGACTAAAACTCATTTTCCTTGTCTTACACAAAATCGCCCCTATCCCTTATTTCTAGATAATTATAAAATCAACCCATATAATTATCCAATCCTAAAATTGGTTAATTATTTATTCTTCCAATTAATTAACTACTTTAATTAATTTTACAATTAATCAGATAATTCTAATTAATTAATTGAACATTAATCAATTAGATATCTAATCAATATTCTCCAATTGAATTAATACCATAATTCATAACAACTTTAAATCATTTGCTTTCCTTTAAGACAGTTACCGTCCAATTATATTGTGTGTGACCCTCTGGGTTCACCATCAACTGGCAGCAGGTCCACGACTTTCGTGATTTAATTAATGAGCAATTAAATGCTCCGAACAATTAAACAACTTTTAATTGACCACTCCTAGAATTAATTTCCCTATTAATTTAGGAGTACCCACACTTCATGGTCGATGTCTAGCCACAAGCCCATGAAGCCCAATCAAAGGTGAATTGATAATTGTGAACCTCACCTCTTATAACTGACATGTACATACGGTCCTTCCACGATGATTTCCCGATCGAGACCTAGGGTGTGTGAATTGATCGGCACCTCTAATTATCTCGATACTGTACTTTCTAATTCTGGATAATAATTCCGGTGTGACGGATAAATTTGGAAACCCCTTTCCAAATTCGTCCCCAACCATGGCCATGGATTTCTAGGAACATATTATCGAAGAACGTACAGGAAGTTCTCTCACCTTATCAGGATGAGTCGATAGATCCTTTCTTAGTACTAACCATTCGCGTACAGTCGTGTACGCACCCAACTTAGGCACTTTGTGGCCAAGCTACGTGACCAGTACCTAAATCTAAGTACGCACACTCGTGCACCGAATTCGCCCTAGCACCTCAAGTCCAAGGACTAAATCGTACACTAGTATAAGCCTTGATAAACATCCCATCACCGATATGCATCATGCGCTTCCACAATGGGTTTCTCTGTTCGGGTCGTTCGATGCATTCAATCCTCCATTAAACCACCTACTCATATGCACTGGCCTCAAATGCCTTGCTCATGAAACGCTACAAATTCACTCCATGTGAATCATGCATACTTGTACAGGTCTTGTCGATTCCTACGATACCCCGTCTCGTTCGGAATCTATGACTTGGAACGGTTTTAAGATCACGACCTTTGAGACTGTTTCATGATTGCACTCAGTACTGAAGTGAATCATCCCATAGTCTATTGTGACCTTAGGATTTCATCCAATCACTTAGATAAGTTCGCGAGAGATGAAGTTGGCCATTGTTCAATTTCACGTACTATGAATGAACGGGCGTATTAATTATAAACCATAAGAAAATAGTACTTCAACAGGCTAATTAATATTGGCTTGCTGGGCACTATCCTATCACTTTCTACTGATTTTATAGATACAAGTACGGTAGTCATAATGATTGAAAGATGAAACGTTGTGTTCATGGAATAAAGCTCCAACTTCAAAAAAGACCTTTCAGATTCTCAAAGACTTATGTCTACTCGACAAATTATTCGTGCTACATTCCGACGAAGATAATAGTTAGCAAAATATATACGCAATGTTTCATCATTATACAAACTGGGAAAATAATACTTCTGAAAAGGCAAAAGTCTTTACTTGTCCATGTAAAAAAAAAGCCAAATAGACTATTGTTGCTGATCGGAACCAGAAGGCCTAATCGAAGAAGCACGCCTCGGAGTCCCTAGAAAGGCCATCAGCTCGTCTTGGCATTTCTGATAAACTTGCTCAAAACCTTCCTCAAAGGCACCTGGTTGAGAGTCCTCCCGCGCATGCTGAATCCGAGAATCTATTGTGCTCTCTAGATTCTTATTCAATTAAGCCAGATCATCTCTCTCCTTCTGAAGAGCCAGATTATCAGTACGAAACTGCTCAACTTCATCAGTAAGAAGTCGCTTTTGGAGTGAAGTGGCCTCATGAGAGCTGGTCTCTTTCTCCAGCCAAGTTCTCAAAACTTCTTTGCTAAGCCAAGTATCATCATTTTGAAGGCCTAGCTGCAAGGCTATGTGTTTTCCCTGAACAAATAATGGGCAAAAATTGGTAAGGAATTCAAAAAATGAAATATCCAAAATAAAGAATCAAGTAGAATTTACCTGCTCACAGAGTTTGAAGAGAGACTGAACAAGGCGGAGATTAGGCGTATCATCGTATTTCTTTAGCTCGTTGGGGAGGATGGTACTAAGCCCTAGATTCCAGGATAGCGCGTCGGGCTCACAAGTTCCAGGAAAAACGGAATCGAGAGGAACCCCGTCGCGACGAGGGGCTTCGGACTCCGTAATATCATAGACTTGCTCCTTGATGCAACGATCATCCAGCTAAAATGGAGACTCTCTCGGGTTGGGACTCACAAGAACTTCCTTTTCCAAAGCAGAGAAACGTACTTGACGTCCAGCCCGTTGGTCAGTCCGATCCTGGGAAGAGGTCCCAGCCTCAGCAGAGAAAACTAGTGTAGTTGTGATTGTATCAGCAAAAAGAAAATCGGTGTAATTCTCCGTAATGGACCGTTCAAGTGAACTACCCAGAGGCAGATCAGAAGCTAGATCGCCACCGACCAGCGCATCGACGCTTTTCGACCGGCCCTGGCCGGTGGCAAAGTCAGCAGTAGCGTTATCTCTGGTAAAGTTAGTTTGAACATGATCCTGAGAACCATGCTCGGAAGAAGAGATCGAGGTTGGGATTACGACCTTAGTAGACCGCTCATCAGAAGCCATGTCTCCAAAGGCGACTTGCCCAGGAGAAGCTCTTCTCTGAATGTTTGCAGTAGAAGGAGGGCTTGAGCGAATATTCTTCAGAGGATCTACATCAGGAGGGGGCACAGGCAGAGGAACCCCGAACTCCTTCACCAAATGCGACCAAGGAAGATGCTCGTACTTCACCGTTAGAATGTCAGAGGGTGAATACTCCTGGCCGTTTCGTTCTCGACTAACATGAATAGCTCGGAAGTACTCCTCTCTAAGGTCATCGATCAAATTGAGGGCCACCATCTGATGAACTGCCTCCTTAAAAGTGTTCTCCAAGAGTGGACCAACCATCTCATGCACCAGGGCAGTATGGACTGGAGAACCAAGGAATTCCCGAATGATTCTCTCTTTGGGACTAACACCAGTTCTGTCGGTCAAGCCATCAAGGTCATCATCTTCCTCCTGCTCGTTGAGGCGTGCTCGAAGACGCGTAACCTGGGACTCAAGTTCGCTAACTCTGGTTGCATGTTGAACTTGCTGGTCCTCTAGTTCCCTGGCCAACTGATCTGCTCGCTCCTGAGCCCGAGTAGCATCCAAGACAGGATTGATCACATGAGGATTGTCAGTCCCCATATTAGGATTGCCCTCAGCACCAGGTTGTTGAGAAGAAGACGTAGAAGGCCCTGCCCCGGTCAACCTCTGCTCTAAGTCCGCCACTGTTTGAAGAAGAACTTTGTTTCTATCTTCCAGGAATTGACATTGGTGCCTTAACAAGGCTGACTCATACATGGAAGACACCATACATGCCCCAGTCTGTTGATACAAAAGGTTAACAAATTAGAGGAAGTACTAAAGGGTAAAAAGAGAAAGAAAGTTTAAAAAAGAACAAGATATTCTCCTCTTACCCTAATATGAGACTGGGCAGCTTTTGCAAGCTTCTTCAAAGGATCTTTCTCCAGCAACCGCTGCATATCTCTGGTAAAAACAGAAGAAAGAACAATCTGTGTAGCCTTATCGGCAGCATTCTCCTTATCGTCAGATACTAGCGCATCATGGTCGGAGAACCCAGCCGCCCTTTTTCCTACAAGATGATTCTCCACCATCTCGACCAAGGTAGCTTTCGGGTTCGTCTCACCCACCAGAGTAAGGTTTTGACCTAAACGATCATAAACCTGTCTTCTCCTTTTCGCTGAAGAACCAGAAGAATTAGGCACGGACCATGACTTGCAACCATGAATGCCATATGAAGTTCTGAGGGATAAGGGAGGATATCACTGGCCCGTCCTGGTGGTAGAAGAGGATGCTTGAGCTTGAGAAGAGGAAGGCCCCTAAGGAATGTCTTCGGGAATCTCTGGAGTTTCTTTCCTGTTATCTTCAGAATCGGGGTCTTGATCTCTCCTCCTTTTTCAGGAAAACCTTTGCTCTATGGCCTGATTATCGGTTGTTTTAGTAGATTTGGATAAGACCCTTTTTCCTGTCTTTGAATGCCTTGAACCTTCGACCATAGAAGCTGCCAAGAATGAAAAGGGAGTTACAGATAATCTTAAATATAAGGTCAATTAAAATAAACAACAGTTAAGTTTGGAAATTTACCAAGTGAACGACTGGGGATTCGAACAGGATAGTCAAGGGAACTTAAGCCGGCCTTCCTGAGAAAGGCCTCTCCCACGAGAACGGTGCACTGATACTTGTCCGACCTCATTTCTTTTATCATGCTCAATAAGCACGGGTCGTCGGGAATCATCTTGCATGTAACGTTCCGGCCACCAAAGGTCCATTTGGATCCGTGATCCCAAGAAAAATCAGAAGGGACAGTCGACCCATCGGCCAAAATTTTATGCGTCGGAGGTCGAACAAAGAAGTAATGAGGTTTCCACTCGGAATTACTAGAAACAGGAGAATCAAAAATAGCACAGCCAGACTTTTGGCTCACGAAAAAATAACCACGGTTTGAAGAACTGGAAAGGTTAAAACGAAATAATTGGTAAAAGTTGTGAAAGGATGGCTGAAGACCTTTGGCAACCATTAACACAGCAAAGGAAACAACAAAGGTGACAAAGTTGGGTACTAATTGAGTTAGAGAGATGGTAAAAGTACTCAGAATCTCAAGGAAAATAGGAGAAAGAGGAAGTCTAAGACCATGCTGGAAATGGGAGGTATAGAAGGCACGACAACCCTCGGGAGGGGAAGTAACCCCTATCAGTCTAGGACGGAAGTGTTGGAAGAAGATGAAGATGAAGAGCAAAGAAGACAAGTAATTAAGGGAAGGTTTTGATGATTTCCAAAACATCATAATCAGCTAAGTATGGAAAGCTTAGTTCCCTTAGAAGAATTTTGAACAAGTAAAAGAAGACATCAGAAGAGTTCAAAGTTCAAAGCTCAGAAGACTAGTGATCTCTTGCTGAAACAGCGAACAGAAGGGTAGATCATCAGCCGAGTCAAATCAGATTAGTTCAGTATTTGATCAGCAGAGTATCTATCAGCAGAGTCGTTTTGATCAGCCGAGTAGAAGAGGTCAAGAGATTAGTCCAACGGTAATAAATGCACTTGGTGTAATAAATGCTGAAAGAGAAGGGTAGTAATGGCAAATAATTGAAGATATCCTCGGATCAGCAGAGTGCATTTAATGCAGCATTAAATGCGATGGACAGAAAGGTACTGTACATAGTACGGAATGCTGCAGGGAGCCGTTTCAAAAGAGCTGAAGGATGGATTTGAATTGTGACTTGCCTTCAACGGTCATATTTTCATCTCCATGTATAAATAGAGCTGAATTTCAATCGAGCAAACACAACAACAATCAGAGATCGAAATTTTGAAGCAGAATTTTTCAAAGTCTCAAAAGCTCGAACAGCTCACTCGTCTGGTAGAAGTCATCTGTTGACAGAAACCAAGTTGAAGAAAACAGAAAAACATTATCTGAGTGATTTTGTAAAAGCTGAGTGTTGTGCGAAGTGAGAATCCATCTTTGTGAGTGATTCTACTTTAGAGGATAGGTTTTCTTTGTGAATTCCTATTGTGAGCTTACAGCCTTTTCATTAGTTGTCTAGGTGTAAGTGGAGAAATATTGTAATCTAAGTGATTATAGTATAACCCAGAATCTGTGTGATCTGGAAGAGTGGACTAAAGGATTTTTATCCATATAACCACTATAAAAATTCTTTGTGTTATCTTGCATCTAAAGTTTTCTTGCATATTTCAAAAGTTTGCATTCTAAACACCTTGAATTAATCAAAAGATTTTATAAGGAGTTTTAAACTGGGGATAAAATCTTTTTAGAACTTAGTTTACTTGTGAAAAACACTTTGAAACAATCCGCTGCAAGTATACTCTTTGAAAAACTGTTTTGCTGAAAAACGGCTAAGTTTCTGTAAGAAGAGTGGTCAGTCGTCTGTTCAAGATTTGTTCACGAACAGATTAGTCTGCTTACTGTTCTTCATCAGCATAGTCTGCTGACAGAAGACTGAAAAGTTTTTAAGTTCAAAAATTTTCAGAGGTCTATTCACCCCCCCCCCCCCTCTAGACCTCATCTGACCACTTGGGACCAACAAGTGGTATCAGAGCAGGTGGTTCATTAGAATCAGCTGCCTGATCAACGAGCTTGATCCAAGTGTTTTTCAAAGGTTTTCAAAACTTTTCAAAAGAGCATCTTTTTGAAAAATAAAAACTTTTTGAAAAATGGATTGTATCAGCCATGTTCCCCACATTGCTGGTATGTCCTTTGAGGACTGGAAGATTAGAATGGAAATCTTTCTAGCAGCCTACAATGACAACATGTACACATGTATCATTAAAGGTCCATTCAGATTCACAAAGACCATTAAAATAAATGAAGTAGATACGGTTGTGGAGAAAGACCTTCATGAGATGACTCCAGAGGAGATAAAGCTTTACAATCTTGATAAAGTTGGGAGATTCATCATGACTAAAGCCCTGGACAATGATCGGTTTGACAAGGTCAAACATTGCAAGACTGCTAAAGAGATGTGGGACAAAGTCAGAGATATGAGCGAAGGCAATGATGCTATCAAGGAGCATCAGCTCACTGTTGCCTTGGAAAAACTTGACAACTTCAAGATGAAGTCTGGAGAAACCATTGATCAGATGGATACCAGATTCACCAGAACTCTGAATGAAGTTTTAAAGTCGGGAAAGACCTTCACTGACAAGGAGATCACCGTCAGAGTACTAAAGGCCCTACCCCCAAAGTTCAACATGAAAGTGACAGCAATGGAAGAATCAATGGATTTGGGAAAAATCTCTCTTACAGAGCTGTTTTCTGTACTCAAGGCATTCGAGTATAAACTGCCTAGGATGGGAATTGAAGAAACCTCAACTTCAGGACCCACAGCTGCACTGGTTGCTGCTGAAAATACTAGAAGACCAGCACAGAAAAGCAAAGAAGTGGACTCATCTGATGAAGCCACTCTACTCAACAAAAAGGAGTACACTGCTGGAGATGTTGCACTGTTGATGAACAATTTCAAGAAGTTCTACAAGAGAAAAATGAAGAACAAATACAACAATGCTTCTACTTCTAAACCTAACTTTTCTTCTCAAGATAAAGATGATTATAAATCAAAACTAATGTGTTACAACTGCAGGAAATTGGGACACTTCATCAAAGACTACCCATATCCAAAAGCAGAAAAGTACACTGAGGAAGAGAAGAAAGTAAGAAAAGAAAGAAAGCATCAGAAAGGGAAGGCTATGATGGCTGAAGCAGAAAAGCTAGCTGCTGTCTACTCATCTGATTCAGATTCAGACTCGTCTGATGAAGAATCTTCTGATGAAGAAAAACCTGCTCTCCTGTGCCTGATGGCAAAGGACTCTGATGACTCTGAGGATGAGGTAACTCCTCTTAATGATGAATTATTTAATTCATTTGAACAAATGATGCTTAACAATACTAGTATTGCTGAAGCATACAAAAAGCTTAAGGAAGAGATGATCCTGCTGAAAGAGCAAAATAGTTCACTGAAACTCTTAGCTGAAAAGCCAAGGGAATCAGCTGAATATAAACAGCTTGAGCAAGAACATGAGTCTCTGAAAGCTGAATGTGAGGTTTATAAAGGAAAAATCATGGAACTTGAAAAAGCTATTGAGTCTCATGATAAGTCAATTGTTGCATCCATGCCTACATCTAGTAAACAGGAGACACCTTTAGAAAAGGATAAATTAGAGTTGAATCATACTGAAAAATTCATTTCTGCTGACAATAGTAAGGTCATCTTGTATGTGCAAACCTCTAAACCTACCTCATCTGAGAAAGTATCAAAGGAGAAGAAATCTCCTAAGGCTAAAAAGAGCAAAGAGCCTAGTATAGGAAATCAGACTAGTAAGACCAAACAGCAGAGTCCTAAGAAGTCTGCTGATAAAACTAAAGTGAATCAAACTGTTGGTAAAACTAAGTCAAAATCAAATGAGCAAGCATCTAGTAAACCAAAGAAGCATAAGAACAAGAAAAATCAAAATGCTTGGTATGGAAATGAGTCATATTATGTGCAACCTGCTGCATATCATCCTATGTATCATGCACCTCAATTTCCTAGTTACTATGCACCTTATCCTGCTCATCCAATGCATGCATATCCTGCTTATCATGCACCTTACCCTGCTTGTGAACATTATTCATATCATACTGATCATCAACATGACTTATCTGATAACTATGATAAAAATGAAACTGTTCATGCTCCTGCTAAAACTCAGAAACCTAAGAAGCCTAAGACATCAACATCTTGGGTTGTCAAAGGTGGAACTAATCCTTCAGGACCCTCTCAATAAGGGTACCTAAAACAATCTTATTTTTGTTTTGTAGGTTAGGATTAGGAGTAGGAGTAAAGTAGAGAAGATTTGGTACTTGGACAGTGGATGTTCAAGACACATGTGTGGAAACATACATGAGCTGACTGATGCAGTTGCTGTGGATGGTCCAAGTGTTACATTTGGATACAGCAAAGAAGGCAAGATTAAAGCTAAAGGGAAACTAATCAGAGGAAACATAGAGATTTCTGACGTCTCATATGTTAAAAGCCTCAAGTATAATCTGCTGAGCATAAGTCAATTCTGTGACAAAGGATATTCAGTCATCTTCTCAACAGATAAGTGCTACGTTGAACAAATTGGTACAAAGAAGGTAATTTTATCTGGAAGACGACAAGGGAATGTCTACATAGTCGACTGGAATTCTGTTGACAAGAATTCAAGTGTTTGTTTGGTGGCATCTGCACCAAGTGAAGTTAGCTGGCTATGGCACAAGAGAATGAATCACTTAAACTTCAAGACCATCAACAGATTAATCAAGAATGATTTGGTAGAAGGGATTCCAAAAGCAGTCATGAGCAAAGACAAGCTCTGTGACGCATGTCAGAAGGGTAAACAAATCAAGTCATCTTTCAAAGAAAAGAAGCACCAATCTTCTGGAAGGATATTGGAGCTACTACATATGGACTTATTTGGACCCATTGATCCAGTCAGCAATGGTGGAAAGAAATACTGCCTAGCTGTTGTGGATGATTATTCAAGATATACTTGGGTGATTTTCATGAAGAAGAAAAGTGAAACCAAGGAACATCTTACAAATCTGATGGAACTGATCCAGAATGAGAAGAGTATCAAAATATTGAAGATCAGATCAGATAGAGGGACAGAGTTTACAAACTCTACTGTTGAAGAGTATTGTAATATCAAAGGAATACATCATGAGTATTCTGCTGCTAGAACCCCTCAACAGAATGGTGTTGCTGAAAGGAGAAACAGAACACTGAAAGAAGCTGTCAGAACTATGATAGCTGAAGCTAAACTGCCTCAAAGATTTTGGGCAGAAGCAACAAATACAGCATGCTTTACCCAAAACAGATGTATGATCAACAAAAATCAGAACAAGACTCCATATGAAGTTTGGAACAACAGAAAACCAAACATTCATTATTTTAAGATTTTTGGTTGTAAATGTTTTGTATTGAATAATGGGAAAAATCACCTTACTGCATTTGCAGAAAAGGCTGATGAAGCTGTTTTTGTAGGATACTCAACTGTTAGTAAGGCTTACAGAGTGTTTAACAAAAGAACATTACTAATAGAAGAATCTATCCATGTAGTATTTGATGAGCCAAGTCAATCTTCTGAAAAGAATCAAAGTGCAAATCAAGATCTGTCTAATGATTTACAGAAGTTAGACATTGGAAGAAATGAAGAATATGTTCCCATCATACTACCTAATCTTAATTCAGCTGCTAACTCAAGTGCTGTTCAAAATCACAGTGCTGATTGTCTAACAGACGAGTTGCAAACAGCTGACAGACCAGAGACTGTTCAACAGACGGCAAATGTTCAACAGACTACTACTGAACCTCCAACAGTAGTGTTGCAAGATCAAATAGAGGACAACATCCTGATCTGCAACCTGATCTCAGATGGCTCAAGAATCACCCACCTGAGTTAGTCATTGGTGATCCTTTAGATAGAGTGAAAACAAGAAGAGCTGCTGCACAAGATGCCATGTTTGTCACATTTCTATCTCAAATAGAGCCTAAGCAAATTGAAGAAGCTCTCAGTGATTCCTTCTGGATAGAAGCTATGCAAGAAGAGTTGAATCAATTTGAAAGGAATGAAGTCTGGTACTTAGTTCCTAGACCAAGTCATCAAAGAGTAATTGGCACTAAGTGGGTATTCAGAAATACGATGAATGAAGATGGTGTTGTTACCAGAAACAAAGCAAGACTAGTGGCCAAGGGTTATTGTCAAGAAGAAGGAATTGACTTTGATGAAACTTTTGCACCAGTAGCAAGACTTGAAGCAATCAGACTGTTTCTAGCCTATGCTGCTCACAAGAACTTCACTGTCTATCAGATGGATGTGAAGTCTGCTTTTCTCAATGGAGAATTGCAAGAAGAAGTTTATGTTGAGCAACCTCCTGGATTTGAAGTCTATCAAGAAGAGGACAAAGTATATCGTCTGAAGAAAGCTCTCTATGGACTGAAACAGGCTCCAAGAGCATGGTATGATACCCTATCTGATTTTCTTTTAATTAAAGGATTTCGAAAAGGTAAGGTAGATAAAACCTTGTTTACAATTGAATGGGAAAATCATATATTACTTGTGCAAATATATGTGGACGATATTATTTTTGGTTCAACTAACCAACAGATGTGTGATAAGTTCTCCAAGCTGATGCAGAATAAGTTTGAAATGAGCATGATGGGTGAACTTAACTATTTTCTTGGATTGCAAGTTAGACAGTTGCCTGATGGAATATTCATCAGCCAAGCAAAATACACAAGAGATCTGTTCAAGAAATTTGGTATGGAAACTAGCTCTACTGCTACAATTCCTATGTCTACAAGTCTTCGTTTGGATAAAGATGAAGATGGCAAATCAGTGGACATAACCAAATATAGAGGCATTATTGGTTCATTGTTGTATCTAACAGCAAGCAGACCTGATATAATGTACTCAGTTGGAGTCTGTGCAAGATTTCAATCATACCCCAAGGAATCTCATCTCTTAGCTGCCAAAAGAATATTGAAATATGTTAAAGGCACTCAAGAATTGGGATTGTGGTACCCTAGAGAATCTGGATTCGAGCTTATTGGTTATTCAGATTCAGACCTTGCTGGCTGCAAGATTGACAGAAAAAGCACAACAGGTGCCTGTCAGTTCTTAGGTAGTCGTCTGATCTCATGGATGAGTAAGAAACAAACTTCAGTTTCTATATCTACTGCTGAAGCTGAATATATAGCTGCTGGAGCTTGCTGTGCACAGATACTTTGGTTGAAACATCAACTGGAAGATTATAACATCAAGATCAGTGGAATTCCAATCTACTGTGACAATACTAGTGCAATTTCACTTACTCAGAACACTACAAGTCATTCAAGGACTAAACATATTGAGATTAAGCATCACTTCATTAGAGATCATGTGGAAAAAGGCAATGTTGTGATTGAGTATGTTCATACAGACAATCAGATTGCTGATATCTTCACTAAACCTTTAAGTGAAGCAAGGTTCTCAACTCTAAGAGCTGAGTTAGGACTACTTAATTTGGATGCATAAGCTGAGGGGGAACTCGTCAGAAGACTGGAGTTCAACAGCTTAGTCATCAGTTATTCTATTCAAGAATTAACTCTCAACAGACTAGTTAACTTATGAATTCTTAAAGACAGGGGGAACGTGTAAGACTAGCGGTACTTCTGCTCTAAAGATGAAATCAGTTAATGACAGTTAGTTGAAGTTAAGTTATCATGAAGATGTGTTCTTAATTCTTGAAGATTGAAGATTATTTTATCTTGCTGGATTGACAAACAGCAGAGGAAGATTACTAGCTATTGGCATTCTCTAGTAATAACAGATAACAGATCACTCGTCTGTCAGATAAGTTAAACTCTACTCATCTGATATCTTATATAAGCATGGTCATAAAACGTATCATTAGAAACGCGCTTTTATAAGTAACAGATTAGTGTCGATAGAGTTTCCCGCCCATCTGACATTAAAATAATAAAATTGAAATCCGCTTCTCCTATCCACACGATTAAAAACTGTCAGATTAGATCAACGGTTCTGATAAATCACGAAAACCTAATCAAAATGAAACCTATAAAATCCGATCTAAACAGTATAGTCGTCTTACGCACCCAAATATTCTCAAACTCTCTAACTCTCAAACCCTTCTGTTGCGAAAAGTTAACTGCATCTTTGTAGATTTCTACTCTCAAAATTTCAGAAATGGAGAAGATTATCGAAGGAAGGTACTTCAACTACAGCAAATTTCATTTCTCGGGCACTGATCTGATGCGCTCGTTACTGGAAAAGATCAAAGAGGCTTCGTTAGTTCCTGTTTTAGAGGCTCACGAAGAAAGGGTCTACTTAGAAGATGTTGAGCACTTCTATCTAACCAGGAAATTCTCTAAGAATGACACGGTCATGTCTGCTGAAATAGGTGGGAAGAAGATTGCGATCTCGGCTGCTGTTCTCAGTGAGATCTATAAGTTAACAGACAAGGGAGGAGATGTGACCTCGTTAGGGTCAGAAAAGGAAGAGGAGTTCTGGGCCATTTGTGCTAAGAAAGGGGAAGAAATGACTGGGACTTTGATGAAGACCCAGCTGAATGATGAATATCAGAGATTCGCTGATATTATTGCCAAAGTGCTAGACTGTAGCACGGGTTCTCTAGATGGTTTACCTAGAAAGAGGTACTATACCATGATATGCATCTATTATGGGTTGAAGATCAACTGGGCTGCTCATGTTTATGAGCTACTGAGTGATAAGAGGCCTTCACATGCCATTTTACTCAGTAATCTGTTTGCATCACTGCAATGCCCTATGGGTGGTGGAAAGCAAACTCATGGTAGCAAAGAGTTCAAACTCTACGAACCAGTGAGACAATTGGTGGAAAAACCAAAAAGAAAAGCCTCCACAAAATCTAAAAAGACCCCTTCTAAGAAGAGCAAGAAGGAAGGTCAGACAAGTCAATCTGCTGAACCAACAGCACAGTCTGCTGTTGAGAGTGTATCAGCACAACCTGATGTTGAAGTTTCAGAAAATGTTATTGAAGACTTTACCAAGGAGCTAGAACAGATGAAAACTGGTTCTTCTCCTGAGAGAACTGAATCAGAGGAGGAGATTCCTCCTCAAAGGTTGAAGAGACTAAGAACAAAAAGTGAGGCAAGGGGACCCCCTACTGCCAACCCCCCTGCCAAAAGGATTGCAAAATCAAGGGCTAAGAGAATGGTTACGTTCTCTGAAAAGCCTGTTGAAACTGTTAGAGAAACAACAGCAGAAGCTGAAAGACCTTTACTTATTGAAGAACCTGCTGAAAAGGCTGCAGAAGCTGCTACTGCTGAAGCTAAAGTTGTTTCTGAAGTTGGAGTGTCAACAGAAGACTCATCTGTTGCACCATCTGCTAATGCTGAAGAAGCACAGCAGACTAGTACAACACAAGAAGGAGCTACACTGTTGCTGCACCCTACTCCAGTTGCTGCAACTCCTATTCAAGCGGTTGAGAGTCCTGAATCAAGAAGAAAAAGGACTGGCAAAGCTGCAACTTATGTGACTGCTGCAGAAAAGAAAAGATTGGATGCTGCTGAAAAGCAGAGGATAGCTGCTGAGAAAGCAGAAGAAGAAAGGCAGAAGAGATTAGAGCTCAAAAGGCTGGAGGAAGAAGCCAGCAAAATGACCCAAGAGCAGAGAGATGCTGTTGAAGCAGCAGAGTTGGCTGCTGCCATTGAAGCCAGCACAAAAGATGCTCATGGTCATCAGCACAGTGGTGGGATAGTTATTGGTGAGCAAAGAGATCCAAACAAGCCAATCCCTGCTATGCCTGCACCAAAATTTAAGCCAAAGAGAAGAGAAGAAATCAGATTATCTGTAGATATTGTCAGGGATGATCCTGCAATATTTGAAGAATTTCTCAAACGGCTTGAAGCTGAAAACAATAGGGTCAACCGCCTGACACAGTTCAACAATGAAAAGATCAGATACAACAGGTGGAGGGAATTCAAACTGACAAAGAGTCCAGCTGAAATGACCAAATGGAAAGCCTTCGATGCTGAAGAAGCATGGATTCTACAATGGCTTGAAACAGGTTCTATTATTCAAGCACTTGATTCAGAATTCTTTCTGGACAAGTTAAGGCTGAAGATAAGCCAATTTGTAAAGGCTGAAGCCAAGAAGATCTATAAATCTATTCCTGAAGATTATGAGGAGTCTGTAGACCTCAAGGAAAGATCTATCAAACTGGCTATTGCTCAATCTATGGAACTCTGGGCAAAGAAGTCAAGGAAGCTAAGGGGACAACCAAGCTCAATGGTCCCTCTTCCCAACATCAAACACATTGTCTATGGACCAAACATCAAACCCTATGAGGAGTTGCCTGAGGAACCAACATCTACTTTCATTCCTCTTGACAACTTTACTTGGATTTGTAACAGGTCTGCAGTGGACAATGAAGGTTTAATGAAGACAGTTGAAACTGTCAAGAAGATAATATCACCTGCTGATGAAGAGAAAGCCAAGTCTTCTGATCAACCAAAGCAATTAGAGGGTACATTAGACCCATCTGATCAGAACAGAGCACAAGGTGATAAGTCTGATGCTGCTGATGAATCAAAGAAGGAAGAAGAAATTCCAGCAGATCAGATCAAGGACAAAGAAGTTGCTGCTGAAGGAGATGATCAAGCTAAGGAGAAGGAAAGCACTCCAAGCCATGCTGATAGATCAGCAGATCAGTCTCTTGCATTAATAATTCAACAAACAGAGCAACCTATCAAAGAAACACCTTCTGCTACAACAAATATGCCTTCAACTTCTCAAGATGCTCAGACAAATCTGTTGGACTCCATCCAACAACTGATCACAAAATCTTTGAAGGACATGAAGGAAGAATTAAAGGCAGATGTGTTAGCTGCTGTCCATCAACCAATTCAGAAAGTTGCTGCTGTTCCAACCGATCTGATAGAAGACACTGCTCAGAATGTTAAATCCATCTGTCAAGACATGGATATACTTAGAAGACGGACTCAGAGCACTACTGAAGGTTGGAGACAGATTGAACAAACAGTTGAAACGGCCCTCCAAGCAGAAGATGAAGTCATGGAAAATATGATGAAAGACTTCACTGCTTCATCAAATTGGATTCTGGGAACTCAAATCCAATTGGGTGATCAAGGAGAAGATCTGCTCAAGGAAGTAAGAGACTTCAAGGCCAATCAACTCAGACAGCAAGTTCAGATCAATGCTATGGAAGAGAACATCAAGCTTCTCTGTGATTCACTTCTAATTACACCAGTTGTGCCACAATATCCAATTAACCCTGCTGATGATGACAAAAAGGGGGAAGAGAGGTTATTTGGACAGAAAAGAGTTGGAACTTCCTATGAAAGAGTTAGAATATCTGTTGAAAAGGAGGAAGATAACCAAGCTGAAGCAACTGAAGTATTGGAAGAATCTGCTGGTGATACTGAAAGAAATATGGGAGAATCAAGCAGACCAACAGATGAGAGAATGACAGAAGAAGAAGACCAAGCTGATTTTGAAGAATCTAAAGCAAAAGCCAAGTCAGATAAAGAACTAGCTGCTGCCAAAGATTCAGCTAAAGAACAGCTTGATCCTGATGTAAAACAAAAGAAGATAGAGCTGCTAAGAAAAAGGTTCTCTGAAGAGCTGGAAGTTGAGACTTCTAAGCTATCTGATGGAGAATCTGAAAAAGAGAACAAGGAATCTGGAGAAGAAAGGAAAGAAGATGCTGAAGAAGAGAAGAAAACTTCAGAGGAAGAAAAGAAGCCAGAAGACTAGTTTAGGCTAGACTTTACTTTAAAATCCTTGTAATTCTTTTCACTGCTTTGTATTTTTCATCTTTCAAAAACTTGTAATATGTAATCAAATTCAATATCTATAAAACTGCAAGTTTGAAATCCAACATACTATTTCTATCTCAGAAATTTTTGAGGATCAAAACTTTAGTTTAGGTACAGGTACTTAGCTGAAGTTTTGTCATCATCAAAAAGGGGGAAATTGTTGGAAGAAGATGAAGATGAAGAGCAAAGAAGACAAGTAATTAAGGGAAGGTTTTGATGATTTCCAAAACATCATAATCAGCTAAGTATGGAAAGCTTAGTTCCCTTAGAAGAATTTTGAACAAGTAAAAGAAGACATCAGAAGAGTTCAAAGTTCAAAGCTCAGAAGACTAGTGATCTCTTGCTGAAACAGCGAACAGAAGGGTAGATCATCAGCCGAGTCAAATCAGATTAGTTCAGTATTTGATCAGCAGAGTATCTATCAGCAGAGTCGTTTTGATCAGCCGAGTAGAAGAGGTCAAGAGATTAGTCCAACGGTAATAAATGCACTTGGTGTAATAAATGCTGAAAGAGAAGGGTAGTAATGGCAAATAATTGAAGATATCCTCGGATCAGCAGAGTGCATTTAATGCAGCATTAAATGCGATGGACAGAAAGGTACTGTACACAGTACGGAATGCTGCAGGGAGCCGTTTCAAAAGAGCTGAAGGATGGATTTGAATTGTGACTTGCCTTCAACGGTCATATTTTCATCTCCATGTATAAATAGAGCTGAATTTCAATCGAGCAAACACAACAACAATCAGAGATCGAAATTTTGAAGCAGAATTTTTCAAAGTCTCAAAAGCTCGAACAGCTCACTCGTCTGGTAGAAGTCATCTGTTGACAGAAACCAAGTTAAAGAAAACAGAAAAACATTATCTGAGTGATTTTGTAAAAGCTGAGTGTTGTGCGAAGTGAGAATTCATCTTTGTGAGTGATTCTACTTTAGAGGATAGGTTTTCTTTGTGAATTCCTATTGTGAGCTTACAGCCTTTTCATTAGTTGTCTAGGTGTAAGTGGAGAAATATTGTAATCTAAGTGATTATAGTATAACCCAGAATCTGTGTGATCTGGAAGAGTGGACTAAAGGATTTTTATCCATATAACCACTATAAAAATTCTTTGTGTTATCTTGCATCTAAAGTTTTCTTGCATATTTCAAAAGTTTGCATTTTAAACACCTTGAATTAATCAAAAGATTTTATAAGGAGTTTTAAACTGGGGATAAAATCTTTTTAGAACTTAGTTTACTTGTGAAAAACACTTTGAAACAATCCGCTGCAAGTATACTCTTTGAAAAACTGTTTTGCTGAAAAACAGCTAAGTTTCTGTAAGAAGAGTGGTCAGTCGTCTGTTCAAGATTTGTTCACGAACAGATTAGTCTGCTTACTGTTCTTCATCAGCATAGTCTACTGACAGAAGACTGAAAAGTTTTTAAGTTCAAAAATTTTCAGAGGTCTATTCACCCCCCCCCCCCCCCCTCTAGACCTCATCTGACCACTTGGGACCAACAGGAAGAAAGATCTCAGAACCCTTGGGAAATAACCTGCCATATTTGGATCGCAGTTCGCTCAAATTATCCTCCTTGAAAATACAAGCAAGCTGCTTAACGGGGTCGGAAACTTGAGGATTGGCACCCTTATTTTTGGTAGAAGTTTTGGCGGCTACCTCCTCGTCGGTAAGGATATCTACCCGTAAAGTATCCTTTTCTGGGATATCTATGTCCAAAATCTCAGTTTGGTCAGGAGGAAGACTCTGAGAATCCTCCAGGTTAATAATGGGGTTCATATCGTCGATGGTCGATGAGTTGGGGTTTCTAGAAGTGGAAGCCATATCAAAGATCGTTTGGCTAATCGTCGAAAAATATGTTACTTAAGAAGTTTATCGACTTGAAAATTTAATGCTGAAATTTAGAAAGCGGAGAGTAAAAAGTAAGGGTGAAACCTAAGACGGATATATATATACAAAGTCAAAAGGACACTTTAGCCCTTCCGAAACGATTCATTTTCCCGCCATCGATTGAAGAAAGGTGACTCCTCGATCTGAAATGATACATGTCAACGGGGACGAAAATACTACTATTTGTGAAACGATGCACTCTTTTTCCTTATTCTGGATTTTTTCCCATAGGGTTTTTTCCATGTAACGTTTTTAATGAGGCACGATTCATAAAGTCTAGTCTGAAAATTCAACTACTTCTACGAGCTACGACTACATCTCCGCTCGAAGAAGTGGGGGAGTGCTGATGGGGCTATTTTATACCCCAAAGGATACTCGAAGAACTCAAGAAGAATAAGGTCGGCCCGACCAGATACTCAGCCCGTAAATATGGGTCATCTCGATCTGATAAGAAGCGTCTCAGCGACCAAGCTCCTGAATCCGAATACAAGAAGGACATCTATCTGAGTCCTATTATGGTTATGTTTCAAAGTATAGCTAGGGAAGAAGACCTATATATATCCTTCACTTGTATTGTATTAGGGCACAATTCAGCATATCATACTTACGCCTACATACATTGTAATCCTTGATTAAATCTAATAAAAGAGTACTTGCTATACATATTACGTCCTCTTACTTCTTACGTTGTGTATTGTTCATCTTTGAGTTGATCCATCCGGAATAAAGTAACTAGCCCATAAATCATATTCAATTTAACCTCGATCATATTACTATTGATATTACTGAACCTAACGAAATTCGATAAAATCATGTTTTAATGAACTATGTTTTTACATTGCTCATTTCGTAATTTGTTCAAAACAATGCATTTTATGAAGAATAGGTTGAAGAACAATATGCATCATTATTTCTACCTTAGAAATTTTGTTTGAAGACAAACTGATAAGTGGGGAACAAGTTCTTAGTAATAGGTTTCTTAGTATT
Organism: Penstemon eatonii; assembly: GCA_038501285.1. Lineage (NCBI taxonomy): Eukaryota > Viridiplantae > Streptophyta > Magnoliopsida > Lamiales > Plantaginaceae > Penstemon > Penstemon eatonii. Next base: position 25,779,092 of record CM076713.1, read on the forward strand.
ACGTTTTGTCATCATAAAAAAAAATGTTGGAAAATTTTATTAACTCAAAAGAACTAACATACAAGTAATTAACAGCTGAGTTAATTGATATGTTTTAGATATAAAACAACTAAGTTGACAAAATTCAGACAAACTTAATACTGAGAAAACACCAAGTATCGTATTCAAAGAAAGTTTGAATAAGCTAATCAATTTGGTTTTGACTAATTAACAGAGAAGAAATTCATCAACGACCAAGTTCAAGTGAAGGCAGCTAAGTCAGAAGACACCAATAGGGTAAACACTTCACAAAGGAATAGGCAAGCACTTTAGCCAAGACAAACAACTGAGTGATCCTGATAAGCTAAGTACTAAACATTTGAATAGCCTAGGAGTTAAGTCAGTAGACAATTCAAACAGAGGACAATCAACCAAGTCAATTTATGTGACACCAAAGTATCATCAGACAGTAGGGTGCATTTAATGTGATTGACATAAATGTACAATGACATACCGCGACAGCGACAGAGCTTCCTACAAATATAGTTGTTTGAAATTGGTGAAAAGAATAAGGGCATTCCTAGAATTGAGGAAAGATTCAACAACCTCAATCTCAACTACCCTTATAAATAGAACTCAACTTAAATGAAGATAACAACTTTTCAACTCTTGCAATCTTATCAGAAGAAAATCATTCAAGAATCCAAATGAGAGAAAAATCACTAAGTTGTTCCCGAAGAACAACTTATTTGTTGAAGAAAAACTAAGAGTTTTTGCATACAACAAGGTTGAATTTGAGAGTTAGTTTCAAAGAGAAATTAGATGTAGCCAGGGCCGGCCCAAGTGCTAGGCAACTTGGGCCAGCGCCTAGGCACCCCGATTCAGAGGGCCCTAAAATTTATATATAGGCCTTTAGAAAAAATTAAATAATTTTTTATTTTATTAATTTTATGAACATAACATGTATCTTGAATCACTTGGTAAGACTTTCTCTTGATGAATGGGAGGTCTATGGTTCAAATCTCGGTATTGAGTTTTTTTCTTTTGTAATAATTATTCATCTTTTTTATTTTCATTACGTAGTAATTATTTTTTTAATTCCTTTCCTTACTTAATGATTTCTTGTCAATTTTTTTACTTAATAGGTACTTTAAAAAAAATCTTTCTTAATTATTATAAAAAGAATACAGTTTTTTTTCTTTATAATAAGATTTTTCTGCAAATTACCTTCTCACTTAGTACATTGCAAAAAAGAATTTCGCCCCCAATAAAATTGGTTTAGTCCCATCCATATTTTTATTTGTATGTGTATATTTTTCTTAGTTTTATATGATGTATAATTTTTCCTATATATGATAATATATAATTAATAGAGTTAAGAATGTCACGAAATTATAATGTCAAGCAATCAAAATTATGATATTTGTAGAAGAATGAAATAGAGTTAATTATGTACATATACTTGTAAAATTTGCTTCTGCTAAAATAATATTTTTAATATTAAAAGTTATAAAAAAAATTCATGGTTGAATCTTTTAAAAATTAAATAAGTTTGTTATTTAATTATCCATCTAAAAAATAATATGTTAGAGAAAATAATATGCCAATATTTAATTAATATTTTTGCCTTTACAAAATAAATTGATTAGCAAAGGGCCCCAAATTTAAAATTCACCTAGGGCTCCCGAATGTCTAGGACCGACCCTGGATGTAGCCAAGAGCTAAGAAGAGATTAAACTCACAGAGTTTTGAATCTTGTGATTTTTACTAAAAGTAAAAGTTTTACTTGAGCGTAGAAGTTGTAAACACTAAGTGTTGTATTAGTCTAAAAGATTAGTGCGGAGCCTTCCATCATGTTAAGGAAGAAGAATGAACTAGAGAAATTACACTACTCTTGAACCACTATAAATCTGGTGTTCTTTATCATTATGCATTTAAACTTGCATATCTTACGAACATATATGTTAAGGTTTGATTTAAGGCTAAAATTCAATTTTGGTACCATAGAATTGGGCAAATTTCATTTTTAATACCAAAAGTTCAAAAATCATACAGCCGTTAAGTTTTGCCACGGCCGTTTAGTCTCCTCCGTCAAGTGCATGTGAGGGGCACGTGGGGCACTAATCTGCCCGTTCAATTTTGGTACCGTAGAATTGGGGAATTTTCAATTTTCATACCAAAAGTCCAAAAAGCATACCAATTCTCACTCAGCCGTTTCAAAATAGGGGGGAAATGCAATTGTCTAAAATTGAGCAGGTTGTTTTTGCAATTATTGCCTTCTTCCTCCTATGGACGATCGCCGGCTTCCGGTGGCCGTTTGTCGAAATTGGTTGAAGATTTTTGTTCCTCTTGTCATGGGCGGAGCTCAACCGTCTATGGCAGCCACTTGGGCAGAGCTCAACCGTCTATGGCAGCTACAATAAACCTATAGAAAATGATGCCCACGGTCAGGGAAAACTAATGCAACAAGAATTACGAAGTTTGGTTAAGAATCGAAGAAGAAATGACGATTTGAAATTTCGAAAATTTTGACCTACAATTCGAAAATTAGAACTCAAAATTCGAATAGATTACTCAAAGGATTGAAAAGATCTTTATATGTACGAGTTCTCCACGACAAGGGGAACATAAACCCTCAACCAATTCCGACCAAAAGCCACCGGAGCCGGTAGATCAACCAAGGTCCCGTGGGTTTCGGGTACCCGATTTAATTTCGGGATTGCGGGACGGGTTCGGGAGTCCCAGGAATCTAAGTTGCAAATTTAAATTGTGCAAATTAAACTTTTTTTTTAAAGCTTATTGTTAAAATGAAATGAAAAAAAAGTAACATGACTACTAGTCTACTGTAGAAAAAACCAATTCAAACATATCACCACAACCATTTCAAAAAAAGAAAAACATAACGGAATTTGGTATGAAAAATAAAATTTGCGCAGTTCGATGGTACCAAAATTGAATTTTATGTTCCAACCGCAAAATCCGACCCACGTGCTCAACCCGCCCACGAAGACTTAACAGACGCATGGCAGAAACGTTAAGAAAATTAACGGAAGTGCCTTTTCTGAAACGGCTGAGTAAGAACTGGTGTTATTTTTGAACTTTTGGTATGAAAAATGAAATTTGTCCAGTTCTATGGTACCAAAATTGAATTTTTGCCTTTGATTTAACAAGATTCAAAACAGATTTATAAAAGACTAAAATATTAAATAAAGAGTATGTTATTTAAACTTATTTTATGTATTTCATCGATCCATCATAAAATTATATTTGGACTCGCTAAATGAATCAAACTTGAATAAACTTAGAAAAAATTGCCAGATGTTTAGTGAAATATTATAATAAATCTACATAGTCTATTGTAGCTTCATTAAATCGAGTTTTCATGACATTTCGCAACACCTAAAGATTTAACGCGAGTTCTCGACCAAATTCGCCTTCATATCCAAACTCAACGAAATTACTACCACAATTAAAGTTGATATCAAATGTTGTAAGCTCTATCCAAATATATATACACAAAATAAAAATAAATCATAAACTGAAAATGAAACAAAGCTTCTAAGTTGTAACAGAGAATTTCTATTCTCCTTCAAATTCAACACGATACTTCTCCTGATACGACGCAAAGCAAGCATTTACAATGGAAATGCACAACCTTAAAAGTTAATATCCTAATTTCCACACAGTAAAGGTGCACACTTTTTCACAAACATACAGCCTAGCCAGCTACTAATACTATCCAACGACGCTAACACACAAAGGGTTCGGTTCGGTGTTATTAACATAAGATTTACAACTAGTGGTCATATATCCATGCCATCAAATATTTCTACATCTTCCTCGTTACTCGAATCATCATCAACGACACCTTCACTCACCAAGTTGCTGCCAGAGAAAGGAAAAGTTAAAAAAAACGGTGTTTAAGCCTAAAAGATATGAATCTACTGCATTAAAGTTGCAGAATACAAGTTACTGAAGGAAAGTTAGGAAAATAAGAAAATTTAATACAGAAAGTCGAAAGAGAACAGAAACTACCAGAGCCAGATGCAAAAACACCCCTTATGCTTTGGCTAACTATAAAAAATCCCACTTTGTTATTTTTATTAGCAGAAATCCAATATTTTCAGAGGGGTGTTTTTGTAGCCTTTGGTGAATAAGCGTGGGTTGGGGGGGGGGGGTGGGTTGTAATAAAAATAACGCAAGGCTTTTCTTTATAATTAGGCAAAGCATCTGGATATATTTATATTGTTGCTAAATTAAAATAATTTTATATTTATATTTTAGGAGATACTTAAAATAACGGGAAAATTGCTTTTTTGGTACCATAGGATAGGCTGACTTGCACTTTTGGTACCATTGGATACGAAAATGCAAATTTGGTACCATAGGAAATGTTTTCATTGCAATTTTGATACCAAGCCAAATTTTTCTACAAAGTTAATGGCAATTTACCCCCTATGAAATGCATAATGTTCAAATTATCCCTCTATAATTTGAAAAAAATCAATTTACCCCCTGTAAAATTTTAATGAAGCAATTTACTCCCTTCAGCCGGAGATTGTAAATCACTTGCCAAAATTGAGAGTATGCATGCAAACTATTTTATTTAACATAGGGGGATAAATTGCCACATTTATCATAACACAAGGGGTAAAAAATCACATTATCATAATAAAAGTGGATTAAGTGCCGCCGATAAAAATATCATGGAGGCGATGTGAAATTTTTACAATATTTCAAGGGGTAAAATGCTCTTTTTTAAACCACGATGGGTTAAATTGAACATTATGCATTTAGTGGGGGTAAATTGCCATTAACTTTTTAGAAAAATTGGGTTTGGTACCAAAATTGCAATGAAAGCCTATACTATGGTACCAAATTTGCATTTTCATATCCAATGGTACCAAAAGTGCAAGTCAGCCTATCCTATGGTACCAAAAAAGCAATTTTCCCTTAAAATAACAGTGTTTTTTTTATTTTGTGTGTTATATGAGAAGAAAACTGGAATTATATAATTTGATGTAAAAGATTATTTTTAAATTTTAGGAGATTATGTAGGAGATAAATATAATAAGATTCCATGTCTAATTGTACCGTTACCATAATTAATATAAATAAAATTCATGTCTAATTATTCTTCAACAACTATTTTTACATGTTTACCATTGAATTAAATATCACTTTACAACTCAAATATAAATATATTAATCTTTTAAAAAAAATTAATTATTTGCACTTTTATAATAAGTATAGATATAGATATAGATATAGATAAAAAGGAATCCAAAAGTTAATTTATTTGAATCAAAATTGTAATTTATCGAAAGTGTTTAGACTGCAGGGAGTATTATTTTGTATTTTTAGTGAAAGCCATTTTTGGGTTATCATTATAAAAATATATCATTACCTTATGATATCGTGTTCTTTACTTGATAAAAGAACAATACCCCTACCATTCGTATGTGATTTAGATGAAAGCTATCTCTTGGTTTTTACTTGAAACTACCATTCGAGGAAACATCCACCTTTCCAAAAAAACATATATGTAAATTTTATCTAAAGCAGCAATCAATCGATCAAGGGAAAATTACCTTGAACAGCTAAAACGGAAGCTCACAACGCGCTTGAGCTTTCTATTGTAGAAGAAGAAATGGTATGACCATCTGGAGAGTAAAAGAATATAATATGAACATAAGGACACGTTAAGACTCAGTGGAGTTTATGCAGTAAAGCTTACATTGCTCCTTTTTCAAGGAATGGATCTGCCTCGGCATTGGGATTGTAGCTGTAGATTTCACATTCTGCTAGTTTCACAACCTGCAATAATTAATACTATGTCAAACTGTTGTTTTATTCTTTTGATTCTTTTCCAAGTTGAAGATATTGCATACCTCGTCTAGAGCCTTGTACAAGGTCTCCCACAGGGTAACTCCCGTACTCTCAAGCCACTCCTGAAATCGAAGTTATACAAACATAAAAGGATATCGCAATAGATCATTGTAATTATTCAGAAATGATTCTAGAAAGGACAATATCCATTATCCAGAATATGGAATATATTCAAATGAACTGTTACGAAAGGAACGAAAGGTGATGCATACTATAGAAAAGAAAAAAGACAACTCCATCTCCATCACCAAAAGGTTTTCGTGCAAGGAATCAAACTGTATGCAAATCCCATTCTGTAAGCTAAAGAATAAATGTTTCCAGAAAGCACTGGACATATTCAGCTGAACACAAACACATCATGCTTTCCAGTTTCCACTATTAGTTGATAATTTGTAATTTACTCACTTTTTTACAAGGGAGAAATGGTAAAATAGTTAGGGGGGGGGGGGGTGGGGAAGATCTCCTATAGATCTTCGTAAGTCATGGAACCAAACAAAATAAAGCCCATTACTCCCCTCTACTCATACTGAACTACTTGAGGGGAGATGTTTCTCTCATTTGAGCCAAATACTCCCTTTGGTTATGTAACACGATCCCTTCCCTCCTTTGAGCCAAATATAGCCCAGTTGTCATTTTTAATAGGCTTGCAAAAGTTCCCCTAAGCAAAGTAAAGGGCCAACTTGCATTTAATCCAAGAAAAAAAAATATTATTGATGTGAAACAAACTGATTCCGGAATTTTCCAACCCAATTAAAAGATACACCATTTGACCAAATAAACTAGGATATTTTTCAAGAAAATTGGACTCCCAACTTCACTAAAGGAAGAACATTTCTTAGGTAACTTGACTCCCAGTCCGTAACCCTACCCCTACCCCTGCCCTTGCTTTGGGTTCATATCTAGTTTATCTAAGCACATAAAGGTAAAATGTCTACTGGCTAAACAGATTATCAGTATTTATTCAGACTTGAGTCCATTATCTTAAAGCAAATGGACTAATGACTGTTTTTCCTTTTTCTTTAATCATAGAAAAGATGTATTGCAGTGATGAAAAATAGGCACACACAGCGAGATGGTTCCTAATGGAAGCCATTTCTAACTTAAAAGTTATTAGGTAGCTATATCCACATTTAGACTATTCTGTGAAGACTAAATCCAAGGTTCTAGTAAAATTAATTTCATGCATTGTAAGAAGAAACTATGCCTATGAATGATTGACCCGAAGAAACTATGGGTGCACTTTGCGGAAATTAAAATTGGAAATGTGAAACTACCTTTGATGCTTCCAACATATAAACGTCAAAAACCTGCTTAAAACTGTCCCAGCTTTCTTCACTAAAAAATTCGTGAGCTCTCACTGCACTGGTATACCAAAATTTGGCAGATTATAGCATAAAAACAACAAATATATCAAAAAGAAGTGGCAGTATTAAAAAAAAAAAAAAAAAAAGGTGATCCTAGTGTTGGGAAATGGAGAGACTTGAACTCTCAGCTCCTAGAAGAGCAACAGTAATCTAAACTGTCTGTCAAACCTTCTGACAACACTCCCAAAGCTGTTAAGAAAGGACTATATAGTGGGATGCCACGTCGCAAAGAAAGCTGACAGTGACATTACCCATAATCCTCCTTGTCGGCTCCATTTCAGTTAAATACAACATAGTGGAACATAATATACTGGGTAGGTTTGGTTCTTGGATTTTAGTGGGAAAAATATTGAGGAAAATATTTCAATATTTTTGTACTTCTCCACTTTCATTGTAAAATCCAATTTCCAGACATAGCCAACGCGTTACCTGAAGTCATAATCTGGATACATGTGATAGAGACAAAGAAGCATATAAATTAGTGTCTTTCGGCTGTCAAATAAAGATAAGGAATGAGTCAGAAATCACACTACAAATTTTACATTAGACAGGAATTTCAACAGATTGTTCAACCTGGATCTACTAATTAGATATTCAACTGGTGAAGAAGTGTCGGTATCCGAGGACTTCCCAAGATAATCAAGAATCTGGATTTTGAAAGAACAATGAGACAGAAAAGAAGCAGTAAGACATCCACTTGAGTCTGAAGGAAATAATACAAGTTTGGGAAATATATGACAATGAATTTAATTTATAAGATCATAAGGACATCTCCAATCCTGGGGGTTGGCCCCGGGCTTGAAAGCTCTGGGGGTGTACTTGCCCCTGGCTAGTCATCTCCAATCCTGGGGCTTCTCTCTCCAGTTAATTCCAATTTCAAATCTTCCCCACTCTCACCATAATAATAATAATAATAATTATAAGAATAATAATACTTTAAATAATGACAATAATAATAATATAATTAAATTTATAATAATATCAAAATCTTAAAATTAAGAATAATGATTACAATAATAAAAATATCGATTAAAATCACCGAGTACAACATTAAATACAATATTAAAACAAAATGAATTTGAATTAATTCGTATTTTGCTAAGTGTTTGTGTGTTTGTTAAATTGTGGATGAATTTAAATCACATTTCAAATTTCATCAAATTAATTCGTATTTTTAAATAGGAAATCGTATTGTTTAAATTGAATCATAATGAAATTTATTTCCAAAGATTCGTATTAAATATTTATCCAATTATATTCTAAATAAATTTTAAAATTATACCTTTAGATAATGTTGATGATTTATTTTTAATTGCAATTTATTAAAAATAAAATATAATTTCTAAACAAAAACTTAATAAGAAAAATGCGAAAAATAAATTACAAGGGACATTGTGCAAGCAATTCACGGTTTCAGCACAGGAAAAAAAAAGGGAAAGTGAAGCCATTCACGGCTTCAAGAAAAGGGGAAAAAAAAGGAAGAAGAAACAAAGGGGAAAAGTGTTCAAGCTCATCCCCAATCCCCACCCCTAGCTTAACCCCCCATGGTTGAAGATGGTTTTTTTCCCAACCCCAAGCCCTCCCCCCACCCCCACCCCCACCCCCACCCCTAGGATTGGAGATGCCCTAAGAAACACATTTCAGGCATACTAACACAAAATTCCTGTACAAAAAGTCTCATAAGTTGAAAGATCACAAATCGGAAATAGTCAAAATTGGATGCAATGAAAAGACTATTAAGGGCAACGAAAACCTATCTATTAATGAATATGCATATACAAAAGTAAGATGATAAGATGTCATCTGGAATAAAAAACTACAGCTTGTACAGAACAAAAAACAACTTTGACAACCCAGCAAATATATTGAACTCACATCGTTCTCCAAGCTGAAAGATAGCTTCTTGTCTGTTCCTGTATGTTTGCCTAGAAAAGCACAGATCAAAAAGCCCATCAGTTTTGGTCTGGAAATATATTGTGTACTCTCATATAGGAAATCATACTTACATGAGTAAGCTTCAAGGCAACCTTTGATAGTACGTTGTCCAAGATTCACGTGACTCAAGAAATCATTGATTCTGGTGTTATAGAACATGGTTGTTCTTAGTTTTATCATAACTTTAAATATATATTCTGATACAGAAGAGAATTATATTATGATAAATAATTCTACCAAGTTTTCAAACTTACCGATCAAAAGGAGTGTATTCCAAGAATTTCATTATGGCTGCCAAAGACCACCTGGCTTCACTCAAAATATCAGTGTCTGCATCAAGAATATAGCTCATAACTAAGGCTTTTCCATGCCACAAAACTGAACAGCATTAAGTTGATGTTACATGCTTAGCCATCTCACTCTTAGAAATGTAAGAGGATAAGGAACGTTTCGAACTGCATTATCAACCTCTCAAACCTCGTTTCATTCTAATTGGTATAACCACTCCCTATACACACATACACACACATGGAAAGAGTCACCATATGGTCTTATTGTGAGACAGTTATTTGCCTCAGCAAGTTTTTTACTATATCAAAGCCCACCCTTTATACTATGTAACAAGATGGTAAAAATTTCAGCATAGCATCTCAACATCCCCCCAACATTCAGAATATTTTGTTGAAGCATTTGAGTTCTCTTAAATTTTCCAAAATGCCCTTACCTCCCATTTTACCAAATAATAGAATTTTACATTTATATACACACACATACATAAACATGCATATAATACATACATACATACATAGCTTCCTTCCTCAAACGATATAAAATTTATAATACAACATATCTTTCTTCAAACTCCAAATTATAACTTCCCCCTCAGCAATAATTTTAGAATAAAACCCAAAATACACAAAGCAAAACCTAGTTTCTCACATCCATCCTCAAATCGTCCTTCCATACCAACTAAGGCTTCTAATTTACAATTCTAATATCATAAACTTAACCTACATCCACAAATTTCTCAACCTACATCAGAAATTAGGTTCGTATCAAACAGGGCCGGTGATGATTAAAATTGGGGGGCCTCTTTTACAAATTAGCTGATATTTTTTAGATTCAATCGTAATATCCTTTTTATTACATTTCATTCATAAACTCTCTTAACAAAAGCAAATACTACAAGTATCGTGTGTGTGTATATATATATATATATAAATATATTGAAAATTCAAGTATCATGAATATTGTTATATAACAAATGTAAGTTAACAAATATAAATTTATACTTGTTAGAATAATAAATAGATAAAATATGAAAGTAGAATATTTCTGCTCAAGCTACTATCTTTGGTAATAGGCAGGGCTGTGTAAACGGTAAACCGAACCAAACCGAACCGTACAAAATTTCGTTATACGGCCTAGTTCCGTAAACAGAAAATTTTGGTTTGGATCGCTAAATTACCATCCAGTGAGATTCGATTTGATTGGGTACAGAAAAACCGAAATATTATTGAATCAGTAATAATTTGTCTTGAATACATATGCAAATAATAATATTCTTCCTACCACTCTAACCAACAACGAAGTTGAATACAAATATAAAGAATACATCAGAGACCCCCTAGCCTCAGTCCCCTGTCCAGAAATTACTTTAGCATCAATCAAGTTTTGGGTTTTAAATACAATTAGAACTCAATTTATTAAGAGAAAATCAAAAAAAGAACAAAATTGGGCATTTAGAATTTGGACTGTACCTCCGTTAATTACAAATCTGGGCCGACAGAGAAATGTTGGAGGCGCGATGGGGGTGGATGGTGCGGCGGCGCGGCGGCGCAGTGGGATTTTGAATTGAAGAAAGAAGAAGATTTGGGATTTGCTCTAGGGCAGACCGTAGAAGAAATGAGAAGATTAAAGCGAAGCTTGGATTGGTAGGAATTGAGATTAAAAGAAAATGGATATATCGATTCGGGGTAAACTAGTAATAAGTAAACCGAATACCGAAAACCGTACCTTGTAATCTATGTATTTTGATACGGATTTTTGGATAGTGCATATCCACAGTAGGTGTGCATTCAATATAACTTAATCGTACCAATTTTCGGTATTTAGTCTGACACACGGTAGTTTTCAAAATATGTCCAATATTTCAAATCGAACTATTTGGTTTGATTATCAAACGGTTCAATCCGCTACAAAAAAACCAAGATATGTATGTAGTTTGAATTTTCTTTGTAATAAATTAATATTAAAAATTGTCGCTTGATTCAAACTAGTTGAGACTTTAGTTACATATTTTTTTTTTTCAAAATACTAAGATACAATAAAACAAAAAATATTTGTACTTACAATTAGCATATACTCACTCCGTTTTTTTTTTTTTATTAGATTGGGGCCGGATTGAAGGCCATATTAAAAATACGTTGGTGGATTTGATTGAGTCATGTTATATTAAAACAATCTACCGTAATATGTCTTGTAGAGTTATGAGTTTATGCATATATGAATATATTTTCATTACTTAATCGAACATATTATTAAGATATATCAATTCATCGAAGTCATTTATTTAATATGTGTAAGAGTATGAGTTGATCAATGTTAGTTCAATATTTTTTTTGAATGCATCTATGGATTAAGTAAAATGTCACTTATAACCTCAAATTTATATAAATTTTAGTTTATATGTTTCTATTTTAAGAGATTTGAGAAGAATTTATAATATTTAATGATATGTCGAAAATGAATTATGTAAATTTGAGATTATAAATGACATTATACTTGATCTATATTCACCCGGATTAACTAATCCACCCATCCATGGGTGAATTATAATCTAGTCTTAATACCGGATCGTGAGGATTTAATCCATTTGACCCGGTATTAGAACAATTGTTGGGATTCGGTAAGATAAACAGCCCTAGGCACAGCGGAATATAAAAATTTTTAGGACCTCTTACGGAATCTTGCCAGGATACTCTCTAGTTGTATATATATGAATAAATAAAACGATAGTATAAGTTTGCACGTTATACCTATCTCCTTGCAAATCCAAGTTGGCAGTCAGCAAAACGGACTCTGAAATTCTCCTCAACAAAATCGACCCAAGCTCTGCAGTAGCGCCCCACGTGTTGCGCCTCTACGGGTTGATACACCACAATTACACGAAAATAATAAATCTTGATCAGCTAGAACACAAGATATATTATGATCTAGGATTTAGGAACGATTTTGGAACAAAGTCGAAAACGAAAAATTCTTCCAAAAGGAAGACAGGGTTCGGTCGACTACACAGGGAGAGGGGAGAGAATTTTTGCTCTGCTCAATTTTTGCTTATTGAGTTATGTGAAAAATAACTACAAGAAGGTTACTTATAGTTATCTCCCTAACCTAGTCCTATTAGGACTAGGGCTCTTCTCTCCTACATGGGCCATGGCCCTCTTTAATTAGAAGACCAAGTCTTCTAATTAATTTATGGCCCAGTTAATTAATTTGACCAGGCTTTATTTAATCTCCCAATTAAATAGCCCAATTAATTAACTTAATCTCCCATTTAATTAAATCAGACTCTAAGCCCATTTAATTAAAATCCCTTCTAATTAATTAAATCCAACTTAATTAATTAATTCACAAATTAAATTCCAATTTAATTTATGATCCTGATCCAATTCCAATTGGATCCTAATTTGTTCCAATTGGGTCAACCCAGTCGACCCAGCCATACTAATCGACCCAGTCGATTTTTCACCCAGTCGACCAAGTCGACTCGGTCGTTCTTATTTCCTCGCTTTCGCTTCATGTGTATTGTGTATGCCCCCGTAGGTTCACCACATAATTGGCCGTGGGTTTTAATTAAATATTATTTAATTATTCGAGTAAGACTTACTCTAAATCAATCGAACACTCTGTCGATTGATCATTCCAAAATTAGCACCCCTGCCAATTTGGGAATTCTCCCACACTCCACGGTCGATGTCCAGCCACAAGCCCATGGAGCCCAATCACTGGTGAATTAATTCAGTGAACCTTTTATCATTTATAATTTCCATATACGACATAATCTCTCCATCGATCAATCTCCCAGTCGAGAATTAAGGGTATGGTCTTTCATCGGTTTCCCTTTTCTTTTTGTCTTGACCTTATGCATTCTGGTCTCGAAATAATTCTCTTTGACTTAACCTTTATGAGCTACTTACATAAAGCCGTCAGATACCTCGGCCGAGGATTTTACCAGAATTAATTTCTCACATAAATCCATAGGAGAATTTCCCAACCTATCAAGTCGGGTCAATGGATCCTTTGTTGATGATATGAATCTGCATATGAGTTCCTCTATACCCAATATGAGTCCACAGAGACTTTCTGGTGATCCCCAGTCAGTCGGAACTCATATCAAAGCATAGACGTTCTCGCACCAGATAAACCCTATCACCTCAAGTAGTTAGGGATCGTTCCTCGTATGCTATTATAAATTTGGAATAACTTCAACCCCGATATGCGACTACCGCTTCCATGGTGAGTTATTTCCTAATTGGGGTATTCAGTGCGCTTGCCATCCCAGCAAGCCACCCACTTCTGTGTATCGACTATCCCAGTCACGCTCGTGAACCCCAGCGTCCTCCAGTTCATCGGAGTATACACAATAGTGAGAGTCTAACCGAATCCAACGATGTCCTATCTTGATTGGATTCTATGACTCTTGAATATGTTCTAGATCACGGCCTTGGAGATCAGTCCACGGGTTGTCCCATAGCCCTGTGATCTAAGGACTTCTATCCTTATGCGTAGATAATTATTACATAAGATAAAGTTGACCATATATATAAATGCGTTTATTAATCCAATCGAATGGTCCTTTCAATTAAATGCAGCCAAAATAGTTGGCTTGCAGGACACTATTCTATCAATCTCCCACTTGTACTAAAGCCAACTTTTCACACCTCTGATTCCCATCTTAGACAGATGTTTTCGGATGCCTTTGAGGCAATGGCTTAGATAGCGGGTCCGTCGTATTATCCCTTGAGGTGACACGTTCCATCTTTATGTCTCCTCTACCAATGATATAAATATCAAATGGTATCGTCTTAGTTCGTGCTTGGATTCTGATGAGATCTCGACTCCTTCGCTTGCGAGATAGCTCCATTATTATCACAGAAGATAGTAATGGCTCGACAATGCTAGGTATCACATCCAATTCCTGGATGAAGTTTTTCATCCAAACTCCTTCCTTTGCTGCTTCACTCGCGGCAATGTATTCTGTCTCGGTGGTTGAATCTGCGGTAGTGTTTTTCTTGGAGCTCTTCCAGCTTACCGCACCACTATTGAGGCAGAACACGTATCCAGATGTCGACTTGAAGTCGTCTACATTACATTGGAAGCTAGAATCAGTATAGTCTTCCAATTTCAATTCTCTTCCACCGTATACCAAGAACAATTTCTTAGTCCTTCTCAGGTACTTCAGAATTGCCTTTACGGCTATCCAGTGCTGCTTACCTGGATCAGACTGGTAGCAACTTGTAACGCTTAAAGCGTATGCTACGTCTGGTCTCGTACATAACATACCATTCATTATGCTTCCTATTGCAGATGCATATGGTACTCGAGACATATTGCTTCTCTCTTCAGGCGTCTTTGGGGCCATAGACTTGGAGAGTGCAATTCCATGTCTCATTGGAAGCAATCCTCTCTTGGATTCTTCCATATCAAATCTCTTCAAGATTTTATCTATGTACTGGGAATGGGAGAGGCCCAGCAGTCCTTTTGATCTATCTCGGTAGATCCTTATACCCAGTACAAAGGATGCTTCTCCCAAATCCTTCATTGAGAATTGTGTAGATAACCATGCTTTAGTTTTGGACAACACTTTCACATTATTTCCAATGAGAAGAATGTCATCAACGTAAAGCACCAAAAATTCAACTGTACTCCCACTGACCTTCTTGTACATGCAAGGTTCGAACATGTTTTTGATGAATCCAAAAGTTTGGATTGTCTCATCGAAACGAATGTTCCAACTTCGGGAAGCTTGCTTCAGTCCATAAATGGACCTCTGGAGTTTGCACACCTTGTGTTCATCTCCTTTGGATGTATATCCTTTTGGTTGCTCCATGTAGATCTCCTTGTCAATGTCCCCATTGAGAAAGGCAGTCTTTACATCCATCTGCCATATCTCGTAGTTATACCACGCAGCTATGGTCAGCAAGATTCGAATGGATTTAGGCATTGCCACGGGCGAGAAGGTCTCCTCAAAGTCAATTCCAGGTCTTTGAGTATATCCTTTTGCCACTAATCGCGCCTTGTCGGTTATTACCTCTCCGTTCACTCCAAGCTTTCGCTTATAGATCCACTTGCAACCCACGGGAGCCACTCCCACTGGTGGATCTACCAAGGCCCAGACCTTGTTTGAGTGCATGGAGTCCAATTCGAATTCCATGGCTTCACGCCACTTTCCCGAGTCTATGCCTAGCATAGCCTCTTCGTAAGTCCTTGGGTCGGTTAGAGACTGTCTAGTCTCACGCAGCAGACCGTAGTACCTTTCGGGTTCTCTACGTTGTCTTTCTGACTTACGAAGTACCGGTGTACTTTCTGGTGCACTTTCATGCTCATGTTCTCCCACTGCCTGTGGTGATGGGTCGGCTTGATTGACCTCTTCGGCCTTTTCAGCTTTAGTGACCTCATCTAGTTCTACGTTGTGTTCCTTCTTGCCTAGCAAGAAACCCTTCTCCAAGAAGTGTGCGTTCCTTGAGACAAACGTAGTTTATCTTGTAGGATCGTAGAACTTGTATCCTATAGAGTTTTCTGGATACCCCACGAATTGCATAAGATGGACTTTACATCCAACTTATCTCCCACCAGCTTATTCACATAAGCGGGAGACCCCATATGCGCATGAATGCATATGAAGGTACAATACCAAAACTCATATCACGTGATATGTTTTGGATCTGGCTTCAGAGATACTTAGCTCAGTATCTTCGATTTTCTCGATCAAGTCTCATTTGTTTGAATAAGGAATTTCATGTAAGATTTCTTAATGGACATTTACATGTCCAGAATGCTTGACAACAGACAACGTTTCGAGCGGGTCTTACATTTCGAGAATCTAATTCTCTATTAAATAATCAATGGCGTACTGCCAATGCATGTTTGATCTTAAATAAATCTCTTACATGCTTTCATTGATTAGGCTCTCTTCGTTTATTCCAAAAGTAATTTGGAATTGTACATCACAACGTACTTTTACCCGTGAGGGTACTAGAGACGCCTTATCTCCCACTAATGCTTTAGTGTTTCTACACACTTTTAATGGATTAAATCCATTGCAATTGTTTATGCCTCTTGGTTGCCTAGCAACCAACTACTAAATCTAATTTCCATTAAGCAAGATTCGAAAGTCGGTTACTATGTACAGCATCCCAGTCGAGCTCAGTCTTTTAATCTTTTAATTCGAAAATATGTTTCAGTATTCGTGTATCACCTTTCGGTTTTTACAACGACTCAAGTGTGTGAAATCTTGATTATTTATATCTTATTGACTATGCATATTTTATTTAGTCGATATATGAGTATCCATACTCATTTGCTTATGTACACCTTTTGCGTATAAATCTTATAGCGCAATCAGTTCCAACCATTATGGAACTATCACATCCCTTAAGACAATGGATGGTATAAGCAAATTCCAATGATCTAAATAATTCATGGCTTTAGATGCATTGAATGCATCAATGAGTGCTTCATCGGGCATCCAACACCCTTATGCATTACTTTAACCATAAGGTTAAGTTCAATAAAATTTAATCATCCCTTATGGGATGAATAGGTTCAATTCCCTTTTCCCTTGATCTCAATCCATGGAAGAATCATTTTGATTGACTTTTCAACTTATCATCCTTACAGAAAAAACTCCAAGGTTATTTCCCTTTAGAGAGGATACATTCATCTTCTTCCATCTCTCGAGCCTTTTGAGGCCTTTTCACAAGATGTTACTTCCCATTCATGGGAGACTTCATGTTTGCCTTCAAGAAAATTTGGGCTTGAGAACCATCCTCAACACTCTGGTGAAACTTATCACCTTTCTTATTTGAAGAGTAACTTCGAAAAAGGCAGCTTGGTGAAACCTATCACCATTCCAGTCGAAGTGTAACTTCGAAAGGAAAAACAATGAAATCTTTGTAAGGAGATTAGTCCTTGATTGGACTCGAGAATAATTTCTCAAGTTTCGAAGTCATTCAAAATTCATTTGGGTTCAGTCAATTTATTTGATTCAAGTATGATGGTAAATATTCATGGATACATAACTTATGATAAACTATCATAAACATGACGATAAATACGCGGCAGATTAATATCAATGCATAATTTACAAACATGGTTTTCATTTGTAAATTACTCCCACTATTTTTGTCGAATACTTATGCCCCCACATAATGTTCGGGAAATAAAAATTTCCTAATGGGCTCAAGGCCCAAATGCAATCGCTCAGTACCCACGACTCGTTGGCCATACCAATCGATCCACTTGGTGGGCGATCACGTCGCCGGTTAACCATCCCAGCTAACCCTTGAGTTCATTCAGTCTCGGTTTTCGTTATGGACCCACGACTCGTGAGACATCCATACTTACTCGCGTTAAATCATGTCCAATACTCGTGAAGAGAAATAGTTCAATCCTAGACGCCCCACGACTCGTGAGACAGTGCCTAGAACCTTGCTATACCCTTCCTTGGCACTAAACTGTGCATCGAGGCAATAGACATATCATCTTCCTATAGCTCGACCCACGACTCGTGAGACATCGAGATATATTTGTACAATATGCCTAAGACCTAGTAATTGGATAGGCTCGGACCATAGACACCATTCATATGCGCCCGTTAATTGATTTAATATTCTAATTGAGTTTTTTAAGTTCAATTGGAGGTTTTAAGTTTTCTTCGTGCGAGGTCTCATCAGATTATGCTTTATCTTGTTTACGTGATCTATTCTAAGCATGCAAGACATACATCAAAGAATAATAGTAAACATATATCACCTAGCATTGCACATATGATTGGTCGATTGCCCATCCTATGCGATCCATCACGAGCCACATGATGGACCAATTGGTCAATCTAGGGTGGAAATTAAATGTCCTAACTATTACAATTTTCAAACCCATACATCATGGGCCTTCTTGTAATATCCACCTTGATTGGGCCTCCATGTAATGAATTGGGCCTCCATGTCCTCCAAGGTAATGGGCCTCCATGTGGATCTCCAAGTCTTCATGAGGTCTTCTTGGCTCCAAGCCTAATCTAAGCCTAGCTTACAAATTTAAATGACCCTATTCTATTACATTTGTTTGCGCAAGCAAGGGCACCAATCAGGCCCATTTAATTACAACCCATAAAATAAATAAACCAAAACTACACAGGGCTTAAGGGCAAAATCGACCAATCCACATATTCACTCAAGAACATGCATAAATTCACATAAGGGCATAAATGTAAATTTACCGGCTCCTTTAATTTTAATTCACAAAAATTATCCAAGTTAATTTAATTTTGAATTAACAATTAATCTCTAAGATTAATTAACTCTTACTTGAGTTCTAAGTAATCTACAACTCTTATCTTGATAAAGTTGGTTAATTAAGATAGTTACAAATCTTCCAAGATTACTATCTTATCCAAAACTCTAAGTTTTCCAATTTTACAAATCTCCAAGATTCTCAAGATAATCCTATTTTGAATAGATTAGTTAACTAAGGTAGTGTCCAAATCCACCAAGATTTCTACCTTATCCAAAACTCCAAGTTTCCTAATTTAATAAGATATCTAAGATCCATAGTAGTAAGTATCTTACGATTCACGATACGAATCGTACGATTCGATACGATTCGGTCGAAAGAATCGCCGGGTGTTTTTATCGCAACGATTCGTCTGCGATACGATACGAATTGTACGATACACGATACATTTGCGATACGTACGATTCTTTGACTTTAACTAGTTTTTTTTTTTTTTTTTTTTTTTTTTTTTTTTTTTACAAATATAGAAAATGGTTAATTAGAAGCCCATACAAAATGCATAATATTTTTCCTCTTTGCTATTAGATGTACGTCGCAGTGAACATTTTGATATTTGATGTGAAACTATTTATATCATGTGTTGTTATGTGTGGATTGATAGTGTTGTCTTTTTAGTATAATAAAATTGAGTTATAGCTTTAGTATAATAAAGTTGAGGTGTAACTATACGGTCAGTCCAGTTATTAGTATTTATTTTAGTTTTGAAACTTTATTTTATTATATCTTATTGATGATTGGGTATACTTTCTGAAATTTGAATGAACATAGAGTATCACATAGTTTATACTTTAACTGGTTGTACTTTATTTTATTTTATTCTTTGATTACAATATTATTTTATTTGGGTGACATTGATATTGTGGTGATGTGTAATTTATATTTGAGAAAAAAAATCATTTAAGATTGATATTTCGATGTTAATTTAGAAAACTTTATTATTTCTTTTTATTTTGTGATAAGAAAGTTCAAATTTGAAACTTAATTTTTTTAAATGATGTTTTTTTTACTTTAATTGATTAGTCTTTTACATGTTTTTATTTCTTAGTAATGTGGAAGATATATTTTATTTAACTTTTTATAAGTGATTTGTATCTTACGATACGATACACGATACACGATTCGATACGATACGATGACTCACCGATACGCGATACGATTCACGGTTCAATAATGGTAACTTACTAGAAGAGATTAATTTTAATTAAATCTCTTCTTACAATTGAAACTCTAAGTTTCCTTGTTTAATAAGATCTCTAAGATCTTTAATCTTGGTAATTAATTACAAGACATTAATTTTAATTAAATGTCTTATATTAAATGAAACTATAAGTTTCCTTGTTTAATTAGATCTCTAAGATCAATCCAAGATTCACCAAGATTCCATAACAACCAAATCTCCAAGATTTTGTTCAAGATTATCCAAAATTCTGCCACGAAAATTTTTGAATCACCAAATCATGTCCGTGGTACGTACGGTTTCAAGTTGACTAAAAATCAACATTTTGCAATTTACCAAATCAAATTGCAATACATGATATTGCTTCAAAATTTACGTAGCCCATGCCAAATTAAAACAACATGCATGCTTTTACACACATGTCACGTGAACTGTGTTTACAAAAGAAAATCAAGAATTTGTGCCGCATACCAGGTCGACTTTAATTACTTTGTTTTCCTTTTGTTATGTTTTAATTTGTGTTTGATTACTTGATTAATTAAAATCAACAGTTTTAATTAATTCAATCCAAAATAAAAATTAACACGATAAAATTTTCGAATCAAAATTTT
This sequence comes from Penstemon eatonii, assembly GCA_038501285.1. NCBI lineage: Eukaryota > Viridiplantae > Streptophyta > Magnoliopsida > Lamiales > Plantaginaceae > Penstemon > Penstemon eatonii. The sequence goes on from CM076713.1 coordinate 25,799,620, forward strand.
ATATTAACTCTAAGTTAACAGATCTATGTTCTAAAACATGCAAAGTTAAAGAACTAGCCACATAAATCAAACATATGATTTAAATCACAGAATTTGCAAATTCATATATATACAAAGCCTAGAGTTGGCTCTGATACCACTGTTGAGATTCGGTAAGATAAACAGCCCTAGGCACAGCGGAATATAAAAATTTTTAGGACCTCTTACGGAATCTTGCCAGGATACTCTCTAGTTGTATATATATGAATAAATAAAACGATAGTATAAGTTTGCACGTTATACCTATCTCCTTGCAAATCCAAGTTGGCAGTCAGCAAAACGGACTCTGAAATTCTCCTCAACAAAATCGACCCAAGCTCTGCAGTAGCGCCCCACGTGTTGCGCCTCTACGGGTTGATACACCACAATTACACGAAAATAATAAATCTTGATCAGCTAGAACACAAGATATATTATGATCTAGGATTTAGGAACGATTTTGGAACAAAGTCGAAAACGAAAAATTCTTCCAAAAGGAAGACAGGGTTCGGTCGACTACACAGGGAGAGGGGAGAGAATTTTTGCTCTGCTCAATTTTTGCTTATTGAGTTATGTGAAAAATAACTACAAGAAGGTTACTTATAGTTATCTCCCTAACCTAGTCCTATTAGGACTAGGGCTCTTCTCTCCTACATGGGCCATGGCCCTCTTTAATTAGAAGACCAAGTCTTCTAATTAATTTATGGCCCAGTTAATTAATTTGACCAGGCTTTATTTAATCTCCCAATTAAATAGCCAAATTAATTAACTTAATCTCCCATTTAATTAAATCAGACTCTAAGCCCATTTAATTAAAATCCCTTCTAATTAATTAAATCCAACTTAATTAATTAATTCACAAATTAAATTCCAATTTAATTTATGATCCTGATCCAATTCCAATTGGATCCTAATTTGTTCCAATTGGGTCGACCCAGTCGACCCAGCCATACTAATCGACCCAGTCGATTTTTCACCCAGTCGACCAAGTCGACTCGGTCGTTCTTATTTCCTCGCTTTCGCTCATGTGTATTGTGTATGCCCCCGTAGGTTCACCACATAATTGGCCGTGGGTTTTAATTAAATATTATTTAATTATTCGAGTAAGACTTACTCTAAATCAATCGAACACTCTGTCGATTGATCATTCCAAAATTAGCACCCCTGCCAATTTGGGAATTCTCCCACACTCCACGGTCGATGTCCAGCCACAAGCCCATGGAGCCCAATCACTGGTGAATTAATTCAGTGAACCTTTTATCATTTATAATTTCCATATACGACATAATCTCTCCATCGATCAATCTCCCAGTCGAGACTTAAGGGTATGGTCTTTCATCGGTTTCCCTTTTCTTTTTGTCTTGACCTTATGCATTCTGGTCTCGAAATAATTCTCTTTGACTTAACCTTTATGAGCTACTTACATAAAGCCGTCAGATACCTCGGCCGAGGATTTTACCAGAATTAATTTCTCACAGAAATCCATAGGAGAATTTCCCAACCTATCAAGTCGGGTCAATGGATCCTTTGTTGATGATATGAATCTACATACGAGTTCCTCTATACCCAATATGAGTCCACAGAGACTTTCTGGTGATCCCCAGTCAGTCGGAACTCATATCAAAGCATAGACGTTCTCGCACCAGATAAACCCTATCACCTCAAGTAGTTAGGGATCGTTCCTCGTATACTATTATAAATTTGGAATAACTTCAACCCCGATATGCGACTACCGCTTCCATGGTGAGTTATTTCCTAATTGGGGTATTCAGTGCGCTTGCCATCCTAGCAAGCCACCCACTTCTGTGTATCGACTATCCCAGTCACGCTCGTGAACCCCAGCGTCCTCCAGTTCATCGGAGTATACACAATAGTGAGAGTCTAACCGAATCCAACGATGTCCTATCTCGATTGGATTCTACGACTCTTGAATATGTTCTAGATCACGGCCTTGGAGATCAGTCCACGGGTTGTCCCATAGCCCTGTGATCTAAGGACTTCTATCCTTATGCGTAGATAATTATTACATAAGATAAAGTTGACCATATATATAAATGCGTTTATTAATCCAATCGAATGGTCCTTTCAATTAAATGCAGCCAAAATAGTTGGCTTGCAGGACACTATTCTATCAACAATGTCATCAAGCGTTGTATTAGCCCATATTAACTCATACAATATGACATAATACCCCTATTAGATTCTACAAAATGGCCCCTTGGAGGATTGCACAAGGATTAAGAAATGTAATAAATAGCCAATTTTTTAAAGTAGAAATAATCATACCATTAATAAGAAAGTAAAATTGGTATAAAATATGTAATTCTACATTGAAATCATAAAACGACAAATAAAAAAAAAGGAGGGAGCAATCTTTATCATCTGACACCAATAATATGAATTAATCACTTTTACATAAATTGTTGGATGAAGATGAAGATGAAGTGCAAAGAAGTTAAGAAGTTAAGGGATGGTTTTGATGATTTCCAAAACGTCAAAATCAGCTAAGTATGGAAAGCTTAGTTCCCTTAGAAGAATTTTGAACAAGTAAAAGAAGACATCAGAAGAGTTCAAAGTTCAAAGCCCAGAAGACTACTGATATCGTGCTGAAACAGCAATCAGAAGGGTGGACCATCAGCTGACTCAAATCAGATTAGTTCAGTATTTGATCAGCAAAGTATCTATCAGCAAGGTTGCCTCGATCAGCAGAGTAGAAGAGATCAAGAGATTAGTCCAACGGTAATAAATGCGCCTGGTGTAATAAATGCTGAAAGAGAAGGGTAGTAATGGCAAATGATTGAAGAAAACTCTCGGATCAGCAGAGTGTATTTAATGCTGCTACAGGAAAGTACAGCAGAGAAAGGACTGTAGCAGGTAGCCGTTCTGATTTTCGGGCTAAGGCTATGGATTTGAGATTTGATTTCCTTCAACGGTCATATTTTCAAATCCAAGTATAAATAGAGCTAATTTCGAAGAGAGAGACACACAACAACATTCTGAGATTTCGTTTTGAAGCAGAAAATTTTCTAAGTCTCAAGAAGCTTGAACAGCTCACTCGTCTGGTGGAAGTCATCTGTTGACAGAAACCCAGTTGAAGAAAACAGAAAAATACAATCTGAGTGATTTTGTATTAGCTGAGTGTTGTGCGAAGTTTAAATCCGTCTTTGAGAATGATTTAACTTCAGAGGATAGGTCTTCTTTGTGATTTCCTATTGTGAGCTTATAGCCTTTTCATTTGTTGTCTAGGTATAAGTGGAGACATATTGTAAACTTTGTGTTTATAGTATAACCCAGAATCTAAGTGATCTGGAAGAGTGGACTAAAGGATTTTTATCCATATAACCACTATAAAAATTCTTGGTGTTATTCTTGCATTTAAAGTTTTCTTGCATATTTTGAAATTGCATAAGTTTACACTTTGAATTATCAAAAGATTTTATAAGGAGTTTCAAAACTGGGGATAAAATCTTTTTAAGGACTTAGTCTACTTGTGAAAAACACTTTTAAACATCCGCTGCAAGTATACTCTTGATAAAACTGATTTTTGCTGAAATCAGCTAAGTCACTGTAAGAAGAGTGGTCACTCTGCTGTTCAAGATTTGTTCACGATCAGCATAGTTATCTTACTGTTCTTCATCAGCTTAGTCTGCTGACAGAAGAGTAAAAAGTTTTAAGTCTAAAAGTTTTTAGAGGTCTATTCACCCCCCCTCCTCTAGACCTCATCTGACCACTTGGGACCAACAAGTGGTATCAGAGCAGGTGGTTCATTAGAATCAGCTGCCTGATCAACGAGCTTGATCCAAGTGTTTTTCAAAACTTTTCAAAAGAGCATCTTTTTGAAAAATTAAAACTTTTTGAAAAATGGACTGTATCAGCCATGTTCCCCACATTGCTGGTATGTCGTTTGAAGATTGGAAGATCAGAATGGAGATCTTAGCTGCCTACAATGACAACATGTATACATGTATCATAAAAGGTCCATTCAAATCACCAAGACGATAAAAATCAATGAAGTTGATACCGTGGTGGAAAAAGATCTAACAGAGATGACAGTCGAAGAAATAAAGCTGTTCAATCTGGATAAAATTGGCCGTTTCATCATGAATAAAGCCCTGAACAATGATCGGTTTGACAAGGTCAAACATTGCAAGACTGCAAAGGAGATGTGGGATAAAGTCAGAGATATGAGCGAAGGAAACGACGCCATTAAAGAGCATCAGCTGAGTATTGCTCTGGAAAAGCTGGACAATTTCAAGGTGAAGTCTGGAGAGACCATAGATCAGATGGATACCAGGTTCACCAGAACATTGAATGAAGTTTTAAAGCTTGGAAAAACCTTCACGGACAAGGAGATAACCATCAGAGTGCTGAAGGCTTTACCTCCAAAATTCAACATGAAGGTGACAGCAATGGAAGAATCAAGGGATTTGGGAAAAATCTCTCTTACAGAGTTGTTCTCAGTACTCAAAGTGTATGAGTATAAACTACCTAGAATTGGAATTGAAGAAACCTCAACTTTAGGACCCACAGATGCCTTAGTTGCTGCTGAAAACACAAGAAGACCAGCACAGAAAAGCAAAGAAGTGGACTCATCTGATGAAGCCACTCTGCTCAACAAAAAGGAGTACACTGCTGGAGATGTAGCATTGCTGATGAACAATTTCAAGAAGTTCTACAAAAGAAAATTGAAGAACAAATACAACAATGCTTCTACTTCTAAACCTAACTCTTCTTCTCAAGAAAAAGATGATTATAAAGCAAAACTAATGTGTTATAACTGCAGGAAATTGGGACATTTCATCAGAGACTGTCCTTATTCAAAAGCAGAGAAGTACACTGAAGAAGAGAAGAGAATCAGAAAAGAAAGAAAGCATCAGAGAGGCAAGGCAATGATGGCTGAAGCAGAGAAGCTGACTGCTGTCTACTCATCTGATTCAGATTCAGACACGTCTGATGAAGAATCTTCTGATGAAGAAAAACCTGCTCTCCTCTGCCTGATGGCAAAGGAATCTGATGACTCTGAGGATGAGGTAACTCCTCTTGACAATGAATTATTTAATTCATTTGAACAAATGATGCTCAACAATAATAGCATTGCTGATGCATTTAAAAAGCTTAAGGAAGAGATGATATTGCTAAAAGAGCAAAACAGTTCACTGAAACTTAAAGCTGAAAAGCCAAAAGAATCAGCTGAATATAAACTGCTTGAGCAAGAGAATGAATCTCTGAAAGCTGAATGTGAAGTTTATAAAGGAAAAATCATGGAACTTGAAAAAGTTATTGAGTCTCATGAGAAATCATCTGTTGCATCCACTCATATGTCTAGTAAACAGAAGATGCCTTTAGAACAGGATAAGCAAGAATTGAATCATACTGAGAAATTTATATCTGCTGACAATAGTAAGGTCATTCTGTATGTTCAAACTGCTAGACCTGCTTCACCTGAGAAAGTTGTAAAGGAGAAGAAATCTCCTAAGGCTAAAAAGAGCAAAGAGCCTAGTGTAGGTAAACAGACTAGTAAGACCAAACAGCAGAGTCCTAAGAAGTCTGCTGATAAAGCTAAACTGAATCAGACTAGTGGTAAAACTAAGTCGTCTGTTAATGAGCAAGCAACTAGTAAACCAAAGAAGCATAAGAATAAGAAAAATCAAAATGCTTGGCATGGAAATGAGTCATATTATGTGCAACCTGCTGCATATCCTCCTATGTATCATGCACCTCAATTTCCTAATTACTATGCACCGTACCCTGCTCATCCAATGCATGCATATCCTGCTTATCATGCACCTTACCCTGCTTATGAACATTATTCTTATCATACTGATCATCAACATGACTTATCTGCTAATTATGATAAAAATGAAACTGTTCATGCTCCTGTCAAAACTCAGAAGCCTAAGAAGCCTAAGACATCAACATCTTGGGTTGTCAAAGGTGGAACTAATCCTTCAGGACCCTCTCAATAAGGGTACCTAAAACAATTTTATTATGTTTTGTAGGATAGGATTAGGAGTAGGAGTAAAGTAGAGAAGATTTGGTACTTGGACAGTGGTTGTTCAAGGCACATGTGTGGAAGCATACATGAGCTGACTGATGCAGTTGCTGTGGATGGTCCAAAAGTCACTTTTGGAGACAGCAAAGAAGGCAAGATTAAAGCTAAAGGAAGACTGATCAGAGGAAACATAGAGATATTTGACGTCTCATATGTTAAGGGCCTCAAATATAATCTGCTGAGCATAAGTCAATTTTGTGACAAAGGATATTCAGTCATCTTCTCAACAGATAAGTGTCACGTTTAACAGATTGGTACAAAGAAGGTAATTTTATCTGGAAGACGACAAGGGAATGTCTACATAGTCGACTGGAATTATGCTGACAAGAATTCAAGTGTTTGTTTGGTGGCATCAACACCAAGTGAAGTTAGCTGGCTATGGCACAAAAGGATGAATCATTTAAACTTCAAGACCATAAACAGATTAATAAAGAATGATTTGGTAGAAGGGATTCCAAAAACAGTCATGAGCAAAGACAAGCTTTGTGGCGCATGTCAGAAGGGTAAACAAATCAAGTCATCATTCAAAAGCAAGAAGCACCAATCTTCTGATAGAATCTTGGAGCTGCTACACATGGACTTATTTGGACCCATTGATCCAGTCAGAAATGGTGGAAAGAAATACTGCCTAGCTGTTGTGGATGATTATTCAAGATATACTTGGGTGATATTCATGAAAAAGAAAAGTGAATCCAAGGAACATCTTACTAATCTGATGGAACTGATCCAGAATGAGAAAAGCTCAAAGATATTGAAGATCAGATCAGATAGAGGGACAGAGTTTACACACTCTACTGTTGAAGAGTATTGTAATATCAAAGGAATACATCATGAGTATTCAGCTGCTAGAACCCCTCAACAGAACGGTGTTGCTGAAAGGAGAAACAAAACACTGAAGGAAGCTGTCAGAACCATGATAGCTGAAGCTAAACTGCCACAAAGATTTTGGGCAGAAGCAACAAATACAGCCTGCTTTACCCAGAACAGATGCATGATCAACAAAAATCAGAACAAGACTCCATATGAAGTTTGGAACAACAGGAAACCAGACATTCATTACTTTAAAATTTTTGGTTGTAAATGCTTTGTTTTAAATAATGGGAAAAATCACCTTACTGCATTTGCAGAAAAGGCTGATGAAGCTGTTTTTGTAGGATACTCTACTGTTAGTAAGGCTTATAGAGTTTTTAACAAAAGAACATTACTAATAGAAGAATCCATTCATGTAGTATTTGATGAGCCAAGTCAATCTTCTGAAAAGAATCAAATTACTAATCAAGATTTGTCTACTGATTTACAGAAGTTGAATATTGGAAAGAATGAAGAATATGTTCCCATCATACTGCATGATCTCAACTCAGCTGCCAACTCAAGTGCTGTTCAAAATCAGATCACTGATTGGCTAACAGACGAGTTACAAACAGCTGACAGACCAGAGACTGTTCAACAGACTACTACTGGAACTCCAACAATAGTGTTGCAAGATCAAGACAGAGGACAACATTCAGACCTGCAACCTGATCTCAGATGGCTCAGGAATCACCCACCAGAGTTAGTGATTGGTGATCCTTTGGACAGAGTGAAAACAAGAAGAGCTGCTGCACAAGATGCTATGTTCACCAGTTTTCTATCTCAAATAGAGCCTAAACAAATTGAAGAAGCTCTCAGTGATTCCTTCTGGATTGAAGCTATGCAAGAAGAGTTGAATCAATTTGAAAGGAACGAAGTATGGTACTTAGTTCCAAGACCAAGTCATCAAAGGGTAATTGGCACTAAATGGGTTTTCAGAAATAAGATGAATGAAGATGGTATTGTTACCAGAAACAAAGCAAGATTAGTGGTCAAGGGTTATTGTCAAGAAGAAGGAATTGACTTTGATGAAACATTTGCACCAGTAGCAAGACTTGAAGCAATCAGACTGTTTCTAGCCTATGCTGCTTACAAGAACTTCACTGTCTATCAAATGGATGTGAAGTCTGCCTTTCTCAATGGAGAATTGCAAGAAGAAGTGTATGTTGAACAACCTCCTGGATTTGAAGCTTATCAACAAGAAGACAAGGTATATCGTCTAAAGAAAGCCCTCTATGGACTGAAACAGACTCCAAGAGCATGGTATGATACTTTATCTGATTTTCTTTTAATTAAAGGATTTCAAAAAGGTAAGGCAGACAAAACCTTGTTCACAATTGAATGGGAAAATCATATATTAATTGTGCAAATATATGTGGACGATATTATCTTTGGTTCAACTAATCAACAGATGTGTGACAAGTTCTCCAAGCTCATGCAGAATAAGTTTGAAATGAGCATGATGGGTGAACTCAATTATTTTCTTGGTTTGCAAGTTAGACAGTTGCCTGATGGAATATTCATCAACCAAGCAAAATACACAAGAGATATGTTCAAGAAATTTGGTATGGAAACTAGCTCTACTGCTACTGTTCCCATGTCTACAAGTCTTCGTTTGGATAAAGATGAAGATGGCAAATCAGTGGACATGACCAAATACAGAGGCATTATTGGGTCACTGTTATATCTAACAGCAAGCAGACTTGATATCATGTACTCTGTTGGGGTTTGTGCAAGATTTCAATCAAATCCAAAGGAATCTCATCTCTTAGCTGCCAAGAGAATATTGAAATATATTAAGGGCACTCAAGAATTGGGATTGTGGTATCCTAGAGAATCTGGATTTGAGCTTATTGGTTATTCAGATTCAGACCTTGCTGGCTGCAAGATTGACAGAAAAAGCACAACAGGTGCTTGTCAATTCTTAGGTAGCCGTCTGATCTCATGGATGAGTAAGAAACAGACTTCAGTATCTATATCTACTGCTGAAGCTGAGTATATAGCTGCTGGAGCTTGCTGTGCACAGATACTTTGGTTGAAGCATCAACTAGAAGATTACAACATCAAGATCAGTGGAATTCCAATCTACTGTGACAATACTAGTGCAATCTCACTTACTCAGAACACTACAAGTCATTCAAGGACTAAACATATTGAGATCAAGCATCACTTCATTAGAGATCATGTGGAAAAAGGAAATGTTATGATTGAGTATGTTCATACTGACAATCAGATTGCTGATATTTTCACTAAACCTTTAAGTGAAATAAGGTTCTCAACTCTAAGAGCTGAGCTAGGACTACTTAATTTGGATGCATAAGCTGAGGGGGAACTTATCAGAAGACGGAAGTTCATCAGCTTAGTTATCCATTATTCTATTCAAGGATTAACTTTCAACAGACTAGTTAACTTATGAATTCTTAAAGATAGGTCGAACGTGTAAGACTAGCGGTACTTCTGTTCTAAAGATGAAATTTGTTAATGTCAGTTAGTTGAAGTTATGTTATCAGAAGATCTGTTCTTAATTCTTGAAGACTGAAGATTAAATTATCTTGCTGGATTGACAAACAGCAGAGGAAGATTACTAGCTATTGGCTTTCTCTAGTAATATCAGATAACAGATCACTCGTCTGTCAGATAAGTTAAACTCTACTCATCTGATACATTATATAAGCATGGTTATAAATCGTATCTTTAGAAACACGCTTTTATAAGTAACATATTAGTGCCGATTGAGTTTCCCGCCCATCTGACATTAAAATAATAAATTTGAAATCCGCAACTCTCACCCGCACGATTTAAAACTGTCAGATCAATCCTACGATTCACGTTTATCACGATAATCAACACTAAAAGAAACGTATAAAATCCGATCTGAACAGACTAGTCGTCTTACGCACACAAAATTCCTAAATTCTCTAACTCTCTAAGCTCTCTGTTCTCTAGCTATCTGTTTTCTACAGATTCTCATCACTTAATCACAAAATGGAGGTCGTTGAAGGAAGATATCTAAGCTATGACAAGTTTTACAACTCTGGCACCGATCTGATGCGAAATATCATGAAGAAAATCAAAGAAGCATCACTAGTACCAGTTCTGGAAGCTCACGATGAGCATGTGTATCTTGAAGACGTTGATAATTTCTACAGCACCAGAAAAATCAACCTTGAAAAGACTACTATAACTGCTACTGTCAGAGGCAAGAAGATTTGTATCTCAGCTGCCGTATTAAGTGAAGTCTACAAGCTGACCAATGAGGGAGGAGATGTGACAGACCTAGGGTATGAAAAAGAGGAAGAATTTTGGGCAATTTGTGCTAAGGAAGGGGAGGAGATGACAGGGACTCTGATGAAGACTCAGCTGAAAGATGAGTATCAGAGGTTCGCTGACATCATTGCGAAGGTACTGGACTGCAGTACAAGTTCTTTAGATGGTTTACCTAGAAGGAGGTACTACACCATGATTTGCATCTACTATGGCATGAAAGTAAACTGGGCTGCTCATGTGCTTGATCTATTGTGTGACAAGAAGGTCAAGTATGCTATTCTACTTAGTCATCTGTTCAAGAGTTTAGGATGTCCAATGGGAGGTGGAAAGAACATCCATGATGGAAAAGAATTTAAACTGTATGAACCAGTCAGAAGTGTAGGCACTTCTAAGAGAAAAGCCCCTGCTAAAGCTGCTAAGGGCCCTGCCAAGAAGGGAAAGAAGGCTGGTCAGACCAGTATGTCTGCTGATCAAACAGCAACCACTGCTGTTGAAGCTGGATCAGCACAGCCTGAAGTTGTCATTCCTGAAAAGGTGATTGATGACTTCACCAAAGAAATTGAGCAAATGGAGACTGGATCATCTCCAAAAAGAACAGAGTCAGAGGAAGCTGTTCCTGTTCAAACCAAGAAGAGAATGAGGACAAGGAGTGCTGCAAAAGGACCTCCTAAGTCCAAACCTGAATCATCAAAGAGAATTGCCAAGTCTAAGGCAAAGAGAAATGTGACATTCTCTGAGGAAACAACTGAAACAGTAAGGGAAACACCAGCATCAGCAGAGAGACCGATTGTTATTGAAGAACCTGTTGTTGAGTCTGCTGGAGAACCTGCTGTTGGAGTGTCTACTGAGGAAAGAGTTGAACAGCAGACTGGCACAACAAGTGGAGGAGAAACACTCCTTCTGCATCCTACCCCTGTTGCTGCCACTCCACTTCAAACAGTTGAAAGTCCTGAAGCTAAGAAGCAAAGGACTGGTAAGATTGTGATTTCTTATGTTTCTGCTGCTGCAAAGAAGAAACAAGATGAGGCAGAAAGAAAAAGGAAGGCCGAAGAAAAGGCTGAGGAAGATCGTCTTAAGGCCCTTGAGCTCAAAAGGCTGGAAGAAGAGGCCAGCAAGATGACTCAAGAACAAAGGGATACTATAGAAGCAGCTGAGTTAGCTGCTGCTATTGAGGCAAGTGCTAAGGACTCTCATGGTCCTAAGCATACTGGAGGGATAGTAATTGGTGAAGAAAGAGATCCCACCAAGCCCAAACCAGTTATGCCTACTCCAGCAATACAACCTAAAAGAAGAGAAGAGGTCAAACTGGCATTGGAGATTGTCAGAGATGACCCTGATGCTTTTGAGGAATTCATTAAAATGTTGGATGCTGAGAATGCAAGGATTACTCGTCTGACGATGTTCAACAAAGAAAATATTAGATATAACAGATGGAGAGACTATCGTCTGACAAAGAGTAAAGACCAAATTGCAAGCTGGAAGCCTTTTGCTGAAGAAGAAGCTTGGGTACTAAAGTGGCTTGAGACAGGTTCCATTACTCAAGCACTAGACTCAGAGTTCTTCTTAGATAAATTGAGACTGAGGATCAGTCAAGTTGTGAAGGCAGAGGCAAATAAGTTATATGAATCTGTTCCTGAGGAGTTTGCTGATGATGAAGACCTCAAGGAAAGATCCATTAAGTTGGCTGTTTCCCAGACAATGGAAACATGGGCCAAGAAGACTAGAAAGATGAAGGGGCAACCAAGCACTATGATCCCCCTTCCTAGTCTGAAGCAGATTGTCTATGGCACTAACATTAGGCCATATGAAGAACTACCAGAAAATCCTATCTCACCTTTTGTTCCTATTGATGATCTAACTTGGATTACTCACAGGACTGCTTTGGATGAAGCTGGCACAAGACGCACCATTATAAATGTTAAGAAGATCCAATCACCCCCTGCTGACCAAGGCAAGGAGAAGGAAGTTGCTTCTGATCCTGCAGATCAAAACAAAGAAAAAGAGGGCACTGCTGACCCTGCTGCTCAGGACAAGGAAAAAGAGAAGGAAAACAACTCTGCTCTGGTAAATCAAGACAAAGAAAAGGAGGGAACCTCTGAGCCAGCTGATAAAGAATAAGAAACTACTACAAATCAAGCTGATCAGATTAGAGAAAAGGAGGTTACTGCTGAGGAAAATGATCAGACAAAGGAGAAGGAAAGCACTCCTAGTCAAGCTGATGAGACCAAAGAAGAAGAGACTGCTTCTGGTTCAGCAGATCAGATTACAGGAGAAACAATTCAAGCAGCAAAACAGATTACTGAAGAGGCAACTCTTGCCTTACCTCAAATTCCTTCTGAAATTGCTTCTACTTCTCAGAGCTTACAGCAAACATCTTTGTTGGATTCTATTCAGCAAATGATTTCAAGATCAATGAAGGAGTTAGAAGAAAAAGTGACTGCTAATCTGTTGACTGCTGTAAGTCAACCAACTCAGAAAGCTGCTGTTGTTCCAACCTATCTGATAGAAGATACTGCTCAGAATGTAAAATCTATCTGTCAAGATATGGATGTTCTCAGAAGAAGAACTCAAAGTACAGCTGCTGGTTGGAGGCAGATTACAGAAACAGTTGAGATGGCTATTCAAGCTGAAGATGAAGTCTTAATCAACATGACCAAGGACTTCAAGGCATCTGCTGATCTGTTACTGGCAACTCAGATTCAGTTAGGTGACCAAGGAGAAGTTGTTCTAAAGAAGATGGAAACTTTTGAAGACAATCAACTAAGACAACAAGCTCAACTGAATGCCATGGAAGAAAACATCAAGCTTCTCTGTGACTCACTTCAGATCACACCAATCTTGCCACAATATCCAATCAACCCTGCTGATGATGACAAAAAGGGGGAAGATAGGGTAATTAGGGAAGATGAGGTACCTGAGGTACCTTGTGATGAAGAAAACAATGCTGAATTAGAAGGAACTGAAGTGTTGGAAGAATCTGCTGATAATGAAAAGACTGATGAAGATAATGAAGGCACAAGCAGACCAACAGATGAGAAGATCACAGAAGAAGAAAGTGAAGCTGATGAAACTGAAGCTGAAGCAAAAGCTAAATCTGATAAAGAGATAGCTGCTGCTAAGGACTCAGCTGAAGAACAGCTTGACCCTGAAGTTAAACAGAAGAAGTTGGAGCTGTTAAAACAAAAATTCTTCAAGGATTCAGAAGCTGAGACTTCCAATCCTGCTGAAGAAGAAGAAAAGAACCAGGAAGCTGAAGAAGACAAGAAAGAAGAAGACAAGCTAGAAGACTAGTCTTGTTTAGATTACTTATGATTATTTCCTTGTAATTCTTTTTTCATATCTCATCTGAACAGACTTGTAATATATAATACTTTTCAAATCTATAAAATGTTCAAGTTTGATTCCAACAGACTATTTCTATCTCAGAAATTTTTGAGGATCAAAACTTTAGTTTAGGTACAGGTACTTAGCTGAAGTTTTGTCATCATCAAAAAGGGGGAAATTGTTGGATGAAGATGAAGATGAAGTGCAAAGAAGTTAAGAAGTTAAGGGATGGTTTTGATGATTTCCAAAACGTCAAAATCAGCTAAGTATGGAAAGCTTAGTTCCCTTAGAAGAATTTTGAACAAGTAAAAGAAGACATCAGAAGAGTTCAAAGTTCAAAGCCCAGAAGACTACTGATCTCGTGCTGAAACAACAATCAGAAGGGTAGACCATCAGCTGACTCAAATCGGATTAGTTCAGTATTTGATCAGCAGAGTATCTATCAGCAAGGTTGCCTCGATCAGCAGAGTAGAAGAGATCAAGAGATTAGTCCTACGGTAATAAATGCGCCTGGTGTAATAAATGCTGAAAGAGAAGGGTAGTAATGGCAAATGATTGAAGAAAACTCTCGGATCAGCAGAGTGCATTTAATGCTGCTACAGGAAAGTACAGCAGAGAAAGGACTGTAGCAGGTAGCCGTTCTGATTTTCGGGCTAAGGCTATGGATTTGGGATTTGATTTCCTTCAACGGTCATATTTTCAAATCCAAGTATAAATAGAGCTGATTTCGAAGAGAGAGATACACAACAACATTCTGAGATTTTGTTTTGAAGCAGAAAATTTTCTAAGTCTCAAGAAGCTCGAACAGCTCACTCATCTGGTGGAAGTCATTTGTTGACAGAAACCCAGTTGAAGAAAACAGAAAAATACAATCTGAGTGATTTTGTATTAGCTGAGTGTTGTGTGAAGTTTAAATCCGTCTTTGTGAGTGATTTAACTTCAGAGGATAGGTCTTCTTTGTGATTTCCTATTGTGAGCTTATAGCCTTTTCATTTGTTGTCTAGGTATAAGTGGAGACATATTGTAATCTTTGTGTTTATAGTATAACCCAGAATCTAAGTGATCTGGAAGAGTGGACTAAAGGATTTTTATCCATATAACCACTATAAAAATTCTTGGTGTTATTCTTGCATTTAAAGTTTTCTTGCATATTTTGAAATTGCATAAGTTTACACTTTGAATTATCAAAAGATTTTATAAGGAGTTTCAAAACTGGGGATAAAATCTTTTTAAGGACTTAGTCTACTTGTGAAAAACACTTTTAAACATCCGCTGCAAGTATACTCTTGATAAAACTGATTTTTGCTGGAATCAGCTAAGTCACTGGTAGAAGAGTGGTCACTCTGCTGTTCAAGATTTGTTCACGATCAGCATAGTTATCTTACTGTTCTTCATCAACTTAGTCTGCTGACAGAAGAGTAAAAAATTTTAAGTCTAAAAGTTTTTAGAGGTCTATTTACCCCCTCCCCCCCCCTCTAGACCTCATCTGACCACTTGGGACCAACATAAATTAGCTCAAAAGGGCTTACATAACAAACACGGTGATAATTTCAATAGAATGTGTATTGTTAATTTGATAGATTAAATTTTAATGGCACGCTCCGATCATTGTCCAAAGCATTCGAACCAATACATTACGCATTAATGTTAATATTTGCCTCAACATAAATTGATCAATTAAGTATGATCCAATATAATTCCTTTACCTTAATTATTAATTATTTTTAAGACCTCGTTGTATCTTTTTCCCGAAATTTATTTAAATTCAGAAAAAGTTATTATTTATTTTCGAAATCATTTATTAAAATTTTATTTTCTCTTTTTCAAAATTTATTTCCAGAAAATAAAAAAAATTATTTATTTTCGAATTAATTTATTTTCAGAAAAATAATTATCCAAAATTATTTTAGTTTTTTATAAATTATTTATTTCCAGAAAATATTATTCAAATTATTTATGAATTTTCTTTATGAAAATTAATATTCAAGATTAATTAAAATTATATTTAATATTTAACATTTTTTTATTGAATTTATTAAATTCGGAAAAAACATTTAATCAAAATATTTTATTTTATTTTCAAATTATTTATTTTCCGAAGAAATATTATTCAAAATTATTTTATTTTATCTAATTAAGAATTAATGTACCCTTGAAATTATTATCTTTTCGAAAAGTATTATAATCCTGATCTTATATCAGAGCCATGGAGGTAGAAGATATGTAGTGATTATATTGGGTTAACACATGATTAAAATATTGTGAAAATGAATATTTTCAGAAAAAATGAAAATATTAAAAATAGTTTGAATCAGGAATTTGATATTCCTCAGAATCTCGATTTACTTAATAAGTGGACTATTCCCAAAATTGAACTAAGAACCATTTATAAAATGGGTACTTTTGAAAGAATTGGACTTAAACAGATTGTTATATCTCTTGATAATGATGAATTAACCATTAGATTATTAAATGAAAATGATATTTTACCTTATAAATATACTCATAAATTTATCCATATAGGATTAGTACAAATTGCTTTTAAGCCGTTAACTTTGGTAGGATTACCAGAAAGTTTTATTGCAGCACTACGTGATGGTAGGAATCTGAATTGGAAAAAATCATTGATGGGAATAATACAATCTATTCTGGCACATGGACCAGTTTATTTCAACGTTTATCCTAATTTACAGTTATCACTAACTGATGTAAATTTGCCAGATGCTTTAACTTTAAATGTTAAAACTCATGGATATGACTATGAGCATGGAACAGAAGTTATGTGTGTTTGTTATAGAGTTTATTTTAAACCTCTTTATACTTTAAATCCAAATTGTAGAATAATGGATAAGAAAATGAATGAAACAGTAATAATTGAGACCAATCTTGGTAAATCGAATATAGCCACTCGAAGAACAATTAAGTGGGATGAAATTCCCTTTCCTGATACTTGGAAAATAACAAATGTTATTAAGCCTAAACCTCAAATATGTAATGATTTTTCTACTATATTTCAATCTCAGACAGGAGATATCTCTATAAAAATGATAGAAAATAAAAATAGAAATATTATTTCTAGATCTTCATCGGTTAGATCTTTTATATCACCTTTTGATGATTTAGTAATACCCACTAGGACTTCAACCTCTTAAAATTATGAAAGACTTCCTTCTAGGAATTCTACATCTCAAATAAGGGAAAATTCTGATTATACTAGAGTTGAAAAAATTCTTCTCAACAAAGATGATATAGGAAAAGGTATTTATAAGAATACTGAAGAAAATGAGAATAATACGGAAGCATCCGTCCGAAACATAGGGGAGGCAGATATTACTCCCTCAGAAGCAGATTTTGATATTTAATGGATTGTACACCAAAAATTGATTTTAGTCCTGGTTCTCAGGCAAGACATATAATTAAAACATAATTTAATCTTCCAAAATGGAAACTTTTTAGAGAACGGTTTTTTAAGAACATTTCAAAAGAAGACCAAAATTATTTTCAAAATGAATTTTATAAAATCACTTCCTTACAAAATAAGATTATCCATTTTGTTCCTTGGTTTGTAATAAACTATCTTGAAAATCATATTTCAGTTTTAGAAAGAACTTATAAATTATCAAATGGAGACGTTTTAAGGAGTGTTTTCCCTCCCCAGAGTTCTTTTACTGTTGGTAATGATCATAAAACAATAAGTTTTACAGCTTTTTCTAAATTGTTAGAAAATGATGCTTTACAAATAACAACTAACAATATTAATAGTAAATTACAAAAAAATAATTATACAAACCTTTATCTGAATATCCTAGGAGATCAAATTAAAGAATTACATAATAGGGTAGAAGAGGTCTTCTCTGTAATAAAAAACATAAGACCAATGATAGATTTGGAAGAAAAACCTATAAATGGAGTTGTTTCTACTTCTCATCTTCATCCACCACCTGAGATAACAAATTTTAAATTAAATCGCATAAAGAATTAGAAAAATTCCTAAAAGAAAAATTTAAAGGATTAAAATTAAATACTCTAAATTATGAGTTTTCGGAAGGTATTAGTAGAGATAACTACAAAGAAAGAATAAATGATGAGTTAAATAAAATTGAAAAATTTGCTGATAGGCCTACTCAAAGATTATATTACTATAGGAGACCTTCACCTATGGATACTTTACATGAAGAACAAGAATATACTGTTAATAACAGTTACAATGGAAAAAATATTTATGAATGGAATCTAGATGGTTATACTGAAAAACAAATCTATACTTTAGCCCATAGGATGCTCATGTATAGCACTATTTGTAAAAGTAATAATAACAGTGATAGTACTGTTGCTAAGATGATAGTTGCTGGATTTACTGGCCAATTAAAAGGCTGGTGGGATAATTATTTAACAGAAAGAAGTAAATTAGATATTTACAGAACTGTTAAACAAGAAGATGGTCAAAATGTTGAGAATGCTGTTTATACACTTATTGTTACAATTTTAGAACACTTTACCGGAAGAATTTCTGATAATAGTGAAAATATAAGGACTATGTTACAAAATCTAAGATGTAAAACTCTTACAGATTTTAGATGGTATAAGGATACTTTTTTAAGTAGAGTGATGGAATTGCCAGAGTGTAATAACTCTCATTGGAAATCAAAATTTATTGATGGATTGCCTAACTTATTTGCTGAAAGAGTTAGGAAAAATCTCAGAAAAGATAGGATCAATATACCCTATGAAGATTATACTTATGGTAAATTAATTGGTACTTGTATTCAAGAAGGATTAGCTTTATGTAATGAGATAAAATTAAATCAACAGATTAAAAGACAAAACATAAATGAAAAAAGTCAATTAGGACAGTTTTGTAATCAATTTGGTATGGATATTCCAACTACTTCGAGAAAATGAAAGAATTACAAGTCTAATTCAGGAACAGATAATGTTTCTCACCATAAGAAAAGAAGACATCTTTCTAAAAAGAAATCAGAACAAAAGAGTAAAAAGAAGGAAGAAGGAACTTCTAACAAAAAGAAAATTGTTTGCTATAAGTGTGGTAGAATAGGACATTACGCTAATAGGTGTAAAATGAAGAAAAAGATTAATGAATCAAAAATTGATGAATCTATGAAAGAAAATCTAGAAAAATTACTTATAAATTTTGAATCAGAACTTGAAGAATCTCAAGATAGTGATAATAATTCTAGTAATAATTCTTCAGAAGAGATTGATATGTTAGAAGAAGAAGAGATAGCTTCTCAAGATTCTAGCTATTGTTGTGATTCTTGTGCTCAAGGAGGCACTTGTGAGATACAGGGGGAAAAAGAGGATTATTATAAAGTCCTGTCTCAATTTAAAAATATGCATCTAAATGTTTTAACTTCAGGAAATATGTTAGAATTCCTGAAACAGATTAAAGATCCAGAATTAAGATTAAAACTAATAGATCAAATGCAAGTAGAAGACATTCCTTCGAGTAGCAAAGATTTTGATAGAATCCAAACACCTATACCTATAAGTTCTTCAGAACCTTATACTATGAATAAAGTTTATCAACTTTTAAAAGAAAGACAGAATATTGAAATACCTACTTCTGTTAATGATCTAAATAAAGAAATAAAGAATTTAAAAACAGAGATTTCAAATTTAAAGAATACGAATCAACAGTTAAAAGAGAGAATTACTCGTCTAGAAATGGTCAAACAAATAAGTACTCATGTGGATTATGGACATAATGAGTTTGATGAAAATATTATCCAAGAAAATTTCTTGTCTAATCTTAATATGGTTATTTCGCAAAAATGGTTTATAAAAATCACGTTACTTATAGATAATCATTTTAGAAAAGAGATTATAGCTCTTGTTGATAGTGGAGCAGACATGAATGTAATACAAGAAGGAATAATTCCTACGAGGTATTTTCATAAAACTACAAATTCTCTTAGTCATGCTGGAGGAGAAAAATTAGATATAAAATTCAAAATTCCTTTGGCTTATATTTGCAAAGATAAGGCTTGCATTCCTACAAGTTTTTTACTTATTAAAAATATTTCTAATCAAGTTATTCTTGGTACACCTTTTATAGATCAGGTTTATCCGTTAACTAGAGTTGATAACTCAGGAATTACAGGGACTTTTGAAGGGAAATAAATAACTTTTAAATTTATTACCAGGCCATTTCCTAAACTTTTACATGAATTAAAAGACTTATTAGACCATAAGGTTTCTCATTTGAATTATTTAAAACAAGAGGTTAGTATTCTTACTCTTGAAGAGAAACTCCAAAGTCATACTTTACAAGAAAAAATAAAATTAATCTATAATAAATTATCTCTAGAGATTTGTAATGATCATCCTAATGCTTTTTGGGAAAGAAAAATACATATTGTTGAGCTTCCTTATGAAGAAGATTTTGATGAAAGAAAAATTCCTACTAAGGCTAGGCCTTGTCAAATGAATTCGGAATATTTAGAATTATGTAAAAAAGAAATAGAATCTCTATTACAAAAAGATTTAATAAAGCCATCAAATTCCCCTTGGTCTTGTACAACCTTCTATGTTAATAAACATAGTGAACAGGAGAGAGGAGCCCTTAGATTTGTGATAAACTATAAACCTTTGAATAAAGTCCTAAAATGGATTAGGCATCCAATACCTAATAAGAAAGACCTTTTGGATATGTTGTATGATGCGATTATATTTTCTAAATTTGATTTAAAGTCAGGATATTGGCAAATTCAAATAAGTGAAAAAGATCAATATAAAACTGCTTTTAATGTTCCTTTTGGATATTATGAATGGAAAGTTATGCCATTTGGTTTGAAAAATGCCCCTTCTGAATCTCAGAAAATCATGAATGATATTTTCATACATTACAGTGATTTTATAATTGTGTATATTGATAATATTTTAGTATTTTCAAAAACTATTGAAAATCATTTTAAACATTTAGAAATATTTAAAAAGGTTGTTATTCAACATGGATTGGTTATTTCTAAACCAAAAATGACTATTTTTCAAACTAATATTAGATTTCTTGGTCAAAATATTGAAAAAGGGAAAATAATTCCTATTAATAGAAGTATAAAATTTGCTTCTAAATTTCCTGATGTTATAACAGATAAAACTCAACTCCAAAGATTTCTTGGAAGTTTAAATTATATCTCATCTTATTATAAAGACTTAGCTACCGATGCAGCTGTTTTATATGATAGACTTAAAAAGTCACCTACACCTTGGAATGATACGCATACTAATGCGGTAAGGTTAATAAAAAGCAAAGTGAAATCACTTCCTTGTCTCATGCTCGCAAATCCCACTTGGGAAAAAATTATTGAAACAGATGCATCTGATATAGGATTTGGAGGAGTTTTAAAACAAATTTGCCCTACTACCAAACAAATATTTTTGGTAAGGTTTCATTCAGGAAAATGAAATAATAGCCAGAAAAATTATGCTACAATTGCTAAAGAAATTCTTGCTATTCTTAAATGTGTCTTGAAATTCCAAGATGATCTCTATAATCAAAAGTTTAAAATATTTACTGATTGCAAATCTGCTAAGTACATGTTTGATAAAGACTTTAAACATGATGTTTCTAAACAAATGTTTGCAAGATGGCAGGCTCATTTAGCCCCTTTTGATTTTGAAATATATTATAAAAAGGGAGAAGATAATCATCTTCCTGATTTTTTAACGCGTGAATATTTACAGGAAGTATGATGTCAGACACAATAGAAGAAGACTATCCTAATTGGACATCATATACATCAGATAATGATGTACCTCCTGATGGCGCTGATAGTGGGGAACCTATTTATTTAAAGGATAGACTTATTTGTCAAGGACATCCTTGTATTAACACCCTTAATAAGAGTGATTCCAGGACTAATAAAATAACAATAAGATACATCAAAGATGTGATAGAAAGATATGAGGAAAGTATAATTAATGCAAAAAATGACCGTATTATGAGAGAAGAAAATAAACTACAGTTAATACAGTTCTATGAAGATATAATACGGTACTGTCACCATAAATTGCTGAGACTTCAAGGATTTTATAAATGAATGATCCTCATATGAGTAAGTTTGAAAAAATTAAAAATAAGAGGAATATTTCCTATTTAAAAAATAAAATTGAATTTTGCAAGGAATGCATTTCCTTTATTAATAAACATCCACATTTGTTTAATGATCCTAGTGCAGATAAAGCACAATATGATAATGATATTATCTGGTACCAGCACAAATTACTGATATTTAACAATTTTTATAAATGATTTTACAGGTTATGATACCTCGAGATTATTCATTCCGAGGAAGACCTCAAAACTATAGAGGTCGAGGAGGTCGGGGGAACATAATCTCCCAAATTCATGGGAAAAAATTGGTGGCAGAGAATATCTCTGGAGTGGGTGAATCATCCACATCCTCAAAGGGAAATTCCCAAGCATTTGCAAATATTTTGCAAGACAATGAATATGATGATAGCATAAATTATGCTGAAAACAATAAAAAAGAAGTTATACTTCATCTGGAATATTCTGATTGGAAATGGAAAGAGGACCCATGGTTTTTAATGAACAGGTATATTGATAATACTCAATTCACTACTACGTCATACAAGCAGAGAAATTTTTATGAAAATTTGCTTAAAGCAACTGAGAGCTGTGAAATTACTCACTTTGCTGCTAATGATCAAAAAAGCTATACTTTTAGTAAGATCATTGTGAAAAAGATTTTTTCATACCAAGAATGGGGTTTATCCACATTCAAAGAAAAAGATTATATCTTTTCTGAGAAAAATATTTCTATCAAATTCCCAGAAAAATATTTCTATCAAAAATGATATCCACATCCTCAAAGGGAAATTCCCAGAAAAATACTTCCAGAAAAATGGAAAAGTTTATATTTAGAATGGATAGATCTATCCCCCCAAATATCCAAGTTAATAAACTCTCATAAGGCAGACGAGCTTATAGCTTCTATGCATTTTTTCATTGAATTCTCTATCCCATGGATATCCAAATGGATCCCTATGGTTGGATACACAGAACATCATCCCCCATGTTTATACCGGACTACTTTCTCAAAATTTTGGGAAAAGATGAACAAAATTGATCCCACCTCTGGAAAATTATTCGGAGCAGAAACTGAAGAATTAATTCAGAACAAACTTTTATTATATAAGACAAAGGACAAGGATGATACTCCTAGCCCGTTTCAGGCTATATCTGGTAAATTGAAAATGAAAAAACAAGAATTGTCTAGAGAAGATATCATTAAAGCCTATATGGAAGAGATGAAGAAAGATCTAAAGAAAAATTTCAAGGAATTTCTAGATGATGATTCTAAATCATCTAAATCAGACACGTCAATGGCGTCCTCTAAATTAGCAAGAGAAGCTCAAGATCCTTATGAGGATGAAGATGATCCATTCAATGCTTATGACCTAGAAGAAATATTTCACAATATCAGATCAGAAAAATAAATGTCGGCAGAAAAATCCACAGCAGACAAACTACTATTGAAGAACAGGATAAAGGGAATCTCCACTACAGAAAAGTCATACTTTTCCAGAAGTTACTCAAGGAAATCCTGCAGTAATTTACTTAAGAAAATCCAACAGTATTAAATAAATTAAAGGATGATTTCACATCCGAAGAATTTTGGCTATAAATAGAGGACATTATCAGTCCAGGAGGGTATTCGCTTCCATAATCAGCTTCCACTACCACTACTACTACTCTCAGAAAATTTATGTATTATAATCTTATTAAGTATTGTAATATTACTTTAAGTTTGTACTATATTTTGTAATATATATTTAGAGAGATAAATAAAAGCTTGGATTGAAGTTCCATCTGAGGTATTCCTCTTTACTTTTCTGTTTTTAATATTTATATTTGTGTGTTGAATTTAGCCTAATGACAGGCTAAATTAACTTAATCATGTGTTGAACCATATATCACTATGTATCAGAAATCCCATGTGTTTTAATATTATTTTGTACATGGGTCATGAGTAATATAAGAAATTAGGATTATGGTTAAGAACATATTTCTGGCAAGAATTGTAGGATCTCAAGCGCTTTACCACTGCACCAAAAGCAATTGCTGTTAGTGATGGTGCAACTATTAATCTTTAACCCAAGGTTGATTCCTGTAGGGCACCCCCTACAGTTCACAACGGCAGCGCAGAGCCCCACACTAAGAGGTGGACGGACATGAGGGGCTTCGCAAGAATTCACGTGGATCCTCGGGTCTCTTCCGTGAACCTCGGCAAGTTGGGCTGCCAGACTCCGATGTAGCAAGCGCCATAGCGAATCCGTAAGGGTGACTGCTGGAACCCCATAAATCCCAACAATCTCCCCCCCTACGGCACCCGGGAGGATTCGAACCTGCAACCTCGCTCTGATACCAGTTGTAGGATCTCAAGTGCTTTACCACTGCACCAAAAGCAATTGCTATTAGTGATGGCGCAACTATTAATCTTTAACCCAATGTTGATTCCTATAGGGCACCCCCTACAGTTCACAACGGCAGCGCAGAGCCCCACACTAAGAGGTGGACGGACATGAGGGGCTTCACAAGAATTCACGTGGATCCTCGGGTCTCCTCCGTGAACCTCGGCAAGTTGGGCTGCCAAACTCCGATGTAGCAAGCGCCACAGCGAATCCGTAAGGGTGACTGCTGGAACCCCATAAATCCCAACAAGAATAATCTTATGGATTCATTAGTAAATATCCTTGCCCCCTCTTTACCGTGTTAAGGCGTTTTCATGGGCTTTTTGATATTGAACATGAGTTTATTAAGATTATTATTTGACGGATTTATATTCTTGTAAAAAATATATTCCACTCTAATCCTAAGCCTTATATTATGATTGTACCTGGGTCCAGAATGGTATCAGAGCCATCTGTTTCAGTAATTTTTTCCCACGTGGGATTTGCAAGCATGAGACAAGGAAGTGATTTCACTTTGCTTTTTATTAACCTTACTGCATTAGTATGCGTTTCTTTCCAAGGTGTAGGTGACTTTTTAAGTCTATCATATAAAACAGCTGCATCGGTAGCTAAGTCTTTATAATAAGATGAGATATAATTTAAACTTCCAAGAAATCTTTGGAGTTGAGTTTTATCTGTTATAACATCAGGAAATTTAGAAGCAAATTATATAATTCTATTAATAGGAATTATTTTCCCTTTTTCAATATTGTGACCAAGAAATCTAATATTAGTTTGAGAAATAGACATTTTTGGTTTAGAAATAACCAATCCATGTTGAATAACAACCTTTTTAAATATTTCTAAATGTTTAAAATGATTTTCAATAGTTTTTGAAAATACTAAAATATCATCAATATACACAATTATAAAATCACTGTAATGTATGAAAATATCATTCATGATTTTCTGAAATTCAGAAGGGGCATTTTTCAAACCAAATGGCATAACTTTCCATTCATAATGTCCAAAAGGAACATTAAAAGCAGTTTTATATTGATATTTTTCACTTATTTGAATTTGCCAATATCCTGACTTTAAATCAAATTTAGAATATATAATCGCATCATACAACCTATCCAAAAGGTCTTTCTTATTAGGTATTGGATGCCTAATCCATTTTAGGACTTTATTCAAAGGTTTATAGTTTATCACTAATCTAGGGCCTCCTCTCTCCTGTTCACTATGTTTATTAACATAGAAGGCCGTACAAGACCAAGGGGAATTTGATGGCTTTATTAAATCTTTTTGTAATAGAGATTCTATTTCTTTTTTACATAATTCTAAATATTCAGAATTCATTTGACAAGGCCTAGCCTTAGTAGGAATTTTTATTTCATCAAAATCTTCTTAATAAGGAAGCTCAACAATATGTCCTTTTCTTTCCCAAAAAGCATTAGGATGATCATTACAAATCTCTAGAGATAATTTATTATAGATTAATTTTATTTTTTCTTGTAAAGTATGACTTTGGAGTTTCTCTTCAAGAGTAAGAATACTAACCTCTTGTTTTAAATAATTCAAATGAGAAACCTTATGGTCTAATAAGTCTTTTAATTCATGTAAAAGTTTAGGAAATGGCCTGGTAATAAATTTAAAAGTTATTTCTTTCCTTTCAAAAGTCCCTGTAATTCCTGAGTTATCAACTCTAGTTAACGGATAAATCTGATCTATAAAAGGTGTACCAAGAATAACTTGATTAGTAATATTTTTAAAAAGTAAAAAACTTGTGGGAATGCAAGCCTTATCTTTGCAAATATAAGCCAAAGGAATTTTGAATTTTATATCTAATTTTTCTCCTCCAGCATGACTAAGAGAATTTGTAGTTTTATGAAAATACCTCGTAGGAATTATTCCTTCTTGTATTACATTCATGTTTGCTCCACTATCAACAAGAGCTATAATCTCTTTTCTAAAATGATTATCTATAAGTAACGTGATTTTTATAAACCATTTTTGCGAAATAACCATATTAAGATTAGACAAGAAATTTTCTTGGATAATATTTTCATCAAACTCATTATGTCCATAATCCACATGAGTACTTATTTGTTTGACCATTTCTAGACGAGTAATTCTCTCTTCTAACTGTTGATTCGTATTCTTTAAATTTGAAATCTCTGTTTTTAAATTCTTTATTTCTTTATTTAGATCATTAACAGAAGTAGGTCTTTCAATATTCTGTCTTTCTTTTAAAAGTTGATAAACTTTATTCATAGTATAAGGTTCTGAAGAACTTATAGGTATAGGTGTTTGGATTCTATCAAAATCTTTGCTACTCGAAGGAATGTCTTCTACTTGCATTTGATCTATTAGTTTTAATCTTAATTCTGGATCTTTAATCTGTTTCAGGAATTCTAACATATTTCCTGAAGTTAAAACATTTAGATGCATATTTTTAAATTGAGACAGGACTTTATAATAATCCTCTTTTTCCCCCTGTATCTCACAAGTGCCTCCTTGAGCACAAGAATCACAACAATAGCTAGAATCTTGAGAAGCTATCTCTTCTTCTTCTAACATATCAATCTCTTCTGAAGAATTATTACTAGAATTATTATCACTATCTTGAGATTCTTCAAGTTCTGATTCAGAATTTATAAGTAATTTTTCTAGATTTTATTTCATAGATTCATCAATTTTTAATTCATTAATCTTTTTCTTCATTTTACACCTATTAGCGTAATGTCCTATTCTACCACACTTATAGCAAACAATTTTCTTTTTGTTAGAAGTTCTTTCTTCCTTCTTTTTACTCTTTTGTTCTGATTTCTTTTTAGAAAGATGTCTTCTTTTCTTATGGTGAGAAACATTATCTGTTCCTGAATTAGACTTATAATTCTTTCCTTTTCTCGAATGATTTAACCGTTTTTCGTCGGGTTAGATTAAATCAATAAAGATATGTTTTAGTGGTCAAATTAAGTGTAGATTATAGGGCTTTGTTACTTTATTCCGGATGGATCAATCTCAAGGAAGCAATTACGTAAAGAACCATAAGTAAGCAAGACGATGAATATGTAAATAGTATAGCAAAAGCTTTTCTATTAATTATGTTATCAGATTGCCAAAGTAGGTAGGCGTAAGCTCTGAATGTATGTTGTGTGTATTACAATGTTTAACTAGGTATTTATATGACATTAACCCTAGCTTTACAAGGAAACATAATCCTAATAGGACTAGGCATAGCAATCCTTATGGAACTCGGGCACTGCTCTTGGTCACCAAGGAATGATCATGCACCGGACCTGGCAGCTCTTTAATGAAGTAGACTCCTGGTCGGTCCGAGCGTATAAGGACTAGTCATCCCGATTATTATAAGGGGTGCGAAATAGCCCCCATCAGTACTCCCTCACTTCTTCGAGCGCATATGTAATAGAAGCTCGTAGAAGTAGATGGTCGATTACGACTGTATTTTCTATGAATTGTGCCTCGTTAAAAACCTTACTTGGAAAAAACCCTGTGGGAAAAAATCCTAAGTAAGGAAAAGAGTGCTACGCCTCATAGATAGTCGTTTCGTCGTTCCGATCTTGAACCGTGACGTGTCTTTTGAGGAAATGATTCGACTTTTACCGTTTGGCGGGAATGTGATCAGCCGCGAGAAGTTCGAAACGTCTTTTCATCCTCCTATATAAATAGGTGATCGTTGTTTCAATCACTTTTTACTTTCTACTTCCCATACTCTTGCAGTAACTTTCTTGCTCGATAATTTCTCCCCTACTTTATTTTTATCGATCAATAGTTTTCGAGGATCCCAAAAATGGCTTCAATTTTAAAGAAACCTTCTTCGTCTACAAGGGAAAGAGTTACTCCCATCATCGAGGAGGGGATACCTCCGAGCCCTTCAACTGAGCAGACCGGAATATCTGAAACTACTATTCCGGATAAGGACACTTTCAAAGTGCAAATTATATCCGATACTGACGTCGCTGCCAGGGCCAAGAAAAACAAAGGTACTACTCCTCAAATATCTAAACCAATCGAAGATCTTGCTTGCGCGTATACCGATGAGACTTTCCACGAGGTCGTGAATAATTATGCGAAGTACTTCCCGGATGGTTCTGAAATTATCCTCCCTTCTCCTTCCGACAGAGTTACTTCTCCACCGGAGGGTTGTCGGGCTTTTTATACTGCCCATTTCAATTATGGTCTACGTCTTCCCTTATCTGCCTTATTCCTTGATATTCTGAAAATATTTAGTGTCTCTTTAACACAACTAGTCCCAAATTCCGTGGCTTTTGTTGTGTGCTTTTATGTTCTGATGATAGCAAAAGGCTTTCAGCCCTCACTTCGTAACTTTACACAATTGTTTCGTTTTAACATTTCTAGTTCCTCGAACCGCGGATACTTTTTCGCCAGTCAAAAGTCTGGTCGCTCTATTTTCGATTCTCCAGTTTCCAGCAATCCTGCATGGAAATCTCATTTTTTCTTTGTTCGTCCCCCTTCTCATATTGTGTTAGCTGATGGTTCCTCCGAGCCATTCTCGTGGGACCATGGATTCAAATGGATTTCTGGTGGTCGCTCAGTTACTGGTCCTTTTATTCCTGAAGACCCACAATTAGTTGGCGAGATCATGGAGATGCATGCCGACAAGTACCAGAGCGCTCTTCTTATTGGTGAGGCCTTTCTCCGTAAAGCGGGTTTGAGTCCTCATACTTTTCCTATCACTTCCCCTTCTCAATCGCTGGGTAAGCGTTTTATTTTAGTGCCGCATTATATCTTCTTTTACTAACACGTCTAATTTAGAATTCGGTATCTTCAGTTTTTATGGTAGAAAATTCACGGCACTCCTCAAAAGGGAAGATGGTTCTGTCCAAATCTACCAAGACGGTAGAGAACCTTCCAATCGAACAGAGAGCATCCAAGAAGAGAAAGTTGGATTTAGGCCATGATTCAGAGGATTACAGAGAGGAATCTCCAGATTCATCTCAAGAAACTCCTCCGATTGCGCATGCTCCATTTCATCAAGGGACAGGACAGGGTTATCCTCCTTTCCAGCTTCGAACTTCCCTTGGCATACGTGGATGCCGTAGTTGGTCAATGCCCCATCCTATTGATATTCGGGTTAAGAGAAGAAGGCATTACTACGGTCGTTCAGGTGAGGATCTTTCTCTGGTTGGTGAAGAGCATCCGAAGCCCACTGTCGTCGAGATGATCGAAGATCATTTACAGGGGAAGAGAGCAGCTGGTTACCCGAAGAATGATTCTTTAATTCATGACGAGAATGAGAATTCCGTTGATAAGGCAACCCGTATTCTTCTTTCAGGTGTTTTTTCTTTCGAGCATGGCCTACATGAGCCTGTTCCAGATAACTTCGTTCCCTCCACTGCTTCTACTGAACTAGTTATTGGCGGAAGCCAAGGGAATGCTGCCACGGGGGCGGTTAGCAGAGATTTCTTTTTGAATCCATCCATGAGACAGTCTGTTCCTCAGGATTTTTCTGACTTCTTATTTAATGATACCACTGTTGTGACCACCTCTTTTGAAACCGGCGGGCCTTCTGGAGGTCGGGCAGGCTCTAGGTCCGGTCGGTGGACTGTTATCTCTGCTTTGGGCAAGGAGACCTCGGTGAGTCCTAGCGAGAGGGAATCCCCTCATATGTTAGACGACCGTTGTATTCTCGAGCAAGTTAGGGGTATAGTGGAGTCAGTGACTCCTCGGCCTGACCGTATTCCCCTCGATAGTGAACTGCCCAGTTCTCTGGAGCCCGACACTTTGTCCTGGGATTTAGTTCTGAGCACCATCTTGCCTGGTGAGTTGAGGAAGCACGAAAGTACTTCCAATGTTCGCCTTGTTCAATCGCTCGTCAAAATGTGCGAGCAGGTAATTATATTTTTGACTGTATTTCCTGCTATTATTTTGATTGCTTTGTTACGTATGACCTTTTTCTTTTTAGGCCAAGTATTTCGCGCTGCAGCTGGGTGTATAAAACGACAATCTGTGGCTCAGTAAGGAGAGCCATAAGCAACGCTTGGACTTGGAGATCGCGAAGGTCGAAGGACAGACCCTCCGACTCAGGTTTCTCAATGATGATCTTGAGAAATTGCGGGAAGAGAAGTCTGTTCTTGAGAAGGAGAAAAGTGATTTGGTCCAGGCTGACGCCCTTGCAGAGGAGTCTCGTCGGCAGGCATATGAACAAGGTTATGAAGTCGGTTATCTGAAACGTCAGGAGGAGTTATTGGCGTTTGAGGGTAATGCGACTCCTCGGAGGGGTGCTTCTGCTAGTCGGCCCAGCGATGGCAACCCGCCTCAGTGACCTGTTCTGTTCTAGCTGCTATAGTGGAATGCTTTTACCCTTTTTTTTTGTTTTAGACAAAGCAGGCCTCAATCTTTATGTGGTTGTCGAGGCTGAATATTTTTGTATGTAAAAGAAAATTAATGACAAATACGATCTGTTTTGATCAGTTTCATGCCTTGATTGAGTTCAGTCAATAGATATAAAATTATGTCATG
The DNA here is from genome assembly GCA_038501285.1 of Penstemon eatonii. Lineage (NCBI taxonomy): Eukaryota > Viridiplantae > Streptophyta > Magnoliopsida > Lamiales > Plantaginaceae > Penstemon > Penstemon eatonii. Next base: position 25,830,077 of record CM076713.1, read on the forward strand.
CACAATTTTATCGTTATAAATAAGTATAAATTTTCTAAGTAAGCAGGAAATTTTAGCAGACTTATCTGATATTAATTTCCTGGGAGATTATCTTTTGTCCGAAAAAGCTGGCTCGTTTATGGTTGATCAGTCCTGAATAGCTGAATGGTGTAGTATTTCATTTGTAAATCAAACGTTTAATCCAACATAAGTATGATGATCGATCAAGCATGATTCCTTAGGCTATTTCTGTAGTCACTCTAGACATTAGAAAGTTGATCGTAGGTCGTCCACGTAAACAACTAATTGAAGAATCGTGAAGGATTTTTAGCGCTCTTGTCGATAATCGATCAACGCTTTGCAAAATTGTCCATTTGCCATGGACTTCTTATATAAGGACGTTGTTATTTCCTTTGTTGAGCATCGCTTCACTTTTCAAAGTCTAAGCTCGTAGAAAGAATATCGGTTTATTCATCTTCTGAAAATCCATGTTTCTTTGCAATGATTGTGAGTTCTATGTTCCTCAAATAAAGCAACCAGTATATCAACATGTCAATTCTTTGATATGGGAGGAATTGGAAAATGCAGAATCATTAGTTAGATCTAGATTGTCCAGACCTCCTTTAGCAATTCTTTGGAATGTTAGGTAGTGGCGATTTTGTAGGCTGGAATGATGACGATCATTCCTCTAATTTTCGTGTCAGATTTCTTGGACTCCAGTGGAGGTCTAATATAGTTAATTAATAATCTTCCATGTGATATATGAGGCAGTGACGACCTTGTATGCCGGAGTATGAGATCTTATACCTCCAAACGAACTAGTACTTGTCATAATGGTGTAAACTTATATGTCTGTGTCGAGGATCTCTTGCTCTTTATCAAGCGACTGGCATTTGTAAGTGTGCAGGCTTTTTCAGTCTGGAGCTCTTTAGATCCGCTTTATTTTTTTGTTGATCGCTTCGATCTTGATTCTTTTTTACAACCGAATAGTCTTTTCGACCTTAGAGGAGTCGTTCCAACTTATTCGCATTAATTATGGGCAGTCAAAAGGTCGCATTTTCATCCCTTGATCAGAGCTCTGTCCAACCGTAGGATTAACTTAACGCTTTCCCTATAAATAGAGATTCAGTTTCTTTCAATATCTATTCATATCTTACGAAATGAAGATATCGTATTGTTTGGGCTTCGTTTTGCCCAGTGATCCCATAACCTTCAAAAAGTCTCATTATCGCGAATTGAAATCATATAATAACTCAAATATCATCTGCCTTGTACTGACAGGTCCCATTGATGCCCTACCTAGTACTGACGGGTCCCATGTGGCCTCAGCCTTTGTCTTCACAGGTTTGAGGTCTGTGGTTTCTGTTTGCACATGGAGGGTTCATATTTACCAGGAATCGCCGCTTTTCAATGTTACCTCCGGAGTGATAGACCGCCGGGGTGTGCTGGTAAATATTTACTTCTTAGGTGGTCAATTCCACTCATCGAGGTACCAGGGAGGAGATTGATGTTTCCGTGGACATTGTCGTGAAGACCGCTGATCTTATAGAATAGGATTATTTATCTAAACAGTTGTGATGATATGTAGATCGTATAAAGCTCTTTGTATTCTGATCAAAACTTCGTATGTAATTTGAGACCTGTTCTCAGAACTCAGATGAATAACACTTTAATATTATTACTTTCATATTTCTTGTTGTTGATTTCTCTCGACCTGTTCTTATTTATCATCAATATCAAGGAGCGACTGTAGAGCTGATTGGCTTTTACTCATCCGTGAAAAACTAAGGTTTTTTACCAAATCTTTCGACTTGTAACCTATTTTTATCGTTATTGTGGAGATCGAGGAGCGTTTTTCGAGCGGATCGATTTATACTCAACTCATTCTAAGACTTAGGTTTTTTTACCAAAGTTTTTTGGTTTTAACCTTTTTTATCGTCGTTTATGGAGATCGAGGAGCGTTTATCGAGCGAATCGATTTATACTCAACTCGTTTTTAGACTTAGGTTTTTTTACCAAAGTTTTTTGGTTTTAACCTTTTTTTATCGTCGTTTATGGAGATCGAGGAGCGTTTATCGAGCGAATCGATTTATACTCAACTCGTTTTTAGACTTAGGTTTTTTTTACCAATGTTTTTTTTTTGGTTTTAACCTTTTTTATTGTCGTTTATGGAGATCGAGGAGCGTTTATCGAGCGAATTGGTTTATACTCAACTCGTTTATTCGCCGTTGTTATGCAGGTCGAGGAGTGTTTATTGAGCGAATCAATTTTACTCAACTCGATTAAATCTTTGGCGCTAACTCATGTGAATCCTTGATTCGTAATTATTGATAAAAGTGTTGAGAATGAATCTCAGGCCAAGGTCTTTATTACAATGGATAATACGAGAAAGAAAATAAAACAAAATAAAATTTAAAAGAAACTAACAAGGATGATTTCTAGGATTTATTTTCCATAGTATCTCCTTAGGTTGACTGCATTCCAGGTTCGAGGTAGGGGGGTTCCGTCCAAGTGTGCGATTTTGTATGCACCTTTCTTTCCTACATCAATGACAACGTATGGTCCATCCCAATTCTGTTGTAATTTTCCTACATGCTTGGACACCTCTACTTTTTTTAGCACCAAGTCCCCATCTTTGAAGGTTCGTATGCGTACCTTTTGATTGTAGGCATTCTCCATGTTTGATTTAGTGACCTGCAGTCGTACAACTGCTTTTTCTCTTAAGGCTTCTGCCATGTCAACATCATTCTCTCTTGCTTTTTCATTTTCCTTGTCATCATACATTTCAATTCTTGTTGTCGGAATTAGTGTTTCGATCGGAATTACTGCTTCCGAGCCATATACTAGACTGAATGGGGTCTCCCCGGTTGAAGTTCTGACTGTCGTTCGATTAGCCCAAAGTACTCCGGGGAGTTCATCTAGCCATCTTCCTTTGGCTGCCCCTAGTCTTTTTTCCAAAGACTTTATTATTTCTCGGTTCGCTACTTCAGTTTGTCCGTTCGCTCTTGGATGTCCAACTGAAGTGAAGTTTTGCTGAATTCCCATCTTGGTACACCATTCCATTACTTGTTTCCCTGCGAATTGTGTTCCGTTATCAGAGATCAGGATTCTCGGGATGCCAAATCTACATACTATGAACTTCCATAGAAAGTTGATCACTTGGAATTGAGTTATTGGAGCAAGGGCGACACATTCTATCCATTTACTGAAACACTCGACAGCGACAAGAACATATGCTTTCTTAGACCTGGCTACTGGGAAAGGTCCCACGATGTCCATCCCCCATTGATCGAATGGCCAGCATACTGGTATTGAGTGCATGTTTTCGGCTGGTTGATGACTTATATTAGCATGAACTTGGCAATGATGACATTTTTGAACATATTGCATGGCATCATTGTTAATGGTAGGCCAATAATAGCCCATTCTAAGGCATTTTTAAGCTAAGCCCTTGCTCCACTGTGATTTCCTGCTTCTCCTTCATGTACTTCTCGAAGGCCATCGTTAGTTTGAGATTCGGAGATGCATTTTAGAAGAATTCCCGATACCGATCTTCGGTAAAGTTTTTCTTCTAATAATGTGTATTTTGGAGCTCGGTATTTTATTTTCCGAGCTTCGTTTGGATCAAGCGGTAATCTTCCTTCTCGAAGATAGTTTATCATCTGAGTCATCCAGTTTCTTTCAGCTTCTTCGATTTCCATCATCTCAGCGATCGGTGTATCGTCGATATCTATTGCCGGTGTTTTGGAAATTAACCAATTGATTACTCTTTCTGTTTTACTGTCATTAGACCCTATAAATCTAGACAATTGATCGGCCAATTTATTTTCTGATCGTGGGATGTTCTGTATCCCAAAATCTTCGAATTTCTCAGCCAATTCCTTTACTTTGGCGAGGTATTTGACCATGTTAAATTCCTTTGCCTCGTATAGACCTTCTATCTGTCTTTGTATTAACTCAGAATCGGTTAATACTTTAAGACTCTTTATGTTGGCTTTAACCGCCATTTCCATTCCTGCGATTAGCGCTTCATATTCTGCTTCGTTGTTTGTCACTACGAAGTCCAATGTAATAGCATAGTTTATATCCTCCTTATTTGGTCCGGTAAAGTTGATTCCGGCACTTCCTCCTTCTCTGCATGAAGCACCGTCGACATGCATTAACCAGGTCTGATTTTCTACGATCAAGATATCATTGCTGATTGATTCAGTATGTTCGCTTGTCTGGGTCGGAGTTTCTAACAGGAAATCTGCTAGGACTTGGGCCTTAATTGCAATTCTTGGTCTGTATTCGATTTCGAACTGACCAAGCTCGATTGCCCACTTGATCAATCTTCCAGAGGCTTCTGGCTTCGCTAAGACCTGTCTTAGCGGTTGGTTGGTTAACACCACAATTTTGTAGGTCAAAAAGTAAGGTCGGAATTTGCGTGCCGCCACTACTAAGGCTAAATCGAATTTTTCTATTTCCAAGTAGTTCTTCTCCGCCCCTTGTAGTAATTTACTTAAGTAATAAATAGGCTTATGTTCCACGCCTTCTATTTTTACTAGAACCAAACTAATGGCCACATCGGAGATTGATATGTAAATGTATAATGGTTCTCCCTCGGTTGGTTTGGCCAATAGCGGGGAGGTCGTCAGATATTCCTTTAGTCGGTCGAAGGCCTAGTCGCATTCCTCGGTCCAAACAAAGTTTTTTGCTCTTCGTAGAGTTTGAAAGAAAAGCAAACTTCTGTCGGCCGACTTGGAGATGAATCTGTTTAACACTACGATCTTTCCTACCAAGCTTTGTACTTGAGAGATCGTTTTGGGAGGTTTCATTTCGGTTATAGCTCGAATTTTTTCTGGATTGGCCTCAATTCCTCGTTGATGTACCAAATAACCTAAAATTTTTCCTGATTTAACTCCGAAGGTGCATTTTGCAGGATTCAGCTTCATTCGGTATTTTCTCAATATTCGGAAGCATCGATCGAGGTGTTTTACATGGTCAGGTTCATTCATGCTTTTGACCAGCATATCGTCTACGTAGACTTCCATTATTTCTCCAATCAACTCCTTGAACATAAGGTTTACTAACCTCTGGTAAGTGGCCCCGGCGTTCCTCAGGCCAAAAGGCATGACTATGAAGCAGTAAACACCCTGCTCGGTTATGAAGGCAGTTTTCTCTTGGTTTCGCTCATCCATGTATATTTGATAAAAACCTTGGAAGGCATCCATCATGCTGAAAATTGCAAAACCAGCGGTTGAGTCGACTAATAAGTCGATCCTCGGGAGGGGATATGGATCGCGCGGACATAGCTTGTTAAGGTCGGTGAAATCATTGCACATTCTCCACTTATTATCCTTTTTATCCCCTTTTGCTACTAATATGACATTACATAGCCATTCGGAGAAGTGTATTTCTCGAATTTGTTTTGCCTCGAGTAGCCTTTCTACTTATGCCTTGATTATTTTATCCTTTATCGGCCCATGATTCCTCTTCTTTTGTCTAGCAGGTTTTGCCATGGGGTCGATTTTTAGCGAGTGACTGATTACTTTGGGATCAATCCCTTCAATGTCGTTCGCACTCCAAGCGAAGATATCTATGTTTTCTCTGAGGAAATTTACCAGCATCACTTCCCCTTCCTTACTGAGTTCGGTTCCAATTCTAGTTGTCTTTGTGGGATCCCCTTGTACCAGCAGGACATCTTTGTGCTCCGGTGGTTTTAAAGTCAAATCGACCGGTTCCTTCCCCTTTTTATCTACTCGGTCTCTGTTGGGGATTTCAACTTCTACTCTATCAATTTCGTCCTCGAGCTTTCTTTTAGCTGGGGTAAACGTTCTGGAGCGATTTCCCAAGGTTAAGGAGGTGTTGTAGCAGTCCCATGCCATACAATGATCGTTTACTATTTCTCCGATTCCCACGTCAGTTGGAAATTTTATTTTCTTATGGTAAGTTGAAACAACCGCTTGGAATAGGTTGAGGACGGGTCGCCCTAGGATCGCGTTGTAGGCAAAGGGGGTTTCTACCACCAAGAATTTGATTAGCTTTACCGTACGATGTGGTTTCCTTCCGAGTGATACACTTAAAGCTATTGTGCCACATGGGACAATTTCGGAACCTCCAAACCCTACTAGAGGCGTAGCTACCTTTTGGAATGTTATTTGTCCCAAGTTCATCTGAGCTAGAACCTCTTTAGAGATGATGTTGGCTGAGCTTCCATTGTCGATCAGGATTCTTTTGACGTTATAGTTCGCTATTTCCAGTGATACCACCATCGGGAAATCAAGGTTGTCTTCTTTTGTGTCCCAAACAAAGTTCTTTAGTACTTCGCTCTCATTGAAACTGATCAGCTGGTGCTTAGGTGATTTGCTTTCTAGCGTCCATACTTCTTTTGGGTACCTGACGCTTCCCAGTATGGACCTGGCGGTCCTGCGACGAGCATTGCGACTGTCCCCGCCGGCTGGTCCTCCTTAGATCGTATGGATGGTGTCGTTGATTTGACCATCGTTCAACTCTTGTGGGGGGCCATCGTTAGGGGACCTTCTTTTGGAGCTTCCTCTTTGGTTATTATTCCGAGGGCTCCGACTTCTACCCCTCTTGCGGTTGTTCCGTTCTAAATAGTCATCTAATTTTCCTTGTTCGATCAGTTTTTCAATTTCTTTTTTAAGGTGAAAACAATCTTCGGTGCGATGCCCATGTGCGCGGTGATATCTACAGTATAAATCATAGTTTCGTGCCCCTGGCCTTGGCTGAGCGATTCTCTTCGCTGCCGGGATCCAATTGTTCCTCTCAAGTACTACCAAGATTTCTTCTGTTGGAACGGTCAGCCTGGGATTCTACTTGGTTGATTCTGCTCCTGTTCGCTGGCTCGGCCGATCTAGGTCTTTGATACACATTAGGTCGTCTGTCTTGATTGTTTCGATTATATTCTAATCGCTGGAAGACATTGCCCCTTCTAATGGATCGGTCATAATCCATGGATTTTCGGGCAGGAATTCTATATCTTGCCGCTTGGAACCGGAGGCGGGAGCTTTATATTTATTTTTGTCTTTAACAGAGTTCATCTCCTCTTGGGTCATGTACTTTGATGCCAAGGTCATAATATCAGCAAACGTTCTTGGTTGATTTCTACTGAGGGCATTCCCGAATTGCCTATTTTTGGTGAGATCGAAGAGAATGGAGATTATGTATATTTGGGGAGTCGATTTTAAGCAATTCTACGTTAAATTTTGCCAACCAGGAACGGAGGGTTTCTCCGTCTTGTTGATGGATGGTCCCTAGGTAGCTCATTGGCAATTTCTGTCTCTTCTGGCTAGCGAACTGCTGAGTTAGCTTATTGCATAATTCCCTAAAGCTGAATATGGAATTGGTGGGTTGTTTTGCAAACCAGTCCAAAGCTAGCCCCTCGAATGTGGTGACCATCAGTTTTGCAGTGAATTCAGCCGAGTGAGCATATAAGTTTATTATGTTAGTAAAGCTGAATATATAATCATCTGGGTCGGTGGTTCCGTCATATCTGGGTAGTCGTCCCGGAACCTGTCCCGAGGATTGTGCTTCTTTTATTTCCTTGCAGAAGGGGGGAGCACGCAGCTAGGTTCTCTTGGATCTCAGTACTTCTGGCCCACGGATTTTGAACAGTTCGTAAGCGTTGTTCCAGACGTTCTTGTACCATCTTTTCAATTTCTCTTTCCGAGAATCGCATGGTTCGTGGTCGATTAGGAATTGCGTCAACTATATCATCTTCGATGGGAATTATGGTATGTTCCTTTGATCCGAGGCCGACGGGTTGCGGCCTCGTCCGACCCGTTTTTCTTCAGATTGTTCATTGGATGGTTTCGAATTGCTCTTTTGCGGACTGTGCAACGATCGTTGTTCGCTTCCAGGGCTGTCCGCTTGTTGCGAGATCTGATCGACCTGCCTCGGTGTCCTTTGAATAGGATTTGCCCTAGTCGCTCTAGGGTTTCTAGGAACCTGCTCGGGTACCAGTAATTCCCCTGGGCAGAGTGACTTAAAGAGCATAGCGATCTGTCGCAGCTTCTCCGGAGTATCTGACAAGGGAGCAGGGATTGCTGGAGCCACATGGTCTTCAGGTACTGCATTGGCGGGGATCCCATGTTGTCCTTGTGGGTTTTGGATATTTATCCCTAGTGGTTCCTCCTGATTCGACAGCTGCTCGCTCTCTTGCTGATTATCATTTATTATAGGGACATTATTGTTAGTATCGTCTGGTCGATCCTCAGATGTGTTACGAGGGTTCGTCGTGTTACTCCTTGCTCCGTTACGGGCGCTCTTCCTTGGGCGAGCCATATGTCGATCGAATAATTAACCTAGTGGGTATTACTAAATCATAAAAAGGTGATATAAAAGATCTAACCGATGAAGATCTAGAAATAATATTTCTGTTTTTATTTTCTATCATTTTTATAGAGATATCTCCTGTCTAAGATTGAAATATAGTAGAAAAATCATTACATATTTGAGGTTTAGGCTTAATAGCATTTGTTATTTTCCAAGTATCAGGAAAGGGAATTTCATCCCACATAATTGTTCTTCTAGTGGTTATATTCGATTTACCAAGATTGGTCTCAATTATTACAGTTTCATTCATTTTCTTATCCATTATTCTACAATTTGGATTTAAAGTATAAAGAGGTTTAAAATAAACTCTATAACAAACACACATAACTTCTGTTCCATGCTCATAGTCATATCCATGAGTTTTAACATTTAAAGTTAAAGCATCTAGCAAATTTACATCAGTTAGGGATAACTGTAAATTAGGATAAACGTTGAAATAAACTGGTCCATGTGCTAGACTAGATTGTATTATTCCCATCAATGATTTTTTCCAATTCAGATTCCTACCATCACGTAGTGCTGCAATAAAACTTTCTGGTAATCCTACCAAAGTTAACGGCTTAAAAGCAATTTGTACTAATCCTATATGGATAAATTTATGAGTATATTTATAAGGTAAAATATCATTTTCATTTAATAATCTAATGGTTAATTCATCATTATCAAGAGATATAGATTCTTCTGTAGTCTTAACAATCTGTTTAAGTCCAATTCTTTCAAAAGTACCCATTTTATAAATGGTTCTTGGTTCAATTTTGGGAATAGTCCACTTATTAAGTAAATCGAGATTATGAGGAATATCATATTCCTGATTAAAACTATTTTTAATATTTTCATTTTTTCTGAAAATATTCATTTTCACAATATTTTAAACTTTCTAATTCAGGATAATAATCCAGTGTGACAACTAAATTTGGAAACCCCTTTCCAAATCCATCACCGACCGTGGCCACAAGTTTCTTGGATGTATGTTCAGACTACTAAACCGGCTTCACCTGAGAAATAATTAAAGGAGAAGAAAGCTCCTAAGACTAAAATGAGCAAAGAGCCTAAAACTGAAAAACAGATTGATAAGACTAAACAGCATATTCCTGAGAAAACTGCTGATAAGAGTAAAACCAATCATACTTAAAGCTAAGTCGTCTGTTAATGAGCAAGTAAAGAGTAAACCAAAGAAGCATAAGAACAAGAAAAATCAAAATGCTTGGTATGGAAATGAGTCATCATATTATGTCCATCCTGCTGCATATCCATCTGTATATCATGCACCTAAATTTCCAGCTTACTATACACCTTACCCTGCTCATCCAATGCATGCATATTCAGCATATCATGCACCTTATTCTGCTTATGAACATTTTCCACATCATTCTAATTATCAACATAACACATCTACTGAATCTGATGATGAGAAAACTGTTCATGCTCCTGCAAAGACTCAGAAGCCTAAGAAGTCAAAGACTTCAACATCTTGGGTTATCAAAGGTGAAACTAATCCTACAGGACCCTCTCCATAAAGGATACCTAAAATAATTTTATTTTGTTTTGTAGGTTAGGGTTAGGAGTAGGAGTAAAGTAGAAAAGAAATGGCACTTGGACAGTGGATGTTCAAGACACATGTGTGGAAATATACATGAACTGACAGATCCTGCTGTTGTGGACAGTCCAAACGTTACATTTGGAGACAACAAAGAAGGCAAGATTGTGGCGTGTGGAAAGCTAATCAAAGGCAATATTGAGATAACTGACGTCTCTTATGTTAAAGGCCTCAAATACAATCTACTGAGCATAAGTCAATTTTGTGACAAAGGTTTCTCGGTTATCTTTTCATCAGATAAGTGCTACGTTTAACAAATCGGTACAAAGAAGGTCATCTTATCTGGAAGACGACAAGGGAATATCTATGTAGTCGACTGGAATTCTGTGGACAGGAATTCAAATGTCTGTTTGGTGGCCTCAACACCAAGTGATATTATTTGGCTATGGCACAAAAGAATGAATCATGTGAATTTCAAGACCATCAACAAATTAATCAAGAACGATTTGGTAGAAGGGATTCCTAAAATAGTCATGAGCAAAGATAAGCTTTGTGATGCATGTCAGAAGGGTAAACAAATTAAGTCATCTTTCAAAAGCAAGAAGCACCAATCTTCTACAAGGATTTTGGAGCTACTACACATAGACTTATTTGGACCCATTGATCCAATCAGCTACGGTGGAAAAAAGTACTGCCTAGCTGTTGTGGATGATTTTTCAAGATACACTTGGGTGATTTTCATGAAAAAGAAAAGTGAAACCAAAGAGCATCTTACTAATCTGATGGAACTGATCCAGAATGAGAGAAATATGAAAATATTGAAGATCAGATCAGATAGAGGGACATAGTTCACAAACTCTACTGTTGAAGAGTATTGTAATATCAGAGAAATCAGCCATGAATACTCTACTGCCAAAACCCCTCAACAAAACGGAGTTGCTGAAAGGAGAAACAGAACTCTAAAGGAATCTACCAAAACCATGATAGCTTAAGCAAAACTGCCCCAAAGATTCTGGGCAGAAGCCACAAATACAGCCCGCTTCACCCATAACAGATGCATGATCAACAAAAATCTACAAAACACCATATGATATTTGGAACATGAGGAAGCCAAACATTCATTACCTTAGAATTTTTGGTTGTAAATGTTTTGTGTTAAACAATGGGAAAAATCACCTTACTGCTTGTGCAGAAAAGGCTGATGAAGCTGTCTTTGTCGGTTACTCTACTGTTGGTAAAGCTTATAGAGTTTTTAACAAAATAACTTTACTAGTGGAAGAATCTATTAATGTAGTATTTGATGAACCAAATCAATCTTCTGAAAGAATCAATCTACAAATCAAGAATTTTCTACTGATTTTCAGAAATTGAAATCTGGAAGAAAAGAAGAATATATTCCCATCATATTACCTGATCTCAACTCAACTGCTAGCTCAACTGTTGTTCAAAATCAGCCTGCTGAATGTCAAATAGACGAGTTATCACCAGTTGACAGACCAGAGACTGTTCAACAAACTACAAATGTTCAACAGACTACTACTGGAACTCCAACAGTAGTGTTGCAGGATCAATCAAGAGGATAACATCCTGATTTGCAACCTGATCTGAGATGGCTCAAGAATCAACCTTCAGAGCTAGTAATTGGTGATCCTTTGGATAGAGTAAAGACTAGAAGAGCTGCTGCAAATGATGCAATGTTTGTCAGCTTTCTATCCCAAATCGAGCCTAAACAAGTTGAAGAAGCTCTAAGTGATTCTCACTGGATTGAAGCTATGCAAGAAGAGCTGAATCAATTTGAAAGAAATGAAGTCTGGTACTTAGTACCTAGACCAAGTCATCAAAGAGTCATTGACACTAAGTGGGTTTTCAGAAATAAGATGAATGAAGATGGTATTGTCACCAGAAACAGAGCAAGACTAGTGGCCAAGGGTTACTGTCAGGAAGAAGGCATTGACTTTGATGAAACATTTGCACCAGTAGCAAGACTTGAAGCAATCAGACTGTTTTTTGCCTATGCTGCTCACAAGAACATCACTGTCTATCAGATGGATGTGAAATCTGCTTTTCTAAATGGAGAATTGCAAGAAAAAGTGTACGTTGAACAACCACCCGGTTTTGAAGCCTATCTAGAAGGAGAGAAGGTATATCGTCTGAAGAAAGCCCTATATCGACTAAAACAGGCTCCAAGAGCATGGTATGATACTTTATTTGATTTTCTTTTAATTAAAGGATTTTGAAAAGGTAAAGTACACAAGACCCTGTTCACTATTGAATGGGAAAAACATATATTACTTGTGCAAATATATGTGGATGATATTATCTTCGGTTCAACTAACCAACAGATGTGTGAAAAGTTTTCCAAGCTAATGCATAACAAGTTTGAAATGAGCATGATGGGAGAACTTAATTACTTTCTTGGTTTGCAAGTAAGCCAATTGCCTGATGGAATATTTATTAACCAAGCTAAGTACACAAAAGATCTGTTTAAGAAATTTGGTATGAAAACTAGCTCAACTGTTAGTATTCCCATGTCTATTGGACTTCATCTAAGATAAAGATGAAGATGGCAAATCAGTTGACATAACCAGATATAAAGGCATAATAGGATCACTGCTATATGTAACAGCTAGCAGACCTGACATTATGTACTCAGTTGGGGTTTGTGCGAGATATCAATCAAATCCTAAGGAATCTCATCTCTTAGCCAAAAGAATACTTAAGTATCTTAAGGGCACACAAGAATTGGGATTGTGGTATCCTAGAGAATCAGGATTTGAACTTACTGGTTATTCAGATTCTGACCTTGCTGGCTGCAAAATTGATAGGAAGAGCACTACAGGTGCTTGTCAATTTTTGGGTAGTCGTCTGATCTCGTGGATGAGTAAGAAGCAAACTTCAGTATCTATTCCACTGCTGAAGCTGAATACATTGCTGCTGGAGCATGTTGTGCACAAATACTTTGGTTGAAACATCAACCAGAAGACTACAATATCAAGATCAGTGGAATCCCAATGTACTGTGATAACACAAGTGCAATATCACTTACTCAAAACACCACAAGTCATTCAAGAACAAAGCATATAGAGATCAAACATCACTTTATCAGAGATCACGTGGAAAAAGGGAATGCCAGCATTGAATATGTGCATACTGACAATCAAATTGTTGACATATTCGCCAAATCACTGAGTGATGCAAGGTTTTCAACTCTAAGAGTTGAACTAGGACTACTTAATTTGGATGCATAAGCTGAGGGGGAACTTATCAGAAGACACAAGTTCATCAGCTTACTCTAATGAATCTTCAAGCTTCAAGATTAACTTTCAACAGACTAGTTAACTTATGAATTCTCGAATTCAGGAGGAACGTGTAAGACTAGCGGTACTCTTGATTAAAGATGAAATTTGTTAATGACAGTTAGTTAAAGTTAAGTGTTCAAAAAAGATCTAATGAAGATTGAAGTTTAATTTATCCTGCTGGATTGACAAACAGCAGAGGAAGATTACTATTTATTGGCTTTCACTAGTAATATCAGTTATCAGAACACTCGTCTGTCAGATAAGTTAAATTTTACTTATATGACAAATTATAAAAGTGTTTATTATTCGCACATCTTAAAGCACGCTTTTATAAAAATGAACTAAGGACGGTTTGTATTTTCGCCTTATATATTGATAAAATTTAAAAGTTTGAAACGCGTAATTATCTCTCACACGATCAAACACGTCGCAGTAATTGATCAACGGTTAATGTTAATCACAAAAACCGAGAAAGTTCTATAAATACTGAACTGATCAGCCTACTCATCTTTTACGCACCCTCAAACATTCAAAACCCTTGAGAGAGTTTTTGCTACCTGTTCTTGCAAATCCACTATCTTTTCTCCAATCTTTCAAAGAAAAACTACCATGGGTAAGAACACCAAGGAATCAAACGCTGAAGGAATGTACCTAGTCTACTCATCCTTCAACGCTACTGGTACCCCACTGGTGAAAGAGATTCTTGAAAAATTTAAAGCTGCATCACTGGTGAACTTCATGGAAGCACACGAAGAAATGGTCTTCCGAGACCAGATTATGGAGTTTTATGGTTCAACTGGTGAACCTGATTTTGAAAAGAAGGAGATAAAAGCCAAAGTCGGAGGAGTTGACATCTGCATCACTCCTGCTCTACTGAATGAGAAGTATGGACTGTCTGTGGAGGGAAAAACAAACATCTCTACTTTGGCTGAGGCAAAAGAAGCTGAATTCTGGAGCATTATTTCCAAGGAAGGGGAAATACTTGCTGGAAACTTTAAGAAGAATCAGCTGAAGGACGGATATTAGAGGATGGCTGATATTTTTGCAAAAGTCATTGAGAACTGCACTTTCTCACTTGACAGCATACCTATGAAGAGATATCATGCTATATTGTCGTTTACTAGGGAATGGATGTGAAGGCAACCTATGTTTGGTATATTCTGGCAGATCAGATCACATCAAAAAGGGAAATACCCATCACAGGATATTTCTCTGCCACATGTTTGCAAGTTTAACCTGCTCAATGACCCATGGGAAAGTCATTCACAATGCTAAGGCCATGAATATATATATATATCAAACTGTGAAAGAGCAACCCAAGAGGAAGGCTGCTGATGAGCCTAAACAGACAACTACAAGGATAAAAAGAAGCAAAGCAACTGCTCCTAAAGCTCCTGCTCCATCAGGACAGTCTACTGCTCAGACTGGAACAGGAAAATCTGCTGAAGAAATAGCTGCTAATACTATAATAGATATAACAGCTAAGGAAATTGAAGATATGGTTGTTGGTTCTCCATCAAGAACGGACTCTGACAATCAAACCTTGGAAGCTATTAGAACAAGGAATGTAAAGAAAGATACAAATGCTCCGAAAGGAAGACACACCAAAGCCACCATCAAAAAACATATGACACCTATTGGGTCACCTATTAGGTTGTCGGGTCCTGTTAAGGAAGATCTTCAAAGACCAGAAAAATCTACCGAGCTTGAAAAAGAGTCTGCTGTCACAGAGTCAGCTACTGAACAGATTACTCCAACTCCAGTAGTTGAGGCTTCACAACCTCAAGAGGATTATGATGTTCAGATCCTCGAACCAATGATTGCCAAACCCATTGCAACTGCTGCCCCTGAACCAACTGCTACTGCACAGACATCCAAGCCCGAGAAAAGAAAGAGACTTGTGAAGAAAAGGGTGTCTGATGCTGACAAGAAAAAGAGAGAAGAAGCAGAGCAAAGGAAGAGTTATGAAGCAGAGTTACGCAAAGCCATTGAGCTGAGCAAAGCTAAAGCTCTGAAAGAAGCTCAAAGAAGGCAGATGACTGATGCCGAACTTAAGGCAAAAGAGGAGGAAGAACTGGCAAAAGTGGTAGAGCTTAGCAAGAAAGATGCTTACGATCCACGCAGGGCTGGTGGAATCAAGATTGGTGGAACTATGAACGCCAGACAGATTCTACCTCCAGGACAAAGACAAGAGAAAAAGAAATTTGAAGTAAGAAAAGCTCTTGATATTGTTCAAAACGATCTACTTGCTTTTGGTAGATTTGAAGCAGCTTTGGAAGCTTTTGATAACAAGCTGCAACAAAGAACAACGTTTCTCCAAGAACTGATCAGATACACAAGGTGGAGAGACTACAGAACCAGCAAGTCTGTTGAAGAAATCCGAGCCTGGAGAGAGTTTGCTGATGAAGAAAAGTGGGTCCTCAGCTGGCTGCACACTTCTTCAGTTACTCAGGCCTTGGATACAGACTATGTGCACGATGACTTCCATGGATATGCACGAAGCATAGCTGCGTAGGAAGCGAAAGTCATCAGAGATGCAATGCCAGCCAAGAGGAGAAGAGGAGATGATCCTACAGAAAGGGCTGTGCAAATTGCTGTTCATATTGCTTTGGAGAAGTGGGCTGAGAAAGCTAGATATGGTCAGGGTTCTCCAAGTAACCTGCCCCACTTACCAAGTGTTCAAGAGATAGCATTTGGCTCCGAAGTCAGCAAGTTCCAAGAGCAGCCTAAAAAGAAGACACCTACAAAAGAATGGTTACCAGCTTTGCTGATCAATCAGACAACAGTCGTGAATGAAGATGGAACTGCTGAGACAGTTAAAATGGAACAAGCTACTGCCAAAACATCTTCAGCAATTGAGTGGAAAGCTGAAGATGAAGCTGTTCTTAAAGATGTGTCTGTCCACCAGGAAAACATTCCTGCTTCAACCTCTATTCCTACAGTTGATCTACACTCTTCGCTGATGGATTCCTTTCAGACGTTGCTTGAAAACTCTCTCAAGGAGATAGAAGAAAGGAACAGGTCGTTGATGAAGCAGATGCAAGAGGAAAATAATAAAACGGTGAGAGAAGCCATTGCCAACTTCCCTCTGTAGACGAACAATAGATGATATTGGTCGAATAGAAGAATGACATATTATCTTTGTAAAAGATAAGTTTATTTCTTGGTAGTGGAACATATCGATATTAGGTCGAAATTACATATGTCGATCTAAATATCGATTACAATTTGTACAGTGTAATGATCAGAGATAAATATTTTGTTGTAACAGGTCGTTGATGAAGCAGATGCAAGAGGAAAATAATAAAACGGTGAGAGAAGCCATTGCCAACTTCCCTCTGTAGACGAACAATAGATGATATTGGTCGAATAGAAGAATGACATATTATCTTTGTAAAAGATAAGTTTATTTCTTGGTAGTGGAACATATCGATATTAGGTCGAAATTACATATGTCGATCTAAATATCGATTACAATTTGTACAGTGTAATGATCAGAGATAAATATTTTGTTGTATTGAATAACAGACAAATATTAAATATATTAGAAAGAACAATAAAAAAATCTACATATATTGATGTTGGATGAAGATAAGACGAAGATGGAGTGCAAGAAGATAAGGGAGATTTTGATAATTTCCAAAACATCAGAATCAGCTAAGTAAGGAATGCTTAGATCCCTTAGAAGAATTTTGACCAAGTAAGAAGACAAATCAGAAGGGTCAAAAGTTCAAGGTCCAGAAGACTACTGATATGTTGTTGAAGTTCGAAATCGGACTGGTAGTTTTTCAGCTGACTCAAATCAGATTAGTTCAACTTGAGATCAGCAGGGTATCTATCAGACGGGTCATTTCGATCAGCAGAGATTGGAGTAATAAATGCTGCAAGAGAAGGGTATTAATGGCAAATGATTTAAGATATTCTCGGATCAACAGGGTGCATTTAATGTGACTGGCAGAAAAGTACAACAGAGTTTACAGTGCAACAGTTGCAGAGAGCCGTTCCAGGAAAAGGGGGACCAGTACTTGTAGCTTTGAAATCTATCTCACTCTTCAACATATATATTTCAAAGACAAGTATAAATAGAGCTGGATTCAAGAGTTAGAGACAACACAACATCTGAGATTTCATTCGCGAAGCAGAATTTTTCTAAGTCTCAAAAGCTCAAGAACAACTCACTCGTCTGCTGAAGTCATTTGTTGACAGAAGCTAAGTAAGCAAAAATAAACATCCTTCTGAGTGAATATGTATTAGAAGAGTGTTGTGAGAAGTAGATATCCATCTAAGTGAGTATATTACTTCAGAGAGTAGGACTTCTTTGTGATTTCTTACTACAAACTTGTGGCTTATCATTTGTTGTATAGCGCAAGCAGAGTATATTGTAAGCTGTGTGTTTATAGTATAATCCAAGATCTTAGTGACTTGGAAGAGTGGACTAAAGGATTTTCATCCATATAACCATTATAAAAAAATTTGGTGTTTACATTGCATTTTATTTCTTTCATATTTTTAAAGAGCATTCAAACACTTGTTTAAAAGATTTTAAAAGGAGTTTATAAAATTGTGGATAAAATCTTTTAAGTTGATAAAGTTTACTTGTAAAAAACACTTTAATATCCGCTGCAAGTAATCTGATTGAAAATTTGATTTTACTGAAATCAGCTAAGTCATAATCAGAAGAGCGGTGACAATTCTCGATCAGCTTAGTCTGCCGACAGAAGACTTGAAAAGTTTTAAAGTTAAAATTTTCAGAGGTCTATTCACACCCCTCCCTCTAGACCTCATCTAACCACTTTGGACCAACAAGTGGTATCAGAGCGGGTGGTTGATTTGAATCAGCTGCCTGATCAACGAGCTTGATCCAAATATTTTTCAAAGGTTTTCAAAAGAGCACATTTTTGAAAAAATCAAAGTTTTTGAAAATGGATTGTATCAGCCATGTTCCCCACATTGGCGGTATGAGCTTTGAGGACTGTAAGATCCGCATGGAAATCTTCCTTGCTGCTTACAATGACAACATGTTTATGATAGAAATAGTGTCCTGCAAGCCAGCTGTATGGCTAGCATTTATTGTAATAAATGAGGAACTATTCAATTTCGATTAATAAATGCACTTTATTAAATGGTCAACTTTATCTTATGTAATAATTATCTACGCATAAGGATAGAAGTCCTTAGATCACAGGGCTATGGGACAACCCGTGTACTGATCTCCAAGGCCGTGATCTAGAACATATTCAAGAGTCGTAGAATCCAATCGAGATAGGACATCGTTGGATTCGGTTAGACTCTCACTATTGTGTATACTCCGATGAGCTGGAGAACGCTGGGGTCCACGAGCGTGACTGGGATGGTCGATACACATAAGTGGGTGGCTTGCTGGGATGGCAAGCGCACTGAATACCCCAATTAGGAAATAACTCACCATGGAAGCGGTAGTCGCATATCGGGGTTGAAGTTATTCCAAATTTATAATAGTATACGAGGAACGATCCCTAACTACTTGAGGTTATAGGGTTTATCTGGTGCGAGAACGTCTATGCTTTGATATGAGTTCCGACTGACTGGGGATCACCAGAAAGTCTCTGTGGACTCATATTGGGTATAGAGGAACTCATATGCAGATTCATATCATCAACAAAGGATCCATTGACCCGACTTGATAGGTTGGGAAATTCTCCTATGGATTTCTGTGAGAAATTAATTATGGTAAAATCCTTGGCCAAGGTATCTGACGACTTTATGTAAGTAGCTCATAAAGATTAAGTCAAAGAGAATTTATTTCGAGATCAGAGTACATAAGGTCAAGACAAAAGAAAAGGGAATCCGATGAAAGACCATACCCTTAGTCTCGACTGGGAGATTAATCGATGGAGAGATTATGTCGTATATGGAAATTATAAATGATAAAAGGTTCACTGAATTAATTCACCAGTGATTGGGCTCCATGGGCTTGTGGCTGGACATCGACCGTGGAGTGTGGGAGAATTCCCAAATTGGCAGGGGTGCTAATTTTGGAATGATCAATCGACAGAGTGTTCAATTGATTTAGAGTAAGTCTTACTCGAATAATTAAATAATATTTAATTATAACCCACGGCCAATTATGTGGTGAACCTACGGGGGCATACACAATACACATGAAGCGAAAGCGAGGAAATAAGAACGACCGAGTCGACTGGTTCGACTGGGTGAATAATCGACTGGGTCGATTATTATGGGTGGGTCGACTGGGTCGACCCAATTGGAACAAAATGGGATCCAATTGGAATTGGATCATGATCATGAATTGAATTGGAATTTCATTTGTGAGTTAATTAATTAAGTTGGATTTAATTAATTAAAGGAATAATTAATTAATTAGACTTAGAGTCAAAGTTAATTAATTGGGAGACTAGTTAATTAATTGGGCTATTTAATTGGGAGATTAAATAAAGTCTGGTCAAAATTAATTAACTGGGCCATGAATTAATTAGAAGACTTAGTCTTGTAAATTAAAGAGGGTCATGGCCCATGTAGGAGAGAGGAACCCTAGTCCTAATAGGACTAGGTTAAGGAGATAACTATAAATAGCTTACTTGTAGTTATTTTTCACACAACTCAATAAGCAAAATTGAGCAAGAGCAAAATTAACTGGACCCAACTTCCATGACTTGGTCAGAAACCTCAAGATCATTCTCGCTTCTGAAAAGCGAGGTTTTGTCCTTGATGGGCCCCCTCCCGAACTTGCTAAGGATGCCGATGATACTGAGAAAGAAGCCGTGGATTTGTGGCTTGACGATGACTTGCAGTCACGTTGTCTCATGTTGGCATCCATGTCGAATGAGCTTCAAAAGCAGCACGAGCATATGAAGTCTTCTTTTGAAACCTACACGCACCTGAATGGTCTATTTGGGGTGCAAAGTAGATACGATCGGTATGAAACTGCTAAGACTTTGCAACAAACGAGGATGGCTGAAGGTGCTGATGTTCGATCTCACTGCATCAAGATGATTGGGCTTATTGAAAAGCTTGGTCATCTTGACGTAAAGATGGACAAGACCTACTGCCAAGATATAATCCTCCAGTCGTTGCCAAGATCATTCGAGCAATTCGTAGTGAACTACAACATGCACAAGATGGATGTTGAACTTCACGAGTTGGCTAATATGCTCGCCACTGCCGAGGCTTCCATGAAAAGAGAGAAGCCAGTGATGGTTGCTACCTCGACCCAATCCAAGTCCAAGAGAACAAAGAAAGGGAAAGGGAAAGGAAATGCTTCTTCAAGCAAAGGCAGAGGACCATCTGGGCCCATAGGGAAGGGAAAGAAGCGTAAAGCTTCGTCTGGTGAACAAAAATGTTTCTACTGCAAGAAACCTGGACACTGGAAGAGGAACTGCAAAGAGTTCTTGGAGAGCTCGAAAGGTATATTCCTTGTTGAAGTTAATTTATCAATTAACTGCGCATCATGGGTGCTAGACACTGCTTTTGGTTCTCATCTTTGTAATGATTTACAGGTGATGGGAGCAACAAGGCCACTTAGGCCAGGGGATTGGATCCTAAGATTTGGCAATGGAGCTAGGGCTGCTGCCGAGGCCATAGGCGAAGTGGAGTTAGATTTAGGTGGTAATAAATTAGTCCTTAGGAATGTTCTTTATGTACCTGGTTTGGTGAAAAACATTATTTCTATTCCTGTTTTGGATAATGAAGGTTTTAATTTTACTATTAATAAAGGTTCCTTTTTGTTATTCATGAATGATAATATGTTTTTCACTGGTACATTAAAAGATGGACTATATACCATTGAACCACCTAAGTTAGTGATGCATGTACAACAAAACAAAAGGAAACAAGATAATGAAATATCTGACCAATTATGGCACGCTCGACTTGGACATATATCTAAGTCAAGGATTCGAAAGTTAGCATCATCTGGCGCGATTGAAATCAATCGCATTGATGAAATGCCAACATGTGAACCATGTCTAAAGGGTAAAATGGCTAAGTTGACATTTAAGGGAAACCCTGAGCGAGCCAAGCAAACATTGGACTTAATACATACTGACGTATGTGGACCACTAAGAAAAAGCGCCCGAGGTGGCTATGACTACTTCATCACTTTCACTGACGACTATAGTCGTTATGGATATGTGTTCTTGTTGAAACACAAGTCTGAAGCCTTTGAGCGATTCAAAGAATTCAAGATGGAAGTAGAGAATCAACTTGGTCATACGATAAAGGCTCTTCGTTCTGACCGAGGTGGAGAATTTCTTAGTAACGAATTTATAAATTATCTTGTAGAGCATGGAATACTATCGCAGTGGACTCCTCCTGCAACACCCCAATTGAATGGAGTACCAGAGAGAAGGAATCGACCTTGATGGACATGGTTCGATCCATGATGAGTGCCACTGACCTTCCTCTTTCATTTTGGGGACATGCCCTCCTCACGGCAACGAAGATACTGAACATGGTACCTTCTAAATCTGTAGAAAAGACACCATACGAATTATGGTTTGGCAAGGCACCCTCATACGCATTCATGCGCATATGGGGATCTCCTGCTTACGTTAAAAAGCTAGTGGGAGACAAATTGGAAACTAAATCCACTTTGTGCAAACTCGTGGGGTATCCGGAAAACTCAATACGATACGAGTTCTACGATCCTACAAGACAAACTACGTTTGTCTCGAGGAACGCTCACTTCTTGGAGAAGGATTTCTTGGTTGACAAGAAGGAAAATAACTTAGAACTGGATGAGGTCACCGAAGCTAAAAAGACCGAAGAGGTCGATCAAGCTGACCCGTCACCACAGGCAGTGGGAGAACAAGAGCATGAAAGTGCACCAGAAAGTACACCGATACTTCGTAGGTCAGAAAGACAACGTAGAGAACCCGAGAGGTACTACGGTCTGCTGCATGAGACTGGACAGTCTCTAACCGACCCAAGGACTTACGAAGAGGCTATGTTAGACATAGACTCGGGAAAATGGCGCGAAGCCATGGAATCCGAATTGGACTCCATGCACTCAAACAAGGTCTGGGCCTTGGTAGATCCACCAGTGGGAGTGGCTCCCGTGGGTTGCAAGTGGATCTATAAGAGAAAGCTTGGAGTGAACGGAGAGGTAATAACCTACAAGGCGCGACTAGTGGCAAAAGGATACACTCAAAGGCCAGGTATCGACTTTAAGGAGACCTTCTCGCCCGTCGCAATGCCTAAATCCATTCGAATCTTGCTGGCCATAGTTGCATGGTATAATTACGAGATATGGCAGATGGATGTAAAGACTGCCTTTCTCAATGAGGACATTGACAAGGAGATCTACATGGAGCAACCAAAAGGATATGCATCCAAAGGAGATGAACACAAGGTGTGCAAACTCCAGAGGTCCATTTATGGACTGAAGCAAGCTTCCCGAAGTTGGAACATTCGTTTCGATGAGACAATCCAAACTTTTGGATTCATCAAAAACATGTTCGAACCTTGCGTGTACAAGAAGATCAGTGGGAGTACAGTTGAATTTTTGGTGCTTTACGTTGACGACATTCTTCTCATTGGAAACAACCGCGGATTCAACCACCGAAGCAGAATACATTGCTACGAGTGATGCAGCAAAGGAAGGTGTTTGGATGAGGAACTTCATCCAGGAACTGGATGTGATACCTAGCATCGCTGAGCCCATTACTATCTTCTGTGATAACAATGGGGCAATAGCGCAAGCAAAGGAGCCGAGATCTCATCATAAATCCAAGCACGTACAAAGACGACACCACGTGATAAGAGATATCATTGGTAGAGGAGACATTAAGATGGAACGTGTCGACTCAGAAGATAATACGGCGGACCCGCTGACGAAGCCTCTGCCTCAAAAGGCATTTGAGAAACATCTGCATAAGATGGGACTCAAGAACATAAAAGACTGGCTTTAGGACAAGTGGGAGTTTGATAGAAATAGTGTCCTGCAAGCCAGCTGTATGGCTAGCATTTATTGTAATAAATTAGGAACTATTCAATTTCGATTAATAAATGCACTTTATTAAATGGTCAACTTTATCTTATGTAATAATTATCTACGCATAAGGATAGAAGTCCTTAGATCACAGGGCTATGGGACAACCCGTGGACTGATCTCCAAGGCCGTGATCTAGAACATATGCAAGAGTCGTAGAATCCAATCGAGATAGGACATCGTTGGATTCGGTTAGACTCTCACTATTGTGTATACTCCGATGAACTGGAGAACGCTGGGGTCCACGAGCGTGACTGGGATGGTCGATACACATAAGTGGGTGGCTTGCTGGGATGGCAAGCGCACTGAATACCCCAATTAGGAAATAACTCACTATGGAAGCGGTAGTCGCATATCGGGGTTGAAGTTATTCCAAATTTATAATAGTATACGAGGAACGATCCCTAACTACTTGAGGTGATAGGGTTTATCTGGTGCGAGAACGTCTATGCTTTGATATGAGTTCTGACTGACTGGGGATCACCAGAAAGTCTCTGTGGACTCATATTGGGTATAGAGGAACTCGTATGCAGATTCATATCATCAACAAAGGATCCATTGACCCGACTTGATAGGTTGGGAAATTCTCCTATGGATTTCTGTGAGAAATTAATTCTGGTAAAATCCATGGCCAAGGTATCTGACGACTTTATGTAAGTAGCTCATAAAGATTAAGTCAAAGAGAATTTATTTCAAGATCAGAGTACATAAGGTCAAGACAAAAGAAAGGGGAATCCGATGAAAGACCATACCCTTAAGTCTCGACTGGGAGATTGATCGATGGAGAGATTATGTCGTATATGGAAATTATAAATGATAAAAGGTTCACTGAATTAATTCACCAGTGATTGGGCTCCATGGGCTTGTGGCTGGACATCGACCGTGGAGTGTGGGAGAATTCCCAGATTGGCAGGGGTGCTAATTTTGGAATGATCAATCGACAGAGTGTTCAATTGATTTAGAGTAAGTCTTACTCGAATAATTAAATAATATTTAATTATAACCCACGGCCAATTATGTGGTGAACCTACGGGGGCATACACAATACACATGAAGCAAAAGCGAGGAAATAAGAACGACCGAGTCGACTGGGTCGACTGGGTGAATAATCGACTGGGTCGACTGGGTCGACCCAATTGGAATTGGATCATGATCATGAATTGAATTGGAATTTAATTTGTGAGTTAATTAATTAAGTTGGATTTAATTAATTAAAGGAATAATTAATTAATTAGACTTAGAGTCAAAGTTAATTAATTGGGAGACTAGTTAATTAATTGGGCTATTTAATTGGGAGATTAAATAAAGCCTGGTCAAAATTAATTAACTGGGCCATGAATTAATTAAAAGACTTAGTCTTCTAAATTAAAGAGGGCCATGGCCCATGTAGGAGAGAGGAACCCTAGTCCTAATAGGACTAGGTTAAGGAGATAACTATAAATAGCTTACTTGTAGTTATTTTTCACACAACTCAATAAGCAAAATTGAGCAAGAGCAAAATTCTCTCTCCCTCTCCCACACAGCAATAGCCGAACCCATTCTTCCCTGTGGAAGAATTTTTCGTTTTTCGACTTTGTTCCAAGATCGTTCCTAATTCCTAGATTATAATATATCTTGTGTTCTAGCTGATCAAGATTTATTATTTTTCGTGTAATTGTGGTGTATCAACCCGTAGAGGCGCAACACGTGGGGCGCTACTCAAAAGGCTTGGATCGATTTTCACTGTAGGAGAAATCAGAGTTCGTTTGCTAGCTAAAGGATTTGCAAGGAGATAGGTATAACGTGTAAACTTATACTATTGTTTTTATTTATATTCATATATATACAACTAGAGTAGTATCCTGGCAAGATTCCGTAAGAGGTCCTAAAAATTATTATATTCCGCTTTGCCTAGGGCTGTTTATCTTACCGAATCCCAACAGTTTACATGTATCACTAAAGGTCCTTTCAAAATCACCAATACAATAAAGGTTGACAACGAAGATATTGTGGTGAGCAAAGAACTTGACGAGATAACAGCTGAGGAAGTCAAGCTGTTCAATCTGGACAAGGTTGGCCGTTTCATCATGACCAAAGCCCTGGATAATGACCGTTTTGACAAGGTTAAGCACTGTAAAACTGCAAAAGAAATGTGGGACAAGGTCCGTGATATGAGCGAAGGAAACGATGCCATTAAGGAGCACCAGCTGAGTGTTGCTCTGGAAAAATTGGACAACTTCAAGATGAAGTTTGGGGAGACCATTGATCAGATGGATACAAGGTTCACCAGAACGCTGAATGAAGTTCTAAAGCTGGGAAAACCTTCACTGACAAGGAGATCACTTTCAGAGTGTTGAAGGCTTTGCCTCCGAAGTTCAACATGAAGGTTAAAGCCATGGAAGAGTCAAGGGGTCTGGGGAAGATCTCTCTTACAGAGCTATTTTCTGTATTCAAGGCATACGAGTATAAACTGCCAAGAATGGGTATTGAAGAAACCTCAACTTCAGGCCCCACAGCTGCCCTGGTTGCTGCTGAAAATCCTAAAAGATCAACAAACAAAAGCAAAGATGTGGACTCATCTGATGAAGCGACACTGCTCAACAAAAAGGATTACATTACTGGAGACGTTGCACTGTTGATAAATAATTTCAAGAAGTTCTACAAGAGAAAAATGAAGAACAAATACAACAATGCTTCTACTTCTAACCCTACCTCTACTTCTCATGATAGTAAGGATTCTTATAAGTTCAAACTAATGTGCTATAATTGCAAGAAATTGGGATATTTCATCAGAGACTACCCATATCCTAAAGCTGAGAAATACACCGATGAGGAAAAGAAACTGAGAAAGGAGAGAAAACATCAGAAAGTCAAAGTGCTGATGGCTGAAGCAGAAAAGCTTCCTGCCATCTACTCGTTTGATTTAGATTCGTACACTTCAGAAGAAGAGTCTACTGAAGATGAGCATCCTGCACTTCTATGTCTGATGGCTAAAGAATCAGATGACTCTGAGGATGAGGTAACTCCTGCTAAAAATGAATTGTTTAATTCATTTGAGCAAATGATTGTTAATAATATTAGTATTGTTAATGCATTTGGTAAGCTTAAGGAAGAGATGACATTGCTGAAAGAGCAAAACAGTTCTCTGAAACTTAAGGTTGAAAAACCAAAAAAATCAGTTGAATACAAACTGCTTGAGCAAGAGAATGAATCTCTGAAAGCTGAATGTGAAGTCTATAAAGGTAATATTAGGGAACTTGAGAAAGTCATTGATAGGATAGTGCCCAGCAAGCCAATTCAATAAGCTTGTAATAGGTCTATTCTGAATGAGACAATCTTTGATTTTATAATAATAAGCATGTTTATTTATATATGTATAAGGATAAACAATGGCCAACTTCATCTCTCGCAAATACATTTAAGCGATTCGATGAAATCCTTAGATTACATTTGACTATGGGACGATTCACTTCAGTACTGAGTGCAATCATGAAACAGTTTCTAAGGTCGTAATCTTAAAACTGTTCCAAGTCATAGATTTCGAACGAGACGGGGTATCGTAGGAATCGCCAAGACTTGTACGAGTATGCATGATTCACATGGAGTGAATTTGTAGCGTTTCATGAGCAAGGCATTTGAGGCCAGTGCATATGAGTAGGTGGTTCAATGGAGGATTGAACGCATCGAACGACCCGAACAGAGAAACCCATTGTGGAAGTGCATAACGCATATCGGTGATGGGATGTTTCTCAAGGCTTATAATAGTGTACGATTTAGTCCTTTGACTTGAGGTGCTAGGGAGAATTCGGTGCATGAATGTGCGTACTTAGATCTAGGTATAGATCACTTAGCCTGATCATAACATGCCTAGGTTGGGTGCGTATAGTTATGTACGCGAGTGGTTAGTACCAATATGGAATCTATTGACTCATCGTAATGGATGAGAGAATTTCCTATACGATTCTTAGATAATATATCCGACGAATCTACGGCCGTAGTCGGTGACGGATTTGGAAAGGGGTTTCCAAATTTAGCAGTCACACTGGAATATTATCCTGAATTAGAAAGCATAGTTATCGAGACAAATTTAGAGGTGCCGATCAATTCACACACCCTAAGTCTTGATCGGGAATATTAGTCGATAGAAGGACCGTATGTACATGGCATTTATAAGAGAGACGAGGTTCACAAATATCAATTCACCTGAAGTTGGGCTACATGGGCTTGTGGCTAGACATCGACCATGAAGTGTGGGTACTCCTGAGTTAATAGAGGATTTGATTCTAGGAGTGGTCAATTAAACACTGGAGCAATTTATTGTTTATAAATTAAATCACGAGGAATTCGTGGGCCTGCTGCCAATTGATGGTGAAACAAGAGGGTCACACACAATACAATTGGACGGTGACTGTTATAAAGGATATGAAAGGAATTAATTGATATTAAATCAATTAAGTGAATTAAAGTATTAATTCAAGTGGGAGATTAATTAATTAGTTGATTTGATTAATTAATATAAAGGATATGAAAGGAATTAATTGATATTAATTGAATTGGGTAAAACTACTTTTTCAGATCTGTGGCGAATTTATAGTTTTTGAAAACTTCAGGACTCTTATGCAATAAAATCGCATACTAGGGTTTTAAAGGGCTGAAAATTCGAAATTTTAGAATCTGGAAATTTCAAAAATTCTGGACTGTTTTGCAAATCTGGTCGCACATATTTTTGGGGTCGTTTTGTAATTTCCGAAAGTTTGGG
The DNA here is from genome assembly GCA_038501285.1 of Penstemon eatonii. Classification (NCBI taxonomy): domain Eukaryota; kingdom Viridiplantae; phylum Streptophyta; class Magnoliopsida; order Lamiales; family Plantaginaceae; genus Penstemon; species Penstemon eatonii. Next base: position 25,857,955 of record CM076713.1, read on the forward strand.
GACTGTTTTGCAATTACCGAAACTTCAGGGGTCTGTTTGAAAAATCGAAAATTTTCAGAATTCAAAATTTTATTTTCTGGTCTGCTGCCCGAAACTGTTCTGGGGTGTTTTTGTAACCTTTTAAAAGTCTTTAGGTCAAACTGCAATTTTTGAAAGTTGAGGGGTGAAAATGCAATTTTCAAAAGTTGAAAAACAGAATCTGAATTTGAGCAGAAAATTTATTTTTGTTTACCCCAATATTTATTTTGTCATAATTAGTAGTGACTAAAAAGTAAGAATCATAGGAAGTTAGTTTTAAAAGGTTGTTTTAAAATTAAGAAAGAAATAGGTAAAGGATGTTTGCATGTTTCTTGCTCTACGTGAACTGTTTACGTGGTTTTCGATCGAGCCGAGCCTTGACCTTAGGGTAGATGTGATTGGGTTAATTTAATGTTTGGTTTTTATTGGGCCTGCGAGCCTATTATATTTTTGGGCCACTTTGAGCCTTTGTAATAGAATAGGGCTTTTACTGTTTTATTAGTTTAGAATGGAGGCCCGTTTATAAGCAAGGTGGGAGCCCAAGAAGATATGAAGGCCATGTATGCGTGGTACATTGTGTAATAGAATAGGCCTGTTTGCAAACCCTTTAGATTGACCAATAGGGCCAACATCCTTGGCTCGATGATGGCCCACATAGGAGGCTCCCGATCGAAAACATATTGTGGTAGTATGCAAGCTAGGTTTGTATGGCTTTTATTTATTTGTCGATTTATATTTAGCTTGCGCGCTAGAATCTAGATCGTAATAAAAGACAAAGCATAACTGAATCGGTGAGATCTCGAGGAGAGTTAGTATAACTTTCAAACCCGAAATTCCCCTCTCGAATTTAATATTAAGTCTATTGGGTACATTTAAAATGAAGTTTTAAAGATCCAAGTCTTCTATCAATAGGAACTAGTGTATGTTGTCTACTTATTGACAGAGGTGATCCAGAGTCTGGCACCCGAGTCAAAGAAAGGGACAATACACGAAATTCCTTGACTCGTGTTTTTAACTAAACTCGACAAGGGTGAGGACTGGTCGGGATGTGAAGATCGACCGATAACTAGTTACGGAGATTCATGACCGGGCCCGTTGCTCATCATGATTGATGGTTCTACTTAACGATTAGTAGCATTTATGATGTAGCAGTGCTAGATAAATGTGAAAACCGAGGCAAAATAGCTTGAAGGTTGTGAGGTGCCACAATTGGTAAAAGTATACCTACCTGGAGAATTAATTGTATGGCCACGAGTCGTGGGTGCAATTAATTGCTGCTGGGACGTCAAGACCTACTAGGAACTAAATTTCCCGAGCAATTAAAGGGGTGATTGTTTCGATAAAATAGTGGGAGAACTTTTTCGAAAACAAGACCAAAATTCGATAATTATAAGTATTAGGCATAAGATCAGTTAGCTAAATGTTGTCTTCTTTCCATTTGCAGATATTAAGTACAATGTCTAAGAATCCATTATCTGTTATCCTCGACGCAAACAAGTTGAATGGCTCAAACTTTGTCGACTGGCTAAGAAATCTAAGAATTGTCCTCGACTCCGAGCGATGAAGCTATGTGCTCGACACACCCATGCCTGCTGCACCCGCAGCACGAGCTAGTGAGGAACAACGAACCGCCCATGCTAAAAGGGTTGATGATGATCTTCAGGTTCGGTGCCTCATGCTAGCCTCGATGTCGAATGAACTGCAGAAACAACATGCTGAAATACCGCTTGCTAGAGATATACTTCTCCATCTCCAGCAGATGTTTGGAGAGAGGTCTCGCACCAAAGGTTCGCGACCACTAAGGAGTTGTTTCATCTCAAGATGGCTGAGGGAAGCAGTGTCAAGGATCACTGTCTGCGTTTCATCAACCTGGTTGAAAATCTAGGGCGATTGGACGTGGACTTGCACGCTGATCTTAGCACTGACCTCCTCCTCCATACGCTGCCCCGTTCTTTTGACCAGTTCGTGTTGAACTTCAACATGGAGGATTGAACCCTCTCTCTTCACGAACTGACCAATTTGTTGGTAACGGCAGAATCGACTCTCAAGAAAGAGAAGTCGGTAATGATTGCACACCAATCGAAGGCTGCAAAGCCCAAGAGAGGTAAGAAGAAGAATAATGTGTTTTCTTCGAAGGCAGTCACAAAGGTGGTCGAAAAGAAGCGCAAGAGCCCAGAAGACTGATCTTACGCAAATTCGTTATATGATCGATATTAATGAAATAAATACAGTAATCACTAATAAATAGAAGAAAGATCAATGTATGTGTATATTCCGAACATTGGAGTACATATTACAAGTATTGAGGATCCTACTTGAGCATTATAGAATGTCGTACAAGCTAGAGGGTGAAATACATATAAAATGGCCGAGCTAGTCTATCCGAGCTATAGCTTCGAGTATAGAGCACCTGGAAAAGCGTTTTTCTGTAGTCATAAATGCTTGGGGTATTTATAGCTGGGAATGAGGATCGGCCCATAGCCGTGGGCCTGGGATCGGCCCAACAGTAACATTTAATCAATGGCTGCATCAAATGGACCCAGTTACCTTTGCTTCATCCCGAGCTCGAGTCCGCATCCATAGAGTCGAGATTCCGGATCTCCAAACGTATATTAGTAATAATAGATGGGGTCCAAAATATCCATCATCAATACTCCCCCACTTCTCGAGCGTAAAGAGAAACTTAAGCTCGAAGAAGTATGGCTTATTCCGAACATCGAGATGATGGGATCACATGTTGGTCTGTTATGGACGTGCCTCGTTAAAAACCTAACTTTGAAAAACCCATTGGGATAAAAACCAACTTAGGGAAAAAGAGTGCACATCACTAAAATTTCAATGAGCTCTCGATGATGCGTAAATATTCTCTCTTGATGATGACTTGTAGAGTTATTCGAGAGTATTTAATTTGTAAGTCGGGGGTACTGTTTTGATAATATCGCCTTGCTTTCTTTCTTGACTCTGCTTTTCTGATCGTACAGCAGCAAATTGATCCAAAGACGAGAATAAATCTTTGATATTCGGGCGTTGTGTTTCTTTTCGTGTTGGGCCGCGGCCCTTTGATCTGGAGAGTATAGGGGTCTATTATGCAATTTAAAGAGAAAATAGGTTTTAAAATCGTCTTCTGGAAGTTCAATCGTCGCGACTTCTCGGGGACCAGATTGCAATTTTACCGTTTTGTCCTTATATATATACACAGCCTGATCGTGGGATGTTTATTTCGCAAACAAACCCTGAAGTAACCCCTGATCGGAGCAAATAGATTGATAAGAAATTCCCAACATTTGTCCGATCATTCCGAAAATATAATGTCTAGTCCTAGCGACTCCAAGGGCAAAGCTAAGGTCATAGAAGAGCCAGAGAGTGGTTCAGGCGAGATGCAGATCGAGACTGTCCATTCTTCAGGTGGGAAAAACATAAGGGTTCCGAGCCCTAACCCTGGTTCTGATAGAGAAGAGGAATCTAACCCTAGTTCCGAGGGTTGTGAAAGCGATTCTTCGAGCGAGAGCACCGATGAAGAGGCCACAGAGGATGACGTTCTTCCTTTAGGAAAGAACGAGCAGGCCATATACATAATCGGTAGAGGTGTTGTCGTTACTATTTTCGAGTGGTCGGAGCCTTCAACCAGCACACGACTTAACAAAACCAAGAAGAGAGCCGATGAAACCATTTGCCGCTATACTGAAAAGCACCTAGAAGACTTGGAGACCAAACTTGGTAAGTTTTTGGGCGATGGATTTTTGATCGTCGTCCCGACTCCCGAAGATCGAGTTACTAATCCTCCCCCGGGGTGTCAAGCTTTTTACACTAGGCAATTCCTTTATGGCTTACGGATACCCTTCACTCCTTTGATTCGTAGCATTTTACAGGCTTTTCGCCTGTCTCCATCCCAAATCCTCCCGAATTCGATCGGGTATATCATCGCCTTCAGCGTGTTAATGAAGGCCAAAGGGAAGAAAGCAGCTTTCCAAAATTTCTGGAGGGTTTTCCAAGTGAGCTCCTCCACGTCTTCGAACGCAGGTTATGTATACTTCTCGCAGCGGCCTAATCGATCGATATTGTCGAACACAGTTTTGAGCAATCTGAAAGGCTGGAAGAAGGAGTTCTTTTTTGTTCGAGGCCCCTATACTCCCCCCTCCGCTGAGTCACCCGAAACGACCCCCTATGAGTGGCCTGGAGAGCGGTCTTGGATTTATGGTAGGCGAAAACTTGTAGGGCGGATGAGTCATGAGCTCCCAGATGCATTTTTGCAGTCCCTTTCTTCTGACATTTATCAGACCGCTTTACTGACTCAAGAGAGAGTCTTGAGAATGGCAGGGCTTAGTTCATGTTCTTACTCCGCCCCTCCCCTTAGTTTGGAGAATCTTCATTCACGATTTCTGACGACCCAGCCGTCCCAGTTGCCCGAACTGATGAGGGGGCTTCTGCTGTAACCGTTCCCCTCACTTTAGGTATACTATCTCCTCTCGTAGAATTTAGTTAATTTTTCTCGACCTTAAATAAACCATTGTCGATTTTTCAACTGAAATTGTTGGGAAGTTTCGAACTTCTGTCGCTGGCTCGGTTGTTGCTTCATTTTATACGGAATCTCAAGGTCTGCCTCGCAAACAGAAGAAATCGAGGGCTACTTTAATGATAGAGGGAACTAAGGCCAGAACTGATGATTCTACTGCTCCGAATGCGGCTACAGACCCTCTTCAAATAGCTGCTGAGGGAACTTCACAAGCTCCAACTAGTGCTCTTCTTCGATTAGTGTTTCCGACCAATTCCTCTAATCCTAGTGCTGCGGGGTGCAGTTATTATACGCTGCAGGAGATTCGATCCCAGGAGATTGCTGAAGCTCGAATGGCAAGGAAAAGGAGTAGCGGGGATCCCGAGTCTTCTCGAAAGGTAAGACCGTTTGGTCGAAATCCAGGGCCAATTCAATGTCGACCCGGCCGCTCCGAGCCTGAGTTGGTAGACTTTATCGAGGATCATCTTTGCGGTCCGAGGGCCGCTGGGTTTCCAGAAGATGGAACCATCCAAGCTGACCTTGGTCCCAACGGTGAACATACAGTGGACAAATCCCTCCGACTCTTAATGGCCGCAAGATTTAAAGATGACAACACCGAGCTCTTCCTGAGGGATGGTTTCCAAATTATGGGTGATTATGCCTATGTACACGAAAAGGTACCCTTTTCTTTTGATTGCGCTAACCTTTTTCCGAAAACTTGTTTTATTGCTAAAGTCTGCTTTCTTTTGCAGGCTGGGGAGTTATTTACTCATCAGACTTATCGAATGGCCATCCTGGAGGAGGAGTCTCGACAAACCCATAATGCTCTTCTCCGTATTTTGAAAGAAGAAGCTGTCAAAACTGCTGAGTTGAAGGAGACTTCTGCTAAGCTCTCAAAGGTTGAGAAGGAACTCGAGGATGCCAGGAAAGAACTTGAAGGAAAGAGAGCCCTCGAGGAAGAGGTAGCCAAATTAAATTTGGATCTCGAGCAGGCTAAGGCATTATCCGATCAGGCGTATGCTCGAGGCCGAGAAGAAGGCAGACTACCTGCTATAAGGGAATTTTTAAAGTCGCCCTTTCTCGATGCCTTGGTTCGGTCAAGAACAGGCGAAATCAATCAAGCCTTCTTCTATAAAGGGGTTCAGCAACTCCTTGTGGTTGGACGGGTTCAAGGCACTATCGATGATTATCTTCCCAATATGAACCCTTATAAAAATATACTTGGGGAAAATTATAAGGCTTCTTCTCTTCCTCCCAAGCTCGAAGGCTTAGCCAATCATGAGTTCGCTCCGTTCCTTGCCGAATTTGGTGTTCCTATGCCTAATCCCGATGTGCTTGAAACGGAGAATTCGGGGGAGAAGGATGAGGATGTCGACATTGAGGGCGAATCCGATGAGCAAGAAGGAGAGAAAATCTTCTCCTAAGGCAAATGATCCCAGCCCTGACGACCAGAGCAGCGGCGAAGGGGATGAAAGCTTAAGCAGCACCTCTGATGACAATTTGGAAAGTGATTCCGAGGAAGAAGGCGAATAGATGGAGGAGGGTCGTGTATCTGGCACCGAAAAATCTGATTATTGATAAATATCGTAGGACTTTATTTATTCTGAATTCGTAGCTTGTAGATTCATGTACTCTTGCTTTTAAACTATGTGTATATTTGCTCCTATACTTCTTCAGTCGAATTGATGTCTTGACGAGAGCAATGATCTTATTACCAAATAGTGAGGCCGCTTTACCTTACTTTATTGTAATATCAAATGTTGGGATCGGGGCTCCTTCAACAAGATGTAAATTCGATCTTCAGGCATTCTTTTTAGGAGATGCATGTTTTCTTATGTCAATAGAAAAGTCTAAGTCGAAAGACCCTTCGATCCAACTTCCTTTCCCTCAGCTGTTCCCAACGGTATGGAAATCTCATTTCGTGTTAAGACAGTGAAAATCTTCTAGAGCTCACGATGTTTGCTGAATCGTGGGATCGAATATCAAGCTGTTTACATACGTTCTTCGAAATTGACCTTTTTGAACATAACTTCCATAGATTTTTCTCTCCCTCTTTTCCCTCTCTTCCCTTTTTCTTTTTTTTTTTAATTTTATTTTAGAAGAAAGATCCAACAAAAACGTAAAGGTAGTATCTCGTGAAGCTAAACAGTTGCTTAATCCAGACCGCATAAATTTCTACATCTCATCTGTTGGATTGCGTAAAAATTGCTCCTATAAATGAGCCCTCTCCTTTCCTTAGATGGATCCTTCTCCTTTTAGTAGGATTTTCTTCGATCATGTCGATCAAGGAATATTCTTTTTCATCCCAAGACTTTGAAATTCGAGTTAGAACGTATTTTGCAAATCACAAAGTATTGAGTATTTTATCATCGACTAGGATATCTGTAGACGAAGAAATATTCGACCTTGAAGGCCAACAAGGCGCATTGCTGACCATCCACGGCCCTGACAACTCCGTTGGTTCTTCGAAGAGTAAGCCATTGTTTCTCCGGCGCGGTTCTCATCATGGGGAAATTGTTGCCCCAAAGTCCGCTAAGTGTGTGGGATGGTGCAAATTTAATAAATGGGTTGGTGTTCGGACTGAGCTATTCGATCTCAAGCATCGAACTAGACCTTCAACTTTCCCTTTCGATTATCAAACAACACCCAATATTCGTTATCCTTGTAAATCTTTCGAGTAAGGGTATTATCGCAAATTTTCCCCTTATAATAATGATTAATGGATTAAGGAGCCCGGTAGCTCCCACTTGTCAAGCCTAAAGAAGAGCTTATTCGACTTCCTAGCTAGGGAAGTTGGATCAACTGGATTGGGCTTAGTCAATAATAGGATTCATAGCTTGTAATAGGATCGAGATTTTCTTCTTGTAAGCTGCAATAGAAACGAAACATTCTTCTTATGGCTTGTAATAAGATCGAAATGTAATTTATACTTATTCAAATATTCTTCATGAGGCTCGTGCTTTGTTTGATCTAATGCTCTTTGTTTTTTGTTGTTGTGTATATGTTCCAAATTTTGGTAAGTTTGAACTTTCCAAACGGTTCCTCATTTATCGGGAATTGCAACGGTCGTCAAATCTTATCAATTCGTTTCACGGATTATCCGCCGTTGGACTCCTTTCAATTTTTGCTATAAAAGGCTGTCATACCTTTGAAATTATCTCATTCATCGTACTGGCACTTTATTTGTCTGATCATGGTGATCAAGATCATTATTCAATTTATTCAACTTTTTGAGCTCAGACTTCGAACATTTTTCGAGCGGAAGACGAACTACTTTTGACCTCGCTTAGAATATCGACAGGCAAATATAATCTCCATCTTGAAGGCCAATATGCCAGATCCATGGAGTCCGTAGGTTATCGCGTAGGTCTTCGATTAGGGACCTATTGCCACAATGCATTTAGGAAGACATACAGGGGAGGGAATGACGAAGAATACAGTTACCTGACAAACCGTGCGTTCGCCCCCTCGTCTTCGGAGGATCGCAAATAAAGTTAAAAGTATGCGGGTCCAAAGGAGATTCATGCTCGGAGCTAAGTTACTCCGAATAAACGATAGGAGAGGAGAGCGAAAATTTCATAGGATTGTAGAAAGTAATGGGATTCTTATGTAATATATTAGCTTGTGTTATGCTCGAAATGTATCAATATTTTTCCTTTGAACTCTTGTATCTCTGTAATAATATTCATAAATGCCTTTTTTCCTTTCCTTGTTGATAAAGCAAAGTATAATCAGATAAATTCTCATCTTCAACAACCCGATCTCGAACACTTAAAATTAATAAGGGAATAATCGAACAACATTTTCTCGAGCGAGTAACAAACAAGCATTCTGGTAACCAAATAATTTATCTTCCTTTGAAAATTTCTAAGTATTAGCATTCAATTGATCTTAGGCAGTGCCAAATTTCCAAAGTTGGTCGAGCTCTTCAATTCGAGAGTCTTTAACCAATCGTAAATCCTTGATAATAATAAGTATTATTCGCTCGGATTACTATTTGTCCGATAAACATTATTTTAGATATACAATAACCCTTGAATCGTTTCTGATGTCCAGCTCGTTGTGATCGAAGGACTGGACAGATCATAGCTTTTCTTTAACTCTAACATCACTAGTTAAATGTAAATGGTTGAAAACTGAGCCGGTGTCCGAATCGCTATAATAACGCTATGAGTTTTCCAAATCGATTTTATATTTTCAATAGCGGGCGCGTAAGGGTTGAATTTTGAACAAACACTCCTGATTCCGACGTTGCCTTATAAATAGGATAATGGATAAGAATTAGTTGAACGATTCTTTCGAACCAGCCCTCCTTTATGCGCCCGTTAGATTGTTCCCTCTCCTAACCACACAGGACCCTATTTCTTGGGAAATGTATCGGTCAGTTCATTTATTACGTACATCATAACCGTCCGTGATCTGTTATCTGGGCCGTTGGTTCAAATCCTTCGCTGCTATAAATAGTTCCAATTTGTTTATGCGACACTCTTCACTTCTGCCTTTATGCTTCGTCCGATGACCATGGATCGAGTTTTATCTTTGTTAAAAATGATTCGTATTACCTCTAAAATAAAGGAGTTTGAGATTAGAATTCGGACCCTGTTTTCCGATCCTGGTCCCTTTGGTGTAACCTTTTTCGCTTAGAATATCGACAGGCAAAAGAAATTGCGCCTAGAATACCGGCAGGCAACCTGTTTTCTCAGATATACCCTATCTGAGACAGGTTAAAATTCCGGTTTTCTGGCGTAGTGTCTGATCGGGCAGCTGGTTACCCTCAGAGGAGCTCTTTAAATCTGGAGCACCAGCTTCCTCGAGGGCTTTCTTGAAGTATAGTTCCTTTGAGGTTGCTTGGAGTAATTCCACTGAGGTAACCCTCCGCTGCACTGGATCGGATTAGGCTGTAGATAATGATTGTGTATAACAATCATTGTTTACAGATGAAGACCTAAGATCGGTTAAAAGCCCCGGAGGGGAGCTCCGGTCCGGCTCTTATCCCGTTATGAAGACGGATGTGCGACACGTGGCGAGTGATTGCCATGAAGAATTACTGCTGAGTTCTGCATCTGGAGCGATCTTTGGGAATGCGGACCGAACATGTCTATCTTTTACTCGTAGAATTTGTAGTAGGGTAGGAGTGATTGTACTGTACTTCTTGAGCCCGAATTTTAATATTATATTCGAGGCTTCACTTGTAACTTGTTCGAAGAATAACAATAATAAAGCTTTGTTTTCTGCTCGAATTTCATTGTTTATTCTTTCATGTCTTTTTGATTTCTTTGGTCGAATATAAGTGAGACCCGTTGGAACTTGATTTATAGCAACTTTGTGTAGTTAACTTGAAGTTATCTAACCCTTCCCTTCGGAATCATAAATTTCCTCGGTGGTTGAATGGTAGTCCACATTAGGTTGCAACTTCGAGGATTTATATAATTTGTTACCGTTGTATCATCGGACTTTTACCGATATTTTATCAATTGCAGGATCCACTCCACTAGGAATTGCCATCGACCAAGGGAACGAAATCAAATCTGTCCCAACTGATCGAGAAAAGTATCTGATAACCAATAAATAATCTATATAGATTATGATTGATCGAGAAATAATCCGGGATGATAGTAAATAATTTATAAATTCCGACCGCGATTGATTCGTGTAATTATTCTGAGATTACTAAATTTGATAATCGGAAAAATAAATTCCTAGCATTAATAGGCTGTAACTCCAAAGACTCTCATAATCTATTGTCGTTAACTGATGATCAAGCTGATCAGATTTATTTGGTGTTGGTTAGTTGAGAATGATATCTGTAAAACTTCTTATTCGTTTATGCATTATCGCTCTACTGCTTAAAACTTTTTACACGCATAAATAATTTATATTTTCGACGAATAGAGAATTGATTAATCGTGGAAAATAAATCCAACGATGGAATAAATGAATTGGACAATTGCAGAATAGAACCGCCAATCTGAAGATCGAAAATTCACTATATGGGTCTTTAGCAACAACTTCCACCCTTTATATTTATTTCGATCTAAGGGGCATAGCAACGGCTTTCACCCTTGGTCGTTTTTATCGGTCATAGCAACAGCTTTCACCTGAGGGTCTTAACAACAACATTCACCCTTTTTACTTATTTCGATCTAAGGGGCATAGCAACGACTTTCACCCTTAGTCGTTTTTTATCGGTCATAGCAACAACTTTCACCTGAGGGTCTTAGCAACAGCTTTCACCCTTATTATTTATTTCGATCTAAGGGGCATAGCAACGGCTTTCACCCTTAGTCATTTTTATCGGTCATAGCAACAGCTTTCACCTGAGGGTCTTAGCAACAGCTTTCACCCTTATTATTTATTTCGATCTAAGGGGCATAGCAACGGCTTTCACCCTTAGTCGTTTTTATCGGTCATAGCAACAGCTTTCACCTGAGGGTCTTAGCAACAGCTTTCACCCTTATTATTTATTTCGATCTAAGGGGCATAGCAACGGCTTTCACCCTTAGTCGTTTTTATCGGTCATAGCAACAGCTTTCACCTGAGGGTCTTAGCAACAGCTTTCACCCTTATCATTTATTTCGATCTAAGGGGCATAGCAACGACTTTCACCCTTAGTCGATTTTATCGATAGATATAGATATCGGCCATAATAAATTTCTTGAATATAACGAATTAATAATATTCCTGGTGAATAAGTTCTCCATTGAATAGATAAACCTTGTTGATATAAGATAAGCGAAGACAAGACAAGATAACAAGATGGCAGATATTCCCGAAGATTGTGTATAGTTTTCCCTGTCTATAATAACATACTCCCATACCATGAACAAGACTTCCATACGTCAATAAGACGTCAATAAGATAGATAATCCTTTTACCCCGCATTTCCGAACCATGCTTCTTGTTGAATTCATATCAAGGGAAAATAAGGTGGAGCTCGATTAGCATTTTTCCCGAACTATCAAGAGCAATCCTCCAACGTTGGTAGCTCTGTCAATTACAATCTAGCTAGAGCATCGTACGATCCTAATTCAGACTTTACATTGGCGAGGGCTCCGTGGGTCGGAGCACTGTCTTGCGGAAGAATCGGCCTAACTTCTGGTTGCTGAGCCGCCTTAGATAGATTGTCGGGCTCATTGTTAACTGAGTTTTGAACCCCCGCAGCGTGGGATGGTTCTCCTCTGTTATATGTATTCCTCCTCGTAGTAGGCATTTTTTCGATCTAACACCCAAATAAGGCCCCACGGTGGGCGCCAATTGATCTTACGCAAATTCGTTGTATGATCGATATTAATGAAATAAATACAGTAATCACTAATAAATAGAAGAAAGATCAATGTATGTGTATATTCCGAACATTGGAGTACAGATTACAAGTATTGAGGATCCTACTTGAGCATTATAGGATGTCGTACAAGCTAGAGGGTGAAATACATATAAAATGGCCGAGCTAGTCTATCCGAGCTATAGCTTCGAGTATGGAGCACCTGGGAAAGCATTTTTCTGTAGTCATAAATGCTTGGGGTATTTATAGCCGGGAATGAGGATCGGCCCATAGCCGTGGGCCTGAGATCGGCCCAACAGTAACATTTAATCAATGGCTGCATCAAATGGACCCAGTTACCTTTGCTTCATCCCGAGCTTGAGTCCGCATCCATAGAGTCAAGATTCCGGATCTCCGAACGTATATTAGTAATAATAGATGGGGTCCAAAATATCCATCATCAAAGACGAATGTTTCCACTGCAAGAAAGCAGGGCACTGGAAAAGGAATTGCCCAGACTACCTAAAGATGAAACTGGTAGCCAAAGGTATTTTCTTGGTTGAAGTTAATATTGCTATTAACTGTGCATCGTGGGTGTTAGACACCGCAGCAGGTTCTCATATCTGCAATGATTTGCAGGTAATGGGAGCAGTAAGATACCTGAAGCCCGGGGATAGAATCCTGCGCTTTGGAAACGGAGCTAGGATCGCCGCTGAGGCTATAGGAGACGTGGAATTAGTTTTAGGGAATTTTACTTTTAATTTTAAGAGACTGTTTGTACGTACCGACAATAATTAAAAACATCATTTCAATTCCGATGTTAGACATTGATGGTTTTAATTTTTCCATTGAAAATGGAGCTTTTTGCATATTTAAAGGTGGTTTAATGTATGCTCGTGGTACTTTGATAGATGGTCTGTATTCCCTAGAACCTATAAATTCCGACGTCATGCACATTCAATCTAGAAAAAGGAAATATGATAATCAAACTCCACAACTTTGGCACGCTAGACTTGGACATATTTCCAAGAGTAGGATTCAAAAGCTGGTTTCCTCTAAGGCTCTTGAAATAAAGAACTTGGATGAACTCCCAACTTGCGAATCTTGTCTCAAAGGAAAGATGACCAAATCACCCTTCACAGGGAATCCCGAGCGAACCAAGCAAACATTGGATTTAATCCATACTGACGTTTGTGGACCATTGAGTGTCAATGCAAGAGGAGGATTCTCGTACTTCGTAACATTCACCGACGATTTTAGTCGTTATGGATATGTGTATCTTATGAAACACAAATCCGAAACTTTTGAGAAATTCAAAGAGTTTCTAATGGAAGTAGAGAACCAACTTGGGCATAGTATTAAAGCACTTCGATCTGACAGAGGTGGTGAGTACTTAAGCCAAGAATTCCTCGATTATCTGAAAGAGAATGGAATTCTCGCCCAGCGAACTCCCCCTAGGACGCCCCAACTCAATGGAGTGTCTGAGCGGAGGAACCGAACTTTGTTAGACATGGTTCGTTCCATGATGAGCTTCGCTGATCTCCCCTTTTCGTTTTGGGGCTTAGCCCTATTAACTGCCTCGAAGATACTAAACATAGTACCTTCGAAGTCAGTGCCAACAACACCGCACTAAGTATGGTATGGTAAAGCACCCGTGTGTTCGTATACGAGTATGGGGATCTCCAGCGTATGTAAAGAACAAGAAGGGAGATAAGCTAGATAGTAGATCTAGTTTGTGCAAATTTGTGGGGTATCCAAAGGAATCCATTGGATACCTGTTCTTCGATCCTAAAGAACGTAACACGTTCGTATCTAGGAACGCCCACTTCTTGGAAGAGGATTTCCTCACCAATCGAAATGGGACAATCGTAGAACTTGATGAAGTCCAGGAATCGGACCCATCCCCACAAACAGTGGGAGCTGAACCAGAATTTACTGAACCTACTAGTACACCTACTCTTCGAAGGTCTGATCGAATTCGTAAGGAGCCAAAGCGATTTGGTTTCATTCACGAAAATGAGAAAGTGGAAAGTTATCCAAGGACCTATCAAGAAGCGATGTCAGACATAGACTCGGGTGCGTGGCTCGAAGCCATGCAATCCGAAATGGATTCCATGCATTCCAACAAGGTTTGGACCTTGGTCAATCCACCTGAGGGAACTATCCCTGTAGGATGCAAACGGATCTTCAAGCGCAAGCTTGGAATGAATGGAGAGGTATTAACTCATAAAGCTCGCTTAGTGGCGAAAGGGTATTCTCAAAGGCCTGGAATAGACTATGAGGAAACCTTCTCTCCCGTGGCGATGTCGAAATCCATTCGGATACTGCTTGCCATAGCCGCGTGGCATGACTACAAAATATGGCAAATGGACGTAAAGACCGCCTTTCTCAATGGAGACATTGACAAGGAGATCTTTATGCAACAACCTGAAGGTTTTGCGTCCAAAGGAAGTGAGCACAAACTGTGTAAGCTTCAAAGGTCAATCTATGGCCTCAAACAGGCGTCCCGAACCTGGAACATGCGATTTGATGAGACAGTCAAAGCATTTGGCTTCATAAAAAACGTATATGAACCTTGTGTGTACAAGAAGAATAGTGGGAGTTCGATACAATTCATTGTTTTGTACGTCGATGACATTTTGTTAATCTAAGACGATATCAAGATGTTAGCGCAGACTAAAGCGTGGTTATCCGCGCAGTTCTCCATGAAAGATATGGGAGACGCATCTTACGTATTGGGAATACGTATCTATAGGGATAGATCGAAGAAGATGATAGGACTCTCCCAATCTCAGTACATCAACACAATTTTGAAGAGATTCAAAATGGAAGAATCCAAGAGAGGATTGCTTCCAATGAGACATGGTATCTCTCTTTCTAAGTCAATGTGCCCTACAACCGACGAAGAAAAGACGAGAATGTCTCTCATACCTTATGCCTCTGCTATAGGGAGCATTATGTATGCAATGTTGTGTACTCGACCAGACATAGCACACACTTTAAGTGTAACGAGCCGCTATTAGTCAAATCCAGGTGAAGAACATTGGTCTGCCGTAAAAGCAATCCTGAAGTACCTACGAAGGACTAAGGATATGTTTTTGGGCTACGGTGGTAGTGGAGAACTGAAACTTGAAGGATTCACTGATTCGAGTTTCCAGTCTGACGTGAATGACTTCAAATCAAACTCTGGATACATATTCCGCATCAACGGTGGAGCAGTCAGTTGGAAAAGCTGTAAACAGTCTACCACTGTCGACTCAACCACAGAAGCAGAATATATCGCAGCATCAGATGCAGCAAAGGAAAGTGTATGGATGAAGAACTTCATCCAAGAACTGGATGTTGTTCCTAGCATTGCTGAACCTGTAGTAGTCTTCTGTGACAACAACGGGGCAATAGCTCAAGCGAAGGAACCGAGATCACACCATCAATCCAAACACGTACAGAGGAAATACCACGTGATCAGGGAGATCATTGGTAGAGGAGACATGCACATGGAGTATGTCAACTCATAAGACAACATGGCTGACCCACTAACTAAGCCACTTTCACAAAAGGCGTTCGATAGTCATCTAGAGAAGATGGGTCTTAGGAACATCTGTGAATGGCTTTAGGGCAAAGTGGGAGATTGATAGGATAGTGCCCAGCAAGCCAATTCAATAAGCTTGTAATAGGTCTATTCTGTATGAGACAATCTTTGATTTTGCAATAATACGCATGTTTATTTATATATGTATAAGGATAAACAATGGCCAACTTCATCTCTCGCGAATATATTTAAGCGATTGGATGAAATCCTTAGATTACATTTGACTATGAGACGATTCACTTCAGTGCTGAGTACAATCATGAAACAGTCTCTAAGGTCGTAATCTTAAAACTGTTCCAAGTCATAGATTCCGAACGAGACGGGGTATCGTAGGAATCGCCAAGACTTGTACGAGTATGCATGATTCACATGGAGTGAATTTGTAGCATTTCATGAGCAAGGCATTTGAGGCCAGTGCATATGAGTAGGTGGTTCAATGGAGGATTGAATGCATCGAACGACCCGAACAGAGAAACCCATTGTGGAAGTGCATAACGCATATCGGTGATGGGATGTTTCTCAAGGCTTATAATAGTGTACGATTTAGTCCTTTGACTTGAGGTGCTAGGGCGAATTCGGTGCATGAATGTGCGTACTTAGATCTAGGTATAGATCACTTAGCCTGATCATAACATGCCTAGGTTGGGTGCGTATAGTTATGTACGCGAGTGGTTAGTACCAATATGGAATCTATTGACTCATCATAATGGATGAGAGAATTTCCTATATGATTCTTAGATAATATATCCGAGGAATCTACGGTCGTAGTCGGTGACGGATTTGGAAAGGGGTTTCCAAATTTAGCAGTCACACTGGAATATTATCCTGAATTAGAAAGTATAGTTATCGAGATAAATTTAGAGGTGCCGATCAATTCACACACCCTAAGTCTTGATCGGGAATATTAGTCGATAGAAGGACCGTATGTACATGGCAGTTATAAGAGAGACGAGGTTCACAAATATCAATTCACCTGAAGTTGGGCTTCATGGGCTTGTGGCTAGACATCGACCATGAAGTGTGGGTACTCCTGAGTTAATAGAGGATTTGATTCTAGGAGTGGTCAATTAAAGGTTGTTTAATTGACCGGAGCAATTTATTGTTCATAAATTAAATCACGAGGAATTCGTGGGCCTGCTGCCAATTGATGGTGAACCCAGAGGGTCACACACAATACAATTGGACGGTGACTGTTATAAAGGATATGAAAGGAATTAATTGATTTAAAGGTAATTAAATTAATTAAATGAATTCAAGTATTAATTCAAGTGAGAGATTAATTAATTAGTTGATTTGATTAATTAATATAATTAATTGAATTTCTAATTAATTAATTAAAGGAAATATTAATTTATTAATATGGATTAGGTTTTAATTAAAGTAGTTAATTAAAAGAAGGCTTGCAAGACACGGGCCTTTAATTAAAAGCCCATAAGGAGTCTTGCAAACCTAGGTCAAGTAGAGGCTTATAAACAGAGTTCTATTAGAGCTCAAAATGAATAACACCTAAGCACAAAAACCTAGCCTCTCTTGCACCTAGCCGCCGCCGCCCCAACCCTAGCGCCGCCGCCTATAGCCGCCGCCTCCTTGTAGTCATGAACTGCTATACCGCCGCCGCACTTCCTCCCTCGTTCCACCGTGTTAGATCTTGACCTGTCAAGTAGATCTACACAATCCTGCAATAACAAATCTTCTAGATCCAGTTCTGAGCCTAAGACTAGGAGGTGTTTCCAGAATCCAGTTGCTGTGGACTTAACTCTGGAGGTGAGACATTTGGATCACTCCCGTGAACCAGAATCAGAATCAGAGTTGGAGGTTGCCACCACCTTGCCTGTGGTGAGGTAAATCGCAAAACCCCCTTTTGTTTTATTACGTTGTGTGTTTTGTTTCGTGCTTTCGTATATATAATATGGAGATCTAAAATATGGGACCTTGGGTGCTTCGAAAAATTTTAAAATTTCGCACTCTATGCTGTTCTGACAATCGAGGCAACCCAACAGTCATAGAGTCTCATGAAAAAATTTTCTGCTGCATCAGATAACATGTCTAGTAAACAGAAATTGCCTTTAGAACAGGATAAGATAGAACTGAACCATACTGAAAAAATTATATCTGCTGACAATAGTAAGGTCATCTTGTATGTTCAGACTACTAAACCTGCTTCACCTGAGAAAGAACTAAAGAAGAAAAAAGCTCCTAAGGCTAAAACGAGCAAAGAGCCTAAGATAGAAAAACAGACTGGTAAAGCTAAACAACATAGTCCTAAGAAACCTGCTGATAAGAGTAAAACCAATCAGACTAGTAATAAAACTAAGTCGTCTATTAATGAGCAAGCAAAGAGTAAACCAAAGAAACATAATGACAAGAAAAATCAAAATGCTTGGTATGAAAATGAGTCATCATATTATGTGCAACCTGCTGCATATCCACTTGTATATCATGCACCTCAATTTCTAGCTTACTATGCACCTTACCCTACTTATGAACATTATCCACATCATACTGATTATCAACATAAGACATCTGCTGATTATGATTAAGAGAAAAATGTTCATGCTCCTGCTAAAACTCAGAAGCCTAAGACTTCAACATCTTGGGTTGTCAAAGGTGAAACTAATCCTCAAGGACCCTCTCAATAAAGGGTACCTAAAACAATTTTCTTTTGTTTTGTAGGTTAGGATTAGGAGTAGGAGTAAAGTAGAAAAGAAATGGTACTTGGACAGTGGATGTTCAAGACACATGTGTGGAGACATACATGAGCTGACTAATGCTGCTGTTGTGGACGGTCCTAATGTTACATTTGTAGACATCAAAGAAGGCAAGATTGTGGCTTGTGGAAAGTTAATCAAAGACAATATTAAGATATCTAACGTCTCTTATGTTAAAGGCCTTAAATACAATCTGCTAAGCATAAGTCAATTTTGTGATAAATGTTTCTCTGTCATCTTTTCATCAGATAAGTGCTACGTTGAACATATTGGAACAAAGAAGGTCATTTTATCTGAAAGAAGACAAGGGAATATCTATGTAGTTGACTGGAATTTTGTGGACAGGAATTCAAATATTTGTTTGGTGGCTTCTACACCAACTGAAATTAGTTGGCTATGGCAGAAAATGATGAATCATGTGAATTTCAAGACCATTAACAGATTAATCAGAATGATTTGGTATAAGGAATTCCTAAAACAGTCATGAGCAAGGACAAGCTTTGTGACGCATGTCAGAAGGGTAAACAAATCAAGTCATCCTTCAAGAGCAAGAAGCACCAATCTTCATCAAGAATATTGGAGCTACTACATATGGACTTATTTGGACCCATTGATCCAATCAGCAATGGTGGGAAGCAATACTGCCTAGCTGTTGTGGATGATTTTTTAAGATACACTTGGGTTGTCTTCATGAAAAAGAAAAGTGAAACCAAGGAGCATCTTACCAATCTGATGGAACTGATCCAGAATGAGAAGAGTATGAAAATATTGAAGATCAGATCAGATAGAGGGACTGAATTTACAAACTCTATTGTTGAAGACTATTGTAACATCAGAGGAATCAGTCATGAGTAAGTTGCTGCCAGAACCCCTCAACAAAATGGAGTTCCTGAAAGGAGAAACAAAACTCTAAGGGAAGCTACCAGAACCATGATAGTTGAAGCAAAACTGCTCCAATGATTCTGGGCAGAGGCCACAAATACAGAATGTTACACCTAGAACAGATGCATGATCAACAAGAGTCAAAACAAGATACCCTATGAAGTCTAGAACAACAGAAAGCCTAATATTCACTATTTTAGGATTTTTGATTGTAAATGTTATGTTTTGAGTAATGGGAAAAATCACCTTACTGCCTTTGCAGAAAAGGCTGATGAAGCTGTTTTTGTAGGATATTCTACTGTTAGTAAAGCTTACAGAGTCTTTAACAAAAGAACTTTACTTGTAGAAGAATCAATTCATGTAGTATTTGATGAATCAAACCAATTTTCTTAAAAGAATCAAAGTACTAATCCAAAACTGTCTACTGATTTTCAGAAATTGATTGTTGAAAGAATAGAAGAATATGTACCTATCATACTACCTGATCTCAACTCAGCTGCTACCTCAAGTGCTGTTCAAAACCAGTCTGCTGATTGTCTAACAGACGAGTTACAAATACCTGATCACAATGAAGATGGAGTGCAAGAAGATAAGGGAGGTTTTGATGATTTCCAAAACATCAGAATCAGCTAAGTAAGGAATGCTTTGATCCCTTAGAAGAATTTTGACCAAGTAAGAAGACAAATCAGAAGGGTCAAAAGTTCAAGGTCCAGAAGACTACTGATCTGTTGCTGAAGTTCGAAATCAGACTGGTAGTTTTTCAGCAAACTCAAATCAGATTAGTTCAACTTGAGATCAGCAGGGTATCTATCAGACGGGTCATTTCGATCAGCAGAGTGGAAAGGATCAAGGAGTCTGCCCAACGGTAATAAATGCACTTCGAGTAATAAATGCTGCAAGATAAGGGTATTAATAGCAAATGATTGAAGATATTCTCGGATCAGCAGGGTGCATTTAATGCGACTGACAGAAAATTACAGCAGACTGTACAGTGCAACAGTTGCAGAGAGCCGTTCCAGGAAAAGGGGGACCAGTACTTGTAGCTTTGAAATCTGTCTCACTCTTCAATGGATATATTTCAAAGACAAGTATAAATAGAGCTGGATTCAATAGTTAGAGACAACGCAACATCTGAGATTTCCTTCGCGAAGCAAATTTTTTCTAAGTCTCAAAAGCTCAAGAACAGCTCACTCTTCTGCTTAAGTCATTTGTTAACAGAAGCTAAGTTGAAGAAAAAATATACATCCTTCTGAGTGAATCTGTTAGAAAAGTGTTGTGAGAAGTAGATATCCATCTAAGTGAGTGATATTACTTCAGAGAGTAGGACTTCTTTGTGATTGCTTACTAGGAACTTGTGGCTTATCATTTGTTGTAAAGCGCAAGCAGAGTATATTGTAAACTGTGTGTTTATAGTATAACTCAAGATCTAAGTGACTTGGAAGAGTGGACTAAAGGATTTTCATCCATATAACCACTACAAAAATTCTGGTGTTTAAATTGCATTTGATTTCTTGCATATTTTTAAAGAGCATTCAAACACTTAACTGTTTAAAAGATTTTTAAAAGGAGTTTATAAAACTAGGGATAAAATCTTTTTAATTGATAAAGTTTACTTGTGAAAAACACTTTAATATCCGCTGCAAATAATCTGATTGGAAATTTGATTTTACTGAAATCAGCTAAGTCATAATCAAAAGAGTGGTCAACTTTGTTGTTCCAAGCTTTGTGAGCGATCAACATTTTCAGCTTACAATTCTCGATCGGCTTTGTCTAGAACAGCTTACAATTTTCAGCAGATCTGCTGACATAAGACTTGAAAAGTTTTAAAGTTAAAATTTTCAGAGGTCTATTCACCCCCCCTCCCCCCGCCCTCTCTAGAACTCATTTGACCACTTGGGACCAACAATTGACCAATAAAAAAACACGTAAATAAACAACTAAAGTAGTAATGTATAAAACGCAAAGTTAACGTAAACAACAATCAACTCAACCAATGAGCAATATGCAAAATAAATAAAACGACACTGTATTGTTGTACTTTTAAATTCATTAGTAATTACCTGTTATAAATTGTTAGGGGGGGAAATAAACTGAATATTAATGGATTACATTAATAAAAACTTTTGCTTAAATGTTTTCTATTAAGATCTACAAAGTTTAACACAAACTTCTTCGTAAAAAATTTATGTGTGAGTAAACTAAATTGGGTCAGAATAACTTGTTTATCGATTATTTTGATCTATAAAGTTTTAAACCAATTTTGTTGAGACAACCCTAAGTATAAATAAAACCGATGTTTTTTAGGAATTTAGACCACAATATTAAATTAACAGTTTATTTGAATGATATTGTTAACTATAAGTATAATATTATAGATTTACTGTAGGGAATTTACATGAGAAGTTCGGCCAAAGGGTTAATTGCAATAAAAGCGTACATATTATAAAGGCAAAATTGCAGAAAAGGTCCCAAACTAATTGGCAATTTTGGGTTTTCGTCCCACACTTTATCACCTCACCGAATTTCGTCCCGTAATTTTATTTTTTTTTGGGATTTCGTCCCGCCGTTAAGTATTAGACGGAAATTGCACACGTGGCCGTTAAATTGCCACGTGGCTGCTTACGTGTCATGATGACGTGGCAATTAGCATGACCAATTATACAAGATTGCAGAATTAGTCCCAAACTAATTAAAAATTTTGGTTTTTCGTCCCAAACTAATTACAAATTTTGATTTTTCGTCCCAAACTATATCAATTAGCCAAATTTCATCCCGTGATTTACCATTTTGCATCCCACTATAAATTTCTAATTTAACAAAAATGACGATTCAATCTTTTACATTTTCTTTTTCAGAAAAAATAATATGAATTTTCGAAACTCCTATGCTCTTTTGAGAAATAAAATTCTCATGTCAATTCATTAGAAAAATATTGTGCGTTCTTTTTTAGTATTAAAATATTATAATATTAAAATATTATAAATATTGACATTATTGACTATGTTATTCACATGTTCATAATGTTTCATTTTTTCTCAATAAATTTCATATTTCCCAATTTGCAAATATGCTTGTTCCGGAAGAAATCTTCAGTTTGGATAATAATTGTGCTGATGAAATTTTGATTAGCGCCTAATCAACATTGATATTGTGTTCTTTTTTAGTATTAAAAATATTTATAATATTTTAATACTAAAAAAGAACACACAATATTTTTCTAATGAAATGACATGAGAATTTTATTTCTCAAAAGAGCATAGGAGTTTCGAAAATTCATACTATTTTTCTTGGAAAAGAAAATGTAAAAGATTGAATCGTCATTTTTATTAAATTAGAAATTTATAGTGGGATTAAATTCATGCAAAATGGTAAATCACGGGATGAAATTTGGCTAATTGAATAGTTTGGGACGAAAAATCAAAATTTGTAATTAGTTTGGGACGAAAAACCAAAATTTTTAATTAGTTTGGGACTAATTCTGCAATCTTGTATAATTGGTCATGCTAATTGCCACGTCATCATGACACGTAAGCAGCCACGTGGCAATTTAACGGCCACGTGTGCAATTTCCGTCTAATACTTAACGGCGGGACGAAATCCCAAAAAAAAATAAAATTACGGGACGAAATTCGGTGAGGTGATAAAGTGTGGGACGAAAACCCAAAATTGCCAATTAGTTTGGGACCTTTTCTGCAATTTTGCCTATTATAAACGCTCTCTTTCCCAAATTGAAAGCCCTAATTTTTTTATTTCTCATCGAAAAGGTGCGATATTTTTTTGAGAAAACCCGAAGGTAAAATGCATTAATAAGCAAGATCAGCGGCAATGAGCCTACAAATAGAGTCCGGTAAAACAGAAGAACCCGGGGAAATAGAAAGAGCTAACTTGGCAAGAGCGTGAGCTACCGCATTACTTTCCCGAAACACATAGGAGCAATAAAAAGATTGCACACTACTAGCTAAAACTCTAATATCATCAAACACAAGACCCAAGGGGTGAAAAAGAGTATTACTAGTAGGACTTAAGAACCCGCCAATCACATTTTTGCAATCCCCCTCTAGTTCAATGAAGGACCAACCTTTAGAGATACCAAACTCCAGGCCACGTTTCAACGCCTCTGCCTCCGCTGCTTCCGGATCATAACAAAACTCCCTCTTTTCATAGCACCAGTCTACGCATGAGCCAGCGTGGTCTCGAATGATAATACCAATCCCGCAGATGCCCGAACTGACTTCAAACGCAGCGTCAACATTAATCTTCACAAAACCGTTCCTTGGAGTTTTCCAAATGCCGTGAATGGATCTGCTAACAGTCGGCAAAGAATTACGCGAGAAAGATTCCAAAAAACGAGTGTAAAAATTGCGAGAAAACGATACCAAATCACCCGGGGATATAGTCTTATTCTCCCAAATGGATTTGTTACGCCCAAACCAAATCCACCACATTAAAGTAACCGCAATCCCAACTTCTAGCTGGTCCAGCCGAGAGAAAAGTAGATTGATCCAGTCAAGGAAATCCTCAGAATCGTGTGAGTAGTGCGAAAAGGGGAGTCCGGAGAGAGCCCAGCACTGCCTCGCGAATGAGCAATGAAGTAAACAATGAATTTCAGTTTCGTTATCCATTCCGCAGCGATGGCAGGACCCTTCACTTGAAATCCTTCTACGAACCAAAGCCGCACAAACTGGCAGCGACCCGGAACAACAAGCCCAGAGAAAATGCTTGAATTTTGGAGGTGCTTTGATAGCCCAAATTCTGTTCCAAATTGGGTTGAAGGTCGAACTGGTGCTTCCTCTATCAGAGTTAACGGCAAGCTCTTTTTTGAAACGGTGTAGTCTATATGCAGATTTGACAGTAAAAGCTCCAGACTTCTCAAAGTGCCAAATAACTTGATCTGGACTGCCACTTCGACTTAGAGGAATGGAGAGTACAACTTGGGCCTCATGTTGTATAAAAATTTCCTCTACTAGCTCCCGTTTCCAAACCCCACTAGATTGGTCTATTAAGTCACACACTTTTGCTTCCACGGGAAGGGTCCTAACTGGTGAAATAACTCGAAAAGAGTTGTCCCTCGGAAGCCAGTTAGAGCCCCATATGTTAATGGAAGAACCATTTCCAACTCTCCACCGGATACCAGCCTCTAAAAGCGGAATTGAACCCCAGATGCTACGCCAAGTAAGGGAGGGAGTTGAGCTTAATTGCGCCTCCAAGAAGCTAGTATGCTGGAAATACCGAGCTTTAAGTATTCGACTCAAAAGCGAATTGGGAGAAGTTAAGATCCGCCATCCCTGTTTTGCAAGGAGAGCCATATTAAATGAGTTTAAATCCCTGAAACCTAAACCACCATCGCGCTTACTTGAACAAAGTGAGAACCAGCTCTTCCAATGAATTTTCTTCAAATTTTTGTCATCCCACCAAAAATTAGATATCATGGATTCGATCTATTTAATAAGGTAATCTGGGAGTCTGAAGCAGCTCATAATATAAGACGGTATAGCTTGAACCACAGATTTGATCAGTACTTCCTTCCCAGCTCTAGAAAGCATACGTGTACGCAGGCTCTGAAGACGAATCCACACTCTCTCCCTAATGAAATCAAAAACCTCTCTCTTCGATTTCCCTGTATATAACGGGAGACCGAGATATCTCGCATGCTTCTCGTCTCTGCGAATAGGAAAAATCTGTAGGATCCGCACAATCAAAGATTCCTCCGTGTTCTTTGTGAAAACCACACTAGACTTGTCCAAATTGATGTTCTGCCCCGACGCCAAACCATAAGCTTGCAAGAGATTGCTGATTCGAATTGCAGCCTCCTCCGAGGCCTGACAAAGTATTAAAGTGTCATCAGCAAATAACAAGTGGGAGATCTTGGGAGCACCTCGACAAATAGAAATCCCTTCCAAGTGCCCCCTCGTCTCCTCCTGACAAATAAGAGAGCTCAATGATTCTGCACAGAAAAGAAAGAGATAAGGGGAAAGGGGATCACCCTGACGGATACCCCTTTCCGGGATAACGGAACCGAATTGAGACCCATTCAGAATGAAAGAGTAAGAGACAGATGTAACACAAGTCATAATACGCTCGACAAAAACAGAATTAAAGCCTAAGCGGATCATTACTGCTCTAAGAAAATCCCACTCAACTCTATCATAGGCTTTACTAAGATCCAATTTAATGGCCATTTGACCACCCTTATTCCTAGTTTGTCTTTTCATGTAATGGTTAATCTCAAAAGCTACAAGGACGTTATCGGTAATTTGCCTGCCTGGAACAAAAGCTGATTGAAAATCAGATATAACGGAGTTCATAATGGGTTTCAAGCGATTAGCCAAAGTTTTAGACGCAATTTTATACACTACATTGCATAGGCTAATAGGGCGAAAATGTGTCATGTATTCAGGGTTAGAACATTTAGGGATTAGCACAATATTTGTAAGATTGCATGAAGCATCAAAAACACCATCATTCAGAAAATTCAACACCCATTTAGTAACATCTTTACCAACAAGAGGCCAAAATTTCTGGAAAAAAAGGGGGGGAAAGCCATCAGGACCGGGGGATTTAAGGGGGTACATAGATAAAAGAGAACGGTATACCTCTTCTGAAGTGTACGGCTGAAGAAGGTATAGATTATCTTCGGAACTCACCCTTGGACTCATAGCGCCTAAGACCAAGTTGATCTCATCCCTCGACGGTCGGCGAGAAGCAAAAATATTACTGAAATAGTCCTCAATAACACCTTCGATGTCCGGAGTTTTTTTGCACCAAGTACCATCCTCTTTTCTGATTCCAGAAATCTGATTTTTGGACCTTCTCCCCGAAGCCCGACTATGAAAGTACCTCGTGTTACGATCACCCTCTTTCATCCAATGGGCCTTGGCCCTTTGCTGCCATATTTTCTCCTCTTTATCTAAGAGTTCGTCCAATTCAAGGTAAAGTTCTTTTTCCTCTTCTCTCGAGGTGGTTGAGATTGTTCCCATGTTCAAATTATGGATCCTTTTCCGAATTTTGGCCACTTTTCTTTGAACTCCACCAAAAGATGCCCCACTCCAAGCAACCAGCTCCTCCCTACACGAAGCTAATTTGTCCCAAACAGTGCTAGCATTATTAAGCAAAGACGAATCCCAAGAATTTTTAATAATATTCGAGCAATCAGCGTTTTCTAGCCACATAGACTCAAATTTAAAGCCCCTCCTTTTACTACTCATGCGATCCCTTTCTCTATCAAGAACCCTCAAGAGGATAGGGCAGTGGTCCGACCCTCCAAAGCTAAGATGCTCCACAAAACTAAACGGAAAGAGGCTCTTCCACGAATCTGAAATACACGCTCTATCTAACCGAACTCTCACCGTGCGGGGGAAATCCCACTTGTTAGACCAAGTAAATTGAGAGCCCGTAAATCCCAAATCAGCGAGGCCCGAATCCTGTAGCGCTTCTCTAAACTCTCTAAGTTGAAAGCCCGGCGTACGGTTAGTACTATCCTTTTCGCTGTGATATAAATGTGCATTGAAGTCGCCCATACAGACCCAAGGTTTTGTACTTTTAGAAGCAAGTAACCGTAGTAAATCCCATGATTTATGTCTCAAAGTCGAGTCTGGCTCCCCGTAGAATCCCGTAAACCTCCAACCCGTAGGAAATTTAGAGTCGAACACAAGAACATCAATATGATTAGCCGAGAAACTCTGAACATCAACTAGCAAACTTTTATTCCATAACACCGCTAAACCCCCCGAACGTCCCCTGGGTTCCACACAAAAACCAAACAAATCAAACTTCACTTTTAACCTGTCAATCTTCCTACCCTTAGCTTTAGTTTCGGATAGGAAGATAATTTGGGGGTTGTGATCCCGAATATGGTATCCGAGATAACGAATTGCCGAGGAACCCCCTAAACCTCGGCAATTCCAAGCTAGGCAATTCATTGCGATAGGCGGGGCTGCCCGGCAGCCTCCACCTTTGAGATGCAGTTGTATGGTTTTTTTGAAGGCCTGCTTTCCTTCTCATTTTCCGCTGTAAACTGACAATCCGAGCTAAAATCGAAGAAAGAGTTCGAATTCTCACCTAGATCAGAAAATTTCCGTTTGCCATTTGAAGACTTCGGTTTACTAATAGCCATGGAGGTTGGGACTGTTTGGTTCAGCTGTTTCAGTGGTTTACGGAAGGAGGGGGAAGGATTGGGTTTCTTATTCTCTTTGCCCTTGGTTCTATTTCCACCTACTGGGACGAGTTTAGACTTAGTGGAAAGGGTGTTGGGTTCGGTCTTCACAGGGACGAGGTAGAGGTTGTTGGACGACGGGGGGTTAGGGATGTCTTTTAATTTGGGGATGGTATGGGTCTGGGCGGCGGTAGTCAGTGGAGAAGAAGCGGTAATAGGGTTAGGAGTGTGATTAAGTGAGGGAGGGTTCATGGTTTCCATAGTGTTGTAGTGGAGCTTGGGTGGAGGAAGAGTAATTTCAGCAGAGGGAGGGGGGAGACACGAGGTATGGCTGCTAGAGGAACAGAGTTTTCGTTTTTTTGTTGGGTCGGGTTTAGGAATGGAGTCGGTTGGTTCGGATATGGTAGAGTCATAGAAACCGATCTGATTTGGGCTAGGATGGGAAGAAG
This sequence comes from Penstemon eatonii, assembly GCA_038501285.1. Lineage (NCBI taxonomy): Eukaryota > Viridiplantae > Streptophyta > Magnoliopsida > Lamiales > Plantaginaceae > Penstemon > Penstemon eatonii. The sequence goes on from CM076713.1 coordinate 25,885,506, forward strand.
GCTTTATGCTGCAAAGTTTAATAAGGAGATCAGTTGGTATAAGCGTTTTAGTTGCTTCTAAGGGAGCTGGGGTAGATTTAATCGAATTAGTTGGGCCAGTAGTGGGTATAGTATGGGCTGTCTGGTTGGTTTGAGACTTAAAGGAAGGATTACCACCTAGCAAAGTGGGCTTGGTCTTCTTAGTACTAATGGGTGAATCACAATCAATGCACTTCATTTTGCCTTTATCACCGGGGTTACCTACAGTGTTCAAATTGGAAGGAGAATCCTTAGATAAGCGAGAATCAATCAAATCCTTAGCTTTCTCCCTATTTCCGAAATTAGTGCAGTTATCCTGATCCTCTTCCAAAATAATCGGACTTTCCTTATTATCTTTCCCAGTCATGTTACCCTTCGATGATTGTCCGACGGCGGCGCTTTCTACCGGATTTTCAGGTTTGCACCTTGGCGAGAAGATATCGGCTCCCTTACTAGTAAAATTCGTTTTGCTTCTTTCGTTTTTGCTCCTATTATCCACGTACGTACCAGCTATAGTTTGCCAACTTAGAGACGAATTTGAGCTACTATTTGAACTGACTCTGAGCCATTTGCCGTAGGGTAGGTCATCTTGAGAAGGTTCAGAATCCCCCTCGTATCTCTTGTCGCACGAGCTTGACATGTGATCTAACATCCCACAAAAGTAGCAAAAGTTGGGCAGCCTTTCGTAACCGAACGTAACAATTATTATGTCGCCCCTATCATTCTTAATCTTCATGAATCTAGGTATAGGTTTCGTGATATCGATTCCTACTCTGACCCGGATGCTTTCTCCAATCAACAAGGACTTAGGATCAGCCTGAAAGCCCTCGAACTTCCCTAGTTTCTTGCATATCAAGTCAACCATGATTTTGTTTGATCTATTCAAAGGTAGGCCTTTGATATGGACATAGAAATCGCAGAAAACGAGACTGGTATCCAAAGGATTTTCCTCACCCTTTATAGAATTAAGGACAACAAGTTTTTTATCGAAAGACCAAGGACCCCCATACAATGCTCTTTTCCAGTCGATTTTATGGAAGAATGAAAAAATCAGCCTGCCATTACCTATTTGTTTAATATCAAGCCCTTTACCCGGACTCCATGCTTTCATAAGAATCGTCCTTAAAGTCTCTATATTGACCGATCGATTGCCAAGAATTTTACCAACCAATAGCAGATCTGTGGAGGAGTTACAATTATCCCAATCCTCTCCAGAAATCTCTACTCCCTCCTCAATTTCAGTAATATTCAACTTTTTGCCTAGATCGAAGTCTGGGATCTCCATGGAAGCAGACGAGACAAGAACATGCAGAGTTCTTGGATAATCAAACCTAGTGCAGCCGCAACCCTGCAAAAGAGCACAAAAAGAAAGACAGGCAAAAAAACAAAGCACAAAAAAATTAGGGTTAGGGTAGGGGTGGGGGAGAAAAACAAAACACTCAAAAATCAAACCAAGAGAAGGCTAGGAATTTAGCAAAGACAAGATAATTGGAGTGAGAGCCTAGGGCAGACATAATGATCCAAACTACCAATGAAAAAAACTCTCCACAAAGGAAGAGAAAAAAGACTCTCCACAAAGGAAGAGAAGAAACCTCCTTTACTCTATCGAAAAGGTGCGATATAACCACCTAAAATTCCTGTTTCTAATGGCTGATAAAGAACTTAATTGGAAGATTCGTCTTGATTTTGGTTTGCTACGTTAAATACATTACATTGAATTTGCATGCATCACTTTTTGTAAAATATTTTTTTTTTGGGGTATAACAAATCATTCTCCAAATTATATTTTTTTTTATTTTATTCACAAAGTTTACCAAAAAAATATGAATTATTTTATTCTTAAAAATAGGTTGTGACGAAAAAAATCTTTTTGTTTTAAATCCAGTTGTAGTTTTCCTGTATATAAATGATGCTTGGAAATCTGTGGAACAACCTCTGCATTATAATTTTATAAATTACATAAACTTAGGCTGCGTTCACTTTACACAATTGGTAATCAGTCCAATTGTGTATTCGGACCAATTATTTAGTCAGTCCAATTAAATAATGGCCCGTTCGGCATATTGTAATGGCCCAATTGATTATCCGAGTCCGTTCGCAGTTGGGTTGTTCACTTGACCCAATTAATATTTTTGGACAATTATGCCCCTTAGACAAGATGAGATCCGGAACGTTGATATGGTTTAATTTGGGCCATCCATTTGAAGTAATATTAAGACGTATATTATCCTTACACCTTATTGGATCTTTTTGAGTAATTCTTCTTAGGTTTTTCATCCACTTAGGTCTCCTACGGATTAGGCTAATAAAAATATTTTCATGGCATTTGTCAAGGGAGAGAAGTATTTATAAAAAATCAACAAGAAATGCGAAAATCCCGCCGCTTGAGCTTCAAAGTGCACCCTTCTTCCTGGAAAACGAAAAAATATTCAAAAATAAAAAAAACCAAATATTTGCTTCAACCTAAATGGAACTATGAAGCGAAATGGGAGAACATAAAAACCATAGGGGTCATTTAAGCAATTTAGCACGCAAAGTTATGAAGAAATTTACAACTCACCTGGGCTGTAGATGTAATAGCGCATCAATGGAGTTCTTCTGGGCAGTGGTCGAGCAAGAAAGAAGAGGAATGAGAGAATTTTTAATGTTTTATGTTTTTTTATCTAAAGGTAATTTTGTAATTTAATGGAAGACCCAATGGCATTTTAGATTTTTTGTAGCTGGTAATTTTGTAATTTCAGGGAAGCAGAAGGGCAAAATGGACCGATAAAAAGGCAATTGGGCCATTAAATTGTAATCGGAGGGTCTAAGTCCGAATTGTTATTCACCCAATTAGGGGTCTGGCCCACATGTCGAACCAAAAATGTCGGGCAGCCCGGGATTTAATTAGCCCAACTGAACACGTTATTGGCCCTCAATTAAATAACTTAATGGCCCAAATTGCAGCCAATTGAGGCCTAATCAGCCAAAGTGAACGCACCCTTATTATACTATAATTAATAATTGGGCCGATAAATTGTAAGCCCAAAAATATTTATTTTGAGCCGGCCTGAACATGGTAACTGCACTTCCCGGAGATAAGTGCTATTAAGGATGGTGATGTTTAGTAGGAGTATTATTATGTAATTATACAAACTTGTTTATTCATTCTGAAAATAACATTTGTAATGGAGTTTTATGTTAAACTTATGTATATTTAACATTAAATAAAAAAAAAATTATGTTAGACTCATGTATGCTTCGAAATTTTCAATAAAGCTTATTTTATGAAAGAGACATAACATTAGAGCCTATAGAACTTTGATCCCACATTGAAAAGACAAATCAATATAGCACATTTTATAAGTACTTTCACATTTGAAATGAAATGTGGTGCTTGTTTGCTTAATGTAATATATAGAATGTGTTGGATGAAAATGAAGATGAAGACAAATATTGAAGGGAGGTTTTGATGATTTTCAAAACATCAAGATCAGCTAAATAATGGAAGCTTAGTAGATCCCTAGTGAAGAAGTTTTGACCAAATAAAGAAGATAAATCAGAAAGGGTCAAAATTTATGGTCGAGGAGACAACTGATCTATTGCTGAAGAAGGAAATCAGATTGGTGAAAGTCAGCCGACTCAATAGATTTGTTCAGTTTGGGATCAGCCGCTTGTTTATCAGACGAGAGACTTCGCACAACTAAGTGGATGAGATCAGACAAGTCACCTCAACTGTCATAAATGCACTTGAAGAAGTAAATGTTGAAGAGGAAGGATATTTATGACAAATGATTGTTGAAGAACCTTGTATCAGCTGGGTGCATTTAATGCGACTGACAGAAAAGTACAACAGATAAGACAGTACACAGTCGAAGGTAGCCGTTCCTGAGAAATAGGGACCAATGCTCGAGATAAAGACTTATGTTTACCTTCAACGGACATATTTCAAATCTCAAGTATAAAAGGAAGCTTGTTCGAAAAGTTCAGAGACACGCCACAAGAGATAAATTTGAGAGCATACAAAAGCAAAATCTTTATAAGTCTCAAGAACTCAAGAACAACTCACTCATCAGCTTAGTCATTTGTTGACAAAAGCAGACGTTGAAGAAAGAAGAAATCTGAGTGATTCTTGTTAGAAAAGTGTTGTGAGGAGTAGATATCCATCTTTGTGAGTGATATTACTTCGGAGGATAAGTTTTCTTTGTGATCTCCTATTGTGAACTTACGGCCAGTATTTCATTTGTTGTTCGGCGTAAGCAGAGTATATTGTAATCTTTGTGATTATAGTATAACCCAAGATCTAAGCGACTTGGAAGAGTGGACTAAAGGATTTCAATTCGTATAACCACTATAAAAATATCGATGTTTTACATTCTGCATTCTTTTCTTGCATATTTCAAAAGAGCATACTTTTGTTAAAACTGTTACAAAAAGAATTTTGTAAAACTGGGGATAAAACTTTGAAACCAAGTTTTGATTACTTGTGAAAAACACTTTGCAAATCCGCTGCAAGTAACTTATCTTGGAACTCTGATTTTTTATTGAAATCAGCTAAGTGAATCGACAGAAGTGGTCTACTAAACTGCTCAAAGCTGAGTGCACGAACAGTCTAGTAACTCCGCCTAACTTGATCAGCCTAGTTTGTTCATTCGAAAAGTTGGGGTTTGAATTTACGGTTGTAAAATTTTCAAAGGTCTATTCACCCTCCCCCCCCCCCCCCTCTTTCCCTCCCACCCTCTAGACTTCATCTGACCACTTGGGACCAACAAAATGCCTATATTGAGTTTTGACTTTTTATAGAAATAATGGTATGATATGTGCAAAATTTATGTTAATTTTAGAAGGCATTTCTTACATTTTTGAATGATTCAACTGAATAAAAAAAATAGTGAAGCAGTTTCAATATTTGATGATAGACAATATTTAAGTTAATAAGTCTCTATTTACCTATTTCTTTTTTAGTTTGAATCAATTTTGTTAAAATTTTTATTATTCTTCTTAAAATTTTTGTTTACATTCAAAATTAATAAAATATCTCTCTGGAAAAAAATTAGTCTATATCGTAGTGACCCCACTGAAACTTATCCTGGATATGCTTTTGATTATAACCAATTATTTCTTTTTTAAACCTAAGTATCTGTATATCTGATTGGGTAGGAAATATCTCAAAAAATTATCTTCATTCGAAGCTTGCAACTAATATTGGTGTTTATCCGTGCATATTAAACAAATAAGTGCCAAATCTATGCTGAGACATAATAAGAGCGACACCCTGAAAAGATAATCCTTTATTTTCTAGCTCATTAGCTTAGCTGTTAATTTTTATTTATGATTCTGTATGCTATTATTATTATGTTTTTTCCCCAAGCAGAGTTAGGATCTACGTGCATTCCAATAGAAGTAAAAGAAATACCATGATTATAAGAAATGTTAAATTAAAATAAATGTGGTTTTACTAAAAATTGATATATTAAATTATTTTATTACAAAAATAATAAATTCAATACTTAACCTGTTAATCAATTTTAAATAGATAAAATTGGATAGTGTTCTAAACTTCTAATTATATGAATCGCATGGAGAAAATTAAATTGAATAACAGGAAAATTCCTAAATTAATCTTTTAAAAAAATTTGAACATAATAAATCTTTAAATTTAATCGCTGATAAATTATGAAATTTTAAATATGCATATACCTAAAACTATATAATATTATTGAATTAAAATATTGAACTTTCACTATTTAGAGTAAAATGGAAACAAGGAACACTATGTAGAACATATTCATTTTCCATAATTGTTCTAATTTTTTAGGAAGAGAAATATGAAATTTGTTCAAATTTGTTTGGGCGGTGGAATATTAACAGTAAAAAAGCAAGAGGATTTTGCTAATTTATTTTTAGAATGTCTTACAAGATACGAAAGTTTAAATAATGATGAAGTTTTAAAATAATTCAACTTTATTATTAATATAGGTAGTTATAATTTTGTTGTATAACATGTACATAACATAATTTAACAAACTAATTTGATATAATTTGTTTTTTCGAATAATCAAAATAGTATAAGTAAATTTTAAATTTAGTTAAATTAATTATTTTTTTTATAACAAATATATATAAAAAAAAGTCGAAATTATTTTATTCTAAATCCCATTGTTTTTTTTATTTGAACAATATGTTGAGTATTCTAAAGAAATTATATTTTTCTACCATTGCTCTTGTTAATGAATTTTTTTTTGTTTTTTCTAATTTTATTAATCTGTAGTTATATAAATAAATTTTTAATATTAAACTAATCAATGCAAAGAATTAATAAAATGCTTATTTTTATAAATATTTAATTATATATTAAATTAGTACATAAAAAAAACTTAATACATTAAAAAAAATACAAACTAAAATATTATTTTAAAATAAAATTTTCAACATAATCATTCCAGGATTCGTTCCCAGAATCCTTGGAATCCTCCTACATCTTAAAAAAAATTTCGTCTTCTTCATCTTCATCACTTTCCTCTTCCTCATCTCTCTGCTCTTCCTTTTGTTTCTCTTGTTCATCTATTTTGATTTCTTCTTCTTTTTGTTCCTCGTCTGATATATTTTGGTGATCTTCTTGTCCTTTAGCTCGTCTTCGTTCTTCATCAATAATATTCATAACCCAACTTTCCATTTCTTCTTCAAAAGCTTCCCTAAATAAAAAAATAAAAATATTATTAAATTATTTTAAAAAATATTAAATATTTATATATTTACCAGTAAGCACCGTTCTTTTCTTGTTCGGAGACTACTTTCTTAGGATCCATTTCGAGTTGCACAAGTGGGAAATATAGTGAGAGGTATGACTTAAAAAGAATGGCAAGGCACTGTTAATCTATGAAGCACGGACTCCTCAAAGAACATGAAGAATGCCGAGTCGACTCGGCTGGGACTCGGACTCGTCGTCGACTCGGCTGCGACTCGCATCGGACTCGCCACATGGCGAGTCCGAGAAAAAAAAATAAAAAAAATTCGGACTCGCGAGTCGACTCGGTCAAGCTGAAGAGTCGACTCGGTCAAGGACTCAGCTGGGGGTTTTTGTAATTTTTTTATAAAATGTTGGACTGAAAATGCAAATTACACACCTAATAATATAAAATTGAAATAGGAAGCAGTTTTAGTTCTTTGTTCTTACTTCCAGATTCCATCGTTCATCCCCTTTCTTCCAAAATTCAAATCCAAAAATCCAAAAATCAAGAATGAACTAATTAAATCAAAACTTGTGAAAGATAAATTACTAGATGATACAACATCACCCCACCATGTATCATATATACAGAAGGGATTGTGTTGGGGGAGGTTGATGTGGGGGGGCGGCGGCGGTGGTGGTGTGGAAGGCGAGTGTCGGGCGGAGGGTTTGAGTAGCCGGTGATGAAGGAAGAAGAAGAAGAAAAGAAATGAACTGGTCAAAAGAAGATTACGGCCATACTCTTGAATGAATGGCTTTGAAGATGGATACGTGTCACATTGGCTTTGAAGACATCAAGAATGAATTGGGCCAGGCTGATGCGATCAATTAGGCCCAGTTATATTTATTATTATTATTGGCCCAATGTTAGTAGTTTTGTTAGTCCAGTAATTAATTAAATCAATTGCCTGTTTTAGACACACATAATATTTGAATGAGTGTTTATTCAATGACTTTGATGCTAAGATATTTTTTTTATATATAATTATATAAATTTATTTTATTAAAATATACGTATCCATGCCGAGTCGTATCTTAATTTTTTTTCGAAAACGAGTCGCCGAATCCGAATCGTGTCGAGTCCGAGTCGCCGAGTCCGTATCCGTGCAACGTAGCTGTTAATAGTAAAAAAAACTAGGCATTCCGTAATTTAATTAGGTTGGCCCAATTAAAAAGCAAAATACATCTGCCTCACTGTATTTATAATTTATATTATCAATTAACAAATAAATTAGTTTATTACGTATACATGTAAACATATATTTTATTTATTCAATTATTAAAACAGATGTAGGAATGAATTAGTACATTTAGTATAAAACATATATTTGACAAACCCAAATAAATTTCTGATCAACTTTGGGCATCTATGATTTACATAAATTTATGTCAGATTAGTACGCAGATTTGTTATTCTCTTATATTAATCAGTACTTATCTGTTTAAAATTGTTTGGGGAAAAAAATATTATGAGGAGTTTAGTCCAAATTTTACGACATTATTAAATAAATAAAAGCTTGTTCTCAAATTAGTCTTCATATATTTATAGATTAATGTATTATATAAATAAAATATTTTGCTTAATTGATCTCCTATTTCGTTTTTCAAAGGTAAGAACTTATGGAAAAAAAACTAATTTATGAGTAAAACATAATTGGTAGGAAAAACAGTTTATATTTTATTCCGACATACAAAGGTTAACATCAATTCATATGTTAAAAATTCAATTCAAACTTGTCTGACGATATATAATTGTAAGTCTGGAAATGACATGAAATATACTCGTCTGACAGGCCTATGTATTACAAACTGTCCATAAATGAACTTAGCAAATGAAAAATAAAAAAAGTTAGTTTAATGTTTTTTTTTTTTGAATGTTGACAATTAATTTTTTCAACCTAAATGTTAGAAAGGTGTAAAATTGTCAATTAATTTAAAATAGAAAAAAAAATCTAAATTGGACTTCATATAAATTTACTGATAGATTAGGAAATTTTAAATATGAATATATTTAAATCAATATTATATTATTGAATAATAATATTGACCTTTCAATATTTAGAATAAAATATAAACAAGAAACATTGTGTAAAATATGTTAAAATATTTGGGGAAGAATAAGATCAACAGTCATATCATCATTAAAATTCACCTCTTCCTTCTCGTCGTATCAGCCTTCATCATTAGTTTTGGGGAAAGAAAATCAGCCGTCATAAAGCAAATTAATTTTTTTTTTGGGTACATCTAATAAGACACGCAAGTTCTGATAGTAATGATGCTTTTAAATAATATAACTTTATTACTAATATAAGAAACTTCAATTTTTTTGTGTAACATGTACATAACATATATTTTAACAAATTAATATTTTATAATATTTTTTTTTATTAATCAAAATATTATATTGAAATTTTTTTATTTATATTTTGTTTATGTAAAGTACATATATTTCGTTAAATAAATAAAAATATTCAAACTATTTATAAATTAAAATATTTGTTAGATTGTGAAATAATTAAATTATATAATTTTATATATTTAACAGTTAGCATCGTTCTTTTCTTTTTCGGAAACTACTTTCTTAGAATTCATTTCGAGTTGCTACAAATAGGAAATATAGTGATAGTATGACTTTACAAAATTATGAGCAATTTAATCCAAATTTTACGAGATTATTAACTAATATAAGCTTGTTCTCAAATTATTATTGGTATTTTTATAGAATCATGTATTATATAAATAAAATACTTTGCTTAATTGATCTCTTATTTCGTTTTTCAAAGGTAAGAACTTATTTATTGGAAAAAAAACTAATTATGAGAAAAACTTAATTGATCGGAAAAAATAATTTATATTTTATTCCGACATATAAAGGTTAACATCAATATGGTAAAAATTCATTTCAAACTTGTCTGACGAGATAAAACTTGAAGTCTGGATAGGACATGATATATACTCGTCTGACGGACCTAAGTATTGTAAACTGTCCATAAATGAACTTAGTAAATGAAAAATAAAAAAGTTAGTTTAATGTTTTTTTTTTTTTGGGAATGTTGACAATTAATTTTTTCAACCTAAATGTTAGAAAGGTGTAAAATTGTCAATTAATTTAAAATACAAAAAAATCCTAAATTGGACTTCATATAAATTTGTTGATAGATTAGGAAATTTTAAATTTGCATATATTTAAATCAAAATTATATTATTGAATAATAATATTGAACTTTCAATATTTAGAATAAAATATATACAAGAAACATTGTATAAAATCTGTTAAAATATTTGGGAAGAGTAAGATCAACAGTCATATCATCAATAAAGTTCACCTCTTCCTTCTCGTCGAATCAGCCTTCATCATTAGTTTTGGGAAAAGAAAATCAACCGTCATAAAACAAATTAATTTTTTTTGGGTACGTCTAATAAGACACGCAAGTTCTGATAGTAATGAAGCTTTTAAATAATTCAACTTTATTACTATTATAAGAAACTTTAATTTTGTTGTGTAACGTGTACATAACATATATTTTAAGAAATTAAAATAATAATTTTTTTATTAATCAAAATATTATATTAACATTATTTTATTTATATTTTGTTTATGTAAAGTACATATATTTTAATTAAATAAATATAACTATTCAAACTATTTATAAATTAAAATATTTGTGAGATTGTGAAATAATTAAATTATATAATTTTATATATTTACCAGTTAGCATCGGTCTTTTCTTTTTCGGAAACTACTTTCTTAGAATTCATTTCGAGAGTCTACAAGTAGGAAATATAGTGAGAAGTATGACTTTACAAAATTATGAGCAATTTAATCCAAATTTTACGAGGTTATTAACAAATATAATCTTGTTCTCAAATTATTATTGATATTTTTAAAGATTCATGTATTATATAAATAAAATATTTTGCTTAATTGATCTCTTATTTCGTTTTTCAAAGGTAAGCACTTATTTATTGGAAAAAAAAACTAATTAGGAGTAAAACATAATTGATCGGGAAAAATAATTTATATTTTATTCCGACATACAAAGGTCAACATCAATTAATATGGTAAAAATTCATTTCAAACTTGTCTGACGAGATAAAACTTTATGTCTGGATAGGACATGATATAAACTCGTCTGACGGACCTAAGTATTGCAAATTGTCCATAAATGAACTTAGTAAATGAAAAATAAAAAAGCTAGTTTAATTTTTTTTTATTGAATGTTGACCATTAATTTTTCCAACCTAAATGTTAGAAAGGTGTTAAATTGTCAATTAATTTAAAATAGAAGAAAAATCCTAAATTGAACTTCATAAAAAATTATCTTTAAAAAAAATGAACTATAAAAAATATTAAAATAAATTTGCTGATAGATTATGATATTTTAAATATGCATACATTTAAACCAATATTATATTATTGAAGAATAATATTGACCTTTCAATATTTTGAATAAAATATAAACAAAAAACATTGTGTAAACTCTGTTAAAATATTTGGGGAAGAGGAGGATCAACAATCATAAAACAAAATGTTATTTGCTTATTTATTTTCGGTACGTTTTACTAGATAGACAATTTCAGATAATGATGAAGCTTTTAAATAATTTAACTTTATGAATAATATGAGAAGCCGTAATTTGTTTTATATCAACAAAGTCAGTACATGAATCGTTTTCATACTTTTCAGAATCATCGTCATCATTAAAATTCACCTTCTCCTTCTTGTCAAATCAGCCTTCATCATTATTTTTGGGGAAAGGAGATCAACCGTCATAAAACAAATGAAATTCTTTTTTGGGTACGTCTAACAAGACACGCAAGTTCTGATAATAATGAAGCTTTAGACATAAATTTATCATTAAATATTGCTTTCTCTATTGGTTCTAATTGAAACGTTGAATTATACTAATTGGACGTTTCTACACCAAATGCGAATTTAAATATTTAATAAATTGTAATTAGAAATATTTTTGTATGTCATTTTTCGAAAATAAAATAAAAGAAATTAAAAGAAAAGTTCATGTACCACAATAATAACAATAAAATTTATGTTAAAATTAACATAAAAAACTTACTTAGAAAATAAAAACAAGAATTTACTGTTCTGGAATATGAAAATTTAATAAAATTAAATAAATAAATAGATCACGTTGCCTCTATAAAATATATAGTAATTTACAGCCACCTCTATACATTTAAAAAAAATATATATTTTTCTAGATGTTGACTTTATTTAATGTTTGGTGTTAAAATAAATTGATATATGATTTACACTAAGTTTTAATATTTTGTTTAGACATTTCTAAGCATAATATTTGGAGAAGAGGAAGATGAACAGTCATAAAAAAAAAAAGGCATTTTGATTATTTATTTTGATTATTTATTTACGGTACGTTTTACAAGACACGCAAGTTCAGATATTGATGAAGCTTTTAAGTAATTTATCTTTATGATTAATATAAGAAGCCGTAATTTTGTCTTATAACATTTACATAACATATAATATATATTTAACAAAATAATTTTTTTTGTCGATTAATCATAATATTCTAATGAAGAGTCATGGAATATATCAAAAAAAAAAAAAGTTTGGGCGTAATTTATCTCCTATTTTGTTCTTCAAAGGCTAAAACTAATTTACTGGGAATAAAACTAGATATGAGTAAAATATAAAAGGTCGGTTAAAACATTTCATATTTAATGTCTACCTACAAAAGTTAAAATCAATTACTTCGATAAAAATGCATTAAAAACTTCGCAGACGAGATAAAACTTTAACTCTGGAAAGGAAACTTTCAAATAACAGAAAATTAAGAGATGGTTTAAAATATCATAAAATAATCTCGTCTGACCGACGTAGGAATTGCAAACAATCCATAAACAAACTTAGTAAATGATAAGTTAAAAAGTTAGTTTAATGTTATGAACTTTTTTTTTATTCAATATTTTCCATTGAGTGTCCAGCCTGAATATTATAAATGAGTAAATTAAAAAAAAAAAAATACTTTTTCAGGATTAAGAAATGTCAATTAATTTAAAATAGACTTATAAAGAGAAAAACTCTTTAAAAAAATTAAAATATAGTCGCTAATAAATCAATATTATATTATTGAATAATTATATTGACTTGTCGCTATTTATAATATAAAATATAAACAATGAACATTGTGTAGAATCTTTTAAAATATTTGGGGAAGATGAACATCAATGGTCATAAAATAAAACACTATTTACCTATTTATTTTCAGTACGTTTTACACGACACGAAAGTTCAGATAATGATGAAGCTTTTAAATAATTTAATTTTATGATATTTTAACAATGTTGAGCTCTTGTAACTGTTCTAAAATATCAGCAAGTTTACTTTAACTTAATTATTTAATAAATAATTAATTATTTGACATATATTTTCCCAAATTAATTTTTATTATCATTAATATATATACAAAATAATTCAACATAAAAATATTGAATAATATTATTTGAGGTTTATTTATTATTTCTTTCAACAATATTTTTAATAATAATGAAAAGAATATCTTTCTACAATTCCTAATGTCAATTGTTTAAGTTTATTCTTTAGTTATATAAATAAAATTTATAATATAAACAGAATATTATAAATAAATTAATCGATAAAATAAATAATTAAAAATTAAATTAACTTAAAATTTATTTATACACAAAACATAATTAATAATTTAAAGACATACTTAAAACCATAATATTACTCAGATCGGGATCCAAACTATCATTTTGTCTTATAACATGTGCAGAACACGTATTTATAACTAAGATTTTTTTATATTTAATAAAAATACATATATCTTTTTACACGTTGAGTTTGTTTAAGTTTATTCTTTAGTTATATAAATAAAATTTATAATATAAACAGAATATTATAAATAAATTAATCAGGAATATAAATGATTAAAAATTAAATTTACTTAAAATTTATTTATACACAAAACATAATCCATAATTTAAAGACATACTTAAAACCATCAAATTACTCTGCTCGGGATACAAACTATCATTTTGTCTTATAATATATGCAGAACACGTATTTATCATTAAGATTTTTTTATATTTAAAAAAAAAATACATATATCTTTCTACACGGTGAGTTAATTTAATATTTCCTGTTAAAAAAGTTATATATGATCTATATTGAATTATAATGATGTGGATTGATGTGAGATATGTTGTAGATCTCAAATTATTGACTTTGTGAAGGATGCTACATAGATGTTAAATAATTTTTTTTAAAAATAATTATAAATATAAAAATTATTATATTAATAGAATGAGTGAGTATATTTATAACATGAACATGATAAATGACCAAAGCAAATAATTTTACAGTTAACTTTTGGTATTTATTATGATTTACATAAATTATAATCAGAACAGTTCACTGTACTGTTGTACTATTAAATTATTAAGATATTATTTGTTATAAATTGTTATAAGGAAAAAAAACTTAATATTAATGGATTCCGTAATAAAAGGTTTTGCTTAAATGTTTCCTATTTCGATCGACATAGTTTAACACAAACTTCTTCGTAAAAAATTTATGTATGAGTAAATTGGGTTGGAATAACTCATCCATCTCTTCTTTCGATCTATAAAGGTTTAAACCAGTTATGTTGAGAACAACCCTGAGTAACCTAAGTATGCGTATATCTGATTTGGTAAGAAAAATCTGAAAAAATTTCCTCGTTCGAAACATTCAACTAATATTGAGTTTATCCGAGCATATTTGTAAAACCCCAACTAAATTATTCATAAATAGATACCCCATATGGTCCTTAAATTTCAATAAAATAGTTATAGTCTAATATACTATTATCTCCTCAATTTTTGTGTTAAACAAGTCAGAATATCCATAAAATCTATGGAACGAAATATTAAAGCTCAAGGTATATAAAATAAAAGACTAAAATAAGTGTTAGAATAAGATGGTGGATATTCTACTAGTTTATGATTTAATGATTAAATTACTCAGATTAGAAAAAGTTTAAATCATAATTCATCATGTTAAAACTTATTTATACAAACTATATAACCTTAAATTATGTGATAAATATATTAGTTCCCAAATCTTATACAAGTATATGAGGAAGAAAGCATGAGAAAATTTACTGTAAACTAATGCATCTTATAGTTATAATTTTTTTTTTTTTGAGAAAACCCGAAGGTAAATATATTAATAAGCAAGATCAGCAGCAATAAGCGTGCAAATAGAATCCGGTAAAACAGAAATACCCGGCGAAATAGAAAGAGCTAACTTAGCAAGGGCGTGAGCAACCGCATTACTCTCCCTAAACACGTGGGAGCAAGAGAAAAACTGTAAACTACTACCAAAAGCTCTAATATCACTAAACAAAGGCTCCAGGGGGTGAAAGTGAGTACTGCTACCAGAACTCAAGATCCCAACCACCACATTTTTGCAATCACATTCCAACTCAATTAGCTACCAGCCCTTTGAAATCCCAAATTCCAGTCCACGTTTAACAGCCGATGTTTCTGCCGCTTCCGGCTCCAGACAAATCTCACTTTTCTCAGCACACCAGTCAAGGCAAGTACCCTCATGGTCGCGAGCAATAATACCAACACCGAAGCTTCCCGAGCTGACATCAATCGAAGCATCAACATTTATTTTCACATGGCCAGCCCTAGGAGGCTTCCATGAAGGTTTATCCGATCGATACGAAAGAGAGCAAGGATTACGAACCAAGGACTCTTTGAACCTGGAGTAGAACTGGCGAGAGAACATCACTAAGTCTCCTGGAGGTATATCCTTGTTTTCCCAAACAAGTTTGTTGCGTCCGAACCAAATCCACCACGCAAGGGTGATAGCGAAGCCAAACTCGAACTGATCCAAGTGAGCGGAAAGATGGGAAAACCAGTCGATAATATCGTGAGAGACAAATGAGTAGTGGGCAAAAGGGATACCAGAAAGTGCCCAACACTGCCTCGCAAAGGAGCAGTGAAGCAACCAATGAATCGCAGTTTCGTGTTCCCTTCCACAGCGGTAGCAAGTCTCTTCGCTCAAAATTCTCCTTCGAGCCAATGCCGTAGAAACCGGCAGCGAATCTGTGCAGCAGGCCCAAAGAAAGTGCTTGACTTTTGGGGGGGCTTTGGTAGCCCAAATTCTATTCGAGATTTGACTATAAGGCGAACTGGAGCTTCCTCCTCTAGAGCTACTAGTTAATTCTTTATGGAACCGATGCGGCCTATACGCTGATTTGACAGTGAAGGCGCCGGACTTCTCGAAATGCCATATAATCTGGTCGGGATTATCATTGCTACTAAGAGGAATAGAGAATATAATTTGAGCATCTTGATATAAGAATAGCTCTTCAATTAACTCCCTTTTCCAAGTCCTGCTAGAGTGGTCGATTAACTCGCATACTTTGGCATGTACCGAAAGAACCCTGGCTGGTGTAAAGATTTTGAGTGAATTGTCCCTCGGAATCCAGTTAGAGCCCCAAATTCTGATATCATTACCATTTCCAACTCTCCATCGCATGCCCATCTCAACAAGCTTGATTGATTCCCAAATACCTCGCCAAGTAAGTGAGGGAGTAGAGCCTAGTTGAGCCTCCAAAAGACTAGTGTGAGGAAAGTAGCGCGCTTTAAGGAGACGACCTAACAGCGAAGCATTAGACGTTAATATCCTCCAGGCCTGTTTAGCATGTAGAGCCATGTTAAAAGAGTTCAAGTCCCTAAAGCCCATTCCTCCATCTCGTTTGCTTGAGCAAAGTGAATACCAGCTAACCCAGTGAATTTTCTTCAAGTTCTTGTCATCCCACCAAAAGTTAGAAATCATAGATTCGATTTCTCGAATAAGGTAATTAGGGAGTCTAAAACAGCTCATTAAATACGACGGTATGGCTTGGATAACAGATTTGATCAAAATTTCCTTCCCAGCTCTAGAAAGCATACGAGTCCTCAAGCTTTGTAGGCGATTCCAAACCCGCTCTCTAATAAAATAAAAAACATCCCTTTTAGATCTTCCAACAAATAAAGGAAGGCCCATGTACCTCTCGTGCTTCTCATCTCTCCGAATAGGGAAAACATGCAGAATCTGCTCGATCAAGGACTCGTCCGTGTTTCTCGTGAAAACCACGCTAGACTTGTCAAGGTTGGTTTTTTGTCCCGAAGCCACTACATAAGCCTGAAGGAGGTTGCTGATACGAATAGCCGCCTCTTCCGAGGCTTTGCATAGTTATAATTAATCGATCTTCTTAGATCAAGTGAATTATCGTATTTAAAGATCTTCAAATCTTTTTTTTCCCAAACAAAGCCTTAGGGAGACAATAATTTTCCCAAAATACCCTTAATTTCCCCTATAAATGAATGTCTTCCCTTACCATTCATTCACCCCATTCCATACACACTACAAATACCCACACACTTTCACTTCACTTCTTCAATTCTCTACCATCTTCTCCAAGCTCCCCTTCATAAGTAAAGTATCTACACACCTAAACATGTAATATAGAGTTCCAAAACTAATTTTAATGTCTTTAATAAGTAAAATTCATGGGGAAACTTGAAGAGGAAAAGCAGGGCAGCCCCTGTTTTACGGTAGCAGCGTTTGATGGTTCGATTGAGGGCCTTAATGAATGAATTTCTTCAAACTGAATCACTGTCATGTAGCCCTTTGAGTGTAGAACAAATTCCCTTTGGCCCTTCTTGAATATCATCATCACACAAGGAGTAATTGAGGTATGAACCAACACTGCCCTAATCTGCGCACCTTTCGTATTTAGGCCATAACCTGCGATTGGCTATTTCTTTTATTAAATAAGTACATGGTTGGAAAGGGAACAAACAGTAGATTGTGGTTGGGATGGTGGTGTCGACCACCTCCGGCGCATCAGCACATTGGTGGCGCGATTTCTGAACAGTACCGGAGAGTGGGTCACACACGCCGAGACTGTTTTGGGTCTTTTGATTCATTTGGATTATTTGCACAAGTTTTGGCCTTCTATCCTAATATTAAACACTTTGATACTTAGTTAATCAAATTATATGATTAATTGTTTATTTAAACTTGCATATTGAATGAATATATATTAACTTTGATGCTACTTCTTCTTGTTAGACACCATTAAAGAACCTTTAACTTTTTAATGTCTATTAACTTGAATATGGTTGAATATTTTCTATGGTCTTATAACACTTTAACTTGTATATTATGATTTAGAATATTGGATTAAACTTTGATTAACTTTCAATTAATTTATAGCTAGGCCTCCAAGAATTCTTTTGGGCGATCTAATAAATAATCCGGGACTTTTTTTAGCCTTTTACATGTTTGACTTATTTTCCCAAACTTTGGCCTTAATTCTATCTTAATATAAACCACTTTGATGCTTGAATGTTGAATTAAGATGATTATTATATGATCAAAATGTGCAAAATGGATAAATATAGATGCTAGTTTTTGTTGTGGGACTTAATTGAAAAACTTATAACTTCTTGAAAACTATAACTTGAATATTGTTGATTCTTTCAATTCAAAATATTTTATTGTTATACTTCAACTTGAATACTATGTTGATTAAGTTATAAAAATGAATTAAATTTTTGATCCAATTTAATAAAAAGGCTGTAATGAAGAAATACTATCTAGGCTTCCAAAAAAAAAAGTTACTTTTGGATGTTGCTGCAAGTTTTAACATTAATTTGGGACTTATTCATAAGTGCAAAACTCAAACCTAATGGAATTAGTTTGAAGTAGAAAATCATATATAATTCGATTTAACATCATTTTGATACATGTGTACAAAGTTATTGAACTCACAAACATAATTGCCGATGTTGAATGAAAATAGGCTACAAGCTACTAGTTGTTTGTTTTACTTTTTACCCTATAACATGGTGATTATACAAAAATACATGCTTGAAATGAATATTTGTAATAAATTTATGAGTTAGGCACGATTAGGTTCACGTACAAAAAGAATCACAAGTATAGGATTAATGGTTGAATTAGTGGGATAAGATGGATTTGAAAAGTATAGTTTATGGTTGGGATACAAACATTAATATAGTTTACTTGAATTAGGTTTCAAGGATACGCCAACATTTGGACTTGAAGGTGAGGTTTCCCGTTCTTTGTGTACCCATCTTGGCACAACACCCAGAGGAAAAAGGACATGATTTTGTAATTCATATGCCACTTTCTTCACTTCTAACAATTCAATACGTATCAAATATTTTTACTAATCTCTCTCCCAATTACGTTTCTTGCTATATTTCATTTTATTGTGAATTCGGATCTACATTGCCGTATGTCAATTTTGTTCAACACATTATGGTACTTCTGATCTTTTTGCTATTGAACATTATTCAAGCATCCACTAGTTATTTGATACTTCGTTATTTCTAAAGATCTTGCCATAAATAATCTTCTATTATCTTTTTGAACTAAACTCACTCTTGTTTGACAAATTTATCATCTGCTCGTATGGTTATACAACATCCTGATATATTTTGCTCTGCGTGGTTATCAAACACTTTTCAAGTATGTTCTTGTTGATCGTCAAATGCTATCTTGGTATTGAGCCTTGTAAGAACAACGGACTACATCCGAATTCTAGTTCAATTTATTTCATTTACTAATACCCTTGGGGACGCCCTTGGAAAGTTGGGCCCTGGGACTAATAGAGCTGACTGCTAGGCGGCATCGGGCCGTCAATGTATGGTCTCTTTGTTCAGTACCCCTCCGTGATCCAGTTTTGCACATAGTTGGAGGTCGCTGTGCTCCGAGCTGGATCGGCATGCGCCCGGGCATGCCATCGATTCTGTTTTCGAGGTAGCTCCTTCATGGGAGGTATAAGGTAGTTACAATGGATAGGGGATATAAGGTGGTGCCATAAAAGTAAATACAGATGCGGAAGGTATGTGCTATGTGGAACTAGATATTACCCTGTAACTTCTGAGTGATTATCTGTGAGGAAACTCTAGTGTTGCGCCACACTGTGACTTGGTCTGGTGTATCCTTGTGAAGTTACAGGGGAGATACCTCTAGAGTCCGCAATAGTCATTTCTAAAATCCACATCTGACATGTAACATGCTCAATATCTTTCGGTTCATTATATTTCTTGTCATTACCATTTGTTCGTTATCTTTTCTTCAGTTTGTTACAGTCTATTTAGTTCAATTACTCATACCTTCCTATTTCAAGTTCTCGTCATCTCTCTCATTATATTCTTTTTATCATTATGGTTTTCATATCTTTATTTTGTTCAAGTTCATGGATTAAATCTCACTAAGCCAAACACGACTTACTCCTCCTTTTATCTTCCTTTGTCCTTTCCTCAGAGATATGGGATGCAAAAATTTTATGTAGAGTGGGATCACATATCAACTTAAACTTGGAGCACACCTTGGTGATACATATTTGGATATACGCTATCTATTGATAAGGGTGATTTTGTGATTAGCTACAATGGAGTCTAAATAGTGGAATTTATGGAAGAATTACAATTAATCAATGTAGCCTTCAAGTTTTTGTATCTTCATAGTTCCACTAAAATTATTGATCTAAGCTATATGGAATGCAGTGATTCAGTTTAGTCGGTTTTTGATCGACAATTTAGGTGGCGACCACCCTGATCATATAGTGCGATATATATATGAGTGTTATTGTACTATCCGGTCAGAGTGGGGTTTCACAATATTAAACTAGTAAGAGCAAAATTCTGCTAAGACATAACAAGAGTGAAACTATGAGAAGATCATCCTTCATTTCCTTGCTCTTCAGCTTAGTAGTTTATTAATTTTTTTTTTCTGTATATTATTATTTTTTGGTTTGCTAAAAAAAGCGTGTCTATTTCCACATAACTTTTAAAGAATATATTATGTTTGTTGCTTAAGCAAAGTCTGGATCAACATGCATTCCAACAGAAGTAAAAAGTAATAGGATGATTATAAGAAATATGAAATTAAAATAAATGTGATTTTACCAAAAATTAATATATTAGATATATCTAACAAAAACATTGTGCGAATGTCGTTGCTATTAAAAAGATAGCATAGGAAAAATAAATTAATTTATAAAAAAAATTTATATAGTCAATACTAAACATATTAATTAATTTTAAATATATAAAAGTGGATATTGTTCTAATTATATGAATCCGATGGAGTAAATTTAACTGGATAACAGGAAAATTCCTAAATTTAACTTCATAATTAAATTTTTTTAAATAAGTTGTACATAATAACCCTTTAAATTTAATCGCTGATAAATTATTAAACTTTAAATATGCATATACTTAAAACTATGTAATATTATTGGAAAAAATATTTTTCTTTCAGTATTTAGAGTAAAATGGAAACAATGAACACTGTGTAGAATATATTCATTTTTCATAATTGTTTTACTTTTTTACGAAGAGAAATATGAAATCTACTCATCATTTTCCATATCTGTTCTATTTTTTAGGAACATAAATATGAAATATGTTCAAATTTTTTTGGGAAGTAGAATATTAATAGAGAAAAAAAAAGGGATTTTGCTTTTTCCATTTCAGTATGTCTTACAAGATACAAAAGTTTAAATAATGATGAATTTTTTTAATAATTCAACTTTGTAATTGATATAGGTAGTTATAATTTTGTTGTATAACATGTACGTAACATATATTTAACAAATTAATTTTGTATATTTTTTTTTTCCGAATAATCAAAATATTATAAGCAAAATTTTAAATTTAGTTAAATTAATTAATATTTTATAACAAATATATATCTAAAATAAGTCGAAATAAATTTATTCTCAATCTTATTAAGGATTTTTTCTTATTTGAACAATATGTTGAATATTAAAAATAAATTATTTTTCTCTACCATTGCTTTTATTAATGAATTTATTTAATTTTTTCTTATTTTATTAATCTTTAGTTATATAAATAAAATTTATAATATAAACAAAATTTAATATATATTATAATAAAGACAAATAACCAATAAAAAGCTTTATTTGAAATATTTTGTTATAAATTAATTTAATACATAAAAAAGTACAAACTAAAATACTCTTTTAAATAAATATAAAATACTTCTACTTCGTCTTTCTCATCATTTTTCTCATTTTTTTGTTCTTCTTGTCCTTATGTTTCTCTTTGTTTTTCAGCGATTATATTCCTAACCCAACTCTCCATTTCTTCCGCAAGAGCATCCCTGAATAAAAAATACAAATATTATTAAATTATTTTAAAAAATTTAAATATTTACATAATTTTTAATATTTACCAGTAAGCATCATCTTTTTCTTTTTCGGAAACCACTCTCTTAGGATCAATCCTAATTTACTACGAGACGGAAATATAGTGAGAAGTATGAATTTAAGAGAATGACAAGGCTCTGTTAAATAGTAAAGAAAAACTAGGTTGTTCGTCTTCCTTAATTATGAAAATTTGTTGGTCCCAAGTGGTCAGATGAGGTCTAGAGGGGGGGGGGTGAATAGACCTCTAAACTTTTTGACAATTTTTAACTTTAAAACTTTTATTTAACTGTTTAATAGACTAAGCTGTTACAGAACAGTAAGTTTACAAGGCTGATTGCGAACAAATCTTTGAGCAGCTTTGTCGACCACTAATCTGATAGTTACTTAGCTGATTTAGTTAAAATCAGTTTTAATACTAGAGTACTTGCAGCGGATTTTCAAAGTGTTTTTCACAAGTAAACTTAGTAGTTTGAAAATTTTATCCCCAGTTTTGTAAACTCCTTTAAACTCTTTTCAAATAGTTTTGAAAGTGTTTTATGCAATCTGAAAATATGCAAGTTGAAAGCAAATGTAAAAACACAAGTAATTTTTATAGTGGTTATATGGATTTAAATATCCTTTAGTCCACTCTTCCATGTCACAAAGATCTTGGGTTATACTAAGAACACAAAGTAATTAGTACACTCCACTCACGCCAAAACAACAAATAAATCTGGCCGTAAGCTCACAATAGGAAATCACTAAGAAAACCTATCATCTGAAGTTAGATCACTCACAAAGATGGATCTACACTTCTCACAACACTCAAACAGTTTTTCACTTAGAAAACGTGTTTGTCTTTTATCTTCAACTTCGGCTTCAGTCAACAAATGACAAAGCTGATGAGTGAGCTGTTCTTGAGACTTAAGAGATTTTGCTTCGGAATTCTTCTAAGAGATTGTGTTGTTGTTCTTCTCTTTGTCTCTTCAGCTATTTATACTCGTATGTTTGAAAAATGTCCGTTGAAGTGAGACAGAATTCAAAATCCTCGGGTACTGGTCCTTAATTTCCGCGAACGGCTCTCTGCACAGTGTCCGTACTGTCAACAGTACTTTTCTGCAGGCAGCATTAAATGCACCAAGTTGATACGAAGTCTTTCTTCAATCATTTGTCTTTAATAACCTTGTACTTCAGCATTTATTACTTCCAGGGGCATTTATTACCGTTGGGCAGACTTCTTGATCCTTTCCACTTGGCTGATCGAAAGTGCAAGTCTGATGATGAACAGAGCTGATCCCAAACTTGAACAAATCTGATTTGAGTCGGCTGATCTTCATCAGTCTGATTTCTTTCCTTCAGCAGATCAGTAGTCTTCTGGACCTTGAATGTTTGACCCGTCTGATGTCTTCTTACTTGGTCAAAATTCTTCTAAGGGATATCATCTAAGTTAACTTTTACTTAGCAGATTTGAAGTTTTGGAAATCATCAAAACCTCCCTTTACTAATTGTCTTCAGTGCTCTTCATCTTCATCCTTATCCAACAATTTCCCCCTTTTTGATGATGACAAAACTTCAGCTAAGTACCTATTTTACCTATACTAAAGTTTTGACCCTCAAAATTTTCTGAGATAGAAAAAGTGTGTTGGAAACAGAACTTGAACTTTTATTTATGATTTTGAATTCATTACAAGTACAAGTCTTATCAGATAAGATGTCTGAAAAAGAAATAAAGATAACTGATTACAAAAGATTTGCCTATACTAGTCATCAGCTTCTTCATCATCTCATTCAAGCACTACTTCATACTCATAAGAAGATTCTTCATCATCTTCTTCTTCATCTTCATCAGCATCTTCATCAAAAAGTAGATTTGACTTAGCAGCTTACATCTTTTCTTTGATTTGCTGCTCCTTCAGCTCTTCCATTAATATCTTAGCTTTTTCAGTGTTTTTGTACTTGGTAAATGGCTCTGTTTCTTCTTCAGAATCCTTGGTTACAGTCATTTCTTCATCAGACTTGGCTTTTTCCTTGGTTTCGTCTTCAGACTTCTCTTTGCCTTCTACCTTTCAAATTTCTTCAGCAGCTTCAGTCTTTTCAGGTTCAGTGGCAGCAGATTCCTCCACTTTTTCCTCTTCCTTCTTCTCTTCCCCCTTTTTGTCATCATCAGAAATGGTGACACTGGCAGGTCTGATAGGAGGGTTGAGTGCAGCAGATTAAATCTTCATAGCAGCACATAAAGCCTTCAAGTTCTGATTGACTACATCGTGACTGGCAGTAAGATGATTAAGGGTGGTGCTGATGATGGTAATGGTCCTAAGGTCAACCAAAACGCAGCGGATAACAAAAATTTTAAACGGGGACAAAACGGCCCAAAAATGCAACTTCTTTGCAAGAAAACTTTGGAGACCTTCTACCATTACTATCCTAGGATCATCATGCATACAAAGTTCATATTAGAAGGAAAGATATCAAGTCATACCTCTCCCAATATTGGGAGGTGAAGAGCCGCAAAGAATCGGGACAAGCAAGTAACACCCGAAACCTTCAAGCACCTCCAAGCTCACGGGTTTTGTGCTTCCTACGAAACTTCTTTCTCCAAGCTCCTCAAGAAAAACCACACCAAGATCTCCAAGTGTAGATCCTCCAAAGCTAGCCCACACACACAAGTGATAACACTTAAGGAGTAAAGAAGATGAACTAGATCTTGCAAATACACCCTCAATCTATTAGCTTGAATGAAGTAGTACTTGAATCAAGTTAGAAACTTGATGAAGGAAGAGAAAGAGATGAAGAAAACAACTTTTCTTTCTAGGGTATGAGAGAAATCCGAACACACACTAAAAGGTGTAGTGTGTGTTTTTGTCTTGCTTCTACTACTCTCATGAATGAAGACAACATCTTATCTTTTATGTGTGTACATTGTTCAATGTAGTTAATTGTTGGATCAAATCCACCAATAAGACTTGTAGCTTTATTGTGCTTCCCAAGCACACTTCTTGAGCTTCCCAAGCACACTACTTTTGATACAAGTTAGTGGTGGGGGCCACCACTAACTCTTGATAAGATATTTATTTCTCTCTCTTGTATATATATATATATATATATATATATATATATATATATATATCATATATATATATTAACATTATATCATATCATATATGATCATCTCATAAGACTAATATAAATTGGTCAAGAGTTAATTGGACATTTATTTCCCAATTAATAAATCCAATCTCTAATTCAAAAGTAGAAACTCATTTATTTCTTCCTTCAATTAATTAGACCCTTCTAATTAATCTTGACTAAATTAATTTAACACTTAAATTAATAGAGTCCTTTAATTAATTAATCTCCATTAATTAATTACTACTTCTTGTCAAATCCAATTTGACTTTTAACAGATTGAACTAAGTTGCATCTTGTGCTATTGTGTGTGGCCCCTTGGGTTCACCATCAATTAGCCGTGGGCTCACAAACCATTTGTGATTTAATTAAAAAGATTAATTAAACTACTTTTAATCAATCACTCTTAGATATGATCTCATCAAATCTAGAGTACCCAACACTCGAGGTAGTCATCTAGTCACGGTCGACGAGTCCTAACTAATGATGAAAATAAAGTGTGAACCTTTCTTGAATTGATCTCATCAATCCTCTTACGCATACCATGCACGTACGCTCCTTCCAATAACTTATTTCCTGATCGAGGCCTAGGACATGGAGTCCAACGGATTCCTATTAGCCTTGATAACTATGCGTCTTTATTCTTTATGGTGATTCCTTTTAGTGATTACCCATTTGGAAACTCCCTTTCCAAATCTAACACCACTCACTTCGGCCGAAGATTCCCGGAATCAATCCATACAAAAGAATGCATAGGAAATCGCCCAACCACATCACGGTGGGAGTTAATGGATCCTTTATTGACGTCATTAACCTCACTACGAAGCAATCCATACCCAACGTGAAACTATAATGACTCGCTAATTAGTAGTCGAGTAACACATCAAAGCATAAACGCTCCGCATGAAGTTCACTCTAACGTCTCAAGTCAAAGGACCAATTTACGTACACTATCGTAAGTACAAGAAATCTTCATCTCCGATAAACTCCTAAGATGAGATTTTTCTAGCGGGGTTTCGATGCGCTTGATCTCATCAAGCCACCCACTCATATGCATTGATATCTACCATATCGATGTCCATGGAACTATCCATCCCCATGCAAAAGAGAATGCATACTCGTGCAAGTCTTACCGAATACAAGGATGCCCTATCTCAATAGTATTCTATGACTTGGAAAGCTTTTAAGATCATAAACCATAGTAGAACATATTCCATAGAGGGATGCACCATGTTCCATAGTTTCAACGATCTAAGGGCTTCATAAATTGCTTAGATGTATCACAATAAATGAAGAATTGCCAATGCGAACTTTTATTGATCATGAATAAGATTGATTACAAGAGTATTTACAAGACAACCGATTGGCTTGCAGGGCACTACTCTAACAATCTCCCACTTGCACTAAAGCCAATCGTTCATAACTCTAAGGCCCATCTTAAGGCGATGTCCTTCAAAAGCCTTGATTGGCAATGGTTTAGTCAGTGGGTCCGCCACATTTTCTTTTGAGTCAACGCGCGCCACTCTCACGTCTCCTCTATCAATGATATATCGTATCAAATTATATCGCCTCAATACGTGCTTGGATCTTTGATGAGATCTTGGCTCCTTTGCTTGCGCAATGGCCCCATTGTTATCACAGAAGATAGCAACGGGTTCGGCAATGCTAGGAACTACACCCAACTCTTGGATGAAGTTTCGCATCCAAACACCTTCCTTAGCAGCATCACATGCGGCTATATATTCTGCTTCAGTTGTGGAATCGGCTACAGTTTCCTGTTTGGAACTCTTCCAACTCACTGCACCTCCATTCAAACAAAATACAAAACCTGACATAGACTTGGAGTCATCTACATCACACTGAAAACTAGAGTCAGTGTGACCCTCAAGATTTAATTCTCCATTACCGTAGACCAAGAACAAATCCTTAGTTCTTCTCAAGTACTTAAGGATTGCTTTTACGGCAGTCCAGTGACTCTCACCTGGATTGGATTGAAAGCGGCTTGTGACACTTAGAGCTTGTGCCACATCCGGCCTAGTACATAGCATGGCATACATTATGCTCCCTATAGCGGACGCATAAGGTATCTTTGACATCCTTTCTCTTTCATTGTCAGTCTTGGGAGACATCGACTTGGAGAGATGGATTCCATGTCGCATTGGAAGAAACCCTTTCTTCGAATCATCCATACTAAACCTCTTTAGTATCTTTTCTATGTACAACATTTGGGATAGCCCTAGCAACCTTTTAGATCTATCTCTATAGATCCGTATTCCCAATACAAAGGAAGCTTCTCCCAAATCTTTCATGGAGAATTTTGTAGATAACCATGCTTTAGTCTTCTCTAATATTCCTACTTCATTCCCAATGAGAAGAATATCATCGACATAAAGCACTATAAACTCTATCGAGCTCCCACTAACCTTCTTGTACACACAAGGTTCATAGATGTTCTTGATGAAGCCAAACGATTTGACTGTCTCATCAAAACGCTTGTTCCAATTTCGGGATGCTTGTTTAAGTCCATAAATGGACCTTTGTAGTTTGCAAACCTTTTGCTCACTACCTTTGGGTATGAAACCTTTTGGTTGCTCCATATAAATTTCTTCTTCAATGTCTCCATTGAGAAAAGCGGTTTTCACATCCATTTGCCATATCTCATAGTCGTACCATGCGGCTATGGCAAGCAAGATCCGAATGGACTTCGGCATGGCCACCGGCGAGAAGGTTTCCTCAAAGTCGATGCCAGGCCTTTGAGTGTATCCCTTCGCAACTAGCCTTGCCTTGTAGGTCGACACCTCTCCATTTACTCCAAGCTTTCGCTTATAGATCCACTTGCAACCAACGGGTACTACTCCCTTTGGTTGATCTACCAAGGTCCATACCTTGTTTGAGTACATGGAGTCCAATTCGGCTCTCATGGCTTCACGCCATTTTCCCGAATCTATGTCCAACATAGCTTCTTCATAAATCCTTGGATCAATATCCAATTGCCCCGTTTCATGTATCAATCCAAACCGTTCGGGTTGTTTATGTTCACGAGTGGACCTACGAAGTTGTTGTGTACTAGTGGATTCCTCATTACTCTCATTTGTTTCCATCTCTTGTGGTGATTCATTCGTCTCACGAATTTCCTCCAATTCTATCTCCACCTTTTCATTATCAAGAAGACGTTCTTCCATGAAAATGGCGTTCCTAGAAACAAACACATTTTGTTCCTTAGGATCATAGAATTGATATCCAATAGACTCTCTAGGATATCCCACAAATTTGCATAAGGTGGACTTGGCTTCCAACTTATCTCGCACTAGCTTCTTGACATAAGCGGGAGACCCCCAAATTCTCATGAATTTATAAGAGGGTGCTTTGCCGAACCACATCTCATGAGGTGTCGTAGGCACAGTTTTCGAAGGTACTACGTTTAGTATCTTTGAAGCTGTAAGAAGAGCCAAACCCCAAAAGCTTCTAGGTAAATCTGTGAAACTCATCATGGATCGAACCATGTCCAACAGAGTTCTATTCCTTCTCTCCGATATTCCGTTCAATTGAGGAGTACCTGGAGGAGTCCACTTTGAGAGAATCCCATTCTCTTTCAAATAACCGAGGAATTCGCTACTCAAGTATTCTCCACCTCGATCGGATCGAAGTGACTTAATACTTTTACCGAGTTGCTTTTCTACTTCATTTCGAAACTCTTTGAACTTTTCAAAAGCTTCGGACTTATGTGTTAAGAGATACACATATCCATACCGTGAATGATCATCGGTAAAGGTTATGAAGTACTTATAACCTCCTCGAGCACTAACACCTAGTGGTCCACATATATCCGTATGGATCAAATCCAAAGTGCTTGAAGCACGTTCCGGTTTCCCAGAAAATGGCAATTTGGTCATTTTTCCCTTTAAGCATGATTCGCAAGTTGGGAACTCATCCAAGTCAACTATTTCTAGAGACCCATTTGAGACCAACCTTTGAATCCTCTTCTTGGAAATATGTCCAAGTCTAGCATGCCATAGATATGCGGAGTTATTGTTATTTGCCTTTCGTTTCTTAATATTATCGTGTACATGCAATATAGTGTTAGATGTTATGGACGTTTCAAGATTATACAATCCATTAGCTAGTGTACCTTTTGCATATAAAGAACCATTCTTTGAAATGCTAAAAATTCCATTCATAATGGTAAAACAAAAACCTTCTTGATCCAAAACAGGAATGGAAATAAGGTTCTTGATTAAAGTAGGTACATAGAGACAATCTCTAAGGACTAGCTTACAATGTCCTACATCTAGTTCTACGTCCCCTATTGCTTCGGCTGCAACTTTTGCACCATTGCCCAAGCGGAGAATCCAATCTTTAGGTTCAAGGGGCCTTGTTGTTCTCATCACCTGTTTGTCATTACAAAGGTGAGAACCACAAGCGGTGTCCAACACCCAATTTGCATTATTCACGGAAATATTAACTTCAACGAAAAATATACCTTGATTCTTATTTGGGATGGTTTTGAGGTAGAGAGGACAATTCCTCTTCCAATGCCCTTCTTTATTACAATGGAAACAAATACCCTTAGGCACCTTTCCCTTCGCAACTTTAGGATTAGCCTTAAGAGGCTTCTTGTCCTTAGAGGAACTTTTCCCCTTCTTTTTCTTTCCCTTTGCCTTTCGGTCCTTGGAAGAAGTGGGAGCTAACATCACATGTTTCTCCTTTACTATAGAGCTTTCCGCCGTGTGAAGCATATTAACAAGTTCATGAAGTCCAACTTCCATGTTATGCATGTTAAAGTTCATCACAAAGTTGTCAAATGAGCGGGGCAATGATTGAAGGATCAAATCCATATAGAGTTCATTGTCCATAACCACGTTAAGATGAGCAAGCTTTTCAATGAGTCCAATCATTTTAAGCCGATGCTCACATACCGATGAACCCTCAATCATGCGAGCTTGGAAAAGTTCCTTACTTGCCTAACGTTCTTGCCGACCCGGAGTCGAGTACAACTCGGACAAGTGAAGGTGGATATCCGAAGCATGAGACATGTTCTCATGTTGCTTTTGAAGCTCACTTGACATTGAGGCCAACATGAGGCAACGGGCCTGAAGATCATCTTCGACCCATTTGTCAAAGGTGGCCCGCTCCTCATCCGATGAATCAGTCGGTAAAGCCACAGGGGTGGGGCGGTCAGGACATAGCTCCTTTTCTCAGAATCGAGAACAATGCGAAGGTTGCGGAGCCAATCGGAGTAATTTGGCCCGGTGAGTTTGTTTGAGTCAAGTATCATATGAAGTGGGTTCTTTGCCATTTAAAACACTTTTAAATCTACAAAGGCGAAAAAGATTATGTTTAGCGTTCATTCAATTTTTCAATATACTTTATGATCTTGGACTTCTAACCATAAAGGTCTCCCACTATTTTATCGAATCCCATGCCCCCACATGGTAAACGAGAAATCAAATTTCTTAGTAGGTCTCAAAGTCCTAAAGACATTTTCCACACCCACGACTCGTGAGACGTGTGGTCAATTCAATAGGTAGACAACAAATTGTCAATCGTTTCTACCAAGCGACCTTTGAGAATATTTTGCCTCGCTTTTCGTATGGACCCACGACTCGTGCGACATCCATATTATTAAACGTTAAGTCTTCACCATCAATCTTGATAAGACATACCCCAATCATGGACGTTCCACGACTCGTGAGACAACGCCATGACCCGAATATGCCCTACCCTTGGCACTTTAACTCGTGCATCAAGGAAACGATCATATTGCTCTAATTACACCCGTTCCACGACTCGTGAGACAACGGATGAATCGAATACAACTCATGACCGAGCCCTATTGATGGAAGGCATGGACTACGAAAACTCGCTTGCCCATTATGACTTAATTATTAAACTCGATTGGGTCGAGTGGAGGTTTTTAATTATTTGAAGTTGCAAGATCTCACCAAATTTTAGTTGTTTATCTTTGTTAGGTGATCTATCCTAACATGCATCACATACATCAAATGGATAAAATACCAACAAAGCATAAACGGCCCTAGCATGCTCCTATCGCGTGGTGGATGATCATGGGCCGATCCTATGCGGTCCATTCCGAGCCAAGGAATGTCCCAATTGGTCAATCTAGGGTAAGCAAACAAATGGAAATAGAATCCTATTCTATTACATATGCATCACCACGCATACATGGCCTTCAAGGTCTTCAAGTCCTCCAAGTCCTTCAAGTCCTCCAAGTCCTTCAAGTCCTTCACAAGTCCTTCAAGTCCTTCATCTTGAATAAACCTCACAACCTAATGCCTACTCTCTTTACAATGACATAAGTCAAGAAATAAGAGGCATGCAAGCCCCATTTAATTACAAACCCAAATCATCAAATGAATTACAAGATTAATATCCAATCACATAAGGTCAAGGCCACAAAATCATCCACCCATACATTCATCACACAATGTTGCATCGATAAGGTAAATTTACCAAGAAGATTATCTACCAATTTCTAAAGGATTAAGGCATGTTCATTGTGGTGTCCCAATTTAATGAGACCAAAGAACACAAATTTAGATAACTTGATGTAGGGATAGGTGTTTGAATTTCGGTTTTATGACCAATCCGGCTCATCCATATGTTATCCATAAGTGAAGAGGCTTACCCACAGCCCTACATCACCTTAGGAAACCATAGGACTCACAAGATTTAAGCAATTTTACCGGTGGGTGCGATTGTTCCACTACAACCCGGCACGTACGGTCTTTTCACCAAAAACCAATTTTCAAACTTAAACCACCCTTACTCCATACATCCCTATATCCAATAAAGTGTTCATTAACATTATCTAACCATAATCAACCACAAAAACAGTCCCTAAATCCAAAAGCAAATCGGTTGATGCACTTCATATTTTAACAAACCGTTTTCATCAAAACGTAAGGAAACATTCATAACACTTATGAATCACGAATCTAATATGAAATAGCATGATTTGGCTCTGATACCACTTGATGGTAATGGTCCTAAGGTCAACCAAAACGCAGCGGATAACAAAAATTTTAAACGGGGACAAAACGGCCCAAAAATGCAACTTCTTTGCAAGAAAACTTTGGAGACCTTCTACCATTACTATCCTAGGATCATCATGCATACAAAGTTCATATTAGAAGGAAAGATATCAAGTCATACCTCTCCCAATATTGGGAGGTGAAGAGCCGCAAAGAATCGGGACAAGCAAGTAACACCCGAAACCTTCAAGCACCTCCAAGCTCACGGGTTTTGTGCTTCCTACGAAACTTCTTTCTCCAAGCTCCTCAAGAAAAACCACACCAAGATCTCCAAGTGTAGATCCTCCAAAGCTAGCCCACACACACAAGTGATAACACTTAAGGAGTAAAGAAGATGAACTAGATCTTGCAAATACACCCTCAATCTATTAGCTAGAATGAAGTAGTACTTGAATCAAGTTAGAAACTTGATGAAGGAAGAGAAAGAGATGAAGAAAACAACTTTTCTTTCTAGGGTATGAGAGAAATCCGAACACACACTAAAAGGTGTAGTGTGTGTTTTTGTCTTGCTTCTACTACTCTCATGAATGAAGACAACATCTTATCTTTTATGTGTGTACATTGTTCAATGTAGTTTATTGTTGGATCAAATCCACCAATAAGACTTGTAGCTTTATTGTGCTTCCCAAGCACACTTCTTGAGCTTCCCAAGCACACTACTTTTGATACAAGTTAGTGGTGGGGGCCACCACTAACTCTTGATAAGATATTTATTTCTCTCTCTTGTATATATATATATATATATATATATATATATATATCATATATATATATTAACATTATATCATATCATATATGATCATCTCATAAGACTAATATAAATTGGTCAAGAGTTAATTGGACATTTATTTCCCAATTAATAAATCCAATCTCTAATTCAAAAGTAGAAACTCATTTATTTCTTCCTTCAATTAATTAGACCCTTCTAATTAATCTTGACTAAATTAATTTAACACTTAAATTAATAGAGTCCTTTAATTAATTAATCTCCATTAATTAATTACTACTTCTTGTCAAATCCAATTTGACTTTTAACAGATTGAACTAAGTTGCATCTTGTGCTATTGTGTGTGGCCCCTTGGGTTCACCATCAATTAGCCGTGGGCTCACAAACCATTTGTGATTTAACTAAAAAGATTAATTAAACTACTTTTAATCAATCACTCTTAGATATGATCTCATCAAATATAGAGTACCCAACACTCGAGGTAGTCGTCTAGTCATGGTCGACGAGTCCTAACTAATGATGAAAATAAAGTGTGAACCTTTCTTGAATTGATCTCATCAATCCTCTTACGCATACCATGCACGTACGCTCCTTCCAATAACTTATTTCCTGATCGAGGCCTAGGACATGGAGTCCAACGGATTCCTATTAGCCTTGATAACTATGCGTCTTTATTCTTTATGGTGATTCCTTTTAGTGATTACCCATTTGGAAACTCCCTTTCCAAATCTAACACCACTCACTTCGGCCGAAGATTCCCGGAATCAATCCATACAAAAGAATGCATAGGAAATCGCCCAACCACATCACGGTGGGAGTTAATGGATCCTTTATTGACGTCATTAACCTCACTACGAAGCAATCCATACCCAACGTGAAACTATAATGACTCGCTAATTAGTAGTCGAGTAACACATCAAAGCATAAACGCTCCGCATGAAGTTCACTCTAACGTCTCAAGTCAAAGGACCAATTTACGTACACTATCGTAAGTACAAGAAATCTTCATCTCCGATAAACTCCTAAGATGAGATTTTTCTAGCGGGGTTTCGATGCGCTTGATCTCATCAAGCCACCCACTCATATGCATTGATATCTACCATATCGATGTCCATGGAACTATCCATCCCCATGCAAAAGAGAATGCATACTCGTGCAAGTCTTACCGAATACAATGATGCCCTATCTCAATAGTATTCTATGACTTGGAAAGCTTTTAAGATCATAAACCATAGTAGAACATATTCCATAGAGGGATGCACCATGTTCCATAGTTTCAACGATCTAAGGGCTTCATAAATTGCTTAGATGTATCACAATAAATGAAGAATTGCCAATGCGAACTTTTATTGATCATGAATAAGATTGATTACAAGAGTATTTACAAGACAACCGATTGGCTTGCAGGGCACTACTCTAACAGCGGATGGTGTCAGTCTGATCATTAAAACAATCAACGTTCAGTTGCATAGTTGTAAGCTCTTCACGTATAACAGTTCCAGCTTGATGAACTTCCTTCAACAAGCCAAGGTTGATTGCTTTTTCTTCGTCGCTGATTTTGATGAAGTTAGCAGTCAGATCAGTAATGTTGTTTTCAGCTCTCTTTAAAGCAGTATGAAGATTGTTGACATCAGCCTTCACATCTTCAATATTTCTGTTCATCTCTACAACACTTTGAGTCATCTGCCTGGTATGATCCTCAGGTAGAGGAAAGTTGTCAATTGCATTCCTGATCGTCCTTGCTGTAAGTAGTTGCATGCTCTCCAGTTGTAGTC
Source organism: Penstemon eatonii (assembly GCA_038501285.1). Taxonomy (NCBI): domain Eukaryota; kingdom Viridiplantae; phylum Streptophyta; class Magnoliopsida; order Lamiales; family Plantaginaceae; genus Penstemon; species Penstemon eatonii. The sequence continues at coordinate 25,920,143 of CM076713.1, forward strand.
TGTTGGATTCAGTCAGGTCTTGCTGCAACTTCTTCAACTGCGTGCTGTTCCTTTCTTCCATTTCCTTCATAGAATTTTCCATTAATAGCTGGAAGGCTTCCATCAGTGATGAATGCATATCATCTGATGAAGCAGAGTGAGCAGCAGGTTGATCATCTTCATTTTCCTGGTGGACAGGAGCATCCTTCAATTCAGTATCCTGATCAGCTTCGGACTCCTTAGCTTTCCACTCAAGTGCTAAGGGTTCTTCAGCAGCTTCAGGCTGATCAATAACGTCTTCAAAAATTTTACTTATGATTTTGCCATCATCAGTAAAGGTTGTTGTTTGACGGATTTGTCTTACAACAGGCCACAGACTTGGAGTAGGGGCCTTTACCTTAGGCATCTCATAGTAATCTCTAACTTCTTTGCCAAACGTGATCTATTGAATACTTGGCAGCGAGGGCAGCTCACTTGATGAACCTTGCTGATATCTTGACTTAGCAGCCCATCTCTTCAAGGCAGTCATAACAGTAATCTGAATTGCCCTTTCAACAGCATCATCAGATTTTCTTTTCTTTGCAGGCAAAGTGTTTTCAATAATCTTGGCCTCCCCTGATGCAAACTCCTTTGCATATTGATGCATAGCATCCCTTACAAAGTCAGGATCCAAAGCCTGTTGAATGGAGTCAGTCTTCAGCCAATTCAGAACCCATCTTTCTTCATCAGCTAACTCCTTCCAACTCTGAAGCTCTTCAATAGACTTGTTCAGTCTATAGTCCCTCCATTTGATGTATCTAGGCTTCTCATGGGTGAACAGAGTCTTCAGCATCAGTTTTTGATCATAGTAAGCTACGGCCTTTTCAAATCTGTTGAAGATAGCTTTATCAGAGTTGACAATGTCAAATGATCTTCTAACTTCAAACTTTGCCTTTGGCTTGACTTCGCCAGCAGGCATCTTTGGCTTAGCTTCTTTTGATTCTCCAATTTTAATCCCTCCTCCATGAACAGGTCCATGAGAATCAGTCTTGCTCAGCTCAATGACCATTGCAAGTTCAACAGCTTTCCTTTCTTCTGCAGACATTTTTCTCCTTTCTTCATCCTTTGCTGCCTGAACCTTGCTAAGTTCAAGGACTCTTTTCTCCTCCAGCTCATCTCTCATTCGCTGCTCAGCTTCCTCTCTCTTCTTTTTGTCAGCAGCAAAGATCTTCTTTCTCTTGAAAAGTACTTTTCTTTTTCCTTTATCAGCTAGGGCAGGAGCGGGACCAGCAGATGCAAGAGGTGCAGCTGCTATGGGATTTATGATCATCACGTCTTGATCATCTTGAGGTTTAGCCACCTCAGCTGTTGGTTTTACTTGAGCAGTCTGTTGCGCATCAATCTGTTCAGCAGCAGACGCCTAATCAGCTCCAACAGGCCTCTCTGCTGATTGAGGGATTTCTCTCACCAAATCTAGTAACTCAGTGGGCTTTTCAACAAAATGTCATTTGTTTTCTGATTGTTTTTCTTGGTCTTCTCCCTTGAGCAAGTTGGGAAGCACCTGTATCCCTGAGTTAACTCCTGGTCCTATGAGAGACATTCTCATCAGGTACCTCAGCATATGGAGTTCTAGAAGATGATGCAGGAGACATGTTCCTGACATCAGCAGTGGTCTGATTTATGATTTTATCAGCTTCAACATCAGACACCTTCTTCATCTTCTCAGGAGCCTTTTCCTTAGGCTCGTCAGCCTTTTGCCTTTTGGATTCAACAACCAGCTGAGCTGTTTTAACTAGTCTCCTTTGCCTTTTGGCAGGGACCTCCTTTGGTTCCTCAGCTTCTTCTTCCATGTCAGCTTCATCAGCTTTCCTCTTAAGAACAGACAAGTACTTGGACATTGCCTTAGCAGCATGGATTTCCTTCCCATTCTTCATATCACAACCCAAGTGAAAGAGCAGGTAGCTCAGAGTGATTCTGTGATTTGTCTGGGGAGCCTTCTTGTTCTTCTTCTCGTGGAAGTTGGCCAGAATATACCAGATAACCACGGACCAGTTGACTTCTAATCCATAGTAAATGGCGGCCATGATGCTGAATCTCTTCATTGTAACAGCATCCAATGAAAATGTGCAGTTTTCTATCAGCTTAGAGACCACAGCCATACGCTGATATTCATCCTTCAGCTGCTTCTTCTTAATGTTGCCAGTCAACATTTCACCATCCTTGGCACAGATTGCCCAGAAATCTTGATGCCTCTCCTCAGTCAGAATAGTGACGTCATGTCGTCCACTGTTGGGCAGTCCAAAAGTTTCATGAAGCACAGTGGGGGTAATGATAACAGATTTATCTCCGACTGTTGCCTTGATCTCCTGGGTAGTGAAATCAACTGTTGTTGTTCGGTAATACTCCAAAACTTGATCAGTCCAGACCAAACCCTCATGAAACTCCATGAAATTTACTAAGGAGGCAGATTTGAACTTCTCCAGTAGTTCCTTCATTAACTTGGTACCATATTGGTAATAAGTCTCATACACCAAGTACATACCTTCAGCCCTTGATTCTTGTCCAGAAGCCATCTCGATTTTGTTGATTGTTAGTGAAAAAGAAGAAATTTTTGCAGAAAATTGCAAGTATTTTTCTCACAAGTGCTCTCTGAATATTTGGGTGCGTAAAGAGTGACTAAGCTGATCATATCTGGATTATAGAGTTAGGGTATCTTGGTTTCCGTGATACCAGCCAACCGTTAGATCCGTTTCTTGTCAGTCCTGATCGTGTGGCGTCAGTTACGCATTTTCAAATTCAAAAAGCATTTAATGACAGGCGGGAATACGAACTGCCTTACTGTACTTATAAAAGCGTGTTTTAGATAAAACGTTTTTAATACACTTAGCTTTTATAAAGTTGATCAGACAGGTAAATAAAATACTTATCTGATAGGACTACCGTCCTGATGACAAAGCTGTTATCAGTGAAGGCCAATAACTGATAACCTTCCTCGGCTGTTTGTCAATCCAGCTAGATAATTAATCTTCATTCTTCAAGACTTTAATCTTCTGATGAAAACATTACTTCAACTAACTGTCATCAACAAATTTCATCTTTTAATCAGAAGTACCGCTAGTCTTACACGTTCACCCTGACTTTAAGAATTCATAAGTTAACTAGTCTGTTGAGAGTTAATCCTTGAAGATAATATGATGAGTAAGCTGTTGAACTCCAGTCTTCTGATGAGTTCCCCCTCAGCTTATGCATCCAATTTTAGTAGACCTAGTTCAGCTCTTAGAGTTGAAAACCTTGTCTCACTTAGATGTTTTGTGAAGATGTCAGCAATCTGATTTTCAGTAAACACATATTCTATCATGACATTTCCTTTCTCCACATGATCTCTAATGAAATGATGTTTGATCTCAATGCTTAGTCCTTGAATGACTTGTAGTATTCTGAGTAAGGCTGATTGCACTTGTATTGTCACAGTAGATAGGGATTCCACTGATTTTTATGTTATAATCTTCTAGTTGATGCTTCAACCATAATATTTGTGCACAACAAGCTCCAGCAGCTATATATTCAGCTTCAGCAGTTGATATGGATACTGAAGTCTGTTTCTTACTCATCCAAGAGATCAGACGACTACCTAAGAACTGACAAGCACCTGTTGTGCTTTTTCTGTCTATCTTGCAGCCAGCAAGGTCAGAATCTGAATTTCCAATAAGTTCAAATCCAGATTCCCTAGGATACCACAATCCCAAATCTTCAGTACCTTTAAGATACTTGAGTATCCTTTTGGCAGCTAGGAGATGAGATTCCTTAGGATTTGATTGATACCTCGCACAAACCCCAACAGAGTACATAATATCAGGTCTGCTAGCTGTTAAGTATAACAGTGACCCAATAATTCCTCTGTACTTGGTTATGTCCACTGATTTGCCATCTTCATCTTTATCCAAACGAAGACTAGTAGACATTGGAATATTAGCAGTAGAGCTAGTTTCCATGCCAAATTTCTTGAACAGATCCTTGGTGTATTTTGCTTGGCTGATGAATATTCCATCAGGCAACTATCTTACTTGCAAGCCAAGAAAATAATTAAGTTCTCCCATCATGCTCATTTCAAACTTGTTCTGCATCAGCTTTGAGAACTTGTCACACATTATGCTCTTGGAGCCTGTTTCAGTCCATAGAGGGCTTTCTTCAGACGGTACACCTTGTCTTCTTCTTGATAGGCTTCAAATCCAGGTGGTTGTTCAACATAAACTTCCTCTTGCAATTCTCCATTGAGAAAAGCTGATTTCACATCCATTTGATAGACTGTGAAATTCTTGTGAGCGGCATAGGCAAGAAAGAGTCTGATAGCCTCTAATCTTGCTACTGGTGCAAAAGTTTCATCAAAGTCAATACCTTCTTCTTGACAATAGCCTTTGGCAACTAATCTTGCTTTATTTCTGGTGACCACACCATCTTCATTCATTTTGTTCCTGAATACCCATTTAGTGCCAATAACTCTTTGATGACTTGGTCTTGGAACTAAGTATCAAACTTCATTCCTTTCAAATTGATTTAGCTCTTCTTGCATGGCTTCAATCTAGTTTGAATCACTAAGAGCTTCTTCAATCTGTTTGGGCTCAATTGAGATAAGAAGCTAACAAACATTGCTTCACTTGCAGCAGCTCTCCTTGTCTTTACTTTATCCAAAGGATCACCAATCACCAGCTCTTGTGGGTGATTCTTGAGCCATCTAAGATCAGGTTGCAAATCATAATGTTGACCTTTGTTTTGATCTTGCAACACTGCTGTTGGAGTTCCAGTAGTAGTCTGTTGAACATTTGTTGTCTGTTGAACAGTCTCTGGTCTGTCAGCTGTTTGCAACTCGTCTATTAGATTATCAACATTGTGATTTTGAACAGCACTTGAGTTAGCAGCTGGGTTGAGATCAGGTAGTATGATGGGAACATATTCTTCATTTTTTCCAACATTCAATTTCTGTAAATCAGTAGACAGATCTTGATTAGTACTTTGATTCTTTTCAGAAGATTGATTTGGTTCATCAAATACTACGTGAATGGATTCCTCTATAAGTAAAGTTCTTTTGTTAAAGACTCTATAAGCTTTACTAACAGTAGAGTATCCTACAAAAATAGCTTCATCAGCCTTTTCTGCAAAAGAAGTAAGGTGATTTCCCCATTATTTAAAACAAAGCATTTACAACCAAATATCTTAAAATAATGAATGTTTGGCTTCCTGTTGTTCCAAACTTCATATGGAGTCTTGTTTTGGTGCTTGTTGATCATGCATCTGTTTTAGGTAAAGCATGCTGTGTTTGTTGCTTCTGCCCAAAATCTTTGAGGTAGCTTAGCTTCAGCTATCATTGTTCTGGTAGCTTCTTTAAGAGTTCTGTTTCTCCTTTCAGCAACTCCATTATGTTGAGGGGTTCTGGCAGCAAAGTACTCATGGCTGATTCCTCTGGCATTACAATACTCTTCAACATTAGAGTTTGTAAACTCAGTCCCTCTATCTGATCTGATCTTCAATATCTTCATGCTCTTTTCATTCTGAATCAATTCCATCAGATTTGTAAGATGTTCCTCGGTTTCACTTTTCTTCTTCATGAAAATCACTCAAGTATATCTTGAATAATCATCCATAACAGCTAGGCAGTATTTCTTTCCACCATTGCTGACTGGATCAATGGGTCCAAATAAGTCCATGTGTAGCAGCTCCAATATTCTTCCAGAAGATTGATGCTTCTTGCTTTTGAATGATGACTTGATTTGTTTACCCTTCTGACAGGCGTCACAAATCTTGTCCATGCTCATGACTGTTTTTGGAATTCCCTCTACCAGATTGTTCTTGATAAGTCTGTTTATGGTCTTGAAATTCACATGGTTCATTCTTTTGTGCCACAGCCAACTGACTTCACTTGGTGTTGATGCCACCAAACAAATACTTGAATTCTTGTCAGCAGAATTCCAGTCCATTGTGTAGACATTCCCTTGTCGTCTTCCAGATGAAATAACCTTCTTTGTACCTATTTGTTCAACGTAGCACTTATCTATTGAGAAGATGACTGAATATCCTTTGTCACAAAATTGACTTATGCTCAGCAAATTGTATTTGAGGCCTTTAACATAAGAGACGTCAGATATCTCAATGTTGCCTTTGATTAGTATTCCAGTTGCTACAATCTTGTCTTCCTTGCTTTCTCCAAAAGTAACTTTGGGACCATCCACAGCAACAGCATCAGTCAGCTCATGTATGCTTCCACACATGTGTCTTGAACATCCACTGTCCAAGTACCAGATATTCTCTACTTTACTCCTACTCCTAATCCTAACCTACAAAACAAAATAAAATTGTTTTAGGTACCCTTATTGAGAGGGTCCTGAAGGATTAGTTCCATCTTTGACAACCCAAGATGATGAAGTCTTAGGCTTCTTAGGTTTCTGTTGTTTGGCAAGAGCATGAACAGTTTCATCTTCATCATGTTTATCAGATTTGCTATGTTGATGATAATCAGCATGATAAGGATAATGCTCATAAGTAGAATAAGATGCATGATAAGGAGGGTATGCATGCATTGGATGAGCAGGATATGGTGCATAGTAAGTTCGAAATTGAGGTGCATGATACATAGGAGGATATGCAGCAGGTTGCACATAATATGACTCATTTCCATACCAAGCATTTTGATTTTTCTTGTTTTTATGCTTCTTTGGTTTACTAGATGCTTGCTCATTAACAGACGACTTAGTCTTATCACTAGTCTGATTGGTTTTGACCTTATCAGAAGACTTCCTAGGACTCTTCTGTTTGGACTTACCAGTCTGTTTTCCTACACTAGGCTCTTTGCTCTTTTTAGCCTTAGGAGTTTTTGTCTCCTTTAACACTTTCTCAGGGGAAGCAGATTTAGTAGTCTGAACATACAAAATGACCTTACTGTTGTCAGCTGATATAAATTTTTCAGTATGGTTCAGTTCTAGCTTATCCTGATCTAAAGGTGTCTTCTGTTTACTAGACATGTGAGTGGATGCAACAGATGACTTATCATGAGACTCAATGACTTTCTCAAGCTCCATGATTTTACACTTATAAACTTCACATTCAGCTTTCAGAGATTCATTCTCTTGCTCAAGCAGTTTGTATTCAGCTGATTCTCTTGGCTTTTCAGCTTTAAGTTTCAGTGAACTGTTTTGCTCTTTTAGCAATATCATCTCTTCCTTAAGCTTTTTAAATGCATCAGCAATACTTGTATTGTTAAACATCATTTGTTCAAATGAATTAAATAATTCATTATCAAGAGGAGTTACCTCTTCATTCTCGGAGCCATCAGGCAGAGAAGAGCAGGACTCTCTTCATCAAAAGACACTTCATTAGAAGTGTCTGAATCTGAATCTGATGAGTAGACAACAGCTAGCTTTTCTGCTTCTGCTACCAGCACCTTGCCTTTCTGATGCTTTCTTTCCTTTCTGATTCTCTTTTCCTCTTCTGTATACTTCTCAGCTTTAGGATATGGGCAGTCTCTGATGAAATGACCCAGTTTCCTGCAATTATAGCACATCATTTTGGATTTATAAGAATCCTTATCTTGAGAAAAAGAAGTAGGGTTAGAAGTAGAAGCATTGTTATATTTGTTCTTCATTTTTCGTCTGTAGAACTTTTTGATGTTGTTCATCAGCAATGCAACGTCTCCAGCAGTGTACTTCTTTTTATTGAGTAGTGTGGCTTCATCAGATGAGTCCACGTCTTTGCTTTTGTAAGCTGGTCTTCTGGGATTTTCAGCAGCAACAAGTGCAGCTGTGGGACTTGAAGTAGAGGTTTCTTCAACACCCATTCTTGGCAGTTTATACTCGTACGCCTTGAGTACTGAGAACAGCTCGGTGAGTGAAATCTTTCCCAGATCTCTTGACTCTTCCATGGCTGTCACCTTCATGTTGAACTTCGGAGGTAGAACCTTCAGAACTCTGACGGTTATCTCCTTATCAGTGAAGGTTTTTCCAAGCTTCAAAAGTTCATTCAGCGTCCTTGTAAACCATGTATCCATCTGATCAATGGTTTCCGCAGACTTCATCTTGAAGTTGTCCAGCTTTTCCAGAGCAACACTCAGCTGATGCTCTTTGATGGCGTCGTTTCCTTCGCTCATGTCACGAACCTTATCCCACATTTCTTTGGCAGTCTTGCAATGCTTGACTTTGTCAAATCTGTCGTTGTCAAGGGCCTTGGTCATGATGAAACGGCCAACTTTATCCAGATTGAACAGCTTTATTTCTTCGGTTGTCATCTCTGTTAAGTCTTTTTCCACCACTATATCAGCTTCATCAACCGTGATAGTCTTGGTGAATTTGAATGGACCTTTGATGATACATGTGTACATGTTATCATTGTAGGCAGCCAGAAAAATCTCCATTCTGATTTTCCAGTCTTCAAAACTCATACCAGCTATGTGGGGAACATGGCTGATACAATCCATTTTTCAAAAATTTAAATTTTTCAAAATATGCTCTTTTGAAAAAGTTTGAAAACCTTTGAAAAACACTCGGATCAAGCTCATTGATCAGGCAGCTTTCTATGAACCACCTGCTCTGATACCACTTGTTGGTCCCAAGTGGTCAGATGAGGTCTAGGGGGGGTGAATAGACCTCTAAACTTTTTGACAATTTTTAACTTTAAAACTTTTATTTAACTGTTTAATAGACTAAGCTGTTATAGAACAGTAAGTTTACAAGGCTGATCGCGAACAAATCTTTGAGCAGCTTTGTCGACAACTAATCTGATAGTTACTTAGCTGATTTAGTTAAAATCAGTTTTAATACTAGAGTACTTGCAGCCGATTTTCAAAGTGTTTTTCACAAGTAAACTTAGTAGTTTGAAAATTTTATCCTCAGTTTTGTAAACTCCTTTAAACTCTTTTCAAACAGTTTTGAATGTGTTTTATGCAATCTGAAAATATGCAAGTTGAAAGCAAATGTAAAAACACAAGTAATTTTTATAGTGGTTATATGGATTTAAATATCCTTTAGTCCACTCTTCCAAGTCACAAAGATCTTGGGTTATACTAAGAACACAAAGTAATTAGTACACTCCACTCACGCCAAAACAACAAATGAATCTGGCCGTAAGCTGACAATAGGAAATCATTAAGAAAACCTATCATCTGAAGTTAGATCACTCACAAAGATGGATCTACACTTCTCACAACACTCAAACAGTTTTTCACTCAGAAAATGTGTTTGTCTTTTATCTTCAACTTCGGCTTCAGTCAACAAATGACAAAGCTGATGAGTGAGTTGTTCTTGAGACTTAAGAGATTTTGCTTCAGAATTCTTCTCAGAGATTGTGTTGTTGTTCTTCTCTTTGTCTCTTCAGCTATTTATACTCGTAGGTTTGAAAATTGTCCGTTGAAGTGACACAGAATTCAAAATCCTCGGGTACTGGTCCTTAATTTTCGCGAACGGCTCTCTGCATAGTGTCTGTACTGTCAACAGTACTTTTCTGCAGGCAGCATTAAATGCACCAAGCTGATACGAAGTCTTTCTTCAATCATTTGTCTTTAATAACCTTGTACTTCAGCATTTATTACTTCCAGGGGCATTTATTACCGCTGGGCAGACTTCTTGATCCTTTCCACTTGGCTGATCGAAAGTGCAAGTCTGATGATGAACAGAGCTGATCCCAAACTTGAACAAATCTGATTTGAGTCGGCTGATCTTCATCAGTCTGATTTCTTTCCTTCAACAGATCAGTAGTCTTCTGGACCTTGAATGTTTGACCCGTCTAATGTCTTCTTACTTGGTCAAAATTCTTCTAAGGGATATCAGCTAAATTAACTTTTACTTAGCAGATACATAATATAGTATGTTATGTACAAATGTAAACAAATATTTTATTTATTTTTTAAAACAAATGCAGGAATGAATTTGTACATTGAGTATAAATACATATATTTGACGAAACCAAATAAATTTTTGACCAAGTTTGGGCATCTATTATATATTACATAAATTTATATCAGTTTTGTTGTACTCTTATATTAATCAGTATTTATCTTTTCTAAATTATTTAGGGAAAAAAACATTATGAGCAATTTAATCCAAATTTTACGAGATTATTAACTAATAAAAGCTTGTTCTCAAATTATTATTGATATTTTTTAATGATTCATGTATTATATTAATAAAATGCTTTGCTTAATTGATCCCCTATTCAGTTTTTTCAATGGTTAAAAACTAATTTATTCGGAAAAAATTAGTAAGTATTAGTAAAATATAATTGGTCAGTAAAAATATTTAATATCTAATTCCGACTTATAAAGGTTAAAATCAATTAATTTCATAAATATTCATTTTAAACTTGGCTGAAGAGATAAAACTTTAACTCGGGAAAGGAAAAAAACAAATAGGGATAAATTAATTATATGGTTTAAAATCACATAAAATACACTCGTCTGACAGGCCTAGGTATTGCAAACTGCCCATAAATGAACTTTTGAAATGAAAGATCAGAAAGTTAGTTAAATGTTATCTATTCTTTTTTATTTAATGTTGACCATTGGTTTTCCCAGCCTAAATGTTAAAAAAGGGTAAATCTAAAAAAAAAAAATTTCCTCATTAAAAAATGTCAAGTAGTTTAAAATAGTAACAAATCCTAAGTTGAACTTCATAAATATTTCTTCTTAAAAACACTGAACTATAAAAAAAATATGAAAATTGTCTCGAAAGGGACTAAACCCTTGGGAAGCCTATTTTTTTAATATTAAAATAAATTTGCTGATAAAACAATTATTTTCATTAATTCTTTTAGTTTATTGTTTTCATAAATTTATAATTTTAAAATAAAATTTTCAATAAAGTCAGTCCATGATTCGTTTCCGTAATTTTTAAAATCATCGTCATCATTAAAATTCACTTCCACCTTCTCATCAAATCAGTCTTCATCATTATTTTTGGGGAATGAAGATCAATAGTCATAAAACAAATGACTCTTTGTTTTTTTTTATTTTTGGGCACATCTAACAAGACACGCAAGTTCAGATAAAATGAAGCTTGTAAATAATTCAACTTTATTATTATTATTATTACGAATATATGAAAGCTTACATTTTGTTGTATAACATGTACAGAACATATAGATTTTACAAATTAATTTTTATAATAATTTTTGGTTCATTAATCAAAACATTATTTTCAAAATTTTATAGTATCACTATCCGATACTGATATTTTACCCAGAAAATAACAGTTCATATATGCTTATTGAAATAACATAATTTAATAGATTTAATCTTAATCTTTATGCTTTCTCTTGATTATTCTTCCTTTAACATAAACAATTTTAACGACAATTTAAACGTTACTAAGTACTTTTAAAATTAACTCTTGAGTTTTGAACATTGAACAACCAATAAGGCTAAACAAAATATATTTCCAAGAAATCATAATATTATTTATTAAAAAAAAATTGTTCACTAAAAACCAGTAAATAAGACATAAAATAACTAATTCTTTATAAATCTAATATACGATCTATTCGATCCAATAATTCATCACTATCTCCATCATAATCATCTTCATCGTCCTCCTTTTCAAAATAACGATCTTCCTCTTCATCAGAATCATCTTCATCCTCCTCCTTTTCAAAATAACGACCTTCTTCTTCTTCTTCCTCTCCTTCCTCGTCTCCTTCCTCTCCTTCTTCGTCTCCTTCCTTTCCTTCCTCTCCTTCATGTCCTTCCTATTCTACTTCTTCCTTATCTTCTTCCTCTATAGGTTGATCATCTCCTTCATTCGTTTCTTCTCTCCTTTCCTCGTCAACTTGCTGTCTCGATTCATCCACCGCAGCCTCATATTGCTCTCTCTCACATCGCTGGTCCTCATCGATTTGGCGGAGCCATTCTGCCCTATAAATAACACATGAGATATTAAGTCCTACTTTTATCAAAGTATCGTAAAATATTAGTTTTTAATAATGAATCCTAGCATGATTAATTAAGAAATAAGATTTCAGGCGTTATATTAAGTTTTATAAATCAAACAAAATAAATAATTCTAACTAAACTTGTAAAACCTTTGCCAACAAATATTTATGGATTGTTACTAACATTATAAGAGAAGAAACTCAAATAACAATTATTTTATACCAGCCAACAATGAATAACATGTAAAAAGAATTCGACATATTTTTTTATATTTAATAAAGGTAAAAAAAAATAAGAAAATGTTATGAAAATCAAGAAATTTTACTTACCAGTAAGCCTCATCCATGTCGTGACCATTTTCTTCGTTATTTTCGTTGACAAAATTATTGTTATTTTGATTTGGATCCATTTTTGCGAATTTGTTTAATTGTATCTACTTGAAAACAAAATACAGATTATGTTTAGTTAATTAATAATGAATAGACATGTGCTTCTGATTTATTTGTACATCGCACCTTTTCATCTCCTAAAACCGCTGGATACGTCTTTTAAATTATAAAAAATTTGACTGTCCGTGTGGCAATAATTAAAAATTTAAGAATAAAATTTCAATTTATTTAAAGTTTTGTAATTTTGTGTTTAAAATAGTTAAATTAAATTAAATTCACAAACCAAAAATTTTTAATTTATTTTTAGATAAAATTGTTTAAGTTAATTTGATTTATTTAACTAAAGATTAATAAATTTGCTCAACATTAGATGCCATCAGACGGGTGAAGTTCGTGAGGTTGTTAGCTGACTTTTCTATTTTTACATACTCCGTATCTTATTTACTTGCTCATTAGTTATAATGTATTTTTTTATTATTTTGTTCTCATCACTGTCTGATTTTCTTAATTTTTTTATAATAACTGTTGATGTAGTAAATTTATATTTCAATTTTTTGTATGCCTATTTTACTGATTTAATTTTTTCTTATTTTATTGATCTTTAGTTATATAAATAAAATTTATAATATAAACAAAATTTTATATATAATCTAATAAAGACAAATAACTACGAAAATGCTTTTTTTAAAATTTAATTAAAAATTAATTTAATATAAAATAAACTAGTTTGGAAAATATTCATTCCAAACTTAGCCGAAGAGATAAAACTTTAACTTGGGAAAGGAAAAAATCAAATGGGAAAAATTTAATTATATTGTTTAAAACTACATAAAATAAACTCGTCTGACAGTCCTAGGTATTGCAAACTGCCCATAAATGAACTTATGAATGGAAAGATAAAAAAGTTAGTTAAATGTTACGTATTTTTTATATTTAATGTTGACTCTTTATTTTCCCAGCCTAAATGTTGGAAAGGGGTAATTTTTTTTAAAAAAATATTTTTTTTAATTAAAAATGTCAAGTAATTTTAAATAGCAACAAATCCTAAATTGAACTTCATAAATTATTCCTCTTAAAAAAATTGAACTAAAAAAATTGAAATCGCCACTAACGGATTAAAACACTGGGAAACCCATTTTTTTTTTTAATATTTAAATAAATCCGCTGATAAATTAGGAAATTTTAAATATGCATATATTAAAATCAATTTTATATTATTGAAGAATAACCTTAGCCTTTCAATATTTTGAATAAAATATACACAAAGAACATTGTGTAAAATCTGTTCACATATTTGGAGAATAGAAAGATCAACAATCTTAAAACAAAATGCTATTTGCTTCTTTATTTTCTGTACGTCTTACAAGACACGGAAGTTCAGATAATGACAACGCTTTTAAATAATTTAAATTTATTAGTAATATAAGAAGACGTAATTTGTTTTATAACATCTACATACCATATTTTAACAAATTAATTTTTTTTAATATTTTTTTTGTTCATTGATCATAATATTCTAATCAAATTTTATAAATTATGTTGTTTGTATATTTCTTGTAATATATAACTTAACAATTCTTTTCATTAATTCTTTTATTTTATTGTTTTCGTAAATATATAATTTTAAAATGAAATTTTGAACAAAGTTGGTCCATTATTCGTTTCCGATAGTCAACATATGGTTGCAAAACACGCAAGTTTAGACGTTAATGAAGCCTTTAAGTATTATAACCTTATGATTTATATAAGAAGAATTTTGTCTATAACATTTACACAACATACATTTAACAAATTAATTTTTTATAAGACTTTTTTGTTGATTAATCATAATATTCTAATGAAATTGTATGAATTATATTTTGTCCGTGTAATCCCTCAATCATTTAACTTATCGGAGATTTTGTAAAAAGATATCTTCTAACATAAGGTTTCACTTTCAGGTGATGTAGTAGAATGGTTTAGAACTACTGTGTTTGTTCCATAGTTGCATCGACCCAAAATATTTTCAAATAAAGCACATTTCCTTTGCCGGATAGTCCGTAATCCTTGGGAAGCGAAACGAATATTGTAATTAATGGTGTGATCTCGACCGTTCATATTTGATAATTCAACCCACGTTGGACTAAATATCTCGGCCCTTCTTCACATCCATCCTCATGTAGTGTAATTAATTCCGCGGGAATAGGTGTATAATTTGTAGTATTTTATTTTGTTGTGTATCTTGTGACTTGTAAATTACTCGAAATTTTATCAATGTATTGCAAATTGTTCTTTTTGTTGGGCTCTTGTAACTGTGGGAAAATATTAACAAATATTTTTTGAGATAATTATTTATAATGTAAATGTAAGGTAACATTTACTGAACATATATTTAACAAGTTATTTTTTATAATATTTTTTTGTTGACTAATAATAATATTCTATTCAAATTATATAAATTACATTATAATTTCAAGATGTACTTAAAAATAATATATTATTTATTATTTAAAAATAAAATTTTCGATAAAGTCGGTCTAGGATTTGTTCCCAGATTTTTCTGAAATATGTTAATCATTAAAATTAACCTCCTCCTCTTGTTCAAATCAGTCTCCATCATGATTCTTTGGGAAACAGAAGATGAGCAGTCTGTAATTTTATTTTTGGGTATATCTAACTAGACACGCAAGCTCAGATAATAATGAAGTTTTTGAAAACAATATTACTTTATTCTATTAGATAATTCAATTTTTTGGGAAACAGAAGATTAACAGTCACAAAATTAATTTTTTTTAGGTGATTTTGTATAACAAGACACGCAAGTTTAGATAATAATGAAGCTTTAAAAAACACTTCAACTTTTTTTATTATTACTAATATAAGAAGCTATCAGTTTGTCGTATAACGTGTACGTATATGTAATGTTGCGGAATTACGTGAGTTTTTTTTAGATGTAAAATCAATGATTTCATATAGGTTAGTACATAGGCGTTCCAATTTTTTTTTAAAAAATTATTATAGTAATAGAACAGATAAGTATATTTGTAACACGAAACCGATAATTGACCAAGCTAAATAAATTGTTTTAACCAATTATGCTGGGAACAACCCTACGTAATAGCTAAACCATCTTTTGTTTTTCTTGCTCATCAGCTTAGTTATTCATTAATATGTATTTCTTATTATGTATGTTATTATAATATTTGTTTTCTCTTTCTTTATTTTATTAACTGGTTAATTTCCAATATAGTCTTAATTGACTTTACATCATTTATTTCCTTGCTTATCAGATTAGTTGATTTATATTCTATATGTTATTATGATTTTTTTTGTATCTTTCTTTGATTTATTATTGAGCTATTTTATAACATATTTTGAATTTTATTTAAAATAAATATTATTGCTAAACTTGTTCATCTTTTTTTCCGATCTTAAAATTTTAAGACAATTTTTATAGTGAATATCCAAGTTTGAGTTATATCGATTGGGTCGGTAACGACTCGTTAGTCTCCTGTCCTTATCTACAAAGGTTAAAAAAAATTATTGGTTAAAAAACTAATTATCAGTAGAACTGATTGGGTCAATAAAACTCAACAAATCTACTCGTACGATCTACAAAAGTTTTAATAAATATTGATCTTTATTTTCGCAATGTCGCCTCGTGTGGGCGTCGTCGAGTTAAAAAAGCCTGTGTCTACTGGGAAAGGAAAGTTGTATCTAGAAAAACTAATACATATGTGCTGAATAAGCTATTTTGCTCTCATATGCTGCTATAGTCCTTGCTCTCGTTAAAGATTATTGGCCCTTCAATCATCCCTCGACCTAGGATTAGGCTAAATAGAATAGATAGAACCCCGATCAAGTCTGAAACCGTATAAAGTTTCCCATCTCAGCAACATGTACAAACTCCTAAGCAGATGTTACAACCTCCGCAAACTAACTTGCTTCTGCACCATCAATTACCATCTCCGATGGTAGTAAGGCTTGCGCTAATTTGTAAGTAAAGTAATGATGAGAATGTGGATATCAATGTTTTGCCTGATTCAGAGAGTTGCACTCCAACTTCTGATGCTTTGTGAAAGAGGATCTTCAATATATCTATGTTAGAACGGAAAAAAATAAAGATAAGCCACAAAGCGAAAATAAAAAATCGCAGGGGTCTCAAACAGTGGAAACGGAACATTAAGAAAAGTAATATATTTAGAGCAAGAAGAAATTAGAAGAAGAACAATTTTTTAGTATGATTTTGAGGGGGGTGGTCGTCCCCCTTTTTTAAAGAAAAACACCTCGACCCATACAATGCTAATTTTTTTAGAAATTATTATATATTCCGCGTTTGGTGGACGTCTATCATTATTAAGTATATAAATCTTCATTTTGGAATGTTTATTATTGAAAAAAATGCAATGGTTAGTAGATCTTTTTATAGTAGCAATGTTAAAGATCCAACGGCCAAAAATATTTTAGGTAAGCGGTGTAGATTATACAATTTAAAGCATACTCACCTTTTCCAACTACTCATATTTATGATGAATGTTTAAACTAGCCATATTTTTCAATTCAAACCTGGCAAGTTTATTATATAACCAATCTTATACTTGTCTGAACAGCAATGTCGTACACTTGATATAGTATCGTTCGAAATTTCCAATGCATCACCTCTGGGCTTTTTTTTTTGTGTTATTTTGTTATATTCCCAATAATTTTCATGCTATGTCATATCGACTTAGATATTTTTACATTATAATAAATTTAGATTTATGAATTTAGTTTAACAACAAAATTTTAAAAAATATGTTCATTTTATATATCAAGTGAAAATATTCTGTCATTAAAAATATTAAAAGAAATTAGTAAATACTTATTTAACTAGATAATTCATACAATCTTGTATTTATGATCATTTAATACTTATGAACAAATCAGTTAAATAAGTTTTACATAAATTTGACAAAACAAAAAATTGAAATAAAATTAGACAATGAAGAGAACAAAATAATAATAATATACATAATAATTAATGAGCAAGTAAATATTGTATGTCTTAGCAGCAAATATCTATAAAAAAAAAAAATTCCACCCTGAAATTATAGGATTTTAGCAATTTACACACTTAATTAAAAAATTTGGCACTTTACACCTTGAAAATATAATTTATTTAGCATTTTGCACCCTAGTGTGTGTTTTAGTTATAAAATTCATCGGAAGGGTAGTATAGTTAGTTTCAATTTTCTTTCATTTTGTACCTTAGCAATATAGATTTTGCTCCCTAAAAATATAGAACGTTAGCATTTTGCGCTCATCGCTTATAAAATATTAGTATTTTTCACCCCCATTTTTTTTTGATACTCGGCAACCTAAAAATATAATTTATATGTCATCTTGCATCCTAATGCATTTTTCTAATAAAATAAAATCGTGAATGTCAGCGACGTAGAGATAATATTATCATTTATATGCATAACATTCCTAAACTTGTTATTCTAAATTTATTTTACTTTATAATAACTTATTTTAACATTTTTTCTTCAGTCTAATTTAGATTAAAAAAAAATATATTGTCTTTATTTTGTTTTCAAGTATCCTCTATATTATTTACTTTATTTCTAAAATACATGTTTACATATACAGCTTATTAATATGTTGCCTATTCTTTATATTATTTAAATTATCATATTAAGTTGAGGTTGAAAATGGTAAAAATTATAGTTTTTGTCTCAAAAAATGCAACAAAATTGTATTTTCAGGATGGAAATCGCCATAAGTTCAAAGTTACGGTGGAAATTTCCAAAATCATATAATTTTAAGGTTCATAGTGTCAAGAGCGCTAAAAAATATGGGCTTCTTTTTCTTATAACCAAAACAAAAAACTATTTACCAATAGCAAAAATCTAATTGTTCGATTCGTATATACAGTATATAAGAACTAAAAAGCTACAAATATTATAGTTCAAAATTATTATCAGGACAGGTAGGATGACCCAGGTAAGTAAGAATTTCCTTCGTCCTTTCCTTGTATCCACGAGCAAATCCAGCTTGAAATTCAGTTGTCTTTGCCTGCTCGATCTGCGTCTGTAGAACATTCTCCATATTCTTGTTCAGCAGACAAAGATCATCTCTGTCCTTAAGGATATTCTCATTCTCTGTTGCTATTTCAGCATTCAGCTTCAATAGATTCTCATTTTCTACTCGAAGTTTCTCTACCTCTACCATCAAGGCTCGATGAGCACAATCAATGTCATCCAATTTAGTATTTGTAATAGACCGTGCAGAGAAAACATCTTCATTTAGAATCCCGAGCTGAGCAATTTGATGCTTTGCCTAATAAATATAAAATCAAACATTCAAGGCTTGAATATAAGTACAAGAAAATAACTAAAAATATTGATTTAGAAAATACCAGTTCAATATGTTTAAAAGCCGATTGAACAAGCTGCAAAGGAGGTATATCTTTCAACTTTTCTTTTTCACGAGGCAATATAGCACCTAAGCCTAAATTCCAAGATACTCCGTCTGGCTCAGTGGAAGCAGGGATCAATGCACTGTGCGATACTCCCTCAGAACGTTCAGTTTTAGAACTCCCAATTGCTTCAATTTGAACACTAAGAGAACGTCCATCAATTAAGGAAAGATTATCAAGAACATTAGAAATAACCTTTTTTACCTGAATACCCTGCCCGAATATTTATAATCGGCTCGGCAGTTATGGAAGGTTAATTTAGCTCATTTGGTGATTTTAGAATATAGGCTCTATTTTCCTCACACAAGCTGCTCATAGTGGACAAGATAACTATCTATGGTTTCTGTATCCTCTAACCTGGCTTTTTTCTTGGGAGTATTACTGCGATTGGATGTGCGGAGAGATCGTTTGGTTGCGTTGGAGGATGAGTTCGAGCTCATGTTCGAAAAAATAGATATTATTTGAAAATATCGACCTAATTTACTGATATGCTGTAAAATATCCTCTATTTACTTAGCCTGAGCGCGCAGTAATAAAAATGTTTGATTTAAGTGGCATAGCAACGGCTTTCACCCTTAGTCAATTTCGAGTGTCGTAGCAACAACTTTCACCCATTTTTTTTTGTTTGATCTAAGGGGAATAGCAAAGGCTATCACCCTTAGTCAATTTCGAGGGTCGTAGCAACAACTTTCACCCATTTTTTTTTGTTTGATCTAAGGGGCATAGCAACGGCTTTCACCCTTAGTCAATTTCGAGGGTCGTAGCAACAAATTTCACCCACTTTGTTTTTGTTTGATCTAAGGGGCATAGCAAAAGCTTTCACCCTTAGTCAATTTCGAGGGTTGTAGCAACAGCTTTCACCCATTTTTTTTTTTTTTGATCTAAGGGACATAGCAACGGCTTTCACCCTTAGTCAATTTCGAGGGTCGTAGCAACAAGTTTCACCTATTTTTTTTGTTTGATCTAAGGGGCATAGCAACGGCTTTCACCCTTAGTCAATTTCGAGGGTCGTAGCAACAGCTTTCACCCATTTTTTTTGTTTGATCTAAGGGGCGTAGCAACGGCTTTCACCCTTAGTCAATTTCGAGGGTCGTAGCAACATCTTTCACCCATTTTTTTTGTTTGATCTAATGGGCATAGCAACGGCTTTCACCCTTAGTCAATTTCGAGGGTCGTAGCAACAACTTTCACCCATTTTTTTTGTTTAATCTAAGGGGCGTAGCAACGGCTTTCACCCTTAGTCAATTTTGAAAACAAAACCTTGTTCAACTAATAGCTTTCAAATTCATTATTTTTTAAATTGTCAATCAAAATTTTACCTTATCCATATTTGTAATATAATATCAATCAAGTTCAATTAAAACTTAAGCAAGACAAAAATATATTAAAATGTACTGTCAATTTTTCAACCATGTAATAACAATATCAAAATAATATTTTTAAATATCTTTACTAATAAATTTAGTTCCACATAATTACATTATAATATAGTTTATAAGAAATTATGAAAATCAAAATTTGCTTAAGTTTCAAGAATTATTAAAATAATCCAGTTAAATATATAGATTAACTATGCTATAACAAAATATAGAAATATTTGTGTTTATTTCTGTACAATATGTTTAGAGAGTGGAAAATGAACAGTTTTTTATTTAACCGTTTTTTTTCGTATGGTTAGATTAAATCAATAAAGTATGTTTTGGGTAATGTTTATATGGAGATTATAGGGCTTAGTTACTTTATTCCGGATGGATCAGTCTCAGGGAAGAACAACACGTTACGAGAGTAATGTAAATATCAATAAGTATAGCAAAAGCTCTTGTATTAGATTAATCTCAGTTAGTACAAGTATGTAGGCGTAAGCTCTAATCTTGCCTCCGTAATACAACGTTGATCTAGGTATTTATAAGATATAAACCCTAGCCATACAAGGAAACATAATCCTACAAGGACTCTGGTATTTGTCCTTCTCAGGCTCGGATTGCAGCCTGATCGCTGAGGAGCATCTTTACTGATCGGGTAGAATCATAATAATGACGAGACGTATGGTCGGGCCAATCAAATATCTCTGAGTCACTCCGAGTATCATATGGGGTATAAAATATCCCCCATTAGTACTCCCTCACTTCTTCGAGCGGATATGTAATAGAAGCTCGTAGAAGTATTGAACTTTATTCGACTGACTTTTCTACGAATTTTGCCTCATTAAAAACCTTATTAGGAAAAAACCCTATGGGAAAAAAATCCATAATAAGGAAAAGAGTGCGACGTTTCATAGATACTCGTTTGTGTCGTTTCCGAGTTGTAACGTTATACAGTTTCGAGGAGGCAGTTCTCTTCGTTTAATGGCGGGAACATGAATAGTCGCGAAAGGGATTAAAGTGTCATTTCAGCTTCGTATATATATAGGCGTTCCTGGTTTCACCCACATTTTTTACTTTCCGCCTTCTGTCTCCTAGCAGTAAATTTCCTAGTCGATAATTTTCCCAAATATCGTATTTATCGACAATTATTTTTCGAGGATCCTTAATATGGCTTCAAATCCAAGAAATCCCATCTTCTCCTCAACCGAGGATGCTAATCCAGTTATCGATGTGGAGGCTTCTCCAAGCCCTCCTCCGGAGCAAATGGGGACGTCCGATGTATATATCCCCGAGAATGATACGTTCAAGGTGAAAATCCTTTCCGATGCCGAGGTGGCTGCTAAGGCCAAGAAGGGTAAGGGCGCTAACCCTCAGGTATCTGATTCGGTTGAAAGCCTTGCCTGTGCTTATACCGACGAGAACTTTCCATGTGGTACTAGATAAATATTCGAAGTATTTTCCCGAGGGCTCTCAAATTCTTCTCCCATCCCCTACTGATAGGGTTACCTCTCCTCCGGCAGGCTGTCGTGCTTTTTACACTGCTCATTTCAATCACGGTCTTAGGCTTCCATTGTCCCCTTTATTTTTGGAGATACTAAAAATATTTAGCGTTTCTCTAACTCAATTGGTCCCTAACTTTGTGGCCTTCGTCGTTTCTTTTTCTATCTTGATGATAGCCAAAAGGTTTCAACCTTCGTTCCGTAATTTTAGTCAATTGTTTCGTTTCAACATTTCCAATTCCTCTAATCATGGTTATTTTTTTACTAGTCAACGGTCTGGGCTGTCTTTTTTTTATTCTCCTGTTTCCAGTAATTCCGACTGGAAGTTCCGCTTTTTCTTCGTTCGCCCTCCGACTCATATAACTTTATCAGATGGTTCTAGGAAACCTTTCATATGGAATCATGACTCCCAATGGACTTTTGGTGGTCGCTCCGTCGAAGGCCAAATGATTCCTGATGACGCGAACTTGTTGAAAGAAATAGGGGAGATGCGTTCGGACAAATACCAATGCGCTGTCCTTGTTGGTGAGGTATTTCTCCGCAAGGCTGGTTTAAGTTCTCATACATTCCCCATCTCTTCCTCTCTTCATTCACTTGGTAAGCTTTATATTTTTCCATATGTTTCCTTTGTCTTTATTTTACTAACATTTATAACGGATTCTTTTTATTTTCTTAGCCTCTATGGTTGGAAACTCCAGACGTTCCAAAAAGGGAAAAATGGTTCTTTCAAAATCCACCAAGATGGTAGAAAATCATCCCATAGAGCAAAGGCTTTCTAGGAAGAGGAAATTGGATCAAGGTGATGATTCTGACGATAATAGAGAGGAGAGCCAGGAACCTTCTCAAGAGATTTCTGAAGAGCCTTCTTCATCACAGATTCCAGCTTCTACCAGGTCCGGGCAAGGTTATCCTCCCCTCCAACTCAGATCTTCTTTGGGCATTCGTGGCTGCCGCATGTGGTCGATACCCAATTCGACTGGTCCTGTGGCGAAGAGAAGGAAACAGGTCTATGATCGCTCCGGCGAAGACCTCACATTACTTGGTGAACCGCATCCTAGGCCTACTCTTGTCGAGATGATTGAAAACCACCTTGTAGGGAAAAGAGCTGCGGGCTACTCTGAACGTGATTCTTTGATCAATGATGCGAAAGAGAGTGCAACAGATAAAGCTACCCAAATTCTCCTTTCTTCCGTTTTCACGCGGGATATCCAGAAATTGCTTAATAAAGGTCCATTGGAAAAGTTACAAAAAGGCTCTCTCTCCGTTGAAAGGGTAAACGATATTATTCATTATTTTTACGTTGTTGGATGAAGATGAAGATGAAGTGCAAATGAAGATAAGAAGATAAGGGAAAGTTTTGATGATTTCCAAAACGTCAAAATCAGCTAAGTATGGAAAGCTTAGTTCCCTTAGAAGAATTTTGACCAAGTAAAGAAGACATCAGAAGGGTACAAAATTCTAAGCCCAAAAGACTACTGATCTCTTGCTGAAATAGCAATCAGAAGGGTAGACCATCAGCTGACTCAAATCAGATGAGTTCAGAGTTTGATCAGCAGGGTATCCATCAGAAGGGTTGCTTTGATCAGCAGAGTAGAAGAGATCAAGAAGTGAGTCCAACGGTAATAAATGCACTTAGTGTAATAAATGCTGTAAGAGAAGGGTAGTAATGGCAAATGATTGAAGATTACTCTCGGATCAGCAGGGTGCATTTAATGCAGCTACAGGAAAGTACTGTAGCAGGGAGCCGTTATGAATTTGGGCTAAGGCTATGAATTTGAATTGTGATTTCCTTCAACGGTCATATTTTCAAATCCAAGTATAAATAGAGCTTATTTCAACGAGCGAGACACACAACAACATTCCTGAGATTTTATTTCCGAAGCAGAATTCTCACTAAGTCTCAAGAAGCTCAAGAACAGCTCACTCATCTGGTGAAGTCATTTGTTGACAGAAACCAAGTTGAAGCGAAAAAGAAATCATTTTCTGAGTGAATTTGTATTAGCTGAGTGTTGTGCGGAGTTTAGATCCATCTTTGTGAGTGATCTAACTTCAGAGGATAGGTTTTCTGAGTGATTTCCTATTGTGAGCTTACAGCCTTTTCATTTGTTGTTTGGGTGTAAGTGGAGAAATATTGTAAACTTAGTGTTTATAGTATAACCCAGAATCTAAGTGATCTGGAAGAGTGGACTAAAGGATTTTTATCCATATAACCACTATAAAAATTCTTTGTGTTATTTTTGCATTAAGTTTTCTTGCATATTTCAAAATTGCATAAGTAAACACTTTGAATCACTTTAAAGATTTTGAAGGAGTTTTAAAACTGGGGATAAAATCTTTAAAAGACTTAGTCTACTTGTGAAAAACACTTACAAATTATCCGCTGCAAGTATACTCTTGTAAAACTGGTTTTGCTGAAAACAGCTAAGTAACTATAAGAAGAGTGGTCACTCTGCTGTTCAAGATTTGTTCAAGATCAGCTTAGTCAGCTTACTGTTCTTCATAAGCTTAGTCTGCTGACAGAAGACTGAAAAGTTTTTAAGTCTAAAAATTTTCAGAGGTCTATTCACCCCCCCCCTTCTAGACCTCATCTGACCACTTGGGACCAACAAGTGGTATCAGAGCAGGTGGTTCATTAGAATCAGCTGCCTGATCAACGAGCTTGATCCCAGTGTTTTTCAAAGGTTTTCATAACTTTTCAAAAGAGCATCTTTTTGAAAAATAAAAACTTTTTGAAAAATGGATTGTATCAGCCATGTTCCCCACATTGCTGGTATGTCTTTTGAAGACTGGAAAATCAGGATGGAGATTTTTCTAGCTGCTTATAATGATAACATGTACACATGTATCATAAAAGGTCCATTCAGATTCACCAAGACGATAAAGATCAATGAAGTTGATACCGTGGTGGAGAAAGACTTACATGAGATGACAGCAGAAGAAATAAAGCTGTTCAATCTGGATAAAGTCAGAAGATTTATCATGACTAAAGCCCTGGATAATGATCGGTTTGACAAAGTTAAACATTGCAAAACTGCAAAAGAGATGTGGGACAAAGTTCGTGATATGAGCGAAGGCAATGATGCTATAAAAGAGCATCAGCTTACTGTTGCTTTGGAGAAACTGGATAACTTCAAAATGAAGTCTGGAGAGACCATTGATCAGATGGATACTAGGTTCACCAGAACACTCAATGAAGTTCTAAAGTTGGGAAAAACCTTTACTGACAAAGAAATCACAGTCAGAGTACTAAAGGCTTTACCTCCTAAGTTTAACATGAAGGTGACATCGATGGAAGAATCAAGAGATTTGGGAAAGATTTCTCTTACAGAGCTGTTCTCCGTACTTAAGGCATTTGAGTATAACCTGCCAAGAATGGGAATTGAAGAAACCTCAACTTCAGGACCCACAGCTGCCTTAGTTGCTGCTGAAAATCCCAGAAGACCAGCACAAAGAAGTAAAGAAGTGGACTCGTCTGATGAAGCCACACTACTCAACAAAAAGGAGTACACAGCTGGAGATGTAGCATTGCTGATGAATAATTTCAAGAAGTTCTACAAAAGAAAAATGAAGAACAAATATAACAATTCTTCTACTTCTAAACCTAACTCTTCTTCTCAAGATAAGGATGATTATAAAGCCAAACTAATGTGTTATAACTGCAGGAAATTGGAACACTTCATCAGAGACTGTCCATATCCAAAAGCAGAGAAATACACTGAAGAAGAAAAGGGAATCAGAAAGGAAAGAAAGCATCAGAGAGGCAAGGCAATGATGGCTGAAGCAGAAAAGCTGACTGCTGTCTACTCATCTGATTCAGACTCAGACACTTCTGACGAGGAGTCTTCTGATGAAGAGAACCCTGCTCTCATCTGTCTGATGGCCAAGGAATCTGATGACTCTAAGGATGAGGTAACTCCTCTTGATAATGAATTATTTAATTCATTTGAACAAATGATGCTTAACAATACTTGTATTGCTGAAGCATATAAAAAGCTTAAGGAAGAGATGATATTGCTAAAAGAGCAAAACAGTTCACTGAAACTCACAGCTAAAAAGCCAAGAGAATCAGTTGAATATAAAAAGCTTGAGCAAGAATATGAATCTCTGAAAGCTGAATGTGAAGTTTATAAAGGTAAAATCATTGAGCTTGAGAAAATCATTGAGTCTCATGAGAAATCATCTGTTGCATCCACTCATATGTCTAGTAAACAGAAGATGCCTTTAGAACAGGATAAGTTAGAATTGAATCATACTGAAAAATATATATCTGCTGACAATAGTAAGGTCATTCTGTATGTTCAAACTGCTAAACCTGCTTCACCTGAGAAAGTGTTAAAGGAGAAGAAATCTCCTAAGGCTAAAAAGAGCAAAGAGCCTAGTGTAGGAAAACAGACTAGTAAGACCAAACAGCAGAGTCCTAAGAAATCTGCTGATAAAGCTAAATTGAATCAGACTAGTGGTAAAACTAAGTCGTCTGTTAATGAGCAAGCAATTAGTAAACCAAAGAAGCATAAGAATAAGAAAAATCAAAATGCTTGGTATGGAAATGAATCTTATTATGTGCGACCTGCTGCATATCCTCCTATGTATCATGCACCTCAATTTCCAACTTACTATGCACCGTACCCTGCTCATCCAATGCATGCATACCCTGCTTATCATGCACCTTATCCTGCTTATGAACATTTTCCTTATCATACTGATCATCAATCTGACTTATCTGCTGACTATGATAAAGATAAAACTGTTCATGCTCCTGTCAAAACTCAGAAGCCTAAGAAGCCTAAGACATCAACATCTTGGGTTGTCAAAGGTGGAACTAATCCTTCAGGACCCTCTCAATAATGGTACCTAAAACAATTTTATTTTTGTTTTGTAGGTTAGGATTAGGAGTAGGAGTAAAGTAGAGAAGATATGATACTTGGACAGTGGCTGTTCAAGGCACATGTGTGGAAGCATACATGAGCTGACTGATGTTGTTGCTGTGGATGGTCCAAAGGTCACTTTTGGAGACAACAAAGAAGGCAAGATTGTAGCTAAAGGATGTTTAATCAAAGGAAACATTGAGATATCTGACGTCTCATATATTAAAGGCCTAAAGTACAACCTGCTGAGCATAAGTCAATTTTGTGACAAAGGATATTCAGTCATCTTCTCAACACATAAGTGCTATGTTGAACAGATTGGTACAAAGAAGGTAATTTTATCTGGAAGACGACAAGGAAATGTCTACATAGTCGACTGGAATTCTGCTGACAAGAATTCAAACGTTTGTTTGGTGGCATCTACACCAAGTGAAGTTAGCTGGCTATGGCACAAAAGGATGAATAATTTAAACTTCAAGACCATAAACAGATTGATAAAGAATGATTTGGTAGAAGGGATTCCAAAAACAGTCATGAGCAAAGACAAGCTCTGTGACGCATGTCAGAAAGGGAAACAAATCAAGTCATCGTTCAAAAGCAAGAAGCACCAATCTTCTGACAGAATTTTGGAGCTACTACACATGGACTTATTTGGACCCATTGATCCAGTCAGCAATGGTGGAAAGAAATATTGCCTAGCTGTTGTGGATGACTATTCAAGATATACTTGGGTGATATTCATGAAGAAGAAAAGTGAAACCAAGGAACATCTTACTAATATGATGGAACTGATCCAGAATGAGAAAATCACAAAAATATTGAAGATCAGATCAGATAGAGGGACAGAGTTCACAAACTCTACTGTTGAAGAGTATTGTAATATCAAATGAATACATCATGAGTATTCAGCTGCTAGAACCCCTCAACAGAATGGTGTTGCTGAAAGGAGAAACTGAACACTGAAGGAAGCTGTCAGAACAATGATAGCTGAAGCTAAGCTGCCACAATGATTTTGGGCAGAAGCAACAAATACAGCAAAAATCAGAACAAGACTCCATATGAAGTTTGGAACAACAGGAAACCAAACATTCATTACTTTAAATTTTTTTGTTGTAAATGCTTTGTGTTAAATAATGGGAAAAATCACCTTACTGCATTTGCAGAGAAGGCTGATGAAGCTGTTTTTGTAGGATACTCTACTGTTAGTAAAGCTTATAGAGTTTTTAACAAAAGAACATTACTAGTAGAAGAATCCATTCATGTAGTATTTGATGAACCAAGTCAATCTTCTGAAAAGAATCAAAGTACTAATCAAGATCTGTCTACTGATTTACAGAAGTTGAATGTTGGAAAGAATGAAGAATATGTTCCCATCATACTACCTGATCTCAACCCAGCTGATAACTCAAGTGTTGTTCAAAATCACAGTGCTGATTGTCTAACAGACGAGTTGGAAACAGCTGACAGACCAGAGACTGTTCAACAGACAAGAACTGCTCAACAGACTACTACTGAATCTCCAACAGCAGTGTTGCAAGATTAAAACAGAGGACAACATCCAGACCTGCAACCTGATCTTAGATGGCTCAAGAATCAACCTCCAGAGTTGGTGATTGGTGATCCTTTGGATAGAGTGAAGACAAGAAGAGCTGCTGCACAAGATGCTATGTTTGTCAGCTTTCTATCTCAAATAGAGCCTAAACAAATTGAAGAAGCTCTCAGTGATTCCTTCTGGATTGAAGCTATGCAAGAAGAGTTAAATCAATTTGAAAGGAATGAAGTATGGTACTTAGTTCCAAGACCAAGTCATCAAAGAGTAATTGGCACTAAATGGGTTTTCAGAAATAAGATGAATGAAGATGGTATTGTTACCAGAAATAAAGCAAGATTAGTGGCCAAGGGTTATTGTCAAGAAGAATGAATTGACTTTGATGAAACATTTTCACCAGTAGCAAGACTTGAAGCAATCAGATTGTTTCTTGCCTATGTTGCTTACAAGAACTTCACTGTCTATCAGATGGATGTGAAGTCAGCATTTCTCAATGGAGAATTGCAAGAAGAAGTATATGTTGAACAACCACCTGGATTTGAAGCTTATCAACAAGAAGACAAGGTGTATCGTCTGAAGAAAGCACTCTATGGACTGAAACAGGCTCCAAGAGCATGGTATGATACCCTATCTGATTTTCTTTTAATTAAAGGATTTCGGAAAGGTAAGGTAGACAAGACCTTGTTCACAATTGAATGGGAGAATCACATATTAATTGTGCAAATATATGTAGACGATATTATTTTTGGTTCAACTAACCAACAGATGTGTGACAAGTTCTCCAAGCTGATGCAGAACAAGTTTGAAATGAGCATGATGGGTGAACTCAATTATTTTCTTGGTTTGCAAGTTAGACAGTTGCCTGATGGAATATTCATCAACCAAGCAAAATACACAAGAGATCTGTTTAAGAAATTTGGTATGGAAACTAGCTCCACTGCTACTGTTCCAATGTCTACTAGTCTTCGCTTGGATAAAGATGAAGATGGCAAATCAGTGGACATAACCAAATACAGAGGCATTATTGGGTCACTGTTGTATTTAACAGCTAGCAGACCTGATATCATGTACTCTGTTGGGGTTTGTGCGAGATTTCAATCAAATCCTAAGGAATCTCATCTCTTAGCTGCCAAGAGAATACTGAAATATATTAAGGGCACTCAAGAATTGGGATTGTGGTATCCTAGAGAATCTGGATTTGAGCTTATTGGATATTCAGATTCAGACCTTGCTGGCTGCAAAATTGATAGGAAGAGCACAACATGTGCTTGTCAATTTTTGGGTAGTCGTCTGATCTCATGGATGAGTAAGAAACAGACTTCAGTGTCCATATCTACTGCTGAAGCTGAATATATAGCTGCTGGAGCATGCTGTGCACAGATACTTTGGTTGAAGCATCAACTAGAAGACTACAATATCAAGATCAGTGGAATTCCAATCTACTGTGACAATACTAGTGCAATCTCACTTACTCAGAATACTACAAGTCATTCAAGGACTAAACATATTGAGATCAAGCATCACTTCATTAGAGATCATGTTGAGAAAGGAAATGTTATAATTGAGTATGTTCATACAGACAATCAGATAGCTGACATTTTCACCAAACCTCTAAGTGAAGTAAGGTTTTCAACTCTAAGAGCTGAACTAGGATTACTAAATTTGGATGCATAAGCTGAGGGGGAACTTATCAGAAGAATGAAGTTCATCAGCTCAGTCATCCGTTATCATGTTCAAGGATTAACTCTCAACAGACTAGTTTACTTATGAATTCTTAAAGACAGGGGGAACGTGTAAGACTAGCGGTACTTCTGTTCTAGAGATGAAATTGGTTAATGACAGTTAGTTGAAGTTATGTTATCAGAAGATATGTTCTTAATTCTTGAAGATTGAAGATCGAATTATCTTGCTGGATTGACAAACAGCAGAGGAAGATTACTAGCTATTGGCTTTCTCTAGTAATATCAGATAACAGATCACTCGTCTGTCAGATAAGTAAAACTCTACTCATCTGATACATTATATAAGCATGGTCATAAATCGTATCTTTTGAAACACGCTTTTATAAGTAACAGATAAGTGCCGATTGAGTTTCCCGCCCATCTGACATTAATTTAATAAATTTGAAATCCGCAATTCTCACCCGCTCGATTTTAAAACTGTCAGATCAATCTTACGGTTCACATTAATCACGATAACCAAAACCTAAAGAAACGTATAAAATCCGATCTGAACAGATCAGTCGACTTACGCACACAAAATTCCCAAAATTCTCTAACTCTCTAAGCTCTCTGTTTCTTTAGCTCTCAAATTCTCACAGGTTTACATCACTTAATCTCAAAAATGGCTATTGCTTAAGGAAGATATCTAAGCTATGACAAATTCTTCGCCACTGGCACGGATCTCATGAGGGAGATCATGACAAAAATCGAAGAATCATCGCTGGTACCTGTTCTAGAAGCACATGAAGATTATGTTTATCTGGACGATGTTGATGATTTCTACAGAACCAGAAAATTCAACGATGATAAGACTACTATGACTGCCACTATTGGGGGAAAGAAGATTTGTGTATCGTCTGCCGTTTTAAGTGAAATTATGGGCTGAAAAACGAAGGAGGAGATGTAACAGACCTAGGGTCTGAGAAAGAGGAGGAATTTTGGCTAGTTTGTGCTAAGGAGGGAGAAGAAATGTCAGGGACTCTGATGAAAACTCAGCTGAAGGATGAGTATCAGAGGTTCGCTGATATAATTGCGAAAGTGTTGGACTGCAGCACTAGTTCTCTGGATGGATTACCCAGAAGGAGATATTATACTATGATTTGCATTTTCTATGGTTTGAAAGTTAACTGGGCTGCTCATGTGTTTGATCTGCTGAGTGATAAGAAGACCAACTATGGCATTCTGCTCAGTCATCTGTTCTTAAGCTTGAACTGCCAAGTAGTAAATGGAAAGCCTATCCATGGTGGCAAAGAATTCAAGCTGTATGAGCCAGTTAGTAGTGGAGGTACTTCTAAGAGAAAGGCTCCTGCCAAGACTGCTAAGGCCCCTGCCAAGAAAAGCAAAAAGGCTGGTCAGACCAGTGGGTCTGCTGATCAAACAGTGAGTACTACTGTTGAAGCTGGATCAGCTCAGCCTGAGATTGTAATTCCTGACAAGGTAATCGATGACTTTACTGAAGAACTTGAAAAGATGGAGACTGGATCATCTCCTGAAAGAACAGAATCAGATGAAGCCGTTCCTCAAGTTACAAAAAGAATGAGGACAAGAAGTTCTGTGAAATGACCTCCTAGATCTAAACCTTCAAGAAGAATTACCAAGTCAAGGGCAAAAAGGAAGGTCACATTCTCTGAAGAGTCACCTGAAAAAGTGAGAGAGACACCAGCAACAGCAGAAAGACCAATTATTATTGAAGAACCTGCTGATGAGCCTGCTGGAGACTCATCTGTTGGACTGCCTGCTGATGTTAGAGAAGAACAGCAGACTGGCACAACAAATGAAGAAGATGCACTCCTTCTGCATCCTACTCCTGTTGATGCCATTCCACTACAAACTGTGGAAAGTCCTGAAGTAAAGAAATTAAGGACTGGCAAAGCTGTAATCCCTTATCTCTCTGTTGCTGAAAAGAAGAAGTTGGATGAAGCAGAGAAACAAAGGAAAGCTGCTGAAAAGGCTGAAGAAGATCGTCAGAAAGCTCTTGAGCTCAAAAGACTGGAAGAGGAAGCCAGTAAGATGACTCAAGAACAAAGAGATGCCATTGAGGCTGCAGAGTTGGCTGCTGCCATAGAAGCCAGTGCTAAGGACTCTCATGGTCCAAGGCAAGCTGGTGGCATTGTTATTGGCGAACAAAGAGATCCATCAAAGCCTAAACAAGTCATGCCTACACAAGAGAAGAGCAGAGTTGAAACTAGCATTGGAAATTGTTAGAGATGACCCTGCTGTTTTTGATGAGTTCATTGCACGCCTGGAATCTGAAAATGACAAGATTACTCGTCAGACGATGTTTATCAAAGAAAAAGTTAGATATAACAGATGGAGAGAGTATCGTCTGTTGAAGAGTCAGGATCAGATTGCCAACTGGAAGGCTTTTACAAGTGAAGAAGCCTGGGTCATGAAATGGCTTGAAACAAATTCTATAACTCAAGCATTGGACTCAGAGTTCTTTCTTGACAAGATAAGACTGAGGATCAGTCATCTTGTAAAAGCTGAGGCCAAGAAGTTACATGATTCCGTTCCAGAAGAGTATGATGATGATGAAGACCTAAAGGAACGTGCAATCAAGTTGGCTGTTTCCACCACAATGGAAACTTGGGCCAAAAGAACTAGGAAGATGAAAGGACAGCCAAGTTCACTGCTCCCCCTTCCAAGTCTGAAACAAATTGTCTATGGACCTACCATCAAACCATATGAGGAACTTCCAGAGGATCCAATTTCTCCATTCATTCCAATAGATAACATGACCTGGATTACTCATAGATCTATTTTGAATAATGATGGTGAAGTGATTACTATTGCAGATACTAAAAAGGTCCAAGCACCACCAGCTGATCAGAACAAGGAGAAGGAGAGTACTTCTGAACCTGCTGATCGGAACAAGGAAAAGGAAGGCACTTCTGAACCAGCTGATCAGACTAAGGAGAAGGAAAGCACTCCTAGTTAAGCTGATGAGACCAAGGAAAAAGAGACTACTCCTGGTTCAGTAGATCAGATCACAGAAACAACAAGCCTTGCCTTACCTTCTGTTCAAACTGAAGTTCCATCTACTTCTCAGAGATTACAGCAATCTCTGTTGAACTCAATTCAACAGATGATTTCAACTTCAATGAAGGAAATAGAAGAGAAGTTAACTGCAAATCTGTTGGCTGCTATAAGTCAACCAACCCAAACAGCTGCTCCTATTCCCACTTCTCTGATAGAAGGCACTGCTCATACTGTAGAGACTATCAGACAAGATATGGATGTAATTAGAGCAAGGACTCAAAGCACTGCTGCTGGTTGGAGACAGATTACTGAGACTGTTGAAATGGCCATACAAGCTGAGGATGAAACCTTAGTAAATTTGATGAAGGACTTCAAGGCATTTGCTGATTTGTTACTAGCAACTCAGATTCAGTTAGGTGACCAAGGGGAAGTTGTCCTTAACAGAATAGATGCATTTGAGGCCAATCAACTCAGACAAGGAGCTCAGATTAATGCAATGGAAGAAAACATCAGACTTCTCTGTGAAACTCTTCAAATCACACCAGTCTTACCACAATATCCAATCAACCCTGCTGATGATGACAAAAAGGGGGAAGATAGGGTACTTTGTGAAGAAGATAGACAAGATGGCACATCTTTCTCTAAGAAGACTGCAGAACTTGAAGAAACTGAAGTACTGGATGAATTTGCTGAAAATGAAAATGCTGATGAAGAAAATGAAGGCACAAGCAGACCAGTAGATCAGTCAAATGCAGAAGAAGAAGAGGAAGCTGATGAAACTGAAGCTGAAGAAAATCCTAAGGAAACAGCAAAGACTGATAAAGAAATTGCTGCTGCTAAGGACTCAGCTGAAGAACAGCTTAATCCTGATGTCAAGCATAAAAAGATGGAGCTTTTAAGGCAAAGATTCTTCAAGGAATTGGAAGCTGAAACTTCCAAACCTGAAGATGAAAAATCAGAAGAAGAGGACAAGCCAGAAGACTAGACTAGACTACTTAGGCTTAAAATCTTTGTAAATTTTTTTTTCTTTATGCACATCTCATCTGTTGAACTTGTAATCTGTAATCCTTTTCTAAATCTATAAAAGTTCAAGTTTAAATCCAATAAATCATTTCTATCTCAGAAATTTTTGAGGATCAAAACTTTAGTTTAGGTACAGGTACTTAGCTGAAGTTTTGTCATCATCAAAAAGGGGGAAATTGTTGGATGAAGATGAAGATGAAGTGCAAATGAAGATAAGAAGATAAGGGAAAGTTTTGATGATTTCCAAAACGTCAAAATCAGCTAAGTATGGAAAGCTTAGTTCCCTTAGAAGAATTTTGACCAAGTAAAGAAGACATCAGAAGGGTACAAAATTCTAAGCCCAGAAGACTACTGATCTCTTGCTGAAACAACAATCAGAAGGGTAGACCATCTACTGACTCAAATCAGATGAGTTCAGAGTTTGATCAGCAGGGTATCCATCAGAAGAGTTGCTTTGATCAGCAGAGTAGAAGAGATCAAGAAGTGAGTCCAACGGTAATAAATGCACTTAGTGTAATAAATGCTGTAAGAGAAGGGTAGTAATGACAAATGATTGAAGATTACTCTCGGATCAGCAGGGTGCATTTAATGCAGCTACATGAAAGTACAGTAGAAAAAGTACTGTAGCAGGGAGCCGTTCTGAATTTGGGCTAAGGCTATGGATTTGAATTGTGATTTCCTTCAACGGTCATATTTTCAAATCCAAGTATAAATAGAGCTGATTTCAACGAGCGAGACACACAACAACATTCCTCAGATTTTATTTTCGAAGCAGAATTCTCACTAAGTCTCAAGAAGCTCAAGAACAGCTCACTCATCTGGTGAAGTCATTTGTTGACAGAAACCAAGTTGAAGCGAAAAAGAAATCATTTTCTGAGTGAATTTGTATTAGCTGAGTGTTGTGCGGAGTTTAGATCCATCTTTGTGAGTGATCTAACTTCAGAGGATAGGTTTTCTGAGTGATTTCCTATTGTGAGCTTACAGCCTTTTCATTTGTTGTTTGGGTGTAAGTGGAGAAATATTGTAAACTTAGTGTTTATAGTATAACCCAGAATCTACGTGATCTGGAAGAGTGGACTAAAGGATTTTTATCCATATAACCACTATAAAAATTCTTTGTGTTATTTTTGCATTAAGTTTTCTTGCATATTTCAAAATTGCATAAGTAAACACTTTGAATCACTTTAAAGATTTTGAAGGAGTTTTAAAACTGGGGATAAAATCTTTAAAAGACTTAGTCTACTTGTGAAAAACACTTACAAATTATCCGCTGCAAGTATACTCTTGTAAAACTGTTTTTGCTGAAAACAACTAAGTAACTATAAGAAGAGTGGTCACTCTGCTGTTCAAGATTTGTTCAAGATCAGCTTAGTCAGCTTACTGTTCTTCATAAGCTTAGTCTGCTGACAGATGACTGAAAAGTTTTTAAGTCTAAAAATTTTCAGAGGTCTATTCACCCCCCCCCCTCCTCTAGACCTCATCTGACCACTTGGGACCAACATACGTTCAAGAGGATTTTACTCAAATTTGCTTGTTTTCTTGAATGTTCAGACTAGCACATGTATACTATCATCCATTTATGAAGCAGCCCTTCTGAGGCAGCAGTGTGAATTTCTGGAGGAGAAGAACAAAGTATTGCTTCAGAAAGTGACTGATTTAGAACGTGGTGCGACAGGTGCTGGTCCCTCCACTTCTTCTTCTCATCCATCCCAGATCGATGGCGAGCAGGGAATGGGGACAAATAATCCTCACATACTAAACAATATTCTGGAGACGTCTCGTGCCCAGGAGCGAGTTGACCAATTGGCCCAGGAGTTGGAAAATCATCAGGTTCAGTACTCTACTCATATCAGTAAGCTGGAATCTCAGGTCGCGTGTCTTCAGGCTTCTCTGGATGAGCATGAAGAAGACCTCCATCTTGATGGCCTCACTGATCGATATGGTAGAAACCCCAATGAGAAAGTGATTCGTGAGTTCCTCAATTCTCCTGTTCACACTGCCTTAGTCTATCGAAAGGTGGGCCCTCTTTTGGAAAGTACTTTTAAGAAAGCCGTTCATCAGCTGGTTGCTATGGGTTTAATCGAGGATCATCAGAGTGAGTATTTTAAGGCCATTCATGTCAGGCTTAACCGTCACGGCGAGGATTATACTCCTTCGGATGTTCAAACTATTAAATTTGAGCATTTCCCATTGGCGCATCTGGTAAAAGAGTTGGGAATTCCTTGGCCGATTCCTCCTCCTGATGTTGATCCTAAGCTGAAAAATGATTTGATCGATCAGGAAGGTGAAGAGGAGAACCCTGAACCATCAAATAATGCTAATGAAGAGGATCAGGCAGAAGGCGACCAAGGAGTTGGAGGCGAAGGCGAAGAGCGAAACATTGGCGAGGGCGATCAGCAAAATCAAGGCGAAGGCGAGCAGAAGTTTTAGGAATAGTAATCGTCATGCTGTGGCTTGTAATTTTACTGTATTAACCTTTTGTTTTGAGACGATTCGTATCCCATCATTATGATTTAACTTTCTCGTTAATCTCGTATGTTCAGACATAAGTCTTTATTTTCAGTATATTTATTATGCGCATGCTTTCGAATTCTGTGCAACTGTTCATTAGCTAGGTAATTTGTTTCGCGCCTCTTCACAGGGTCCATCGCGTCTTTTCCCTTAGTATAAATACTTGAGGTAAAAAGTTCTTCGTTATTTTACTGCGCGTCCCTACTTAGATAAAATATTCTCCTTGGTAGGTCGATAACTCTCCTCGATATTCCAATTATTTTCTTGACTTTCTGAGAATGTGTAGTCTCTTTGGTAACACGTCTAAGCCTTCTTCGCGCGATCACCATAGAAATACTAGATCAAAAAGGTCCTGCACCGAGGGGCCCTCCTTCGATCCTTCTCAACCTCAACCTATTGTCACCTCGGAGGCACATGTATCTGCTGTCCCTTCGCGTGGGTCCAGTGATACGAGCGATGCAAATGCTCGCTAAAATTCTTCTCAACAAATTTCTCTTTCAACTTCAAATCTTCAAAGGGGACCTTCTCCGGGTCGGATTGCCTTTGGAGATATGTCTAACGAGGAGAATCCTTCGATATTCCCCTTTCGACAACCATTCCTTCTTTCGAGCATGCATTTCAGAATTATGCTCAAGATAATTCAAACTTTTCAAATTCTACTACTGATCCGATTGTCAGCCAGGGTCAAGTAAGTGAAGCTGTTGGGCCGGTAAGCAGTGGCCTGATTTTAGGTCCTTCTTTGGGTAGTTCCAATCTGCAGTTTGTCACCCAAAGTTTCACAGATTTTTTATTCTCTGATACCACGACAATGACTACTTCTTTCGAGGCTAGTGGTCCTTTCGGAGGTCGGGCCAAACATAGGTCGGGTCGGAGGACTGTAATCTCTTTCTCGGGGAAGGAAACTTCTGTGAGCCCTAACGAGAAAGAATCCCACGTCAGTTGGATGATCATTGTATCCTGGAGCAGATTAGGGATATAACCGAGTCTGATTCCCCTCGTTATGATAAGATTCCTCTTGATTCTGTTCTGCCCGATTCTTTTGAACCCGATCCTCTATCCTGGGATCTGGGTTTTAGTACCATTTTACCAGGCGAGTTGAAGAAACATGAGGGCACTTCTACCCTTCGCCTCGTTCAGTCCCACTTCAAACAATTTGAGCAGGTACTCATCTATTTGAGCTTATTCTCGTATTGCTTTTTGTTGCTTGTCGCTTATATCTTCTTTCCTTTCAGGGGAAGTACTATGCTCTGCAACTGGGCGCCCAGCATGATGAGTTGTGGTTCAGCAAAGAGAACCTGAGGCTTCGACTGGATGCGGAGATATCCAAGGCCGGTGGGCTTGCCCTTCAAATTGAGCTGCTTAATGATGATCTCCAGAAGTTACGTGATGAAAAATTGGCTCTTGAGAAGGAGGAGGATGACCTGGTTCAATTGAATGCCAATGCGGAGCAGTCTCGTCAACGTTTTGATGAAGGCTATGACCAGGGTTATCAGAAGCGCCAAGAAGAACTGGTGGCGTTTCTGGATACGCCAACTCCCAGAAAAGTTGCTTCCTTGAGCAGGCTTACCGGTCCAGATCAGCTCTAAAGTTTCAACTTAGCCTTGTTTCTTTTTTTTTATTTTTTATTTTTTTATTAGTAGTAGTAAGAATAGAAGGCTTATCATCGACTGTTAAGGAATAGTACTTCCTTAATATTTTTGTATCACCATATTATATTTTGGTGTAAATATATTTTTGTTATTTTCCGTCTTTATCGATAAGTAATTTAGATTACCTGATCGATTAGACATAATCTGATAATAAGATATATCTATCATTTTACTGTTCAAGCAATTTTAGCTACTCGTTAGTAAACGATTCATGCATAGAGCTCAGTAAAAGTTTATCCTGGTGGACTTAGCGTAGATTGCTTCAGCTATTTCCAAGTATTTGCCTTGTAGCGACCAGCCTTATGTTGGGATACTTGTGGGATGTAGGGCTCGATTGTCAATACAACAAAGTGCGGAATATAAAATTTTTCGAGGCACACATAAGTCCCATAAATTTGTCTCCATAGTTAATTATACGAAAAGGTTGAATCAAACAATAACATAAACAAAGGGGGGTATTTGCGATTTACCTCACCACAGCTTGGTGGTGGTTACCTCCGGGTGTTTCGTTTGATCCACAACTTGAGTGATCCATGTGTCTCACCTCCAAAGTTGATCCACACCAATTGGATTGTAGGGACACCTTCGAATCGTAGGCTACGAACTGGATTTTGAAGGTTTGTCAGCAAAGGCTCTGTAGATCTGGATCAGGACTTAGATCTGGATTTGGATTGGGAGATCTAATGGAAGAAGACGAACCACAGGACTTATGTGATTAGATCAGGTTCGGCCAAGTCATGATCGGCCAGGATGGGTTCAACCGAGATTGATTTGGGCGACTAGGGTTTTGGGGCGAAAGTATGTGGGGCGATTTTGTAATAAAAGTTTCTTTGTGCAAAAATCATATTTTTCTTTTATGCAAAATCGGTTTTCTGGCTTAATTTTCAGAAGAATAATTTTGTTCTTTTCGTTGAATTTTTCTGGTTATAAATAAAGAGATGTGAAGAAGTATTTATAAGAGAAGAGTCCTTCTCTTAAAAGATATCTTCTTCCATCTTTATCAAATCCCCATTCCTTATCAACCTAGGAAGATAAGATTTGATAGATCTCTTCTTATTTGTTTTCCAAGAAACAAAAACCTTCTTCCTTTATCTACAAAAATCGCCCCATATGCCCCTAATTTCAAGATTATCACAAATCAACCCATATAATTATCCAATCCTAAAATTGGGTAATTATTTAATCTTCCAATTAATTAACAACTTTAATTAACATCATAATTAATCAGATAACCTAATTAATTAATTAAACATTAATGAATTAGATATCTAATTAATATTCTCCCATTGAATTAATACCTTAATTCAATTACTTTGATTTAACAACTTTAAATCACCTATTTCCCTTTATGACTGTCACTGTCCAATTGCATTGTGTTTGACCCTCTGGGTTCACCATCAATTGGCAGCAGGCCCACGACTTTCGTGATTTAATTAACGAGCAATTAAATGCTCGAATCAATTAAACAACTTTTAATTGACCACTCCAGAATTAATTTCCTTATTAATTCAGGAGTACCCACACTTCATGGTCGATGTCTAGCCACAAGCCCATGAAGCCCAATTAAAGGTGAATTGATAGTTGTGAACCTCACCTCTTATAATTGCCATGTACATACGGTCCTTCTAAAGACTAATTTCCCGATCGAGACCTAGGGTGTGTGAATTGATCGGCACCTCTAATTATCTCGATTCTGTACTTTCTAATTATGGATAATAATTCCAGTGTGACTGCTAAATTTGGAAACCCCTTTCCAAATTCGTCACCAACCATGGCCATGGATTTCTAGGAACATATCATCGAAGAACGTACAGGAAATTCTCACACCTTATCAGGATGAGTCGATAGATCCTTTCTTAGTACTAACCACTCGCGTACACAACTATACGCACCCAACCTAGGCATGTTATGATCAAGCTACGTGATCTATACCTAGATCTAAGTACGCACATTCATGCTCCGAATTCGCCCTAGCACCTCAAGTCCAAGGACTAAATCGTACACTATTATAATATTTGAGAAACATCCCATCACCGATATGCGTCATGCGCTTCCACAATGGGTTTCTCTATTCGGGTCGTTCGATGCATTCGATCCTCTATCGAACCACCTACTCATATGCACTGGCCTCAAATGCCTTGCTCATGAAACGCTACAAATTCACTCCATGTGAATCATGCATATTTGTACAAGTCTTGGCGATTCCTACGATACCCCGTCTCGTTCGGAATCTATGACTTGGTACAGTTTTAAGATCACGACCTTAGAGACTGTTTCATGATTGCACTCAGTACTGAAGTGAATCGTCCCATAGTCTATTGTGACCTTAGGATTTCATCCAATCGCTTAGATAAGTTCGCAAGAGATGAAGTTGGCCATTGTTTAATTCACGTACTATGAATAAACGGGCGTATTAATTATAAACCATAAGAAAACAGTTCTCCAACAAGCTAATTAATATTGGCTTGATGGGCACTATCCTATCAATCTCCCACTTACCCTCAAGCCAATCACAACGTTTCTAAGACCCATCCCTTTAAGGATGTCCCTCGAACCCTTTTGTGAAATAGCTTAATTAGTGGATCTGCTAAGTCGTCCTTGTTGAGATGTCGTAATACTTCTACGCGTCTCAACTACCTATGACTTGTTCAATCATATGGTATTGTGTTCAGATTATTGGTGAGATCTCGTTTTCCTTTCATTGAGCAATTGCCTTATCTAAATCGGTTAAGTTTACGATAGGCTTTTGCCATGCCAGGTATTTCATCTAATCATTGGATGAAAATTTCTCATCTAAACACTTTCTTCTGCCACATCCCAATGCTGCATTTATTCTGATTGAGTTGGCAATGGTATACTATTTGGAATTTCTTTCAATTTACCTTTGCTCCATCGAAACGGAATAAATCATCCACTTTTAGACTTGGAAATCTCAAATCACTAAACCCTTCGAGTTTCAATTCTCCATTACTACCACAGACCAACATTATATCCTTTAGTTATCTTCGAGGATTGCTCTTATGGTAGTCCAGTGTCCTTTACTGGTATTCGACTATCAGTAGCTCGTGAATGATCAGGGCTTTTGATGAGTCAGGTCTTGTACAAGACTTTGCATGTTACATGCAATCCTAATGCCAAAGCATAAGGCTTCTTGAAACAATTTCTTCTTTACTCATTTATATGTAGGGCTCATTAAATAAATAAGAGAGATTTTGTCTCTTTGGAAACAATCCTTTCTTGGATTTTTCCATATTGAATCTATTCAATATTCAGTCTATGTACATAGATTCGGTGAATTGCAACATCTACTTCGCTTTTATCTCTATAAATACGTATTGCCAGTACGTGAGATGTGATTCCCAAATCTTATCATGGAAAATTGCGTGAAGAACACGCTTTTGTCTGTGCTACTCTGATATTCTTATATCGTATTTGATGGGCAGAACATCATCTTGTTGCGTTTCGAGCTCAACTATGCTCCCACTGATTCTTTTGCACAATTGGAATCCATATGCCTTTTGACAAATTCAACATTCTTGATCGACTTATCAAGTTGCATGTTCCAAGTTTGGAAAAAGTCATAGATTGACCTTTGGATTCGAATAGAGATCTTCTCATCGATTTTTAATTGTGAGATGCAGGATTCATATCCAATAGTCATATTTTGGTAGTCAAAACCACCCTTCTATGCCTAATAGTTTTGAAATGGATTTTGACGTTGCTAATGGGATAAGGTATTTTCATTGGTCCTAAAAGGACTTTTGAATAATGACCTATCACCATTAAGCGAGTCAAAAACTTTCTACTTCGAATCTTATGGCTTCATGCCATATCCCTTAGTTTATGTTTAACATAATCTCTTTGTAATCTTGGATTAAAAATCCAATTTCTCAATTTCGTAAAATGGAATTTTGAGTTCCTTACGAATTTGATTTACGAAGCGTTTGCGCAAAAATCGGTCCAGCAGGTTTCAGGGTTTACTCCCACTGTTCGTGGGGATGGGTCCAATTCTTGGACTTCATCAAGTTCTATGACATTCCCTTTTTCCTTTAACAAGAGTTCGTCAACAGAGGAACAAGCTACTTACGAGATTCTTTCGTTTCTCGTTGTCGTAGAACAGGTATCCAATGGGTTTCTTTGGATACCCAACAAACTTTATATGAATCAGATCTACTATCTAATTTCACATATAAGGGTGTTTTGCTATGTCTTAAATGACATGGTGGTGCAAGAACTCACTTCGAAAAGTACTAGACCAAGTATTTTTGAAGAGTTACGGGAGGCTATCCCCAAATGTGAATAAAGGAATTTAGCAAGATCACAGTCGTGAATCGAACCCAGTTTTATCAACAAAGTTTGATTCCTTCTTTGATTAGCTTCGTGAGAATTCTATCCTCGTCTTAGATAATCGTGGAATTAATTGCTTATGTTTCGGCAAGCTTGATTAGATCAAACTGCTTTTGACATAATGCTCTTAGTTACTTCATTTCCAAAACGTCTATTGAATTACTTCAATGGTTTTGGAATTGTACTTCAACAAAGTACACATATACTTTAACGATTGAAATCGTAAGTATATATGAAGTAACATCCCTCTGAACTAGTGCTTTTAGTTCTTTTCGATTGAAATGTTTGGAATACCTTAGCGATCCTTTATTTCGGTTATCATTCCTTCAAGATTTGAAAAGTTACGAGTTTATCCAAGTTCTTTATTTCAAGAGCAGTAGATAAAAACTTTCCTTTCGAATCTCTCTTTAGGAAGAATGTCCAAAAAGAACATTTCAAGCATGAACGATTATCTTGTTTGTTTTACGGATTTCGATTTAGCAAGTAGCTTTTAAAGCTTTGTCTTGTTTATCATTGTTTTATTTCTATGTTTCAAAACATCAATATTTGTACAAAGTTAAATAGCTTTAATTAAATAAATTCCATTCTCAATGGTAAAGTAATAATGTCTTGTACAAAATTTGAAATAATACTCAAAATAAACTAAAACTAAAAACTTATGCTAATACGAAAAACTAAGTAAAACTTCTTTTGTTAAAAAGGAATGTCTAGGTTCAGTTCTTCCTTGACCCAGTCCCTGAATTCGATTTCCCTCATCTCTCTCTGCACTACTTGCATCTTTCTTTCAAGGAATTTCCTCCTTTTAGGTGGAGAGGGAATACTATCATCACCTGCAAACACTTTTACAGACATGAAAGTTTATCAGATGTCTTACATCAAAATGAATTAACAGATGTATAACTTAAAGTCATACCGTTGTTAAGTCTATCCAGGAATTCCTTTTCAGTAAGCTTCCTTATTTACTTTTCGTACTTACACAGAGGGCAATTCCATTCATACAGACCAAAACCTTGTCGATGAGATTCCTCATATTTGTCTAACAACTCATGCAACTGTTTTGTTTTGATTCCATCAGGCGGAATATCACAATGTTGCATAAAATGAGTGAAGGTGTCAGATAATCCTTGGAGGGTTATTGCTATCTCATCTTCGAGAAACAATTGGGCTCCAAAGCCTTTGATTCGATAGAACATCTTGGTTAAGTAACAACAATATTCCTTAACATTGTTAAACTTAGCCATGGTTGTTCCGTAAAGGTAATTGCACATCATATTCCCCAAAGTTGGTTCGGTTCTTATTGCATCAAGTATCGTTTGAACAGGACTGTGGATGGTGAATGGCTAACATTAAAACAGACAACTATAAGCAGACATGTTTAATATTAATACTTATAATTAACGAAATTTGGACTTTTTATCGAAAAAGTTCTCCCACTATTTTTATCGAAACAATAACCCCTTCTAGTTTCGGGAAAAATCTATTTCCTAGTAGGTCTTGACGTCCCAGCAGCAATTAGTTGCACCCACGACCTGTGGCCATACAATTAATTCCCTAGGTAGATATACATTTTATCAATTGTGTCTACTACACAACCTTCAAGCTATTTTGCCTCGTTTTCGCATTTATCTAGCACTGCTACATCATAAATGTTACAACGCGTTAAGTCTAGCCCATTAATCATGATGAGCAACGGGCCCGATCATGAATTCTCCGTAACAAGTTATCGGTCGATGTTCACGTCCCGACCAGTCCCCACCCTTGTCGAGTTTTAAGAAAACTAGAATCAAGGAATTTCGTGTAGTGTTCCTTTCTTCGACTCGGGTGCCAGACTCTGGATCACCTCTATCGATAAGTAAACAACATACACTAGTTCCTATTAATGGAAGGCTTGGATTTATAAAACCTCATTTTATATTTAACCCAATATGACTTAATATTTATTCGAGAGGGGATTTTCGGTATTGAAAGTTTAAAGAAACTCTCCTCGAGATCTCACCGCTTCAATTATGCTTTATCTTTTATTTACGATCTAGATTCTAGCGCGCATACACACAAGCAATCATAAATCGACTAATAAATAAAAGCCATACAAGCCTAGCAAGCATACTACCACAATATGTTTTCGATCGGGAGCCTCCTATGCAGGCCATCATCGAGCCAATGATGTTGGCCCAATTGGTCAATCTAAAGGGTTTTCAAACAGGCCTATGCTATTACACAATGTACCATGCATACATGGCCTTCAATTCTTCTTGGGCTCCCACCTTGCTTGTAAACGGGCCTAAACTAGTAAAGCAGTAAGCCCTATTCTATTACAAAAGCTCAAAGTGGCCCAAAAATAATAACAGGCTCGCAGGCCCAATAAAAACCAAACATTAAATTAAACCAATCACATCTAACCTAAGGTCAAGGCTCGGCGCGCTCGAAAACCACGTAAACAGTTCACGTAGAGCTAGAAATATGCAAACAACTTTTACGTATTTCTTTCTTAATTTTAAAACTACCTTTTAAAACTAACTTCCTATGATTCTTGCTTTTTAGTCACTACTAATTATGACAAATAAATTCTCGGGTAA
Organism: Penstemon eatonii; assembly: GCA_038501285.1. Lineage (NCBI taxonomy): Eukaryota > Viridiplantae > Streptophyta > Magnoliopsida > Lamiales > Plantaginaceae > Penstemon > Penstemon eatonii. The sequence goes on from CM076713.1 coordinate 25,964,917, forward strand.
ACAAAACAATTTTTCTGCCTTAAAAACAGATTCTGATTTTTCAACTTTTGAAAATTGCAGTTCCGCCCCTATACTTTTGGAAATTCTATTTTTGACTCCAAAACTTTTGAAAATTGCAGTTCGGCCCCTATACTTTCGGAAATTCAACTTTTGACCCCAAAACATTTGAAAAGTTACAAAATACCCCCAAAACAGTTTCGGACAGAAGGAACAGAAAATAAAATTTTGAAATCCAGAAAATTTTCGAATTTTGCAAACTGACCCCTGAACTTTCGGAAATTACAAAACAGTCCTTGAATTTTCGGAAATTGCAAAACAGCCCAAAAAACACATGCGATCAGAATTTCACAAACAGCCCATATTTTTCTAAAAATTCAAGTAACGAAAAATTAAATTTTGAGCCCTTAATTTCATGATTTGCGATTTTGCACAAAGAGTCCGGATTTTTCGAAAAACTATAAATTTGCCACAGATCTTAAAAGCCAATTTTACCTAATCATAGATCCAGTCATAACAAGCAAGAATCAAACAACAGAACATAATTATCACGCGTTCTCATACATATAATTAAACATATACGGTGAACACACATTATGTTCAGTCCTTTTCGTATAAAAGTATGGAGTTGGCTCTGATACCACTGTTGGGATACTTGTGGGATGTAGGGCTCGATTGTCAATACAAAAAAGTGCGGAATTTAAAATTTTTCGAGGCACACATAAGTCCCATAAATTTGTCTCCATAGTTAATTATACGAAAAGGTTGAATCATACAATAACATAAACAAAGGGGGGTATTTGCGATTTACCTCACCACAGCTTGGTGTTTCGTTTGATCCACAACTTGAGTGATCCATGTGTCTCACCTCCAAAGTTGATCCAAGAAACAAAAACATTCTTCCTTTATCTACAAAAATCGCCCCCTATGCCCCTAATTTCAAGATTCTCACAAATCAACCCATATAATTATCCAATCCTAAAATTGGGTAATTATTTAATCTTCCAATTAATTAATAACTTTAATTAACTTCATAATTAATCAGATAACCCTAATTAATTAAGTAAACATTAATCAATTAGATATCTAATTAATATTCTCCCATTGAATTACTACCTTAATTCAATTACTTTGATTTAACAACTTTAAATCACCTATTTTCCTTTATGACTGTCACTGTCCAATTGTATTGTGTGTGACCCTCTGGGTTCACCATCAATTGGCAGCAGGCCCACGACTTTCGTGATTTAATTAACGAGCAATCAAATGCTCGGATCAATTAAACAACTTTTAATTGACCACTCCAGAATTAATTTCCTTATTAATTCAGGAGTACCCACACTTCATGGTCGATGTCTAGCCACAAGCCCATGAAGCCCAATTAAAGGTGAATTGATAGTTGTGAACCTCACCTCTTATAATTGCCATGTACATACGGTCCTTCTAAAGACTAATTTCCCGATCGAGACCTAGGGTGTGTGAATTGATCGGCACCTCTAATTATCTCGATTCTGTACTTTCTAATTCTGGATAATAATTCCAGTGTGACTGCTAAATTTGGAAACCCCTTTCCAAATTCGTCACCAACCATGGCCATGGATTTCTAGTAATATATCATCGAAGAACGTACAGGAAATTCTCACACCTTATCAGGATGAGTCGATAGATCCTTTCTTAGTACTAACCACTCGCGTACACAACTATACGCACCCAACCTAGGCATGTTATGATCAAGCTACGTGATCTATACCTAGATCTAAGTACGCACATTCATGCTCCGAATTCGCCCTAGCACCTCAAGTCCAAGGACTAAATCGTACACTATTATGATCTTTGAGAAACATCCCATCACCGATATGCGTCATGCGCTTCCACAATGGGTTTCTCTGTTCGGGTCGTTCGATGCATTCGATCCTCTATCGAACCACCTGCTCATATGCACTGGCCTCAAATGCCTTGCTCATGAAACGCTACAAATTCACTCCATGTGAATCATGCATATTTGTACAAGTCTTTGCGATTCCTACGATACCCCGTCTCGTTCGGAATCTATGACTTGGTACAGTTTTAAGATCACGACCTTAGAGACTGTTTCATGATTGCACTCAGTACTGAAGTGAATCGTCCCATAGTCTATTGTGACCTTAGGATTTCATCCAATCGCTTAGATAAGTTCGCAAGAGATGAAGTTGGCCATTGTTTAATTCACGTACTATGAATAAACGGGCGTATTAATTATAAACCATAAGAAAACAGTTCTCCAACAAGCTAATTAATATTGGCTTGATGGGCACTATCCTATCAATCTCCCACTTACCCTCAAGCCAATCACAACGTTTCTAAGACCCATCCCTTTAAGGATGTCCCTCGAACCCTTTTGTGAAATAGCTTAATTAGTGGATCTGCCAAGTCGTCATTGTTGAGATGTCGTAATACTTCTACGCGTCTCAACTACCTATGACTTGTTCAATCATATGGTATTGTGTTCAGATTATTGGTGAGATCTCGTTTTCCTTTCATTGAGCAATTGCCTTATCTAAATCGGTTAAGTTTACGATAGGCTTTTGCCATGCCAGGTATTTCATCTAATCATTGGATGAAAATTTCTCATCTAAACACTTTCTTCTGCCACATCCCAATGCTGCATTTATTCTGATTGAGTTGGCAATGGTATACTATTTGGAATTTCTTTCAATTTACCTTTGCTCCATCGAAACGGAATAAATCATCCACTTTTAGACTTGGAAATCTCAAATCACTAAACCCTTCGAGTTTCAATTCTCCATTACTACCACAGACCAGCATTATATCCTTTAGTTATCTTCGAGGATTGCTCTTATGGTAGTCCAGTGTCCTTTACTGGTATTCGACTATCAGTAGCTCGTGAATGATCAGGGCTTTTGATGAGTCAGGTCTTGTACAAGACTTTGCATGTTACATGCAATCCTAATGCCAAAGCATAAGGCTTCTTGAAACAATTTCTTCTTTACTCATTTATATGTAGGGCTCATTAAACAAATAAGAGAGATTTTGTCTCTTTGGAAACAATCCTTTCTTGGATTTTTCCATATTGAATCTATTCAATATTCAGTCTATGTACATAGATTCGGTGAATTGCAACATCTACTTCGCTTTTATCTCTATAAATACGTATTGCCAGTACGTGAGATGTGATTCCCAAATCTTATCATGGAAAATTGCGTGAAGAACACGCTTTTGTCTGTGCTACTCTGATATTCTTATATCGTATTTGATGTGCAGAACATCATCTTGTTGCGTTTCGAGCTCAACTATGCTCCCACTGATTCTTTTGCACAATTGGAATCCATATGCCTTTTGACAAATTCAACATTCTTGATCGACTTATCAAGTTGCATGTTCCAAGTTTGGAAAAAGTCATAGATTGACCTTTGGATTCGAATAGAGATCTTCTCATCAATTTTTAATTGTGAGATGCAGGATTCATATCCAATAGTCATATTTTGGTAGTCATAACCACCCTTCTATGCCTAATAGTTTTGAAATGGATTTTGACGTTGCTAATGGGATAAGGTATTTTCATTGGTCCTAAAAGGACTTTTGAATAATGACCTATCACCATTAAGCGAGTCAAAAACTTTCTACTTCGAATCTTATGGCTTCATGCCATATCCCTTAGTTTATGTTTAACATAATCTCTTTGTAATCTTGGATTAAAAATCCAATTTCTCAATTTCGTAAAATGGAATTTTGAGTTCCTTACGAATTTGATTTACGAAGCGTTTGCGCAAAAATCGGTCCAGCAGGTTTCAGGGTTTACTCCCACTGTTCGTGGGGATGGGTCCAATTCTTGGACTTCATCAAGTTCTATGACATTCCCTTTTTCCTTTAACAAGAGTTCGTCAACAGAGGAACAAGCTACTTACGAGATTCTTTCGTTTCTCGTTGTCGTAGAACAGGTATCCAATGGGTTTCTTTGGATACCCAACAAACTTTATATGAATCAGATCTACTATCTAATTTCTCATATAAGGGTGTTTTGCTATGTCTTAAATGACATTGTGGTGCAAGAACTCACTTCGAAAAGTACTAGACCAAGTATTTTTGAAGAGTTACGGGAGGCTATCCCCAAATGTGAATAAAGGAATTTAGCAAGATCACAGTCGTGAATCGAACCCAGTTTTATCAACAAAGTTTGATTCCTTCATTGATTAGCTTCGTGAGAATTCTATCCTCGTCTTAGATAATCGTGGAATTAATTGCTTATGTTTCGGCAAGCTTGATTAGATCAAACTGCTTTTGACATAATGCTCTTAGTTACTTTATTTCCAAAACGTCTATTGAATTACTTCAATGGTTTTAGAATTGTACTTCAACAAAGTACACATATACTTTAACGATTGAAATCGTAAGTATATATGAAGTAGCATCCCTCTGAACTAGTGCTTTTAGTTCTTATCGATTGAAATGTTTGGAATACCTTAGCGATCCTTTATTTCGGTTATCATTCCTTCAAGATTTGAAAAGTTACGAGTTTATCCAAGTTCTTTATTTAAAGAGCAGTAGATAAAAACTTTCCTTTCGAATCTCTCTTTAGGAAGAATGTCCAAAAAGAACATTTCAAGCATGAACGATTATCTTGATTGTTTTACGGATTTCGATTTAGCAAGTAGCTTTTAAAGCTTTGTCTTGTTTATCATTGTTTTATTTCTATGTTTCAAAACATCAATATTTGTACAAAGTTAAATAGCTTTAATTAAATAAATTCCATTCTCAATGGTAAAGCAATAATGTCTTGTACAAAATTTGAAATAATACTCAAAATAAACTAAAACTAAAAACTTATGCTAATACGAAAAACTAAGTAAAACTTCTTTTGTTAAAAAGGAATGTCTAGGTTCAGTTCTTCCTTGACCCAGTCCCGGAATTCGATTTCCCTCATCTCTCTCTGCACTACTTGCATCTTCCTTTCAAGGAATTTCCTCCTTTTAGGTGGAGAGGGAATACTATCATCACCTGCAAACACTTTTACAGACATGAAAGTTTATCAGATGTCTTACATCAAAATGAATTAACAGATGTATAACTTAAAGTCATACCGTTGTTAAGTCTATCCAGAAATTCCTTTTCAGTAAGCTTCCTTATTTACTTTTCGTACTTACACAGAGGGCAATTCCATTCATACAGACCAAAACCTTGTCGATGAGATTCCTCATATTTGTCTAACAACTCATGCAACTGTTTTGTTTTGATTCCATCAGGCGGAATATCACAATGTTGCATAAAATGAGTGAAGGTGTCAGATAATCCTTGGAGGGTTATTGCTATCTCATCTTCGAGAAACAATTGTGCTCCAAACCCTTTGATTCGATCGAACATCTTGGTTAAGTAACAACAATATTCCTTAACATTGTTAAACTTAGCCATGGTTGTTCCGTAAAGGTAATTGCACATCATATTCCCCAAAGTTGGTTCGGTTCTTATTGCATCAAGTATCGTTTGAACAGGACAATGGATGGTGAATGGCTAACATTATAACAGACAACTATAAGCAGACATGTTTAATATTAATACTTATAATTAACGAAATTTGGACTTTTTATCGAAAAAGTTCTCCCACTATTTTTATCGAAACAATAACCCCTTCTAGTTTCGGGAAAAATCTATTTCCTAGTAGGTCTTGACGTCCCAGCAGCAATTAGTTGCACCCACGACTCGTGGCCATACAATTAATTCCCTAGGTAGATATACATTTTATCAATTGTGTCTACTACACAACCTTCAAGCTATTTTGCCTCGTTTTCGCATTTATCTAGCACTGCTACATCATAAATGTTACAACGCGTTAAGTCTAGCCCATTAATCATGATGAGCAACGGGCCCGATCATGAATTCTCCGTAACAAGTTATCGGTCGATGTTCACGTCCCGACCAGTCCCCACCCTTGTCGAGTTTTAAGAAAACTAGAATCAAGGAATTTCGTGTAGTGTTCCTTTCTTCGACTCGGGTGCCAGACTCTGGATCACCTCTATCGATAAGTAAACAACATACACTAGTTCCTATTAATGGAAGGCTTGGATTTATAAAACCTCATTTTATATTTAACCTAATATGACTTAATATTTATTCGAGAGGGGATTTTCGGTTTTGAAAGTTTAAAGAAACTCTCCTCGAGATCTCACCGCTTCAATTATGCTTTATCTTTTATTTACGATCTAGATTCTAGCGCGCATACACACAAGCAATCATAAATCGACTAATAAATAAAAGCCATACAAGCCTAGCAAGCATACTACCACAATATGTTTTCGATCGGGAGCCTCCTATGCAGGCCATCATCGAGCCAATGATGTTGGCCCAATTGGTCAATCTAAAGGGTTTTCAAACAGGCCTATGCTATTACACAATGTACCATGCATACATGGCCTTCAATTCTTCTTGGGCTCCCACCTTGCTTGTAAACGGGCCTAAACTAGTAAAGCAGTAAGCCCTATTCTATTACAAAAGCTCAAAGTGGCCCAAAAATAATAACAGGCTCGCAGGCCCAATAAAAACCAAACATTAAATTAAACCAATCACATCTAACCTAAGGTCAAGGCTCGGCGCGATCGAAAACCACGTAAACAGTTCACGTAGAGCAAGAAACATGCAAACAACTTTTACGTATTTCTTTCTTAATTTTAAAACTACCTTTTAAAACTAACTTCCTATGATTCTTGTTTTTTAGTCACTACTAATTATGACAAATAAATTCTCGGGTAAACAAAACAAGTTTTCTGCCTTAAAAACAGATTCTGATTTTTCAACTTTTGAAAATTGCAGTTCCGCCCCTATACTTTCGGAAATTCAACTTTTGACTCCAAAACTTTTGAAAATTGCAGTTCGGCCCCTATACTTTCGGAAATTCAACTTTTGACCCCAAAACTTTTGAAAAGTTACAAAATACCCCCAAAAGAGTTTCGGACAGAAGGACCAGAAAATAAAATTTTGAAATCCAGAAAATTTTAGAAATTTGCAAACTGACCCCTGAACTTTCGGAAATTACAAAACAGTCCTTGAATTTTCGGAAATTGCAAAACAGCCCAAAAAACACATGCGATCAGAATTTTACAAACAGCCCATATTTTTCTAAAAATTCAAGTAACGGAAAATTAAATTTTGAGCCCTTAATTTCATGATTTGCGATTTTGCACAAAGAGTCCGGATTTTTCGAAAAACTATAAATTTGCCACAGATCTTAAAAGCCAATTTTACCTAATCATAGATCCAGTCATAACAAGCAAGAATCAAACAACAGAACATAATTATCACGCGTTCTCATACATATAATTAAACATATACGGTGAACACACATTATGTTCAGTCCTTTTCGTATAAAAGTATGGAGTTGGCTCTGATACCACTGTTGGGATACTTGTGGGATGTAGGGCTCGATTGTCAATACAAAAAAGTGCGGAATTTAAAATTTTTCGAGGCACACATAAGTCCCATAAATTTGTCTCCATAGTTAATTATACGAAAAGGTTGAATCATACAATAACATAAACAAAGGGGGGTATTTGCGATTTACCTCACCACAGCTTGGTGTTTCGTTTGATCCACAACTTGAGTGATCCATGTGTCTCACCTCCAAAGTTGATCCAAGAAACAAAAACATTCTTCCTTTATCTACAAAAATCGCCCCCTATGCCCCTAATTTCAAGATTCCCACAAATCAACCCATATAATTATCCAATCCTAAAATTGGGTAATTATTTAATCTTCCAATTAATTAATAACTTTAATTAACTTCATAATTAATCAGATAACCCTAATTAATTAAGTAAACATTAATCAATTAGATATCTAATTAATATTCTCCCATTGAATTACTACCTTAATTCAATTACTTTGATTTAACAACTTTAAATCACTTATTTTCCTTTATGACTGTCACTGTCCAATTGTATTGTGTGTGACCCTCTGGGTTCACCATCAATTGGCAGCAGGCCCACGACTTTCGTGATTTAATTAACGAGCAATCAAATGCTCGGATCAATTAAACAACTTTTAATTGACCACTCCAGAATTAATTTCCTTATTAATTCAGGAGTACCCACACTTCATGGTCGATGTCTAGCCACAAGCCCATGAAGCCCAATTAAAGGTGAATTGATAGTTGTGAACCTCACCTCTTATAATTGCCATGTACATACGGTCCTTCTAAAGACTAATTTCCCGATCGAGACCTAGGGTGTGTGAATTGATCGGCACCTCTAATTATATCGATTCTGTACTTTCTAATTCTGGATAATAATTCCAGTGTGACTGCTAAATTTGGAAACCCCTTTCCAAATTCGTCACCAACCATGGCCATGGATTTCTAGGAACATATCATCGAAGAACGTACAGGAAATTCTCACACCTTATCAGGATGAGTCGATAGATCCTTTCTTAGTACTAACCACTCGCGTACACAACTATACGCACCCAACCTAGGCATGTTATGATCAAGCTACGTGATCTATACCTAGATCTAAGTACGCACATTCATGCTCCGAATTCGCCCTAGCACCTCAAGTCCAAGGACTAAATCGTACACTATTATAATCTTTGAGAAATATCCCATCACCGATATGCGTCATGCGCTTCCACAATGGGTTTCTCTGTTCGGGTCGTTCGATGCATTCGATCCTCTATCGAACCACCTACTCATATGCACTGGCCTCAAATGCCTTGCTCATGAAACGCTACAAATTCACTCCATGTGAATCATGCATATTTGTACAAGTCTTGGCGATTCCTACGATACCCCGTCTCGTTCGGAATCTATGACTTGGTACAGTTTTAAGATCACGACCTTAGAGACTGTTTCATGATTGCACTCAGTACTGAAGTGAATCGTCCCATAGTCTATTGTGACCTTAGGATTTCATCCAATCGCTTAGATAAGTTCGCAAGAGATGAAGTTGGCCATTGTTTAATTCACGTACTATGAATAAACGGGCGTATTAATTATAAACCATAAGAAAACAGTTCTCCAACAAGCTAATTAATATTGGCTTGATGGGCACTATCCTATCAATCTCCCACTTACCCTCAAGCCAATCACAACGTTTCTAAGACCCATCCCATTAAGGATGTCCCTCGAACCCTTTTGTGAAATAGCTTAATTAGTGGATCTGCTAAGTCGTCCTTGTTGAGATGTCGTAATACTTCTACGCGTCTCAACTACCTATGACTTGTTCAATCATATGGTATTGTGTTCAGATTATTGGTGAGATCTCGTTTTCCTTTCATTGAGCAATTGCCTTATCTAAATCGGTTAAGTTTACGATAGGCTTTTGCCATGCCAGGTATTTCATCTAATCATTGGATGAAAATTTCTCATCTAAACACTTTCTTCTGCCACATCCCAATGCTGCATTTATTCTGATTGAGTTGGCAATGGTATACTATTTGGAATTTCTTTCAATTTACCTTTGCTCCATCGAAACGGAATAAATCATCCACTTTTAGACTTGGAAATCTCAAATCACTAAACCCTTCGAGTTTCAATTCTCCATTACTACCACAGACCAGCATCATATCCTTTAGTTATCTTCGAGGATTGCTCTTATGGTAGTCCAGTGTCCTTTACTGGTATTCGACTATCAGTAGCTCGTGAATGATCAGGGCTTTTGATGAGTCAGGTCTTGTACAAGACTTTGCATGTTACATGCAATCCTAATGCCAAAGCATAAGGCTTCTTGAAACAATTTCTTCTTTACTCATTTATATGTAGGGCTCATTAAATAAATAAGAGAGATTTTGTCTCTTTGGAAACAATCCTTTCTTGGATTTTTCCATATTGAATCTATTCAATATTCAGTCTATGTACATAGATTCGGTGAATTGCAACATCTACTTCGCTTTTATCTCTATAAATACGTATTGCCAGTACGTGAGATGTGATTCCCAAATCTTATCATGGAAAATTGCGTGAAGAACACGCTTTTGTCTGTGCTACTCTGATATTCTTATATCGTATTTGATGGGCAGAACATCATCTTGTTGCGTTTCGAGCTCAACTATGCTCCCACTGATTCTTTTGCACAATTGGAATCCATATGCCTTTTAACAAATTCAACATTCTTGATCGACTTATCAAGTTGCATGTTCCAAGTTTGGAAAAAGTCATAGATTGACCTTTGGATTCGAATAGAGATCTTCTCATCAATTTTTAATTGTGAGATGCAGGATTCATATCCAATAGTCATATTTTGGTAGTCATAACCACCCTTCTATGCCTAATAGTTTTGAAATGGATTTTGACGTTTCTAATGGGATAAGGTATTTTCATTGGTCCTAAAAGGACTTTTGAATAATGACCTATCACCATTAAGCGAGTCAAAAACTTTCTACTTCGAATCTTATGGCTTCATGCCATATCCCTTAGTTTATGTTTAACATAATCTCTTTGTAATCTTGGATTAAAAATCCAATTTCTCAATTTCGTAAAATGGAATTTTGAGTTCCTTACGAATTTGATTTACGAAGCGTTTGCGCAAAAATCGGTCCAGCAGGTTTCAGGGTTTACTCCCACTGTTCGTGGGGATGGGTCCAATTCTTGGACTTCATCAAGTTCTATGACATTCCCTTTTTCCTTTAACAAGAGTTCGTCAACAGAGGAACAAGCTACTTACGAGATTCTTTCGTTTCTCGTTGTCGTAGAACAGGTATCCAATGGGTTTCTTTGGATACCCAACAAACTTTATATGAATCAGATCTACTATCTAATTTCTCATATAAGGGTGTTTTGCTATGTCTTAAATGACAAGGTGGTGCAAGAACTCACTTCGAAAAGTACTAGACCAAGTATTTTTGAAGAGTTACGGGAGGCTATCCCCAAATGTGAATAAAGGAATTTAGCAAGATCACAGTCGTGAATCGAACCCAGTTTTATCAACAAAGTTTGATTCCTTCTTTGATTAGCTTCGTGAGAATTCTATCCTCGTCTTAGATAATCGTGGAATTAATTGCTTATGTTTCGGCAAGCTTGATTAGATCAAACTGCTTTTGACATAATGCTCTTAGTTACTTCATTTCCAAAACGTCTATTGAATTACTTCAATGGTTTTAGAATTGTACTTCAACAAAGTACACATATACTTTAACGATTGAAATCGTAAGTATATATGAAGTAGCATCCCTCTGAACTAGTGCTTTTAGTTCTTATCGATTGAAATGTTTGGAATACCTTAGCGATCCTTTATTTCGGTTATCATTCCTTCAAGATTTGAAAAGTTACTAGTTTATCCAAGTTCTTTATTTCAAGAGCAGTAGATAAAAACTTTCCTTTTGAATCTCTCTTTAGGAAGAATGTCCAAAAAGAACATTTCAAGCATGAACGATTATCTTGTTTGTTTTACGGATTTCGATTTAGCAAGTAGCTTTTAAAGCTTTGTCTTGTTTATCATTGTTTTATTTCTATGTTTCAAAACATCAATATTTGTACAAAGTTAAATAGCTTTAATTAAATAAATTCCATTCTCAATGGTAAAGCAATAATGTCTTGTACAAAATTTGAAATAATACTCAAAATAAACTAAAACTAAAAACTTATGCTAATACGAAAAACTAAGTAAAACTTCTTTTGTTAAAAAGGAATGTCTAGGTTCAGTTCTTCCTTGACCCAGTCCCTGAATTCGATTTCCCTCATCTCTCTCTGCACTACTTGCATCTTCCTTTCAAGGAATTTCCTCCTTTTAGGTGGAGAGGGAATACTATCATCACCTGCAAACACTTTTACAGACATGAAAGTTTATCAGATGTCTTACATCAAAATGAATTAACAGATGTATAACTTAAAGTCATACCGTTGTTAAGTCTATCCAGGAATTCCTTTTCAGTAAGCTTCCTTATTTACTTTTCGTACTTACACAGAGGGCAATTCCATTCATACAGACCAAAACCTTGTCGATGAGCTTCCTCATGTTTGTCTAACAACTCATGCAACTGTTTTGTTTTGATTCCATCAGGCGGAATATCACAATGTTGCATAAAATGAGTGAAGGTGTCAGATAATCCTTGGAGGGTTATTGCTATCTCATCTTCGAGAAACAATTGGGCTCCAAACCCTTTGATTCGATCGAACATCTTGGTTAAGTAACAACAATATTCCTTAACATTGTTAAACTTAGCCATGGTTGTTCCGTAAAGGTAATTGCACATCATATTCCCCAAAGTTGGTTCGGTTCTTATTGCATCAAGTATCGTTTGAACAGGACAGTGGATGGTGAATGGCTAACATTAAAACAGACAACTATAAGCAGACATGTTTAATATTAATACTTATAATTAACGAAATTTGGACTTTTTATCGAAAAAGTTCTCCCACTATTTTTATCGAAACAATAACCCCTTCTAGTTTCGGGAAAAATCTATTTCCTAGTAGGTCTTGACGTCCCAGTAGCAATTAGTTGCACCCACGACTCGTGGCCATACAATTAATTCCCTAGGTAGATATACATTTTATCAATTGTGTCTACTACACAACCTTCAAGCTATTTTGCCTCGTTTTCGCATTTATCTAGCACTGCTACATCATAAATGTTACAACGCGTTAAGTCTAGCCCATTAATCATGATGAGCAACGGGCCCGATCATGAATTCTCCGTAACAAGTTATCGGTCGATGTTCACGTCCCGACCAGTCCCCACCCTTGTCGAGTTTTAAGAAAACTAGAATCAAGGAATTTCGTGTAGTGTTCCTTTCTTCGACTCGGGTGCCAGACTCTGGATCACCTCTATCGATAAGTAAACAACATACACTAGTTCCTATTAATGGAAGGCTTGGATTTATAAAACCTCATTTTATATTTAACCCAATATGACTTAATATTTATTCGAGAGGGGATTTTCGGTTTTGAAAGTTTAAAGAAACTCTCCTCGAGATCTCACCGCTTCAATTATGCTTTATCTTTTATTTACGATCTAGATTCTAGCGCCCATACACACAAGCAATCATAAATCGACTAATAAATAAAAGCCATACAAGCCTAGCAAGCATACTACCACAATATGTTTTCGATCGGGAGCCTCCTATGCAGGCCATCATCGAGCCAATGATGTTGGCCCAATTGGTCAATCTAAAGGGTTTTCAAACAGGCCTATGCTATTACACAATGTACCATGCATACATGGCCTTCAATTCTTCTTGGGCTCCCACCTTGCTTGTAAACGGGCCTAAACTAGTAAAGCAGTAAGCCCTATTCTATTACAAAAGCTCAAAGTGGCCAAAAAATAATAACAGGCTCGCAGGCCCAATAAAAACCAAACATTAAATTAAACCAATCACATTTAACCTAAGGTCAAGGCTCGGCGCGATCGAAAACCACGTAAACAGTTCACGTAGAGCAAGAAACATGCAAACAACTTTTACGTATTTCTTTCTTAATTTTAAAACTACCTTTTAAAACTAACTTCCTATGATTCTTGCTTTTTAGTCACTACTAATTATGACAAATAAATTCTCGGGTAAACAAAACAAGTTTTCTGCCATAAAAACAGATTCTGATTTTTCAACTTTTGAAAATTGCAGTTCCGCCCCTATACTTTCGGAAATTCAACTTTTGACTCCAAAACTTTTGAAAATTGCAGTTCGGCCCCTATACTTTCGGAAATTCAACTTTTGACCCCAAAACTTTTGAAAAGTTGCAAAATACCCCCAAAACAGTTTCGGACAGAAGGACCAGAAAATAAAATTTTGAAATCCAGAAAATTTTCTAATTTTGCAAACTGACCCCTGAACTTTCGGAAATTACAAAACAGTCCTTGAATTTTCGAAAATTGCAAAACAGCACAAAAAACACATGCGATCAGAATTTCACAAACAGCCCATATTTTTCTAAAAATTCAAGTAACGGAAAATTAAATTTTGAGCCCTTAATTTCATGATTTGCGATTTTGCACAAAGAGTCCGGATTTTTCGAAAAACTATAAATTTGCCACAGATCTTAAAAGCCAATTTTACCTAATCATAGATCCAGTCATAACAAGCAAGAATCAAACAACAGAACATAATTATCACGCGTTCTCATACATATAATTAAACATATACGGTGAACACACATTATGTTCAGTCCTTTTCGTATAAAAGTATGGAGTTGGCTCTGATACCACTGTTGGGATACTTGTGGGATGTAGGGCTCGATTGTCAATACAAAAAAGTGCGGAATTTAAAATTTTTCGAGGCACACATAAGTCCCATAAATTTGTCTCCATAGTTAATTATACGAAAAGGTTGAATCATACAATAACATAAACAAAGGAGGATATTTGCGATTTACCTCACCACAGCTTGGTGTTTCGTTTGATCCACAACTTGAGTGATCCATGTGTCTCACCTCCAAAGTTGATCCAAGAAACAAAAACATTCTTCCTTTATCTACAAAAATCGCCCCCTATGCCCCTAATTTCAAGATTCCCACAAATCAACCCATATAATTATCCAATCCTAAAATTGGGTAATTATTTAATCTTCCAATTAATTAATAACTTTAATTAACTTCATAATTAATCAGATAACCCTAATTAATTAAGTAAACATTAATCAATTAGATATCTAATTAATATTCTCCCATTGAATTACTACCTTAATTCAATTACTTTGATTTAACAACTTTAAATCACTTATTTTCCTTTATGACTGTCACTGTCCAATTGTATTGTGTGTGACCCTCTGGGTTCACCATCAATTGGCAGCAGGCCCACGACTTTCGTGATTTAATTAACGAGCAATCAAATGCTCGGATCAATTAAACAACTTTTAATTGACCACTCCAGAATTAATTTCCTTATTAATTCAGGAGTACCCACACTTCATGGTCGATGTCTAGCCACAAGCCCATGAAGCCCAATTAAAGGTGAATTGATAGTTGTGAACCTCACCTCTTATAATTGCCATGTACATACGGTCCTTCTAAAGACTAATTTCCCGATCGAGACCTAGGGTGTGTGAATTGATCGGCACCTCTAATTATATCGATTCTGTACTTTCTAATTCTGGATAATAATTCCAGTGTGACTGCTAAATTTGGGAACCCCTTTCCAAATTCGTCACCAACCATGGCCATGGATTTCTAGGAACATATCATCGAAGAACGTACAAGTCTTGGCGATTCCTTTACAAGTCTTGGCGATTCCTTTACAAGTCTTGGCGATTCCTTTACAAGTCTTGGCGAAACCCCTTTACAAGTCTTGGCGATTCCTACGATACCCCGTCTCGTTCGGAATCTATGACTTGGTACAGTTTTAAGATCACGACCTTAGAGACTGTTTCATGATTGCACTCAGTACTGAAGTGAATCGTCCCATAGTCTATTGTGACCTTAGGATTTCATCCAATCGCTTAGATAAGTTCGCAAGAGATGAAGTTGGCCATTGTTTAATTCACGTACTATGAATAAACGGGCGTATTAATTATAAACCATAAGAAAACAGTTCTCCAACAAGCTAATTAATATTGGCTTGATGGGCACTATCCTATCAATCTCCCACTTACCCTCAAGCCAATCACAACGTTTCTAAGACCCATCCCTTTAAGGATGTCCCTCGAACCCTTTTGTGAAATAGCTTAATTAGTGGATCTGCTAAGTCGTCCTTGTTGAGATGTCGTAATACTTCTACGCGTCTCAACTACCTATGACTTGTTCAATCATATGGTATTGTGTTCAGATTATTGGTGAGATCTCGTTTTCCTTTCATTGAGCAATTGCCTTATCTAAATCGGTTAAGTTTACGATTGGCTTTTGCCATGCCAGGTATTTCATCTAATCATTGGATGAAAATTTCTCATCTAAACACTTTCTTCTGCCACATCCCAATGCTGCATTTATTCTGATTGAGTTGGCAATGGTATACTATTTGGAATTTCTTTCAATTTACCTTTGCTCCATCGAAACGGAATAAATCATCCACTTTTAGACTTGGAAATCTCAAATCACTAAACCCTTCGAGTTTCAATTCTCCATTACTACCACAGACCAGCATCATATCCTTTAGTTATCTTCGAGGATTGCTCTTATGGTAGTCCAGTGTCCTTTACTGGTATTCGACTATCAGTAGCTCGTGAATGATCAGGGCTTTTGATGAGTCAGATCTTGTACAAGACTTTGCATGTTACATGCAATCCTAATGCCAAAGCATAAGGCTTCTTGAAACAATTTCTTCTTTACTCATTTATATGTAGGGCTCATTAAATAAATAAGAGAGATTTTGTCTCTTTGGAAACAATCCTTTCTTGGATTTTTCCATATTGAATCTATTCAATATTCAGTCTATGTACATAGATTCGGTGAATTGCAACATCTACTTCGCTTTTATCTCTATAAATACGTATTGCCAGTACGTGAGATGTGATTCCCAAATCTTATCATGGAAAATTGCGTGAAGAACACGCTTTTGTCTGTGCTACTCTGATATTCTTATATCGTATTTGATGGGCAGAACATCATCTTGTTGCGTTTCGAACTCAACTATGCTCCCACTGATTCTTTTGCACAATTGGAATCCATATGCCTTTTGACAAATTCAACATTCTTGATCAACTTATCAAGTTGCATGTTCCAAGTTTGGAAAAAGTCATAGATTGACCTTTGGATTCGAATAGAGATCTTCTCATCAATTTTTAATTGTGAGATGCAGGATTCATATCCAATAGTCATATTTTGGTAGTCATAACCACCCTTCTATGCCTAATAGTTTTGAAATGGATTTTGACGTTGCTAATGGGATAAGGTATTTTCATTGGTCCTAAAAGGACTTTTGAATAATGACCTATCACCATTAAGCGAGTCAAAAACTTTCTACTTTAAATCTTATGGCTTCATGCCATATCCCTTAGTTTATGTTTAACATAATCTCTTTGTAATCTTGGATTAAAAATCCAATTTCTCAATTTCGTAAAATGGAATTTTGAGTTCCTTACGAATTTGATTTACGAAGCGTTTGCGCAAAAATCGGTCCAGCAGGTTTCAGGGTTTACTCCCACTGTTCGTGGGGATGGGTCCAATTCTTGGACTTCATCAAGTTCTATGACATTCCCTTTTTCCTTTAACAAGAGTTCGTCAAGAGAGGAACAAGCTACTTACGAGATTCTTTCGTTTCTCGTTGTCGTAGAACAGGTATCCAATGGGTTTCTTTGGATACCCAACAAACTTTATATGAATCAGATCTACTATCTAATTTCTCATATAAGGGTGTTTTGCTATGTCTTAAATGACATGGTGGTGCAAGAACTCACTTCGAAAAGTACTAGACCAAGTATTTTTGAAGAGTTACGGGAGGCTATCCCCAAATGTGAATAACGGAATTTAGCAAGATCACAGTCGTGAATCGAACCCAGTTTTATCAACAAAGTTTGATTCCTTCTTTGATTAGCTTCGTGAGAATTCTATCCTCGTCTTAGATAATCGTGGAATTAATTGCTTATGTTTCGGCAAGCTTGATTAGATCAAACTGCTTTTGACATAATGCTCTTAGTTACTTCATTTCCAAAACGTCTATTGAATTACTTCAATGGTTTTAGAATTGTACTTCAACAAAGTACACATATACTTTAACGATTGAAATCGTAAGTATATATGAAGTAGCATCCCTCTGAACTAGTGCTTTTAGTTCTTATCGATTGAAATGTTTGGAATACCTTAGCGATCCTTTATTTCGGTTATCATTCCTTCAAGATTTGAAATGTTCCGAGTTTATCCAAGTTCTTTATTTCAAGAGCAGTAGATAAAAACTTTCCTTTCGAATCTCTCTTTAGGAAGAATGTCCAAAAAGAACATTTCAAGCATGAACGATTATCTTGTTTGTTTTACGGATTTCGATTTAGCAAATAGCTTTTAAAGCTTTGTCTTGTTTATCATTGTTTTATTTCTATGTTTCAAAACATCAATATTTGTACAAAGTTAAATAGCTTTAATTAAATAAATTCCATTCTCAATGGTAAAGCAATAATGTCTTGTACAAAATTTGAAATAATACTCAAAATAAACTAAAACTAAAAACTTATGCTAATACGAAAAACTAAGTAAAACTTCTTTTGTTAAAAAGGAATGTCTAGGTTCAGTTCTTCCTTGACCCAGTCCCTGAATTCGATTTCCCTCATCTCTCTCTGCACTACTTGCATCTTCCTTTCAAGGAATTTCCTCCTTTTAGGTGGAGAGGGAATACTATCATCACCTGCAAACACTTTTACAGACATGAAAGTTTATCAGATGTCTTACATCAAAATGAATTAACAGATGTATAACTTAAAGTCATACCGTTGTTAAGAATATCCAGGAATTCCTTTTCAGTAAGCTTCCTTATTTACTTTTCGTACTTACACAGAGGGCAATTCCATTCATACAGACCAAAACCTTGTCGATGAGCTTCCTCATATTTGTCTAACAACTCATGCAACTGTTTTGTTTTGATTCCATCAGGCGGAATATCACAATGTTGCATAAAATGAGTGAAGGTGTCAGATAATCCTTGGAGGGTTATTGCTATCTCATCTTCGAGAAACAATTGGGCTCCAAACCCTTTGATTCGATCGAACATCTTGGTTAAGTAACAACAATATTCCTTAACATTGTTAAACTTAGCCATGGTTGTTCCGTAAAGGTAATTGCACATCATATTCCCCAAAGTTGGTTCGGTTCTTATTGCATCAAGTATCGTTTGAACAGGACAGTGGATGGTGAATGGCTAACATTAAAACAGACAACTATAAGCAGACATGTTTAATATTAATACTTATAATTAACGAAATTTGGACTTTTTATCGAAACAATAACCCCTTCTAGTTTCGGGAAAAATCTATTTCCTAGTAGGTCTTGACGTCCCAGCAGCAATTAGTTGCACCCACGACTCGTGGCCATACAATTAATTCCCTAGGTAGATATACATTTTATCAATTGTGTCTACTACACAACCTTCAAGCTATTTTGCCTCGTTTTCGCATTTATCTAGCACTGCTACATCATAAATGTTACAACGCGTTAAGTCTAGCCCATTAATCATGATGAGCAACGGGCCCGATCATGAATTCTCCGTAACAAGTTATCGGTCGATGTTCACGTCCCGACCAGTCCCCACCCTTGTCGAGTTTAAGAAAACTAGAATCAAGGAATTTCGTGTAGTGTTCCTTTCTTCGACTCGGGTGCCAGACTCTGGATCACCTTTATCGATAAGTAAACAACATACACTAGTTCCTATTAATGGAAGGCTTGGATTTATAAAACCTCATTTTATATTTAACCCAATATGACTTATTATTTATTCGAGAGGGGATTTTTGGTTTTGAAAGTTTAAATAAACTCTCCTCGAGATCTCACCGCTTCAATTATGCTTTATCTTTTATTTACGATCTAGATTCTAGCGCGCATACACACAAGCAACCATAAATCGACTAATAAATAAAAGCCATACAAGCCTAGCAAGCATACTACCACAATATGTTTTCGATCGGGAGCCTCCTATGCAGGCCATCATCGAGCCAATGATGTTGGCCCAATTGGTCAATCTAAAGGGTTTTCAAACAGGCCTATGCTATTACACAATGTACCATGCATACATGGCCTTCAATTCTTCTTGGGCTCCCACCTTGCTTGTAAACGGGCCTAAACTAGTAAAGCAGTAAGCCCTATTCTATTAGAAAAGCTCCAAGTGGCCCAAAAATAATAACAGGCTCGCAGGCCCAATAAAAACCAAGCATTAAATTAAACCAATCACATCTAACCTAAGGTCAAGGCTCGGCGCGATCGAAAACCACGTAAACAGTTCACGTAGAGCAAGAAACATGCAAACAACTTTTACGTATTTCTTTCTTAATTTTAAAACTACCTTTTAAAACTAACTTCCTATGATTCTTGCTTTTTAGTCACTACTAATTATGACAAATAAATTCTCGGGTAAACAAAACAAGTTTTCTGCCTTAAAAACATATTCTGATTTTTCAACTTTTGAAAATTGCAGTTCTGCCCCTATACTTTCGGAAATTCAACTTTTGACTCCAAAACTTTTGAAAATTGCAGTTCGGCCCTTATACTTTCGAAAATTCAACTTTTAACCCCAAAACTTTTGAAAAGTTACAAAATACCCCCAAAACAGTTTCGGACAGAAGGACCAGAAAATAAAATTTTGAAATCCAGAAAATTTTGGAATTTTGCAAACTGACCCCTGAACTTTCGGAAATTACAAAACAGTCCTTGAATTTTCAGAAATTGCAAAACAGCCCAAAAAACACGTGCGATCTGAATTTCACAAACAGCCCATATTTTTCTAAAAATTCAAGTAACAGAAAATTAAATTTTGAGCCCTTAATTTCATGATTTGCGATTTTGCACAAAGAGTCCGGATTTTTCGAAAAACTATAAATTTGCCACAGATCTTAAAAGCAATTTTACCTAATCATAGATCCATTCATAACAAGCAAGAATCAAACAACAGAACATAATTATCACGCGTTCTCATACATATAATTAAACATATACGGTGAACACACATTATGTTCAGTCCTTTTCGTATAAAAGTATGGAGTTGGCTCTGATACCACTGTTGGGATACTTGTGGGATGTAGGGCTCGATTGTCAATACAAAAAAGTGCGGAATTTAAAATTTTTCGAGGCACACATAAGTCCCATAAATTTGTCTCCATAGTTAATTATACGAAAAGGTTGAATCATACAATAACATAAACAAAGGGGGGTATTTGCGATTTACCTCACCACAGCTTGGTGTTTCGTTTGATCCACAACTTGAGTGATCCATGTGTCTCACCTCCAAAGTTGATCCAAGAAACAAAAACATTCTTCCTTTATCTACAAAAATCGCCCCCTATGCCCCTAATTTCAAGATTCTCACAAATCAACCCCATATAATTATCCAATCCTAAAATTGGGTAATTATTTAATCTTCCAATTAATTAATAACTTTAATTAACTTCATAATTAATCAGATAACCCTAATTAATTAATTAAACATTAATCAATTAGATATCTAATTAATATTCTCCCATTGAATTACTACCTTAATTCAGTTACTTTGATTTAACAACTTTAAATCACCTATTTTCCTTTATGACTATCACTGTCCAATTGTATTGTGTGTGACCCTCTGGGTTCACCATCAATTGGCAGCAGGCCCACGACTTTCGTGATTTAATTAACGAGCAATCAAATGCTCGGATCAATTAAACAACTTTTAATTGACCACTCCAGAATTAATTTCCTTATTAATTCAGGAGTACCCACACTTCATGGTCGATGTCTAGCCACAAGCCCATGAAGCCCAATTAAAGGTGAATTGATAGTTGTGAACCTCACCTCTTATAATTGCCATGTACATACGGTCCTTCTAAAGATTAATTTCCCGATCGAGACCTAGGGTGTGTGAATTGATCGGCACCTCTAATTATCTCGATTCTGTACTTTCTAATTCTGGATAATAGTTCCAGTGTGACTGCTAAATTTGGAAACCCCTTTCCAAATTCGTCACCAACCATGGCCATAGATTTCTAGGAACATATCATCGAAGAACGTACAGGAAATTCTCCCACCTTATCAGGATGACTCGATAGATCCTTTCTTAGTACTAACCACTTGCGTACACAACTATACGCACCCAACCTAGGCATGTTATGATCAAGCTACGTGATCTATACCTAGATCTAAGTACGCACATTCATGCACCGAATTCGCCCTAGCACCTCAAGTCCAAGGACTAAATCATACACTATTATAAGCTTTGAGAAACATCCCATCACCGATATGCGTCATGCGCTTCCACAATGGGTTTCTCTGTTCGGGTCGTTCGATGCATTCGATCCTATATCGAACCACCTACTCATATGCACTGACCTCAAATGCCTTGCTCATGAAACGCTACAAATTCACTCCATGTGAATCATGCATATTTGTACAAGTCTTGGCGATTCCTACGATACCCCGTCTCGTTCGGAATTTATGACTTGGAACAGTTTTAAGATCACGACCTTAGAGACTGTTTCATGATTGCACTCAGTACTGAAGTGAATCGTCCCATAGTCTATTGTGACCTTAGGATTTCATCCAATCGCTTAGATAAGTTCGCGAGAGATGAAGTTGGCCATTGTTTAATTCACGTACTATGAATAAACGGGCGTATTAATTATAAACCATAAGAAAACAGTTCTCCAACAAGCTAATTAATATTGGCTTGCTGGGCACTATCCTATCACCTTATAGGTCAGGAATAAGTAAGATGTCGTCGTCGCCTAGACATGAGTCTTCCTTGGATATCGAGAAGTTGCTTGTAGTGTATGACGTTCCGCCCTTTCTTTATAATGTTATCTGTGCTTATAAATATGCAGGTTCCAGATAACTCAACTATAATGGCTCCACATATATTTTCACCCGTTCCTTCTATAGGAATTACAAAACATGAGACCAAATGGCGCTTTAGGTTGTTTAGAATCTCTTTTCTGCTTTGGTTTGGGTGGAATTGGAAATATGGAGGGTCCATCTTTCTCTCGAGGGATCCAGTGTCCTAGAATCAATATTGATGGAAAGCTGGTCTATTCATCAAAAAGGGCCAACACTTCCTTGTCTTCAGTATTCCGTTCGACTGTGGCGATTGTCATATGTGAGAGAGCTGAAGTGTTGTTACGGTAGTCTTCCTCTGTCAATTTTGCAAAAAACCCTTGTTGAAAATGTATGCCCCTTTGGTCAAGGGTGCACTACTAGTGGGTAGTGTCCTTTTCTGATCAAGCAATATATTTCACCCTCATGGTGGCAATCTCAAGAGGCGTAGCAGAAAGTCGAAGATTATAGTCGATCATAGTTATAGGATTACACTGATTTTGTGTAATAGATGTTGTAGGGAAGTTTCATCCTGTAATACTGCTGAATATAATTTGATAATAAAACAAATTGTGTTCATCATTTCTCTGACTATTCTTGAACTTTGTTTAAATCTCGGACTCATATTCAATCTCAAAACTGCCGATCGTTGTAATATGGTTTAATTTGTTGCTGAGTTTTGTGGACATTAGAATATGCACTCCAAATTCCATGTATGTCACTCGGCCGAACCATGTAGGTCGTTAGAACTTTTAATTGTAAGTTTGATTATATCTGAACAGTTCTTCTATCTGTTCAAATTTCAAAATTGTCGGGTAGTAGGTTTGCCGTTCTTATCGATAGTCGATCAATCGAAGTTGTCAGACATTACTTTGTCTTTTATAAAGATCTATATAAAGCTTTCTTTGTAACTCCTTCGCACACATTATTCTCATCAGAGTTAATCTCTTAGTATAGCTTGTCTGCTATTTTCGGAATCAATGTTTCTGTGTACTAACTGTGATCTTCATTCTCCTGAGATAAAACAAGCTTTTATACTACCGTGTCATATCTTCGGAATGGGAGGAATTGGAAAATGTTGAACCATTAGTTAGATCCAGCTTGTCAAGACCTCCTTAAGCAATTCTTTGTTATATTAGGCAGTGACGAGTTCATATGTCATAGTGAGGATGACCGCCTCTTCTAATATTCTGGCAGATTTCTTGGACTCTAAGAAGAAAGCTGGATTCTGCATTGTTGGGTTCTCATAAGTTTCAAAACGATCAACTATTTCGTATACTCCCTGTAAAAAGAATGGATCTGGTATTTTGGGTGGAAATGCTCATTCCTTACTGTATTTTTCTTTTTTCTAGAGGTGTTGATCGTCAGTCGATTTACCGTTCTCAAGTTACTAAGTTGTTAGTCGTCAAATCATCCTGATTGTGTATCGGTTCTGACATGCTAGTCGTTTCGATCTCAATATCCCATCCTCACCGAGCAGTTTTATCGACTATCCTTGTGCCGTTCAAACTTACTCGCGTTAAATAGGGGAAGTAAAAAAGGTCCTTTTCTTGTCCGTTAATTTAAGTAGTATCCAACCGTAGAATCAAATCAGAGTTCCTTATAAATAGGTAACAATTCATTTCACCATTTCCACTTATACCGTACAAAATGGAGAATTCAGTTTCCTCACGCTTCACTTTACCAAGCGATCCCATAATCTTTAGAAAATCGCATTACTTTGAGTACCCATTTTTTACTACTCAATCACCATCTTGCCTAGTGCTGACAAGTCCCATTAACGCCCTACCTAGTACTGACGAGTCCCATGTGGCCTCAGCTTTAGTCTTCATGGGGTTGGGGTCCATGGTATTTTGTGTTGGGATTCGATAAGAAAAACAGCCCTAGGCACAGCGGAATATAAAAATTTCTAGGGCCTCTTAAAGAATCTTGCCAGGATATTCTCTAGTTGTATATATATGAATATAAATCAATGACAGTATAAGTTTTCTCGTTTATACCTGTCTCCTTGCAAATCCAAGTTGGCTAGATGAACTCTGAATTCTCTCACAGAAAATCGATCCAAGCTTTTTGTATAGCGCCCCACGTGTTGCGCCTCTACGAGTTGATACACCACAATATCACGAAAATAATATAACCTAATCGACTAGAACATAGGCTATATTAATTCAGGACTTTAAGAACGATTTTGGAACAAAGATCGAACACGAAAAATTCTTCCAAAGTGGAAGCAGGGTTCGGCCGATCCAGGTAGGGAGAGGGAGAGAGATTTTTGCTTTGCTCAATTTTTGCTTTTAGGAGTTGTGTGAAAAATAACTAGAAGAAAGCTATTTATAGTTCTCTTTCTATCCTAGTCCTATTAGGACTAGGTCTTCTCTCTCCTACATGGGCCATGGTCCTATTTAATTAGAAGACCTAGTCTCCTAATTAATTCATGGCCCATATTAATTAATCTTTCAGGGCTTTATTTAATCTTCCAATTAAATAGCCCAATTAATTAAATCATCTCCCAATTAATTAATTAAACTCCAAGTCTAATTAAATTAATTATTCCATTAATTAATTAAATCCTAATTAATTAATTTACTCATAAATTAAATTCCAATTTAATTTATAATCTTGATCCAATTCCAATTGGATCCATTTTTGTTCCATATGGGTCGACCCAGTCGACCCACCCATTTAATCGACCCAGTCGATTTTGACCCAGTCGACCCAGTCGACTGGTTCGTTCCTGTTTCCTCGCTTTCGCTACTTGTGTATTGTGTATGCCCCCGTAGGTTCACCACATAATTGGCCGTGGGTTGTAATTAAATATTATTTAATTACTTGAGCAATTAATGCTCTAAATTAATCGAACACTCTGTCGATTAATCATTCCAAAATTAGCACCCCTGCTAATTTGGGAATTCTCCCACACTCCACGGTCGATGTCCAGTCACAAGCCCATGGAGCCCAATCACTGGTGAATTAATTCAGTGAACCTTTTATCATTTACAATTTCCATATACGACACAATCTCTCCATCGATCAATCTCCCAGTCGAGACTTAAGGGTATGGTCTTTCATCGGATTCCCTTATCTTTTGTCTTGACCTTATGTTCTCTGATCTCGAAATAAATTCTTTCTGACTTGTTCTTTATGAGCTACTTACATAAAGTCGTCAGTTACCTTGGCCAAGGATTTCATCAGAATTAATTTCTCACAGAAATCCATAGGAGAATTTCTCGACCTATCAAGTCGAGTCAATGGATCCTTTGTTGATGATATGAATCTGCATACGAGTTCCTCTATACCCAACATGAGTCCACAGAGACTTTCTGGTAATCCCCAGTCAGTCGGAACTCATATCAAAGTATAGACGTTCTCGTACCAGATAAACCCTATCATCTCAAGTAGTTAGGGATCGTTCCTCGTATACTATCGTAAATTGGAATAACTTCAACCCCGATATGCGACTACCGCTTCCATGGTGAGTTATTTCCTAATTGGGGTATTCAGTGCGCTTGCCATCCCAGCAAGCCACCCACTTATGTGTATCGACTATCCCAGTCACGCTCGTGGACCCCAGCGTCCTCCAGTTCATCGGAGTATACACAATAGTGAGAGTCTAACCGAATCCAACGATGTCCTATCTCGATTGGATTCTACGACTCTTGAATATATTCTAGATCACGGCCTTAGAGATCAGTCCACGGGTTGTCCCATAGCCCTGTGATCTAAGGACTTCTATCCTTATGCGTAGACAAATATTACATAAGATAAAGTTGACCATTTAATAAAAGTGCATTTATTAATCTAAATTGAATAGTTCCTCATTAATTACAATTAATGCTAGCCATACAGCTGGCTTGCAGGACACTATTTCTATCAATCTCCCACTTGTCCTAAAGCCAGTCTTTTTTGTTCTTGAGTCCCATCTTATGCAGATGTTTCTCAAATGCCTTTTGAGGCAGAGGCTTCGTTAGCGGGTCCGCCGTATTATCTTCCGAGTCGACACGTTCCATCTTAATGTCTCCTCTACCAATGATATCTCTTATCACATGGTATCGTCTCTGTACGTGCTTGGATTTCTGATGAGATCTCGGCTCCTTTGCTTGCGCTATTGCCCCATTATTATCGCAGAAGATAGTAATGGGCTCAGCAATGCTAGGTATCACATCCAGTTCCTGGATGAAGTTTCTCATCCAAACACCTTCCTTTGCTGCGTCACTCGCGGCAATGTATTCTGCTTCAGTGGTTGAATCCGCGGTTGTTTCCTGCTTGGAGCTCTTCCAGCTAACCGCACCACCATTGAGACAGAAAACATATCCTGATGTCGACTTGAAGTCGTCTACATCACATTGGAAGCTTGAGTCTGTATAGCCTTCCAATTTCAATTCTCCTCCACCGTATACCAAGAACAGTTCCTTAGTCCTTCTCAGGTACTTCAGAATTGCCTTTACGGCTATCCAGTGCTGCTCACCTGGATCAGACTGGTAGCGACTTGTAACGCTTAGAGCGTACGCTACGTCTGGTCTCGTACACAGCATACCATACATTATGCTTCCTATCGCGGATGCATACGGTATTCGAGACATATTGCTTCTCTCCTCTGGCGTCTTTGGGGCCATAGACTTGGAGAGTGCAATTCCATGTCTCATTGGAAGCAATCCTCTCTTGGATTCTTCCATACTAAATCTTTTCAAGATTTTGTCTATGTACTGGGATTGGGAGAGGCCCAGCAGTCCTTTTGATCTATCTCGGTAGATCCTTATACCTAGTACAAAGGATGCTTCTCCCATATCCTTCATTGAGAATTGTGTAGACAACCATGCTTTAGTTTCAGACAATGCTTTTACATTGTTTCCAATGAGAAGAATGTCGTCAACGTAAAGCACCAAAAATTCAACTGTACTCCCACTGATCTTCTTGTACACGCAAGGTTCGAACATGTTCTTGATGAATCCAAAAGTTTGGATTGTCTCATCAAAACGAATGTTCCAACTTCGGGAAGCTTGCTTCAGTCCATAAATGGACCTCTGGAGTTTGCACACCTTGTGTTCATCTCCTTTGGATGCATATCCTTTTGGTTGCTCCATGTAGATCTCCTTATCAATGTCTCCATTGAGAAAGGCAGTCTTTACATCCATTTGCCATATCTCGTAGTTATACCACGCAGCTATGGCCAGCAAGATCCGAATGGATTTGGGCATTGCGACGGGCGAGAAGGTCTCCTCAAAGTCGATACCTGGTCTTTGAGTGTATCCTTTTGCCACTAGTCGCGCCTTGTAGGTAATCACCTCTCCGTTCACTCCAAGCTTTCGCTTATAGATCCACTTGCAACCCACGGGAGCCACTCCCACTGGTGGATCTACCAAGGCCCAGACCTTGTTTGAGTGCATGGAGTCCAGTTCGGATTCCATGGCTTCGCGCCACTTTCCCGAGTCTATGTCTAGCATAGCCTCTTCGTAAGTCCTTGGGTCGGTTAGAGACTGTCCAGTCTCATGCAGCAGACCATAGTACCTCTCGGGTTCTCTACGTTGTCTTTCTGACCTACGAAGTATCGGTGTACTTTCTGGTGTAATTTCATGCTCCTGTTCTCCCACTGCCTGTGGTGACGGGTCAGCTTGATCGACCTCTAAGGTCTTTTCAGCTTCAGTGACCTCATCTAGTTCTACGTTATTTTCTTTCTTGTCCACCAAGAAATCCTTCTCCAAGAAGTGAGCGTTCCTCGAGACAAACGTTGTTTGTCTTGTAGGATCGTAGAACTCGTATCCTATTGAGTTTTCTGGATACCCCACGAATTTGCACAAAGTGGATTTCGTCTCCAATTTATCTCCCACTAGCTTTTTAACGTAAGCGGGAGATCCCCATATGCGCATGAATGCGTATGAAGGTGCCTTGCCAAACCATAGTTCGTATGGTGTCTTTTCTACGGATTTCGAAGGTACCATATTCAGTATCTTCGTTGCCGTGAGGAGGGCATGTCCCCAAAATGAAAGAGGTAAGTCAGTGGCACTCATCATGGATCGAACCATGTCCATCAATGTTCGATTCCTTCTCTCTGCTACTCCATTTAACTGGGGTGTTGCAGGAGGAGTCCACTGCGATAGTATTCCATGCTCTACAAGATAATTCAGAAATTCGTTACTAAGAAATTCTCCACCTCGGTCAGAACGAAGAGCCTTTATCGTATGACCAAGTTGATTCTCTACTTCCATCTTGAATTCTTTGAATCGCTCAAAGGCTTCAGACTTGTGTTTCAACAGGAACACATATCCATAACGACTAAAGTCGTCAGTGAAAGTGATGAAGTAGTCATAGCCACCTCGGGCGCTTTTTCTTAGTGGTCCACATACGTCAGTATGTATCAAGTCCAATGTTTGCTTGGCTCGCTCAGGGTTTCCCTTAAACGGCAACTTAGCCATTTTACCCTTTAAACATGGTTCACATGTTGGCATTTCATCAATGCGATTGATTTCAATCGCGCCAGAATATGCTAACTTTTGAATCCTTGACTTAGATATATGTCCAAGTCTAGCGTGCCATAATTGGGCAGATATTTCATTATCTTGTTTTCTTTTGTTTTGTTGTACGTGCATGACTAACTTAGGTGGTTTCATAATGTAAAGTCAATAATTTAATGTACCATATGAAAAACAAAAACAGGAGCTTTTATTAATATCAACATTATTCAATAACATGAATAAAAAAAGTTTTTTATTAAAAACTAGGTACATAAATGAAAGTTTTCCTAATGACTTTATCAAACCACCTAAATCTACTTTTGCCTACGGCCTTGGTAGCAGCTCCAGCTCCATTGCCTTTATTCAAGGATCCAATCCTCAGGCTCCAGTTTCCTTAATGCTCCCATCACCTACAAGGATGAGAACTCCAGTCAGTGTCTAACACCAAAAATGCACAGTTAATTGTAAAATTAACTTCAACAAGGAATATACCTGTTCGAACTCTCCATAGGTTCGAATTTAATCCTTTCCCTTGACCTTGTGCAGTAAGGAGCTCTGGTTTCCATTTGCTTTGGTTTTGAACGCCGCCCAGTCCTTTCGCCAACCCTTGCTTTCTTTCCAAAAGAAGCTTCGTGTTCCTCGAGCATTTGTCGCAGGACATGCACAGTGATCTCTCGCCTCTGGAGATTCAAGTCCGCGATAAATTGGTCATATGATCTAGGAAGAGATTGTAGAATAATATCCACTCGGAAATCATTGTCCATCACGACACCCATATCATCGAGTTCAGATAGAAGTCGAATCATCTTGTGTACGTGGATTCCGACAGGAGTTTCCCTTCTCTTTCTTGCTTGCAAGAGTTCCCTCGTGATCGCGAATCTGCGACGACCATCTCTAATCCCATAAAGGAATTTGAGATTCGAGAGAACCTCTTTCGCGGATGCCATATGCTCATGTTGCAAACGCAGATCAAGTGACATATATTCCAACATGTATTCACGAGCTAAGCCATCATCCAGTTTCCACTTGGTGATGCTTTTACGGAGCTCATCAGGAACGTCATGTGAAATAGTAATGGGTGGTGGCACAGACAAAACATAGGATATGTTTTCAGCTTCAAATAATCCATTCAAATGATGCGTCCAGAAATGCAAGTTGGGTCCAGTTAAAATATTACGTTCAAGTGATGAGATGGACAAATCTCTAAGTGCTCTAAGCTCTTTTGACATCATATCTATAAAATGACGATAGAAGAAATAAATATGCGAAAGATTAATTTAAAATGCACAATTCACAAACATGGATTTTATTTGCAAATTACTCCCACTATTTTAATCAAAATCTTATGCCCCCACATAAGTTTCGGGAATTTAAAATATCCTAGCGGGCTTAAGGCCCAAATGCAATCTCCTAGTACCCACGACTCGTTGGCCATACTATTTGATCCACTTGGTGGTCGACTATGTCAACGGTTAACCATCGCAGCTAACCCTTAAGTTCATTTAGCCTCGTTTTTCGATATGGACCCACGACTCGTGAGACATCCATACTTACTAGCGTTAAATCATGTCCAATACTCGTGAAGAGAAATAGTTCAATCCTAGACGCCCCACGACTCGTGAGACAGCGCCTAAAACCTTGCTATCCCCTCCCTTGGCACTTAACTCGTGCATCGAGGCAATAGACATATTATCTTCCTATAGCTCGACCCACGACTCGTGAGACATCGAGATATATTTGTACAATATGCCTAAGACCTAGTAATTGGATAGGCTCGGACCATAGACACTATTCATATGCGCCCGTTATTCGATTTAATATTCTAATTGAATTTTAAGTTCAATTGGAGGTTTCTAAGTGTGCGAGGTCTCATCAGATTATACTTATCTTGTTTACGTTTTCTATCCTAAGCATGCATCTCATACATCAAAGAATAATGTGCGAAAAAGTAAACATTCATCACCTAGCAAGATATGATTGGTCGATTGCCCATCCTATGCGATCCATCACGAGCCACGTGATGAATCAATTGGTCAGTCTAGGGTGAAAATTAAATGTCCTAACTATTACAATTTTTAAACCCATACATCATGGGCCTTCTTGTAATATCCAGCTTGATTGGGCCTCCATGTAATGAATTGGGCCTCCATGTCCTCCAAGGTAAATGGGCCTCCATGTGGATCTCCAAGTCTTCATGAGGTCTTCTCGGCTCCAAGCCTAATCTAAGCCTAGCTTACATAATTTAAATGGTCCTATTCTATTACATTTGTTTGCGCAAGCAAGGGCACCAATCAGGCCCATTTAATTACAACCCATAAAATAAATAAACCAAAACTACACAGGGCTTAAGGGCAAAATCGACCAATCCACATATTCACTCAAGAACATGCATAAATTCACATAAGGGCAAAAATGTAAATTTACCGGCTCCTTTAATTTTAATTCATAAAATTCATCCAAGTTAATTAATTTTGAATTAATAATTAACCTCTAAGATTAATTAGCTCTTACTTGAGCTCCAAGTAATCTACAAATCCTATCTTGATTAAGATTGGTTAATTAAGGTAATCTAAATCTCTAAGATTCTTACCTTATCCAAAACTCTAAGTTTCCCAATATTCCTAAATCTCCAAGATTCTCAAGATAATCCTATTTTGATTAGATTAGTTTAATTAAG
Source organism: Penstemon eatonii (assembly GCA_038501285.1). Classification (NCBI taxonomy): domain Eukaryota; kingdom Viridiplantae; phylum Streptophyta; class Magnoliopsida; order Lamiales; family Plantaginaceae; genus Penstemon; species Penstemon eatonii. The sequence goes on from CM076713.1 coordinate 25,996,361, forward strand.
GTAGTGATTAATTCTAACAGAATAACTACCTTATCCAAAAACTCCAAGTTTCCTAATCTTCCCAAAATTCTAAATTTTCAGAATTTTCAAAATAGGCAGAATTAGAGTCCAACCCAAACATGACCAGTCGAAGCTAATCAGGAGCTGCCACGCGGACAATCCACGCGCGATCCCGCAGGGGCGCGTGAGCTGCCACGGGCAGCAGCCGCGGCGCGTGACAGCGCGCGGCAGCAGGCTGCCGCGCACAGCCACGCGCAGACAACAGCCCGTGGGCTGCTGCTGTGCACAGCGTGCGCGGACAGCATGCTGTCCGCATGCTGCCGCATGCCGCGGCTTGCGGTGGTCGCCCAGCCGCGGTGCGCTGCCGCGCACCGCCGCGTGCCACCGCAGGGTTGGATCTAAATTTTTTTTTTTTTTTTTTTTTTTTGATTACTTTTATGATTTAATTAAAACAGTCCCAATTAAATCATAATCCAAAATTAAAATAACATGATAAAATTACGAATCTAAAATTACCCATTAACTCTAAGTTAACAATAAAGTCCTAAAACATGCAAAGTTATAGAACTAGCCACATAAATCAAACATATGATTTAATAAACACAGAATTCGCAAATTCATATATATACAAAGCCTAGAGTTGGCTCTGATACCACTGTTGGGATTCGATAAGAAAAACAGCCCTAGGCACAGCGGAATATAAAAATTTCTAGGGCCTCTTAAAGAATCTTGCCAGGATATTCTCTAGTTGTATATATATGAATATAAATCAATGACAGTATAAGTTTTCTCGTTTATACCTGTCTCCTTGCAAATCCAAGTTGGCTAGATGAACTCTGAATTCTCTCACAGAAAATCGATCCAAGCTTTTTGTATAGCGCCCCACGTGTTGCGCCTCTACGAGTTGATACACCACAATATCACGAAAATAATATAACCTAATCGACTAGAACATAGGCTATATTAATTCAGGACTTTAAGAACGATTTTGGAACAAAGATCGAACACGAAAAATTCTTCCAAAGTGGAAGCAGGGTTCGGCCGATCCAGGTAGGGAGAGGGAGAGAGATTTTTGCTTTGCTCAATTTTTGCTTTTAGGAGTTGTGTGAAAAATAACTAGAAGAAAGCTATTTATAGTTCTCTTTCTATCCTAGTCCTATTAGGACTAGGTCTTCTCTCTCCTACATGGGCCATGGTCCTATTTAATTAGAAGACCTAGTCTCCTAATTAATTCATGGCCCATATTAATTAATCTTTCAGGGCTTTATTTAATCTTCCAATTAAATAGCCCAATTAATTAAATCATCTCCCAATTAATTAATTAAACTCCAAGTCTAATTAAATTAATTATTCCATTAATTAATTAAATCCTAATTAATTAATTTACTCATAAATTAAATTCCAATTTAATTTATAATCTTGATCCAATTCCAATTGGATCCATTTTTGTTCCATATGGGTCGACCCAGTCGACCCACCCATTTAATCGACCCAGTCGATTTTGACCCAGTCGACCCAGTCGACTGGTTCGTTCCTGTTTCCTCGCTTTCGCTACTTGTGTATTGTGTATGCCCCCCTAGGTTCACCACATAATTGGCCGTGGGTTGTAATTAAATATTATTTAATTACTTGAGCAATTAATGCTCTAAATTAATCGAACACTCTGTCGATTAATCATTCCAAAATTAGCACCCCTGCTAATTTGGGAATTCTCCCACACTCCACGGTCGATGTCCAGTCACAAGCCCATGGAGCCCAATCACTGGTGAATTAATTCAGTGAACCTTTTATCATTTACAATTTCCATATACGACACAATCTCTCCATCGATCAATCTCCCAGTCGAGACTTAAGGGTATGGTCTTTCATCGGATTCCCTTATCTTTTGTCTTGACCTTATGTTCTCTGATCTCGAAATAAATTCTTTCTGACTTGTTCTTTATGAGCTACTTACATAAAGTCGTCAGTTACCTTGGCCAAGGATTTCATCAGAATTAATTTCTCACAGAAATCCATAGGAGAATTTCTCGACCTATCAAGTCGAGTCAATGGATCCTTTGTTGATGATATGAATCTGCATACGAGTTCCTCTATACCCAACATGAGTCCACAGAGACTTTCTGGTAATCCCCAGTCAGTCGGAACTCATATCAAAGTATAGACGTTCTCGTACCAGATAAACCCTATCATCTCAAGTAGTTAGGGATCGTTCCTCGTATACTATCGTAAATTGGAATAACTTCAACCCCGATATGCGACTACCGCTTCCATGGTGAGTTATTTCCTAATTGGGGTATTCAGTGCGCTTGCCATCCCAGCAAGCCACCCACTTATGTGTATCGACTATCCCAGTCACGCTCGTGGACCCCAGCGTCCTCCAGTTCATCGGAGTATACACAATAGTGAGAGTCTAACCGAATCCAACGATGTCCTATCTCGATTGGATTCTACGACTCTTGAATATATTCTAGATCACGGCCTTAGAGATCAGTCCACGGGTTGTCCCATAGCCCTGTGATCTAAGGACTTCTATCCTTATGCGTAGACAAATATTACATAAGATAAAGTTGACCATTTAATAAAAGTGCATTTATTAATCTAAATTGAATAGTTCCTCATTAATTACAATTAATGCTAGCCATACAGCTGGCTTGCAGGACACTATTTCTATCAATCTCCCACTTGTCCTAAAGCCAGTCTTTTTTGTTCTTGAGTCCCATCTTATGCAGATGTTTCTCAAATGCCTTTTGAGGCAGAGGCTTCGTTAGCGGGTCCGCCGTATTATCTTCCGAGTCGACACGTTCCATCTTAATGTCTCCTCTACCAATGATATCTCTTATCACATGGTATCGTCTCTGTACGTGCTTGGATTTCTGATGAGATCTCGGCTCCTTTGCTTGCGCTATTGCCCCATTATTATCGCAGAAGATAGTAATGGGCTCAGCAATGCTAGGTATCACATCCAGTTCCTGGATGAAGTTTCTCATCCAAACACCTTCCTTTGCTGCGTCACTCGCGGCAATGTATTCTGCTTCAGTGGTTGAATCCGCGGTTGTTTCCTGCTTGGAGCTCTTCCAGCTAACCGCACCACCATTGAGACAGAAAACATATCCTGATGTCGACTTGAAGTCGTCTACATCACATTGGAAGCTTGAGTCTGTATAGCCTTCCAATTTCAATTCTCCTCCACCGTATACCAAGAACAGTTCCTTAGTCCTTCTCAGGTACTTCAGAATTGCCTTTACGGCTATCCAGTGCTGCTCACCTGGATCAGACTGGTAGCGACTTGTAACGCTTAGAGCGTACGCTACGTCTGGTCTCGTACACAGCATACCATACATTATGCTTCCTATCGCGGATGCATACGGTATTCGAGACATATTGCTTCTCTCCTCTGGCGTCTTAGGTGGTTGAAGAAGAACGTCGTGGCACTAGGAAGGAGATTGGTGTTTCCGTGGACATTGTCGTGAAAAGCTCCGATCTATTGGATAGGATTTTCCACTTTTGTAATTGTAAAGATTTGTAAATCGAAAGATGTTCTTTGTATACAGATGAATAAAAACTTTATATTCTCTATATTGTGTCTCATATGTTTATTCTTGCTCATATAATTTCGACCTTCACTTCAGTCAGCCTGACAAAGACTTAGTTTTTTTTTACCAAATTCGGTTTTACCTTTTAATTCTTTAATTTTGGAGATCGCTGAGTGTTTTATCTATCAGGTCGATTTTACTCGATGTAATAAGTAGGTTGTTTACCAATAATTGGCTTTAACCTTTTCTTTCGTAAATTTGGAGATCGGTGAGTATTTATCGAGCAGGTCGATTTTACTCAATTTAGGACTTAGGTTGTTTACCAATAATAACCTTTTTAAGTCTGCTTTATGGAGATCGGTGAGTGTTTATCGAGCAGGTCGATTTTACTCAATTTAGGACTTAGGTTGTTTACCAATAATTGGCTTTAACCTTTTTAAGTCTGCTTTTTGGAGATCGGTGAGTGTTTATCGAGCAGATCGATTTTACTCAATTTAGGACTTAGGTTGTTTACCAATAATTGGCTTTAACCTTTTTAAGTCTGCTTTTTGGAGATCGGTGAGTGTTTATCGAGCAGGTCGATTTTACTCAATTTAGGACTTAGGTTGTTTATCAATAATTGACTTTAACCTTTTTAAGTCTGCTTTTTGGAGATCGGTGAGTGTTTATCGAGCAGGTCGATTTTACTCAATTTAGGACTTAGGTTGTTTACCAATAAATGGCTTTAACCTTTTTAAGTCTTCTCTTTGGAGATCGACGGGCGTTTACCGAGCCAGTCGGTTTACTCAGTCTAATTTTAGGTTGTATACCAATTATTGGCTTTAACCCTTTAAGTCTTCTTTTTGGAGATCGACGAGCGTTTACCGAGCCAATCGATTTTACTCAGTCTAATTTTAGGTTGTATACCAATTATTGGCTTTAAACCTTTAAGTCTTCTTTTTGGAGATCGACGAGCGTTTACCGAGCTAATCGGTTTTACTCAGTCTAATTTTAGGTTGTATACCAATTATTGGCTTTAACCCTTTAAGTCTTCTTTTTGGAGATCGACGAGCGTTTACCGAGCCAATCGGTTTTACTCGGTCTAATTTTAGGTTGTATACCAATTATTGGCTTTAACCCTTTAAGTCTTCTTTTTGGAGATCGACGAGCGTTTACCGAACCAATCGGTTTTACTCTGTCTACTTTTAGGTCGTATACCAATTATTGGCTTTAACCCTTTAAGTCTTCTTTTTGGAGATGGACGATCGTTTACCGAGCCAATCTATTTTACTCAGTCTAATTTTAGGTTGTATACCAATTATTGACTTTAACCCTTTAAGTCTTCTTTTTGGAGATCGACGAGCGTTTACCGAGCCAATCGGTTTTACTCAGTCTAATCTTAGGTTGTATACCAATTATTGGCTTTAACCCTTTAAGGCTAGTAACGTATAGCCATGAAATGTACTTTTTTTTTTTAAAGAACTTAAGCAAGAGCTTTTATTGCATTAAACCGTACTGATTGCTTGAATAAACAGTATAAATGATGACTATTATATAAATAATAAAAGAAAACAAAAATGGTAATTTGCAGGAGTTAACGTCCATAGTATCTTCTCAGGTTGACAGCGTTCCAAGTTCTGGGTAAGTGTGTTCCGTCCATTTGCACAATTTTGTATGAACCTTTCTTTCCTACACCTACAACGATATAAGGTCCATCCTAATTTTGTTGCAGTTTCCCAACGTGCTTGGACACTTCCACCTTTTTTAGTACTAAATCCCCTTCTTTGAAGGTTCGTATACGCGCCTTTTGATTATAGGCTTTTTCCATATTTGATTTGGCGACCTGCAAACGTATTGCTGCTCTTTCTCTTAAGGCTTCAGTCAGGTCGACATCATCTTTTCTAGTCTTTTCATTTTCCTCGGTGTCGTACATATCAATCCTCCGGGTAGGGACCAATGTTTCGACGGGAATAACAGCCTCCGAGCCGTAAACTAAACTGAACGGGGTCTCGCCATTTGAGGCTTTGATAGTCGTCCGGTTGGCCCAAAGTACTCCGGGGAGTTCATCTAACCATCTCCCCTTGGTTGCCCCTAATTTTTTTTCCAAAGATTTGACTATTTCACGGTTGGCCACTTCAGTTTGTCCATTTGCCCTTGGGTGTCCTACTGAAGTGAAATTCTGTTGAATTCCAAACTTAGAGCACCACTCCAATACTTGTTTTCCCGCGAATTGAGTTCCATTGTCTGAGATCAGGATTCGTGGCATGCCAAATCGATATACTATGAATTTCCACAAGAAAGTAATTACTTAAAACTGTGTTATCCGAGCCAGAGCGATGCATTCTATCCATTTGCTGAAATACTCAACAGCGACTAAAACGTAAGTTTTCTTTGACCTGGCTACTAGGAAAGAAGCTACAATATCTATTCCCCATTGATCGAAGGGCCAGCAAACTGGTATTGGGTGCATCTTTTCTGCGGGTTGGTGACTTACATTTGCGTGAACTTGGCAGTGATGGCACCTTTTTACATATTCGATTGCATCCTTGTTTAAATTTGGCTAGTAGTATCCTATTCGGAGACATTTCAAAGCTAACGCACTGGCTCCACTGTGGTTTCATGCCTCCCCCTCATGTATTTCTCGAAGTACTTCATCGATTTGGGATTCGGGAATGCATTTTAGTAGGATCCCGGAGACCGATCTCCTGTAAAGTTTTCCCTCCAATATCGTGTACTTCGGTGCTCGATATTTTATCTTCCGGGCCTCATACTGATCGTTTGGCAAGATTCCTTCCAGAATATAATCCATTATTGGAGTTATCCAGTTTTTTTCTGCTACCTCGATTTCCATTATTTCAGCGATTGGTGTGTTGTCGATATCAATCGCAGGAGTATTTGAGATCAACCAAGTGATTACTCTTTCCGTTTTTCCATCTCTCTATCTCGTGAATCTGGAGAGTTGGTCCGCCCATTTGTTTTCTGAACGGGGAATGTTCTGTATTTCGAATTTTTCAAATTTTTCCGCCAGTTCTTTTACCTTGGCGAGGTACTTGACCATGTTGAATTCTTTTGCTTCGTATAGACCATCTATTTGTCGTTGTACCAATTCCGAGTCAGTTACTACTTTAAGGCTTATAATGTTTGCTTTTATTGCCATTTCCATTCCTGCAATCAACGCTTCATACTACGCCTCGTTATTGGTTACCATAAAGTCTAAAGTTATTGCATAATTCAAATCTTCCTTCTCTAGGCCGGTAAAATTGATTCCGGCCCCGCCTCCGTCCCTGTTTGAGATACCGTCGACATGCATCAACCAGGTGTGATTTTCGACAATCATGATATCATTCTCACCGCTGGTCGAGTCGTTAGGTTCTTGTATCGAGGTTGGAGTTTCTAATAGGAAGTCAACTAGTACTTGAGCCTTGATTGCAGTTCTTGGTTTATACTCAATTTCGAATTGTCCTAATTCGATCGCCCACTTAATTAACCTTCCTGAGGCTTCGGGTTTCGCTAAGACTTGTCTCAGTGGTTGATTTGTAAGCACAATGATTTTATATGTCAAGAAATATGGTCGGAGTTTCCGCGCCGCTACCACTAAAGCCAAAACAAATTTTTCTATCTCCAAATAATTCTTCTCAGCTCCCTGTAGTAATTTACTTAGATAATAGACAGACTTATGATCAGCGCATTCTATCTTTACCAATACTGAACTAATGGCAACCTCGGAGATTGATATGTAAATGTATAACGGCTCTCCTTCAATTGGTTTGGCAAGTAGAGGGGAAGAAGTCAAGTACTCCTTTAATTGGTTAAAGGCTTGATCGCATTCCTCTGTCCAAATAAAGTTTCTTGCTTTTCGTAAGGTTTGAAAGAAGAGCAAACTCCTGTCCGCTGATTTGGATATGAATCTAATTAGTGCGACAATCTTTCCTACCAAACTTTGTACCTGCGAGATCATCCTAGGTGGTTTCATCTCTGTTATGTCTCGAATCTTTTCGGGATTGGCTTCAATTCCCCGTTGATGAACCATATACCCCAGGAACTTTTCTGATTTGACCCCAAAAGCGCATTTTGCAGGATTGAGTTTCATGCGGTATTTTCTCAAAATTTTGAAGCATCGATCAAGATGTCTGACGTGTTCAGCTTCATTCATGCTTTTCACCAACATGTCGTCCACATAGACTTCCATTATTTCTCCGATCAACTCTCGGAACATCAAGTTAACTAATCTTTGGTAGGTCGCCCCCGCATTCCTTAATCTGAATGGCATCACAATAAAGCAGTATACACCCTGCTCTGTGACGAAAGTAATCTTTTCTTGATATCGCTCATCCATGTAAATTTGATAGAAGCCCTGGAAGGCGTCTATTATGCTAAAAATAGCAAATCCTGCAGTTGAATCGACTAATAGGTCGATTCTAGGGAGAGGGTAAGGGTCCTGAGGACATAATTTGTTGAGGTCGGTGAAATCATTACACATTCTCCATTTATTGTCCTTTCTATCCCCCTTTGCTACCAAGACTACGTTGCATAGCCATTCTGAGAAATGCATTTCTCGAATTTGTTTGGCCTTAAGCAGTCTCTCGACCTCTGCTTTGATTATTTTATCCTTTGTAGGTCCATGATTCCTCTTCTTTTGTCTTGCGGGTTTCGCCATTGGATCTATCTTTAGGGAATGAGTAATTACCCTTGGGTCGATACCCTCTATATCATCTGCACTCCATGCGAATATCTCCACGTTCTTTCTGAGGAAGTTTATCAGCATTACTTCCCCTTTCGGGCTGAGTTCAGTCCCGATCCTGGTCGTTTTCAACGGATCTCCTTGCACAAGCATAATATCCTTGTGTTCTGGTGGTTTTATGGCTTAAATCGACTGGCTCTTTTCCCTTCCGATATATTCTGTCAGTGCTGGGGATCTCGATTTCAGCCCTTTCGACGTCATTCTCAAGTTTCCTTTTTGCTGGAGTGAAGGATTTGGATCTGTTTCCCAGCGTTAGGGAGGTATTATAGCAGTCTAATGCCATGCAGTGATAATTCGTTATTTCTCCAATCCCAGAAGCTGTTGAAAACATTATCTTCTGATGATATGTTGATACCACTGCGCGAAATAAATTGATCGTTGGTCGACCTAATATCGCATTGTATGCAAATGGAGTTTCTACGGCTAGGAACTTTATCGTTTTTACTACTCGTTCGGGTCTCTTTCCCAACGAGACACTCAGGGTCACAGTGATAGGATAGTGCCCTGCAAGCCAATGAAATAGCTTGTAATAGGAACATTATTTTATCTTGAAAGAATCTTTGATTTATCAATTAATTATACCCAGTAGACATTAATTGTACCCACGACTCGTGGCCATACAATTAACTTCCCAGGTAGGTATACTTTTACCAATTGTGTTCCTCCACAACCTTCAAGCTATTTTGCCTCGGTCTTCGCACTTATCTAGCACTGCTACATCATAAGTGTTACTAATCGTTTAGTCTAACCCATCAATCATGATGGGCAACTGGCCCGGTCGTGAAATCCCCGTAACTGGTTATCGGTCGATATTCACATCCCGACCGGTCCCCACCCTTGTCGAGTTTAGTTAAAAACAAGAATCAAGGAATTTCGTGTGTTGTCCCTTTCCTCGCCTAGGGTGCCAGACTCTGGATCACCTTCAACGATAAGTAGACAACCTACACTAGTCCCTATCGATGGAAGGCTTGGACCTTTAAAACTTCATTTTAAATGTACCCAATATGACTTAATATTATTTTCAAGAGGGGTTTTTCGGGTTTAAGAGTTTGAGGTAACTCTCCTCGAGATCTCACCGTTCCAGTTATGCATTATCTTTTATTTACGATCTAAATATAACTAGCGCGCATCACCATACTAGCTCAGATATAAATACGTAAATAAACTCATACACACCTAGCATGCATGCTACCACAATATATTTTCGATCGGGAGCCTCCTATGCGGACCACCATCGAGCCAAAGACGATGGTCCTATTGGTCAATCTATTAGGTTTCAAAGAGACCTACTCTATTACACATTTTACCATGCATACATGGCCTTTAGTCTTCTTGGGCTCCCACCTTGCTTGTAACGGGCCACCATCCTAAACTAATAAAACAATAAAGCCCTATCTATTACAATGGCCCAAAGTGGCCCAAAACTTAAGGCTCGCAGGCCCAATAAAACCAATAAGATTAAAATAACCAATCACATCTAACCTAAGGGTCAAGGCTCGGCGCGATCGAAAACCACGTAATCAATTTCACGTAGAGCAAGAAACAAGCAAAACGCATTTTCTTATTTATTATCCTATTTTAAAACAGCCTTTTAAAATACTTAAGATTCTAGTTTTAAAACCCCTTTCTAAAACAATCTCTAACCATCATTTTAAACCCCTTTAAAATGACCCTTTGATTCTCACTTTAAATCCCTACTAATTATGATAAAATTGACTTCCCGGATTTACTAAACCCTTTTAGTGCACAAAACAGTTTCTGTTTTTCATCTTTGAAAAATTTACAGTTCAGCCCCTGAATTTTTGAAAATTACACTTTGACCCCTCAACTTTTCGAAAATTACAAATCAGCCCCAAAATTTCCAGAATATGCAAATTGGACCAGAAGGCAGAAAATTAACAAAATTTCCAGAAACTTTTGTTTATTGCAAAACAGACCCCAGATTTACGGAAATAGCAAAAACACCCCCTAACCTTTCGTAAATTGCAAAATGGTCCAGATTTTGAAAAATTCCAGAATTTACAATTTGGTCCAGAATTGCAGAAAAACAAAATTTATTTTCTGTCCAGATTTTTGAAAAATCGAAATTTGCAAATTAGCCCTCCAATTTTTGGAAATTACATTTTAGGCCCCAAAACCGAAAAGTGCATAGATCCGAACGTTCAATTTATCATAACAAGCAAGAATAAAAAATCAGAACACAACAAACACATATTATCACATAATTTGATGCGTTCAGGCCTTTTTCATATGTGCATAATAAGTTAGGCTCTGATACCACTGTTGGGATTTCGTGGGTATAATTGTCAACTACAACGGTGCGGAATTTAAAATTTTTATACTCCACATCCCATGAATCTTATTAGCACATATGAATAAGGTTGAATTTATTTCAGCACACAAATACTAAAATAAATAAAGTGGTAAAATTGCAATTTTACCTCACCACAGGCAAGGTGGTGGTTTCTCCGGTCTTCTTTTCGGTTCACTAGAGCACCCCAAGTGTTGTGCCTCTAGAGAATAGTCCACACCAGCTGGATCTGCAATTACTTCAATCCTCAGGTTAAGAACTAGGAGAAAAATAGTTCAGATTCGAGAGTTAGATTTAGATCCAACTCTAGATGTAGATCGGAAGAAGGAAAGAGGTGCTCGTCCCTTCTCCACAACCACGGCAGCGGCGGCTTGGTTGTAGAAGGTGGCGGCGGCTAGGGCTAGTGAGGGAGAGGGGGCGGCGGTTAGTAGATAAGTTTAGGGTTTTAGTTTTTGCTTGCTTCCTTAGGGTTTTAGTTTTTGCTTGCTTCTTTAGGGTTTTGAGTCTCCAAGACTCCTTTTTATAGTAGAGTTCAAACCCTATCCCTAACCCTATCTTTTCATTTTGGGGTCAAGCCCTATTAACTGCTTCGAAGATACTTAACATTGTACCTTCAAAGTCGGTGCCGACGACACCATACCAAGAGTGGTTTGGTAAAGCACCCATATACTCATATTTACGAGTATGGGGATCTCCTGCCTATGTAAGAAACAAGAAAGGAGATAAACTAGATAGTAGATCTAGTTTGTGCAAATTTGTGGGGGTATCCAAAGGAATCCATTGGATACCTGTTCTACGACCCTAAGGAACAAAAGACGTTTGTGTCCAGGAACGCCCACTTCTTAGAGGATGACTTCCTCACTAAAAGAAGCGGGATATCCGTAGAACTTGATGAAGTCCAGGAAGTGGACCCATCCCCACAAACAGTGGGAGTTGATCATGAACCCGTTGAACCATCTAGTACACCAGTACTTCGTAGGTCCGATCGAGTTCGTAGAGAGCTTGAGAGGTATGGCTTTATTCACGAAAACGATCAATTGGACACTGATCCAAGGACATACGAGGAAGCTATGTCAGACATAGATTCAGGTGCATGGCAGGAAGCCATGCAATCCGAAATGGATTCCATGCATTCCAACAAAGTATGGACTTTGGTTGATCCACCTGAGGGAACCATCCCTGTAGGTTGTAAGTGCATCTTCAAGCGCAAGCTAGGAATGAATGGAGAGGTACTAACTCATAAGGCTCGCCTTGTGGCAAAAGGTTATTCTCAAAGGCCTGGAATAGACTATGAGGAAACCTTCTCGCCAGTAGCGATGTCTAAATCCATTCGGATACTATTAGCCATAGCCGCGTGGTATGACTACGAGATATGGCAAATGGATGTAAAGACCTCCTTTCTCAATGGCGACATTGATAAGGAAATTTATATGCAACAGCCAAAAGGATTTACATCTAAAGAAAGTGAGCATAAGATTTGCAAACTTCAAAGGTCAATCTATGGCCTGAAACAGGCGTCCCGAACCTGGAACATACGTTTTGATGAGACAGTCAAGGGGTATGGCTTCATCAAGAACGTTTATGAGTCATGTGTGTACAAGAAGTTCGATGGGAGTTCGGTACAATTTATTGTGTTATATGTCGATGACATTCTGTTGATCGGAGACGATATCAGAACATTAACGCAGACAAAAGCGTGGTTATCCACACAATTCTTCATGAAGGATATGGGAGACGCATTTTACGTACTAGGCATACGTATCTAAAGAGATAGATCGAAGAAGATGTTAGGACTCTCCCAATCCCAGTACATTAACAGTATACTGAAGAGATTCAGTATGGAAGAATCCAAGAAAGGATTGCTTCCTATGAGACATGGAATCTATCTTTCTAAATCAATGTGCCCTACGAGTGATGAAGAAAGAAAGAGAAGGTCTCTCATACCTTATGCATCTGCCATTGGCAGCATAATGTATGCAATGTTATGTACTTGACCTGACGTAGCTCACGCTCTCAGTGTAACGAGCCGCTACCAGTCAAATCCAGGGGAGGAACACTGGACCGCCGTAAAGGCTATCCTCAAGTACCTGAGAAGGACTAAGGATATGTTCTTGGTCTATGGTGGTAGTGGAGAATTGAAGCTCGAAGGATTCATTGATTCGAGTTTCCAGTCTGACGTGGATGATTTTAAATCCAATTCTGGATATATATTTTGTCTCAACGGCGCAGCAGTGAGTTGGAAGAGCTCCAAACATTCTACCACTGCAGACTCAACCACTGAAGCAGAATATATCGCCGCATCAGATGCAGCAAAGGAAAGTGTTTGGATGAGAAACTTCATCCAATAGCTCGATGTGGTACCTAGCATGGCAAATCCCATAGTAGTCTACCGCGACAACAATGGGGCAATTGCTCAAGCTAAGGAGCCGAGATCACACCACCAGTCCAAACACGTATTGAGGAAATACCATGTGATCAAGGAGATCATAGGTAGAGGAGACATTCAAATGGAGCGTGTCGACTCAAAGGATAACGTAGTTGATCCACTAACTAAGCCATTATCGCAAAAGGTGTTCGAGGAGCATCTGGGAAGGATGGGTCTTCGAAACGTTTGTGATTGGCTTTAGGGCAAGTGGGAGATTGATAGGATAGTGCCCTGCAAGCCAATGAAATAGCTTGTAATAGGAACATTATTTTATCTTGAAAGAATCTTTGATTTATCAATTAATACGAACTGTTTATTTTATTGAGAATTCATATTATAAACAAATGGCCATCTTCATCTTTCGCGAACACATTTAAGCGATTGGTTGAAACCCTGAAATCACTCATGACTACGGGACTATACACTTCAGGACTGAGTGCGATCTATCATGAAATAGTCTCAAAGGTCGTGATCTCGAAAATGTTCCAAGTCATAGATTCATGTCGAGACGGGGTATCGAATGAATCGTCAAGACTTGTACGATTATGCATGATTCACATGAAGTGAAATTGTTGTTGTTTCATGAACAAGACATTATTAATGTCAGTGCATATGACTAGGTGGTTCGATAGGGGATCGGACGCATCGAACTACCCGAACAGAGAGACCCATTGTGGAAGTGCGTAAAAGCATATCGGTGGTGGGATGTCTCTCAAGACTTATAATAGTGTACGATTTAGTCCTTAGACTTGAGGTGCTAGGGCGAATTCAGTATACAGGTGTGCGTACTTTGATTTAGGAGCCAGTCACATAGCTTGACCATTGTGCGCCTACGTTGGGTACATATAGTCGTATGCGCGGATGGTTAGCATCAATATAGGATCTACCGACTCATTGTAATGGATGAGAGAATTTCTTGTACATTCTTAGATGATACATTCCGAGAAATCCATGGCCATGGTCAGTGACATATTTGGAAAGGGGTTTCCGGATTTAGCAGTCACATTGGAAGTATTATCCAGAATTAGAAAGTACAGAATCGAGATGATTAGAGGTGCCGACCAATTCACACACCCTAGGTCTCGATCGGGAAATTAGTCGTTAGAAGGACCGTATGTACATGGTACTTATAAGAGGTTTAAGGTTCACTAAAGTCAATTCACCTGAAGTTGGGCCTCATGGGCTTGTGGCTAGACATCGACCATGAGGTGTGGGTACTCCTGAATTGATGGGAGTTTAATTCTGGAGTGGTCAATTAAAAGTAGTTTAATTGATCGGGGCAATTAATTGAATAATTAATTGCTCATTAATTAAATCACAGAAATGTGAGCCTGCGGCCAATTGATGGAAAACCTAGAGGGTTACACACAAAAGCTGGAACTGTGATAGTCAGTTGTAGAACGAATTGATTTAAAGGAGTTAAATCAAAGTAAAGAATTAAAGGGTTAATTCTTGGAGAGAGAAAATTAATTGTATTTATCTAATTAATTAAATTAAATTAAATCTTTAATTAGATTTATTGGTTTATTTAATTAAAGTGTTAATTTAATAAATGGGCCATTTATTTAAAGTGGTTAATTAAATGACTTGGACTATTTAATTAAAAGGACTAATTAAATAGAGGGATGGGCCAACTTATCTGATGGCCCATTAGCTATGAAAAGATAGGGTTAGGGATAGGGTTTGAACTCTACTATAAAAAGGAGTCTTGGAGACTCAAAACCCTAAGTAAGCAAGCAAAAACTAAAACCCTAAACCTATCTACTAGCCGCCGCCCCCTCTCCCTCACTAGCCCTAGCCGCTGCCATCTTCTACAACCAAGCCGCCGCCGCCGTGGTTGTGGAGAAGGGACGAGCACCTCTCTCCTTCTTCCGATCTACATCTAGAGTTAGATCTAAATCCAACTCTCGAATGTGAACTACTTTTCTCCTAGTTCTTAGCCTGAGGATTGAAGTAATTGCAGATCCAGCTGGTGTGGACTATTCTCTAGAGACACAACACTTGGGGTGCTCTAGTGATCCGAAAAGAAGACCGGAGAAACCACCACCTTGCCTGTGGTGAGGTAAAATTGCAATTTTACCACTTTATTTATTTTAGTATTTGTGTGCTGAAATAAATTCAACCTTATTCATATGTGCTAATAAGATCCCTGGGATGTGGAGTATAAAAATTTTAAATTCCGCAACGTTGTAGTTGACAATTATACCCACGAAATCCCAACACACAGTCCCGGAGGGGACTATTTCTGATCCTCCAAAGCCCACTAAGGGAGTGGCTACTTTCTGAAGCGTTATTTCCCCTAGATTCATTTGTGTTAGAACTTCCCTGGAAATGATGTTTGCTGAACTGCCTTTATCGATTAAGATTCTTTTCACATTGTAGTTCGCTATCTCGAGAGACACTACCATTGGAAAGTCGGGGTTGTCTTCTTTCAAATCCCAGACAATATTTCTTGGTACTTCACTCTCATTGAAGCTAATAGGTTGCTCTTTTGGTAACTTGTTACCGAGAGTCCACACTTCCCTCGAATATCTAAGGTTTCCTTCAATCGATCTGGCGGTTCTACGTCGGGCATTACGACTATCTCCCCATGCTGGTCCTTCAGAGATCGTATGGATAGTGCCGTTGACTTGATCGTTGTTCGGTTCCTGAGGTGGACCATCGTTTGGAGTTCTTCTCTGATTATGAGTTCGAGGACTCCTACTTCTATTTCTCTTTCGGTCATTTCTTTCGACTTAGTCGTCCAACTTTCCTTGTTCAATTAGTCTTTCCATTTCCTGCTTCAGGTGGAAACAATCCTCGGTCCGATGTCCATGGGCTCGATGGTATCTACAATTTAAATTGTAGTTTCGGGCTCCTGGCTTTGGTTGTGCTATTCTTTTTGCCGGTGGAATCCAATTGTTTCTCTCCAGTACAACCAAGATTTCTTCAATAGGGACACACAGTTTGGTGTGTTCCACGTGGTTTACACAATTTCTGTGGGGTAGTTCGGCTGATTTCGATCTAGTATAGACATTAGGTCTTTTATCTTGATCGCTTCGATTATAATCCAATCTTTGAAAAACGTTTCCTTCCCTGAAGGATCGATCGTAATTCGTTGGCCTTGAAATAGGAGCCTTATCCTGTCGCCTTGGGCCGGAGGTAGAGGCTTTATTCCTATTCTTATCCTTAAAAGAGTTCATCTCTTCTTGAGTCATGTATTTTGACGCCAAGGTCATAATTTACGCGAAAGTCCTTGGTTGTTTTCTACTCAGCGCATTTCCAAATTGCCTATTTTTTGTGAGGTCGAAAAGGATAGAGATTATGTAGTCAATATTTAGGGAATCAATCTTAAGTAGCTCCACATTAAACCTCGCCAACCAGCTTCTCAAGGATTCTCCTTCTTGTTGATGAATGGTTCCTAGGTAGCTCATAGGCAGTTTTTCTCTCTTCTGGCTGGCGAACTGTTGGGTCAGCTTGTTGCATAGCTCGCGAAAGCTGAATATGGAGTTGGTGGGTTGTTTTCCGAACCAATCCAATGCCAACCCTTCAAATGTAGTGACCATCACCTTGGCGGTATACTCCGCGGAATGTGCATATAGGTTCATTATGTTCGTGAAGCTGAATATATAATCGTTCGGATCGGTTGTTTCATCATATCGTGGTAGTCATCCTGGAACCTGCCCGGATGACTGGGCTTCTTTTATTTCCCTGCAGAATGGGGAGCATGCTGCTAGGCTTTCCTGGACTTCCGTACTCCTTGCCCATGGATTTTGAGCAGTCAGTAAACGTTGTTCAAGACGTTCTTGTACCATTTTTTCAATGTCCCTTGCCGAGACGCGGACAACTTTTGGTTGATTTGGGATCGGGTCGGTGACGTCATCATCGACGGGAATACACGACAATTTTTCTTTTCATCCCCGATGTGCTGGGTGTAGCTTTGTTCGATCTGTTTTTCTTCGGACCCGATTGTCTGCAGGTTTCGCGTTGCTCCTTTGTTCGGTCACAGGGCTATCTCCTTGTTCTGATATTTGATCGAGTTGCCTCAGAGCTTTTCTGCCCGGATGCGCCTTAATCGCTCTTGGGTCTCTGGGCTCGTGTTCAGGAATTAACAGTCCTCCTGGACACAGGGAGTTAAATAGCAGCGCAATTTGTCTCAATTTCTCCTCCGTTTCTGCCAAAGGGACAGGGAATGTAGGAACCTTAGGGATTTCGGGTATCGGATCGTCGGCAATTTCTTGCTGTTCTTGAGAATTAAGGACATTGACCTCATGGCGTTCTTCTTGATTTGGTAGTCGATCGTTCTCTTGCTGATTATTGCCATAGTTGGCGATTGGTTCGTTATTCGTTGTATTGTTTTGGAAATCGTCCGACATCATAGGTGGGTGCGTTGTGTTGCTTCTTGTCTCGTTGCGAGCTTTTTTCCTTGGGCGAGTCATGTGTCTATCGAATAATTAACTTAGCCTCACGGTGGGCGCCAACTGATTTAACCGTTTTTTCGTATGGTTAGATTAAATCAATAAAGTATGTTTTGGGTAATGTTTATATGGAGATTATAGGGCTTAGTTACTTTATTCCGGATGGATCAGTCTCAGGGAAGAACAACACGTTACGAGAGTAATGTAAATATCAATAAGTATAGCAAAAGCTCTTGTATTAGATTAATCTCAGTTAGTACAAGTATGTAGGCATAAGCTCTAATCTTGCCTCCGTAATACAACGTTGATCTAGGTATTATAAAATATAAACCCTAGCCATACAAGAAAACATAATCCTACAAGGACTCTGGTATTTGTCCTTCTCAGCCTCGGATTGCAGCCTGATCGCTGAGGAGCATCTTTACTGATCAGGTAGAATCATAATAATGACAGAGACGTATGGTCGGGCCGATCAAATATCTCTGAGTCACTCCGAGTATCATATGGGGTATAAAATAGCCCCCATCAGTTTTAAACGAAAATACTTGCTTCTTTCAATATAAAGCTTATTGAATGACAAGACATCTACTTCTTTTACTATAAATCTAAGTATTAATTATCCTTATGTTACTTCATTCCGTTTTCCAATACACGCAAGTGCAAATAATGATTTCATGTCTACGGCAATGTTTATATATATAAACATAATGATTATATATTATCTACATACATAAACATAATGGTTAGTTATTCGGTTGTCTTAAATGACATAAAACATATTAAAAAATAAAAAATATGCTGTTTCATTATTAAACTTCAAATTTACATTTAAAGTAAAAACAGTTGATAAACTCCATAAAATAAAAATAATTTACCTCAGGTGACATACTGGATTGCTACAATTTTTCTCCTAAAAATATATTTATTTCATATTAACGATAATTTATGCAAACATTCATATAATTTTCTTATATGAGTATTGCGTTTTGTCTGAAATAGTTGTAGATATTTTTATTTTTTAATTTTTTTATTTTGTTCAGATCTGTACTAGAAACATTTTTACTTTTTCCTTATCAACATCAGATAGATAAATATTTATATTGTTAAAAAGGTAATGTTTGAACGAATAATCTTCACGTGACAGAACGTAATGACATCTTTTCTAAATATCTATCTTCCAATAACCAACCTGTCTGATTTAACATATAATGAAATATTTATGGAATATGAAAGGCCTTAATTAATATAGATATTATTCAAACTACGTTTTAAAAGAATATCTGACAAATAGTCCAACGCATTTTAGTTATTTTTTTTTTTGTCCACAGTCTAATCACATAATTCATAATTAAATAGAACGTTTGGGATAAAGTATTTTCACAGAAGTTATACGAGTAAAATATCATAAAAAAGAGGGTATATGTATATGTATTTGTATAGATAGATAAATAAAAATACATGTGTACAAAATCATAAAAAAATAACTTAAAATAATTTAAGTTCATAATAAACTTAGGTTCATGAATTTAGTTTACTAATACTATTTACAAAACAAAATTTATTTAAAAATTAAATTAAAGCACATTAGTTCAGTTTGCTGTTATCTATTCAATTATTTCAATTGCTCTAAATATTAAATGTATTTAGTTAATACTATTTATAAAATTATGAGATATATTTTAAAAATGAAAGCCTATTTAACTTGCTATGCATATATTATATATTCAAAAAATAACTTCATTTTAAAAATAAAGTTAAACTACATTAGTACATTTCCTTGTAATCTATTTTATGACTAAAAACATCAAAAAGGCTTGGTTAATATGTGGAGTATAGAATAATGACATCACTGGCGAATGTGTTAGCCTATATACTTATCGATGCATACTACCTTTTATTTTCAACCTGTGACACCCCACTCTGACCAGATAGTACAATAACACTTAGATATATATATACACTACCTTTTATATATATATACCTAACACTTAGATGCATACTACCTTTTATATATATATATATATATATATATATATATATATATATATATATATATATATATATATATATATATACATATATATCAGGGTAGTCGCCACCTAAATTGTCGATCAAAAACTTACTAAATTGAATCACTGCATTACATATAGCTTAGATAAATGATTTTAGTGGAACTATGAAGATAGAAGAAACAAAAACTTGAAGGCTACATTGATTAATTGTAATTCTTCAATAAATTCCACTATTTTGACTCCATTGTAGATAATCACAAAATCACCCTTATCAAACGATAGCGTATATCCAAATATGTGTCAACACGGTGTGCTCCAAGTTTAAGTTGATATGTGGTACTCCCACTCTACATAACATTGTTTTTTTCATCCCATATCTCTGAGGAAAGGACAAAGGAAGATAAAAGGAGGAGTAAGTCGTGTTTGACGTGAGATTTAATTCATGAACTTGAATAAAATAAAGATATTAAAAGAATAATGATAAAAGGAATATAACGAGAGAGAAAACGAAAACTTAAAATAGGAAGGTGTGAGTAATTGAACTAAATAGAATGGTAATAAACTGAAGAAAAGATACCGAACAAATGGTAATGACAAGAAATATAATGAACCAAAAGATATTGAGCATGTAACATGTTAGATGTGGATTTTAGGAATGACTATTGTGGACTCTAGAGGTATCTCCCCCGTAACTTCACAAGGATACACTAGACCAAGTCACAGTGTGGCGCAACACTGGAGTTTCCTCACGGATAATCACTCAAAAGTTATAGGGTAAGATCTAGTTCCACATAGCACATACCTTCCGCATCTGTATTTACTTTTATGGCACCACCTTATATCCCCTAGCCATTGTAACTACCTTATACCTCCCATCGAGGAGCTACCTCGAGAACAAAACAGATGGCATGCCCGGGCGCATGCCGATCCAGCTCAGAGCACAGCTACCTCCAATTATGCGCGAAACTGAATCACGGAGGGGTACTGAACAAAGAGACCATACACTGACGGCCCGATGCCGCCCAACAGTCACCTCTGTTAGTCCCAGGGCCCAACTTCCCAAGGGCGTCCCCAAGGGTATTAATAAATGAAATAAATTGAACTAGAATCCGGACGTAGTCCGTTGTTCATACACGGCTCAATACCAATATAGCATTTGACGATCAACAAGAACATACTTGAAAAGTGTTTGATAACCACGCAGAGCAAAATATATTAGGTTGTTGTATAACCAAATGAGCAGATGATAAATTTTTCAGACAAGAGTGAGTTGAGTTCAAAAAGATAATAGAAAATTATTCATGACAAGATCATAAGGAATTAGTATCACCTTTAGAAATAACGAAGTATCGAATAACTAGTGGATGCTTGACTAATGTTCAATAGCGAAAGATAGAAGTACCAAAATGCGTTGAACAAAATTGACATACGACAATGTAGATCCGAATTCACAATAAAAATGGAATATAGCAATAAATGTAATTAGGAGAAAGATTATTAAAAATATTTGATACGTATTGAATTGTTAGAAGTGAAGAAAGTGGTATATGAATCACAAAATCATGTCCTTTTTCCTCAGGGTGTTGTGCGAAGATGGGTACACAAAGAACGGGAAACCTCACCTTCAAGTCCAAATGTTGGCGTATCCCCAAGACCTAATTCAAGTAAACAATATCAATGTTTGTATCCCAACCATAAACTATACTTTTCAAATCCATCTTATCCCACTAATTCAACCATTAATCCTATACTTGTGATTCTTTTGTACTTGAACCTAATCGTGCCTAACTCATAAATTTATTACAAATATTCATTTCAAGCATGTATATTCACAATGTTATAGTGTAAAAAGTAAAACAAACAACCAGTTGCTTGTAGCCTAATTTCATTCAACATCGGCAATTATGCTTGTGAGATCAATAACTTTCTACACATGTATCAAAATGATGTTAAATTGAATTATATGATTTTTTACCTCAAACTAGTTCCACTTAGTATTTAAGTTTTGCACTTACGATACAGTCTCAAGTTAATGTTAAAACTTGCAACAACATCCAAGAGTAATCTTTTAGAAGCCTATATAGTATTTATTCATGACAGCCTTTTTATTAAATTGGATCAAATATTTAATACATTTTTATAACTTAATCAACATAGTATTGAGGTTGAAGTAATAACAATAACATCTTTTGAATTGAAGAATCAACAATATTCAAGTTATAATCTTCAATAAGTTATAAACTTTTCAGTTAAATCCCACAACAAGAACTAGCGTCTATATTTATCCATTTTGCACATTTTGATCATATAATAATGATCTATTTCAACATCAAGCATCAAAGTGGGTTTATATTAAGATAGAAGGCCAAATTTGGGAAAATTAACTCAAACATGTAAAGAGGCTCAAAAAGTCTCGGATTATTTATTAGATCGCCCAAAAGAATTCTTGGAGGCCTAGCAATATATTAATTGAAAGTTAATCTAATTTTAATCCAATATTCTAACTCATAATATACAAGGTAAAGTGTTATAATACCATGGAAAATATTCAACCATATTCAAGTTAATAGGCTTTAAAAAGTTAAAGGTTCTTTAATGGTGTCTAACAAGAAGAAGTAGCATCATAGTTAATATATATTCATTCAATATACAAGTTTAAATCAACTATTACTCATATTATTTGATTAACTAAGTATCAAAGTGTTTAATTTTTAGGGTAGAAGGCCAAAACTTGTGCAAATAACCAAAATAATCAAAAGACCCAGAACAGTCTCGGCGTGTGTGACACACTCGCCGGTACTGTTCAGAAATCGCGCCACCAACGTGCTGACGCGCCGGAGGTGGTCGACACCGCCATCACAACCACAATCTACTGTTTGTTGCCTTTCCAACCATGTATTTATTTTAATAAAACACCTAACCAATATAAGGTTATGGCCTAAATACGAAAGGTGCGCAGATTAAGGTAGTGTTGGTTCATAACTCAATTACTCCTTGTGTGATGATGATATTCAAGAAGGGACAAAGGGAATTTGTTATACACTCAAAGGGCTACATGACCGTGATTCAGTTCGAAGAAATTCGTCCATTAAGGCCCTCAATCGAACCATCAAACGCTGATACAGTAAAACAGGGGCTGCCCTGCTTTTCTTCTTCAAGTTTCCCCATGATTTTTACTTATTAAAGACATTAAAATTATTTTTGGAACTCTAAATTACATATTTTAGGTGTGTAGATACTTTACTTTTGAAGGGGAGCTTGGAGAAGATGGTAGGGAAGTGAAGGAGTGAAGTGAAAGTGTGTGGGTGTGCCGTGTGTGTAGTGTGTATGGAGAAGGGGAGCTTGGAGAAGATGGTGTTGGGATTTCGTGGGTATAATTGTCAACTACAACGGTGCGGAATTTAAAATTTTTATACACCACAACCCAGGGTTCTTATTAGCACATATAAATAAGTATGAATTCATTTCAGCACATATACTAAAATGAAAAGCTGGTAAAATTAACGTTTTACCTCACCACAGGCAAAGGTGGTGGTTTCTCCGGTCTTCTTTTGGGTCACTAGAGCACCCCAAATGTTGTGCCTCTAGAGAATAGTCCACACCGGCTGGATCTGCAATCACTTTAATCCTCAGGCTCAGAACTAGGAGAAAAGCAGCTCAGATTCAAGAGTTGGATTTGGATCCAACTCTAGATGCAGAACGGAAGAGGGAGAGATGGAGCTACACGGCCGATCTACAACCAAGGGGCGGCGGCGGCTATGGTTGCTAGGCGGCGGCTAGGGTTTCTTGGGGAGGGGGCGGCGGCTAGAGAGGAGAGGAGATTAGGGTTTTGCTTTTTCCTTGCTTGCTTAGCTTAGGGTTTTGATTCTTGAAGACTCCTATTTATAGGAGAGTTCAAACCCTATCCCTAATCTTATCTCCTAGCTAATGGGCTATCAGATAAGTCTGGCCCAATCCCTCTCTATTTAATTATTCCTTTAATTAAATAGCCCAAGTCATTTAATTAACCACTTTAATTAAATGGCCCATTTATTTAATTAACACTTTAATTAAACAATCCAATAAATCTAATTAAAGATTTAATTAATTAGATAAATCTAATTAATTTCTCTCCAGGAATTATTCCTTTAATTCCTTATCTTGATTTAACTACTTTAAATCATTTCGTTCTGCCACTGACTATCACAGTTCCAGCTTTTGTGTGTGACCCTCTAGGTTCACCATCAATTGGCCGCAGGCTCACATTTCTGTGATTTAATTAGTGAGCAATTAATTATTTAATTAATTGCTCCGATCAATCAAACTACTTTCAATTGACCACTCAAGAATTAATCCACTATTAATTCAGGAGTACCCACACCCCATGGTCGATGTCTAGCCACAAGCCCATGAGGCCCAACTTCAGGTGAATTGACTTTAGTGAACCTTAAACCTCTTATAAGTACCATGTACATACGGTCCTTCTAACGACTAATTTCCCGATCGAGACCTAGGGTGTGTGAATTGGTCGGCACCTCTAATCATCTCGATTCTGTACTTTCTAATTCAGGATAATACTTCCAGTGTGACTGCTAAATCTGGAAACCCCTTTCCAAATCCGTCACTGACCATGGCCATGGATTTCTCGGAATGTATAATCGAAGAATGTACAGGAAATTCCCTCATCCATTACAATGAGTCGGTAGATCCTATATTGATGCTAACCATCCGCGCATACGACTATACATACCCAACGTAGGCGCACAATGGACAGGCTATGTGCCCGGCTCCTAAATCAAAGTATGCACACCCGTATACCGAATTCGCCCTAGCACCTCAAGTCTAAGGACTAAATCGTACAATGTTATAAGTCTTGAGAGACATCCCACCACCGATATGCTTTTTAAGCACTTCCACAATGGGTCTCTCTGTTCGGGTCGTTCGATGCGTCCGATCCCCTATCGAACCACCTAGTCATATGCACTGACATTATCAATGTCTTGTTCATGAAACGACAACAAATTTACTTTTAGTGAATCATGCATAATCCTACAAGTATTAACGATTCATTCGATACCCCGTCTCGATATGAATCTATGACTTGGAACATTTTTGAGATCACGACCTTTGAGACTGTTTCATGATTAATCGCACCCAATACTGAAGTGAATAGTCCCGTAGTCATGAGTGATCTCAGGGTTTCAACCAATCGCTTAAATGTGTTCGCGAAAGATGAAGATGGCCATTTGTTTATATTATGAATTCTCAATAAAATAAACAGATCGTATTAATTGATAAATCAAAGATTCTGTCAAGATAAAATAATGTTCCTATTACAAGCTATTTTGTTGGCTTGCAGGGCACTATCCTATCAATCTCCCACTTGCCCTAAAGCCAATCACAAACGTTTCTAAGACCCATCCTTGTCAGATGCCCTTCGAACACCTTTTGCGATAATGGCTTAGTTAGTGGATCAGCTATGTTATCCTCTGAGTCGACATGCTCCATTTGAATGTCTCCTCTACCTATGATCTCCCTGGTCACATGGTATTTCCTCAATACGTGTTTGGATTTGTGGTGTGATCTCGGCTCCTTCGCTTGAGCAATTGCCCCATTGTTGTCACAGAAGACTACTATGGGATTTGCAATGCTAGGTACCACATCCAGCTCTTGGATGAAGTTTCTCATCCAAACACTTTCCTTTGCTGCATCTGATGCGGCGATATATTCTGCTTCAGTGGTTGAGTCTGCAGTGGTCGACTGTTTGGAGCTCTTCCAACTCACCGCTGCGCCATTGAGGCAAAATATATATCCAGAATTGGATTTAAAATCATCCACGTCAGACTGGAAACTCGAATCAGTGAATCCTTCGAGTTTCAATTCTCCACTCCCACCGTAGACCAAGAACATATCCTTAGTCCTTCTCAGGTACTTTAGGATAGCCTTTACGGCGGTCCAGTGTTCCTCCCCTGGATTCGACTGGTAGCGGCTCGTTACACTGAGAGCGTGAGCTACGTCAGGTCTAGTACATAACATTGCATACATTATGCTGCCAATGGCAGATGCATAAGGTATGAGAGACATTCTCTTTCTTTCTTCATCACTCGTAGGGCACATTGATTTAGAAAGATAGATTCCATGTCTCATTGGAAGCAATCCTTTCTTGGATTCTTCCATACTGAATCTTTTCAGTATAGTGTTAATGTACTGGGATTGGGAGAGACCTAACATCTTCTTCGATCTATCTCTATAGATACGTATGCCTAGTACGTAAGATGCGTCTCCCATATCCTTCATGGAGAATTGCGTGGACAACCACGCTTTCGTCTGCGTCAACGTTCTGATATCGTCTCCGATCAACAGAATGTCATCGACATATAACACAATAAATTGTACCGAACTCCCATCGAATTTCTTGTACACACATGACTCATAAACGTTCTTGATGAAGCCATACCCCTTGACTGTCTCATCAAAACGTATGTTCCAGGTTCGGGACGCCTGTTTTAGGCCATAGATTGACCTTTGAAGTTTGCAAACCTTATGCTCACTTCCTTTAGATGTAAAGCCTTTTGGCTGTTGCATATAGATTTCCTTATCAATGTCGCCATTGAGAAAGGCGGTCTTTACATCCATTTGCCATATCTCGTAGTCATACCACGCGGCTATGGCTAATAGTATCCGAATGGATTTAGACATCGCTACTGGCGAGAAGGTTTCATCATAGTCTATACCAGGCCTTTGAGAATAACCTTTTGCCACGAGGCGAGCCTTATGAGTTAAGACCTCTCCATTCATTCCTAGCTTGCGCTTGAAGATCCACTTGCAGCCTACAGGGATGGTTCCCTCAGGTGGATCAACCAAAGTCCATACTTTGTTGGAATGCATGGAATCCATTTCGGATTGCATGGCTTCCTGCCACGCACCCGAATCTATGTCTGATATAGCTTCTTCGTATGTCTTTGGATCAGTGTCCAATTGATCGTTTTCGTGAATGAAGCCATACCTTTCAGGCTCTTTACGAACTCGATCGGACCTACGAAGTACTGGTGTACTAGATGGTTCAACGGGTTCAGGATCAACTCCCACTGTTTGTGGGGATGGGTCCAGTTCCTGGACTTCATCAAGTTCTACGGATATCCCGCTTCTTTTAGTGAGGAAGTCATCCTCCAAGAAGTGGGCGTTCCTGGACACAAACATCTTTTGTTCCTTCGGTTCGTAGAACAGGTATCCAATGGATTCCTTTGGATACCCCACAAATTTGCACAAACTAGATCTACTCTCTAGTTTATCTCCTTTCTTGTTTCTTACATAGGCAGGAGACCCCCATACTCGTAGATATGAGTATATGGGTGCTTTACCAAACCACTCTTGGTATGGCGTCGTCGGCACCGACTTTGAAGGTACAATGTTAAGTATCTTCGAAGCAGTTAATAGGGCTTGGCCCCAAAACGAAAAAGGAAGGTCAGCGAAACTCATCATGGAACGAACCATGTCTAACAAAGTTCTGTTCCTTCTCTCAGACACACCATTCAACTGCGGTGTTCTAGGAGGAGTTCGCTGTGAGAGAATTCCATTCTCCACAAGATAATCGAGGAATTCTTGACTTAAGTATTCACCACCTCGATCCGACCGAAGTGCCTTGATACTATGTCCAAGTTGATTCTCAACTTCCATTCGAAACTCTTTGAATTTATCAAAAGCTTCGGACTTATACTTCATCAGGTATACATACCCATAACGACTGAAGTCGTCTGTGAAGGTAATGAAGTATGAGAATCCTCCTCTCGCACTGATACTCAGTGGTCCACAAACATCAGTATGGATTAAATCCAAGGTTTGTTTGGTTCGCTCCGGTTTCCCAGTAAAAGGCGCTTTGGTCATTTTTCCCTTGAGACAGGACTCGCAGGTTGGGAGATCATCTAGGTTCTTTATTTCAAGAGCCCTAGAAGAGACCAACTTTTGAATTCTACTCTTGGAAATATGTCCAAGCCTAGCGTGCCAAAGTTGTGGATTGTTTTCATCTTGTTTTCTTTTCTTTGATTGAATGTGCATGACATTAGAATTAGCAGGTTCTAAGGAATAAAGACCATCTATCAAAGTACCACAAGCATAAGTAAAACCACCTTTTATTATGCTAAAACTTCCATTTGAAATGGAAAAACAAAAACCATCATTATCCAACAAAGGAATAGAAATAATGTTTTTGATAATTGTCGGTACGTACAAACAGTCTTTCAAAACCAAAGAAAAATTTCCTAGAACTAATTCAACGTCTCCTATGGCCTCTGCCGCAACCCTAGCTCCGTTTCCAAAGCGCAGGATTCTATCCCCGGGTTTAAGAGGCCTTACTGCTCCCATCACCTGCAAATCATTGCAGATATGAGAACCGGCTGCGGTGTCTAACACCCATGATGCACAGTTAATAGAAATATTAACTTCAATAAAGAAAATACCTTTGACCGCCTCTTTCAGGTAGTCTGGGCAGTTCCTTTTCCAGTGCCCTGCTTTCTTGCAGTGGAAACATTCATCTTCTGGCCTTTTTCTTTTCTTCTCGACAACCTTCTTGGTTGTTTTAGAAGAGATTACTTTCTTCTTCTTTTTCCTGCCCTTCTTAGGCTTTGCAGCCTTGGGTTGCTCAGCAATCATAACAGACTTCTCCCTTTTCAGGGTTGATTCTGCCGTGACCAATAAATTGGTCAGTTCGTGTAGAGATAGCTCTCTATCTTCCATATTGAAGTTTATCACAAACTGATCAAATGAGCGCGGCAGAGTATGGAGGAGAAGGTCAGTGGAGAGATCAGCGTGCAGGTCTACCTCCAAGTTCTCCAGTTTTTCAACCAGATTAATGAAGCGTAAACAGTGATCTTTCACACTTGAACCCTCAGCCATTCTCAGATTGAATAATTCTTTTGTAGTCTTGAACCTTTCAGTCCTAGACTTCTCTCCAAATAGCTCTCGGAGATGAAGAATTATGTCAGCAGCATGCAACATCCTTGCATGCTGTTTCTGCAGCTCATTGGTCATTGATGCCAGCATGAGGCAACGAACCTGAATGTCATCATCGACCCACCTTTGATGGGTAGCTCGTTCCTCTTCCGAAACCCCTTCCGGAAGTGCACCAGGCATGGGTGCATCGAGAATGTAACTCCTTTTCTCGGAGTCGAGGACTATCCTCAGATTTCTAAGCCAGTCGACAAAATTCGATCCGTTCAGTTTGTTAGTGTCAAGGATGATAGCTAATGGATTCTTAGACATTTTTGCAGAATGATCTACAAAAGTAAATGATAACGTTTAGCTGACTGATCTATATTAATACTTATAATTAACGATGTTGGACTTGTTATCGAAAAAGTTCTCCCACTATTTTCTCGAAACAATTACCCCTTTAATTGTTCGGGAAATCTGATCTCCTAGTAGGTCTTGACGTCCCAGCAGACATTAATTGCACCCACGACTCGTGGCCATACAATTAACTCCCCAGGTAGGTATACTTTTACCAATTGTGTTCCTCCACAACCTTCAAGCTACTTTGCCTCGGTCTTCGCACTTATCTAGCACTGCTACATCATAAGTGGTACTAATCGTTAAGTCTAACCCATCAATCATGATGAGCAACTGGCCCGGTCGTGAAGTCCCCGTAACTAGTTATCGGTCGATAATCACATCCCGACCAGTCCCCACCCTTGTCTAGTTTAGTTAAAAACGAGAATCAAGGAATTTCGTGCATTGTCCCTTTCTTCGCCTAGGGTGCCAGACTCTGGATCACCTTCAACGATAAGTAGACAACATACACTAGTCCCTATTGATGGAAGGCTTGGATCCTTAAAACATCATTTTAAATGTACCCAGTATGACTTAATATTATTTTCAAGAGGGGATTTTCGGGTTTAAGAGTTTGAGGTAACTCTCCTCGAGATCTCACCGTTCCAGTTATGCATTATCTTTTATTTACGATCTAATTATAACTAGCGCGCATCACCATACAAGCTCAGATATAAATACGTAAATAAATACATACACACCTAGCATGCATGCTACCACATTATGTTTTTGATCGGGAGCCTCCTATGCGGACCACCATCGAGCCAAAGACGATGGTCCTATTGGTCAATCTATTAGGTTTCAAAGAGACCTACTCTATTACACATTTTACCATGCATACATGGCCTTTAGTCTTCATGGGCTCCCACCTTGCATGTAACGGGCCTCCATTCTAAACTAATAAAACAGTAAAGCCCTATCTATTACAATGGCTCAAAGTGGCCCAAAACGTAAGGCTCGCAGGCCCAATAAAACCAATAAGATAAAAATAACCAATCACATCTACCCTAAGGGTCAAGGCTCGGCGCGATCAAAAACCACGTAAACAATTTCACGTAGAGCAAGAAACAAGCAAAAACCCCTTTTTCTTATTTCTAATTATGTTTTAAAA
This sequence comes from Penstemon eatonii, assembly GCA_038501285.1. Classification (NCBI taxonomy): domain Eukaryota; kingdom Viridiplantae; phylum Streptophyta; class Magnoliopsida; order Lamiales; family Plantaginaceae; genus Penstemon; species Penstemon eatonii. The sequence continues at coordinate 26,026,173 of CM076713.1, forward strand.
CAGCCTATTAAAACATTAAGATTCTAGTTTTAAAACCCCTTCTAAAACAATCCCTAACATCATTTTAAACCCCTTTAAAATGACCCTTTGATTCTCACTTTAAGTCCCTACTAATTATGATAAAATTGACTTTCCGGATTTACTAAACACCTTTAGTGCACAAAACAGTTTCTGTTTTTCAAGTTTGAAAAATGCAGTTCGGCCCCTGAATTTTCGAAAATTACAATTTGACCCCTCAACTTTTGGAAATTACAAAATAGCCCCAAAATTTCCAGAATACGCAAATTGGACCAGAAAGCAGAAAATTGATGAAATTTCCAGAAACTTTTGTTTATTGCAAAACAGACCCCAGTTTTACGGAAAATAGCAAAAACACCCCTAACCTTTCGTAAATTGCAAAATGACCCAAAATTTGAAAAATTTCAGAATTTACAATTTGGTCCAGAATTGCATAAAAACAAAATTTCAATTTCTGTCCAGATTTATAAAAAATCGCAATTTGCAAACAAGCCCTCCAATTTTCGGAAATTATATTTTAGGCCCAAAAACCGAAAAGTGCAAAAATCCGAACACTCAATATATCATAACAAGCAAGAATCAAATACCAGAACACAGCAATCATATATAAAATACATAAATTGATGCGTTCATGCCTTATTTATATGCGCATAATAAGTTAGGCTCTGATACCACTGTTGGGATTTCGTGGGTATAATTGTCAACTACAACGGTGCGGAATTTAAAATTTTTATACACCACAACCCAGGGTTCTTATTAGCACATATAAATAAGTATGAATTCATTTCAGCACATATACTAAAATGAAAAGCTGGTAAAATTAACGTTTTACCTCACCACAGGCAAAGGTGGTGGTTTCTCCGGTCTTCTTTTGGGTCACTAGAGCACCCCAAATGTTGTGCCTCTAGAGAATAGTCCACACCGGCTGGATCTGCAATCATTTTAATCCTCAGGCTCAGAACTAGGAGAAAAGCAGCTCAGATTCAAGAGTTGGATTTGGATCCAACTCTAGATGCAGAACGGAAGAGGGAGAGATGGAGCTACACGGCCGATCTACAACCAAGGGGCGGCGGCGGCTATGGTTGCTAGGCGGCGGCTAGGGTTTCTTGGGGAGGGGGCGGCGGCTAGAGAGGAGAGGAGATTAGGGTTTTGCTTTTTCCTTGCTTGCTTAGCTTAGGGTTTTGATTCTTGAAGACTCCTATTTATAGGAGAGTTCAAACCCTATCCCTAATCTTATCTCCTAGCTAATGGGCTATCAGATAAGTCTGGCCCAATCCCTCTCTATTTAATTATTCCTTTAATTAAATAGCCCAAGTCATTTAATTAACCACTTTAATTAAATGGCCCATTTATTTAATTAACACTTTAATTAAACAATCCAATAAATCTAATTAAAGATTTAATTAATTAGATAAATCTAATTAATTTCTCTCCAGGAATTATTCCTTTAATTCCTTATCTTGATTTAACTACTTTAAATCATTTCGTTCTGCCACTGACTATCACAGTTCCAGCTTTTGTGTGTGACCCTCTAGGTTCACCATCAATTGGCCGCAGGCTCACATTTCTGTGATTTAATTAGTGAGCAATTAATTATTTAATTAATTGCTCCGATCAATCAAACTACTTTCAATTGACCACTCAAGAATTAATCCACTATTAATTCAGGAGTACCCACACCCCATGGTCGATGTCTAGCCACAAGCCCATGAGGCCCAACTTCAGGTGAATTGACTTTAGTGAACCTTAAACCTCTTATAAGTACCATGTACATACGGTCCTTCTAACGACTAATTTCCCGATCGAGACCTAGGGTGTGTGAATTGGTCGGCACCTCTAATCATCTCGATTCTGTACTTTCTAATTCAGGATAATACTTCCAGTGTGACTGCTAAATCTGGAAACCCCTTTCCAAATCCGTCACTGACCATGGCCATGGATTTCTCGGAATGTATAATCGAAGAATGTACAGGAAATTCCCTCATCCATTACAATGAGTCGGTAGATCCTATATTGATGCTAACCATCCGCGCATACGACTATACATACCCAACGTAGGCGCACAATGGACAGGCTATGTGCCCGGCTCCTAAATCAAAGTATGCACACCCGTATACCGAATTCGCCCTAGCACCTCAAGTCTAAGGACTAAATCGTACACTGTTATAAGTCTTGAGAGACATCCCACCACCGATATGCTTTTTAAGCACTTCCACAATGGGTCTCTCTGTTCGGGTCGTTCGATGCGTCCGATCCCCTATCGAACCACCTAGTCATATGCACTGACATTATCAATGTCTTGTTCATGAAACGACAACAAATTTACTTTTAGTGAATCATGCATAATCCTACAAGTCTTAACGATTCATTCGATACCCCGTCTCGATATGAATCTATGACTTGGAACATTTTTGAGATCACGACCTTTGAGACTGTTTCATGATTAATCGCACCCAATACTGAAGTGAATAGTCCCGTAGTCATGAGTGATCTCAGGGTTTCAACCAATCGCTTAAATGTGTTCGCGAAAGATGAAGATGGCCATTTGTTTATATTATGAATTCTCAATAAAATAAACAGATCGTATTAATTGATAAATCAAAGATTCTGTCAAGATAAAATAATGTTCCTATTACAAGCTATTTTGTTGGCTTGCAGGGCACTATCCTATCAGATGGTAGGGAAGTGAAGAAGTGAAGTGAAAGTGTGCGGGTGTGTGTAGTGTGTATGGAATGGGGTGAATGAATGGTAAGGGGAAGTCATTCATTTATAGGGGAAATTAGGGACATTTTGGAAAAATTAATGTCTCCCTAAGGCTTTGTTTAGAAAACATATTTGAGGATTTTTAAATATGATAATTCACTTGATCTAAGAAGATCGATTAATTACAACTATAAGATGCATTAGTTTACAGTAAATTTTCTCATGCTTTCTTCCTCGTATACTTGGATAAGATTTGGGAACTAATATATTTATCACATAATTTAAGGTTATATAGTTTGTATAAATAAGTTTTGACATGATGAATTATGATTTAAACTTTTTCAAATCGAGTAATTTAATCATTAAATCATAAACTAGTAGAATATCCACCATCTTATTCTAATACTTATTTTAGTCTTTCATTTTATATATCATGTGTCTTAATATTTTGTTCCATAGATTTTATGGATATTATGACTTGTTTAACACAAAAATTGAGAAGATAATAATATATTAGACTATAACTATTTTATTGAAAATTTAGGGACCATATGGGGTATCATTAGAAGTTTTGGGTATGTTTTATAAATGTTTGAAATAATAATACTTTTAAAAATTATCTATTTTTACAAATTTAGTTGGGGTTTCACACTCTCCCCCCCTTAAAGAATTTGGTCCCCAAATTCTACTTATTCAATCTTTCTAAATCCTCATGATGAATTGTTCTTGAACCAATAATTTACGCTACAGTAATTATGCTCTGTTAGAATAAAGTAATATGTATATATATATATATATGACTAATGATATCTACTAATCAATGAGATAAGCACAACTCATAATAGATGAAACTACTTAACAAAATGATTATTGTGAATCACAATTTTGAATGAAAATTAAGAGATCACATTATGAAGATGAAAAGTTCTTAAGTTTCATATAAAAAAATTAGATTCTAGAATATAGTTGTGAAATGATAGTCTAAAATGGGGACTAGAAGCTTTACTATCAATTGATGAAAGGGGATGTTAGACATGAAAGAAATTAAAAAGAATGATATCAAATGTTTGATGAAGTTTAAAGCAATAAGAAAAATGAAAATTGTGTTATACTTGTAGAAAAATTATAAGGTCGAATAGGTACTAAATCAATATGGTAATGGTTATAATCTAATGTTCTATAGAAGTAAAAAAAATGACAGTTCTAATAACTTACATGAAGTTTTGATTTTGAGTTAGAATAAAGTTCCGAAGTAGTAGGTAATTCAAAATTTTAGGAACATGAATTAGAAGGAGAAATAATTAAATTTCTTATTCGAGAATTCATGGGAACACTATTAACATATAAATGGTATGAAGTCATGAGTGTAGTTCCTATGATTTATGAAGGATAAAATTAAAGGAATATGAATGAAAAATTAATTTATGTGTGTTGAGTAAATCCATCTAGCTCCACAACACCATTTGATGATCAAGAATGAACAACTTAGAGTAAGAGAATAATTCACTTTATCACAGTATTAGGATTGAGAGATTAGGGTGATGGAATTCGAATTCGGGGTAACTATAGCGGATGAAATGGCATAAGATTTGTGTACCAGAAAAACTTCATTAATTTAAGTCGTATATGGGTAGCCTTAGATATCGACCTTGAGATGGGATCATAGAAAATTGTCCTATCGCAATGTAGACTATTCTTGGTGAGCTACCTATCTGAGCCCAAAACGCATAAGGAAATAGAAGCAAGCAGATAAATAGCTTATAGTTAGGTCATATTGAATATATAATTAGTGTCACCATTGAATCAACAAATTCATGAATAATAGGGTAATCTAGTTTAGCTCTTGATGGTAGGAGATATTCTCGTTAGTTATTCTTCAATTTTGATGACGTCAATAATAAGATAACCTAGAAAAACTTAGACATGTGGTTATCTATTCTAACCATAATAGATATGAAGTTTATCTTATGAATCATCTATCTTATTTGTTCAAGTATCTTGATAGGCATTGGATGGTACATGATCCAGATAAGTTATCATTTATATCTCTCAAAGCATAAGCATTTGCTACTAGGACTTGTGGTTAACAAGCAGTAAATCGAATCAGAAAGCAAGGAATGATAACAAAGGAAATAGTGGTGTTTTGGTTATTTGAAAAATAATAGCAGGAAAAAGAATCTTTATTCATGTAGACATAAAGAATGCTCCGATAGGTCATAATTTCAAAACAAGCAAAGTTGAATGATGTTGATGAAAGATCCCAAAATGATGATCAAAGGAAAATTAAGATGATTTAAATTCTAGCAAAAGGGCCTATTTGGTACAATGCACACCGATATAAACTCTTCTAAAGAAAGTGGTACTAGATAATGAAAATCCTACATCGATGCACTTTCATTCAACTTGTGGGTCTGAAGCTGCCACCAAAAAAAAAAACAAAGAATTGGTTTTTTTTTTTTCTTTTCACGCAACTATTACTCTTCGAAATAAGAGCATCTAAATCAATGGTTGATGGCGGAAGTCGGGTTTTTTTTTTTTCTTCTTCTTAGGACCAAGTGAATATGACCATTTTCAAGCACTCCTATCAAAGCAGAAAATGTAGCTAAGCAAGTGTACTCATTGATTGAAATGTTTGTTGTAAGAAGAAAGCTCTTTGTCTTTGCTTGGACTTCTGACCCGGGACGATATCATCTCCCCGAATTGGAATTAGGTGAAATCCATATTTTTGGGGTTTAAGAGAGGGGCATTGAAATCTTTTCTATTGATTCCATAGAAGTCTCAAAAGAACTATGGCCATTATATCAATATCAAGTAACTTTAAATTTTCTAAGGGATTCGTACTAAGCTAATGTCAAAAAAGAATAATACGAACTCCTAAGTCCTAATCAAATGGAATTCAAATCATGGTCTAAGTAACTCACTAGCTTAATTTCAATTATAGTTTCTAAAGCTTAATATTTTTTTTAAATGTCTTAACCAAACACCAGTATTATTCCTAAGCGAAATTCTGATAAATTAATCAGTAATTCTAACCGAATAGTGTTATACCATTATTTGACACACGAGTAATTCCACAATCCCTTCTTGACCTCAAATCCTAAGGACACTAAAAAAAAAATTAATAACATGTTATTTACGAACCCCAAACATTTCAATCCCAAATCATATTTCTAAACTTTGCCAAAAAAAAAAATCTAACCGTACCATATTATCTATATTCAAAGCAAAAATTCCATAACCATATCCCAATGCTCTGATACCACCTGTGACGCCCCACTCTGACCAGATAATACAATAACACTCAGATATATATATCGCACTATATGATCAGGGTGGTCGCCACCTAAATTGTCGATCATAAACTTACTAAATCGTATCACTGCATTCCATATAGCTTAGATAAATAATTTTAGTGGAACTATGAAGATAGAAGAAACAAAAACTTGAAGGCTACATTGATTAATTGTAATTCTTCAATAAATTCCACTATTTAGACTCCATTGTAGCTAATCACAAAATCACCCTTATCAAACGATAGCGTATATCCAAATATGTGTCAACACGGTGTGCTCTTAAGTTGATATGTGGTACTCCCACTCTACATAACATTTTTTTTTCATCCCATATCTCTGAGGAAAGGACAAAGGAAGATAAAAGGAGGAGTAAGTCGTGTTTGACTTAGTGAGATTTAATTCATGAACTTGAACAAAATAAAGATATGAAAACAATAATGATAAAAAGAATATAACGAGAGAGATAACGAGAACTTAAAATAGGAAGGTGTGAGTAATTGAACTAAATAGAATGGTAATAAACTGAAGAAAAGATACCGAACAAATGGTAATGACAAGAAATATAATGAACCAAAAGATATTAAGCATGTAACATGTTAGATGTGTATTTTAGGAATGACTATTGCGGACTCTAAAGGTATATCCCCCGTAACTTCACAAGGATACACCAGACCAAGTCACAGTGTGGCGCAACACTGGAGTTTCCTCACGGATAATCACTCAAAAGTTACAGGGTAATATCTAGTTCCACATAGCACATACCTTCCGCATCTGTATTTACTTTTATGGCACCACCTTATATCCCCTAGCCATTGTAACTACTTTATACCTCCCATCGAGGAGCTACCTCGAGAACAAAACAAATGGCATGCCCCGGCGCATGCCGATCCAGCTCAGAGCACATCTACCTCCAGCTATGCGCGAAACTGAATCACGGAGGTGTAATGAACAAAAAGACCATACACTGACGGCCCGATGCCGCCCAGCAGTCACCTCTGTTAGTCCCAAGGCCCAACTTCCCAAGGGCGTCCCCAAGGGTATTAATAAATGAAATAAATTGAACTAGAATTCGGACGTAGTCCGTTGTTCATACACGGCTCAATACCAATATAGCATTTGACGATCAACACGAACATACTTGAAAAGTGTTTGATAACCACGCAGAGCAAAATATATCAGGTTGTTGTATAACCAAATGAGCAGATGATAAATTTTTCAGACAAGAGTGAGTTGAGTTCAAAAAGATAATAGAAAATTATTCATGACAAGATCATAAGGAATTAGTATCACCTTTAGAAATAACGAAGTATCGAATAACTAGTGGATGCTTGAACAATGTTCAATAGCGAAAGATAGAAGTACCAAAATGCGTTGAACAAAATTGACATACGACAATGTAGATCCGAATTCACAATAAAATGGAATATAGCAAGAAATGTAATTAGGAGAGAGATTATTAAAAATATTTGATACGTATTGAATTGTTAGAAGTGAAGAAAGTGGTATATGAATCACAAAATCATGTCCTTTTTCCTCAGGGCGTTGTGCCAAGATGGGTACACAAAGAACGGGAAACCTCACCTTCAAGTCCAAATGTTGGCGTATCCCCAAGACCTAATTCAAGTAAACAATATCAATGTTTGTATCCCAACCATAAACTATACTTTTCAAATCCATCTTATCCCAATAATTCAACCATTAATCCTATACTTGTGATTCTTTTGTACGTGAACCTAATCGTGCCTAACTCATAAATTTATTACAAATATTCATTTCAAGCATGTATTTTTGTATATTCACCATGTTATAGTGTAAAAAGTAAAACAAACAACCAGTTGCTTGTAGCCTATTTTCATTCAACATCAGCAATTAAGCTTGTGAGTTCAATAACTTTCTACACATGTATCAAAATGATGTTAAATCGAATTATATGATTTTCTACCTCAAACTAGTTCAACTTAGTATTTGAGTTTTGCACTTACGATACAGTCTCAAGTTAATGTTAAAACTTGCAACAACATCCAAGAGTAATCTTTTAGAAACCTAGATAGTATTTATTCATGACAGCCTTTTTATTAAATTGGATCAAATATTTAATCCATTTTTATAACTTAATCAGCATAGTATTCAAGTTGAAGTATTAACAATAACATCTTTTGAATTGAAGAATCAACAATATTCAAGTTATAATCTTCAATAAGTTATAAACTTTTCAATTAAATCCCACAACAAGAACTAGCGTCTATATTTATCCATTTCGCACATTTTGATCATATAATAATGATCTTATTTCAACATTCAAGCATCAAAGTGGGTTTATATTAAGATAGAAGGACAAATTTGGGAAAATTAACTGAAACATGTAAAAAGGCTCAAAAAGTCCTGGATTATTTATTAGATCGCCCAAAAGAATTCTTGGAGGCGCAGCAATATATTAATTGAAAGTTAATCAAAGTTTTATCCAATATTCTAACTCATAATATACAAGGTAAAGTGTTATAATACCATAGATAATATTCAACCATATTCAAGTTAATAGGCTTTAAAAAGTTAAAGGATCTTTAATGGTGTCTAACAAGAAGAAGTAGCATCATAGTTAATATATATTCATTCAATATGAAAGTTTAAATCAACTATTACTCATATTATTTGATTAACTAAGTATGAAAGTGTTTAATTTTTAGGATAGAAGGCCAAAACTTGTGCAAATAACCAAAAGAATCAAAAGACCCAAAACAGTCTCGGCGTGTGTGACCCACTCGCCGGTACTGTTCAGAAATCGCGCCACCAACGTACTGACGCGCCGGAGGTGGTCTACACCGCCATCACAACCACAATCTAGTGTTTGTTGCCTTTCCAACCATATATTTATTTTAATAAAACACCTAGCCAATATCAGGTTATGGCCTAAATATGAAAGGTGCGCAGATTAGGGCAGTGTTGGTTCATACCTCAATTACTCCTTGTGTGATGATGATATTCAAGAAGGTCCAAAGGGAATTTGTTCTACACTCAAAGGGCTACATGACCGTGATTCAGTTAGAAGAAATTCGTCCATTAAGGCCCTCAATCGAACCATCAAACGATGCTACAGTAAAACAGGGGCTGCCCTGCTTTTCTTCTTCAAGTTTCCCCATGAATTTTACTTATTAAAGAAATTAAAATTATTTTTGGAACTCTAAATTACATATTTTAGGTGTGTATATACTTTACTTTTGAAGGGGAGCTTGGAGAAGATGGTAGGGAAGTGAAGAAGTGAAGTGAAAGTGTGTGGGTGTGTGTAGTGTGTATGGAGAAGGGGAGCTTGGAGAAGATGGTAGGGAAGTGAAGAATTGAAGTGAAAGTGTGTGGGTGTGTGTAGTGTGTGTGGAATGGGGTGAATGAATGGTAAGGGGAAGTCATTCATTTATAGGGGAAATTAGGGGCATTTTGTTAAAATTAATGTCTCCCTAAGGCTTTGTTTAGAAAACATATTTGAGGATCTTTAAATTAGGTAATTCACTTGATCTAAGAAGATCGATTAATTACAACTATAAGATGCATTAGTTTACAGTAAATTTTCTCATGCTTTCTTCCTCATATACTTGGATAAGAATAGGGAACAAATATATTTATCACATAATTTAAGGTTATATAGTTTGTATAAATAAGTTTTGACATAATGAATTATGATTTAAACTTTTTCAAATCGAGTAATTTAATCATTAAATCATAAACTATTAGAATATCCACCATCTTATTCTAATACTTATTTTAGTCTTTCATTTTATATATCATGTGTTTTAATATTTCGATCCATAGATTTTATGGATATTATGACTTGTTTAACACAAAAATTGAGAAGATAATAATATATTAGACTATAACTATTTTATTGAAAATTTAGGGACCATATGGGGTATCATTAGAAGTTTTGGGTATGTTTTATAAATGTTTGAAATAATAATACTTTTAAAAATTATCTATTTTTTACAAATTTAGTTGGGATTTCACACGACCGTTCAGTGCATATAGACAAATCAATCCAATCGTGCTTACATAAAATTGACATATTGTTATAAAAAATATATAATATGGATGTACATTGGTCACTCTAAATTTTACCACTCATCTTAAATATAGCATTGAAGAGAGCACATGAAGGGTGTATTCTTTGATATGAATTGTTTTTATGTGGCAAATGAAGAGTTTCATAACTCTTCTTATTTGAAATCTTTCTTAGATCTATATATAGTGGATATTGTAATATATTTTGTACACAACAAGATGAATATAATGAAATATATTGCTCTCTCTAATTTACTCTTTACATTATAGTTTTAGCTTGTTCTTTTAGATTATCTATTGAATAATTTCATAACACGTTATCAGCACGATATGTTCTATCTTTTAATTCAAAGTTAGCTAATCGGATCCGTAAGAAAGTTCATATTTCTCACTTCAAAAGGTAAGATCAAATCGACAAAATGGTGAGATGGTGAGTTATTTATTTTCTTCTATATTATATATTTTTATGTTTTATGCTTATACGAACATTGGTATTTATATTAACAAAGGGAATCAAATGAAATCTATGTTGTTGCCTCAGTAAAGTTTGTAGCCGAGAAAGTTGAAATTATGACATTAATCATCTTACTAACCACGATTGCATAAGAACTTTGTCAATTAAAGTGAAGTTTGATCTTTAAAATGTCACCAAGTTAGAATAAAGATTATGTCATATGTACCTATGTTTTATATCAATTTTCCATACTATAACTTTTCAAGGAATCAAATAATTGATGGCTACATCAAATTTAAGATTTGATTAAATTTCGGATTAGTTGAAGACTTTGTTATTATATCAAGAACTTGAAGTTCTTAAAGTCAAATAATATGTTAGGCCAGAAGCCTAAATGATACAAATGAGAATTTAAACGTTTTGGCACATTTTTATATTAGGCTTGAAGCCTGGGTTATAAACTCAAACCCGAAGATTTGAGTGCCTTTTTAACATTTTATATGACATGGGTTTACATTGGAATCCATTGGAATGCAAAGAGCCTCAAAATAAAATCATAAATGAAAATGAAAAATTGATAAAATAAAACTCGAAGATATGGAGGCCATAACTGAATATGCACATGAGAAATGAGAAGAATGAAAAGCCATGATTTGTATCTTGTTAAATTAAAGAAGTTATCAATCTTTGAGTTGATGAATCAAAATTTGTTAAAATATGTTAAATCAAAAGGTTCTTGCAATGCCTATTCATTGTCTCTTTAATCAATTAATAAAATTGAGAATTGGTGATAGTGCCTACTAAGAGAATAGCATTTGTATGTAAAATTGTACAAATGGCGTACATGTTATTAAATTAACAAATATTTAACAATGCTTAGTAAGCTTGTAAATCTACTGGATTGAATTCACTGGAATATAAAAAGTCTCAAAATACAGTGATCAAGATAAAGTGAAGGCAATGTTTTATAGGATTGAAATCCAATATATATATATTTGAGTAGAGTACCCATTTGTCTTAAAATATTTGGTGGAATTATTTTAACACCAAAGTTGTGATTGTTTCCACTTGAATAAAGAGATTAACTATATTCATGTGAATTGAACTACCCCTATTTTAGTCCAAGCTATACGACAAATTTAAGCTCATGTTCATTTTTGGCATGAATTGATAATATGTTTTTAAGGCATGCATTTTATGGATGAATTTGTGGATAAAAGCATGTGTTGCCATTTAGAGCTTTGAAAGGTCGAGATTTCTTGTATCGACAATTTGAATATTTATAACTACCGGACTAATATGGACTTGAATTAAGAGAGTTCAACTCTCTAAAATACATTTTTCCTTAAAAGCTTGCTATGAAAGTTTGCACTTGAAGTTGCGATATTTTAAACTAATAAATACAATCCAAGATTAAAAATTAGTTTTCAATTGAAATTATTTGGAGATATTAAAACTTTCGGAATCCTAAATTCTTAATAAGTAGCAATATCATGGAGAGATTTCAAGAAATACTATCAATTGAATTCTGGTAGTTGAACAAATGAAACATTGATGAAAAGAAAAAAAAAAACACTCCTATTATGATTGATAAGCATTCCCCGAAGTGGATGCAAATGTGAATATAAATTATTTATTCCCGGGAGTGAACGTACATGACTTACACAAGGTCAAAATTTTCATATAATGATTACATCATACCACTCAATGTGAAATGATATAGTGGTAAAATTTGAGAAAAATAGAAGTATGCAAATTGACTCCAAAAGGGTTCAAAATGACACTTGTTGAAAGAAACATTCATAAATTGAAAATGAATTTCATAACACGTTATTAAATATTGATTAATGTAAAATTAAGTTTATGGCGTAATGTTTTGTGATTAAATTTATGAATTTTTCATATGACTTATTATATTTCAATTATGTATTTAGGTATGGTTTGAGTGAATGGTAAAAATATATGTGATAAAAGTCAATGTATGGCAATTCATATTAAAAATTAAGATTATATATTATATGCTTGAAATGTAAATATGATCTTCTAATATTGTTCATGATTTTAAAGAAATTGTTAATTTCTTAAATAGATAAATAAAAAGAAACGTAGATATATATATATATATATATATGATATTCTTTATGCCTTATTTGTGTTTATTTATCTTATATCATGTCGTGGTTAAAAGTAAATGAAAACTGGTTAACTTTTATTTGATTAAATTATTCACGAAGTCATGAGCTATATGAGGTTACTTTGATGTGATTATTGAGTTTATGAATCCTTAATAATAAGTAAAGACTTATTATATTGATTACCTCATTTATTTAAGACTTCAAATGTGGGGATTTTATAGAAATGTGTTTGTACAGTTGAAACACATATTACAGTAAACCAGAAGTTTATTGGTCAAAATAAATTTGGCATGACCGGTTAGACCATCCCGGATAAACTATGATGCGAAAAGAATTAATAAGAGTTCATATAGATCTTCACTGAAGAACCAGAAGATTCTTCAATTCGAAGAATCATTTTGTGCTGCTTGTTCTCAAAGTCAATTGATTACTAAATCATTTCAATTAAGAATGGGTTAGAATCTCCAGCATTTTTGAAACACATTCAATGTGATATATGTGGGCCCACTCATTTTTCTATGTGGATTTTAATAGATGCATCTACACAAATGTGACATATGTGTTTATTGTCTACCTGCAACCTTGATGTTTGTGGGATTATTTGCGCAAATAATTAAATTAAGAGGACAATTTTGAGATTATGGAATTAAGACGTTTGAATAATGCTGGTGAATTCATATATCTAATTTCAATGGCTATTGAGAATCATGTTGCCCATATTTATACACAAAATAATTTAATAGAATTATTCATCAAACGCCTCCAGTTAATTGCTAAAATTATTAATGAGAACAAAACTTTTGTTCAACATGTAAATATATTGTTTTACATGTAGCAGCACTTGTGTGCATCATGCCAACAAATTATGATAATTTCTCCCTGATGAAACTAATGTTTGGTCAGGAGCCAAACATTTCCCATCTTAGAATTTAAGGATGTACGACATATATTACAATTGTTCCACCACAGACCCACAAAGATGGGTCCTCAAAAGAGGTTGGGAATATATTTTGGATATGAATCCCCATCCATAATAAGTATCTTGAACAAATGACTGAAAATTTATTTACGGCATGATTTGCCGATTGTCATTTTGATGATATAATATTCCTAACATCAGGGGGAGGTAATAATGAGCTGGTAAAAGAAATTACATGAAAAACATTAAACATTATCTTCTCTAGATCCTCGAAAAAAAATGTGTACACTAGAAATCCAGAAGATAATTATTTGCAAAATATTGCAAATCAACTGCCAGATGAATTTACTAATATAAAAAGATTTACTAAATCTCATATACCACCTAGATATGCTCCAATGAAATCAATTGGTTCCAATGATAAAAATCCTGTAAAATAAGGAGCTAACATTGAAGATGGTCATATAATGGAGGCAAGCACTCATGAAGAGTCGCAAGACATAACTATTAGATAATACCCCAGAAGAGGTTCAGGTACCTGAAAATAATAAATAAAGAGATCTCTATAAGTTATGTCACTACGAGGAAAAGATGGAACCGAATTAAAACAGTTGTCGACAACACTTTTGAATATAATTATAACATAAAATGAGGATCTTGAAATTAAATATGTTACAAATGTAAACATATAAATGATCGGCCAAAATAGAAAGACGCAATTTAAGCAGAATTAAGTTCACCTTCAAAGTAGTTCAAATACCTAAAGGTGTAAAGCCATTTGGATATAAATGGGTATTTGTGCGAAATCCAAATGAGAAAACTGAAGTCGTTATATATAAAGCATGACTTCTGGCACAAGGATATTCATAGAGACCCGATATTGATTATGAGGAGACGTAATCTCTTGTGGTGGATACAATTATTTTTACATACCTTATTAGTCTGGCAGTACGTGAAAAACTTTATTTGCGTCTAGTGAATGTTGATACAACTTATTTATATGGCTCGTTCAATACTTAAATGTATACGAAAATCCCTGAAGGGTTTAACATTTTAGATGCATTTGGAACTCCGGATAAAACTGTCAAAACGCTTGCGTAAATTTTTGTATGGATTAAAACTATTTGGACGTATGTAGTCCAACTGTATTAGTGAATCCTTGTTAAATGAAAGTTATAAAAATGATCCAATTAACCCATGTGTTTTATGGAAAGATTGAGATCATGATTATTGTTGTATATATTGATGATCTAAATATTATTGGAACTTCCGAAGAGTTTTAAAGGAAGAATTTGAGACGAAAGATTTTTGAAAAATAAAATTTTATCTCGATCGGCAAATCGAGCATTTAACAAATGAAGTCTTTTGTCCATAAATCGATACATACAAAATCGATTTATAAAGGACTTTATATAAAAGCTCAATCATTGAGAACAATTTCATGGTAGTTTCAATCTTTGGATGTAATAAAAAATTATGTTAGTCCTTAAAAAAAAAAGGATCGAACAATGAAACATTTTGGGACCTTAAATAGCTTTAGAGACTTAATGAATCATGCTAATTCTGCAAGCATGATTTAGCATTTTTTAAATTACTAACAAGATAAGCTTTGTACCAACACAAAGGCATATGGATGAAGTTAAATATCTATTTTAAATATGTATTTTTGTTATATCAAGATATCGCCTAAAAATATGGTCCAACATTGGAATGTGTCAAGTAGTGTATCTTGTGTTGGCATCAGGGGGAGCGTGTCATTAATAAAAATCTATACACTGTACTCTTTTTCCTTCGTTCAAGTTTTGTCCCAATGGGTATTCTTGGCAAGGTTTTAACGAGGCAGTGTTACACGCTAATCGACCCATGTATATGTACTCTTTTCCTTATTCAAGTTTTTCCCACCGGGTTTTTCTGATAAGGTTTTTAATGAGGCATATTTCATAATCAATGGACATCCAAGGGGGAGTGTTATAAAATATATATAATATGGATGTACATTGGTCACTCTAAATTTTACCACTCATCTTAAATATAGCATTGAAGAGAGCACATGAAGGGTCTTGTATTCTTTGATATGAATTATTTTTATGTGGCAAATGAAGAGTTTCATAACTCTTCTTATTTGAAAGCTTTCTTAGATCTATATATAGTGGATATTGTAATATATTTTGTACACAACAAGATGAATATAATGAAATATATTGCTCTCTCTAATTTACTCTTTACATTATAGTTTTAGCTTGTTCTTTTAGATTATCTATTGAATAATTTCATAACACATATAAATTTATTACAGCACGATTGATTGTCATTTTTTATCATTTCACTACGTCTGTTTATTTTAACTCTATGTTTGTTTATTCTAACTTAAATATTATTACTTCATAATAAATTTAGGTTCACGAACTTAGTTTGACATGATTGATATTCAATAAAAACTAATGCTTGTTCTTTATTTTGTCAAAATAACTATATTTGCAAATTTTATTTTCAAATCAGTTTAAATATGTTTACTTTGCAATAAATTTATATTCATGAAATTGTTTAGTGTAACTGTTTAGAAAATATCTTCATTCGCAATTTTGTTAAAATATGAGATTACTATTTGAATTTAAAAATATTTTATTTTTCTCTATAAGTAAGATCATTTCATAGTCTGTAGGACACCTCAACAAAAAATAACAAATATCATAACAAGTATTATAATTTATGATGTCTTCCAGCAAAAATTCAAATCATTGGATGCACAAATTATAATACTTCCTTTCATGACTAAAATTTTGGAAGAGCGTTTTAAATGTAACTTAGCTAGAAAAAAAATTACTATCTGAATTAGTGGTTCGTCAGAGATATGGAGATATCTCATCGACGATAAAGATATTGGAATTATTAGCATAGAAAAGTATGTTTTCAATAATCAAGAAAAAATGAAACAAGTGTTTTTTATGTTGCCAAACACAATTTTGAAAGCATTAAAGGTAAAGAGTAATAGTATTTCTGTATCTATATTATTTAATTAATAAAAAATATCTATGCATATTAAATTATTAATAATAACATTGCACGAATTTCCATATTATATTAAAAAGGTTGCTAGAATGCCTCCACCGAATACAAATTTCATCCTCTGGGTCTTGTCTAATCTAGGAACGGTGGATGGCTTAGCTAAATCAAAAGATTTCCATGTGCTTATTCTTCAAAATAAATATGACTTGGTAATAATCTTTATATATACTCGAACTTCTTGTACTTTATCATAACGTTATTCCTTGCATAATTATAAAACCCAAATCTGATCCTGTATAAATTCCTCATATATTCGTGCTTAGTTTTATTATTTGTCTTCGATATATTTACATTCATCTTTAGTATTTCAACGTAATTTTATTTAAATTATTTTTATATATACGTGATCTTCTTGTACTTTATCAGAACTTTATTCTCTGCATAATTTTCAAACTCATTTATGATTCTATACAAATTTCTTAAATACTTGTGCTTAGTTTTATTATTTGTCTTCAATATATTTATATTCATCCTTAGTATTTCAACGTAATTTTATTTAAATATTCATGCCTCTAAATAATTATTACCTTTACAAATTTTTCTAACTGAAATAATCTATTTTGAAAACATGCACGACAAAGCAAAATCAAAGAAATCTTGGACTGTTAAAGCTAAAGACTGGATTTGCAAATCACAAATTCGTCCAAATAATAAATGTTGTTAATGTATAGAGGAATACTGCGTCAAGAATATATTTTTGACACGTATATTAAGTTAGAAACTTCTCGACTTGATTATTATCGATATGAGACCAGCCAAATGGAATATTGTACAGTGAACTATCAAGTAATAGTTGATAATCTTTATGTTGATGGTTAGGCTAATCCTCGTAATGTAGGTTAAACCGTTAAAATGTTGTTTTGCTTTGTTCGTCTATTAATGCGCTAAGGAATATGAAGAAGCTGTAATATATCTATAGAGTGTGCTTAATTTTATATAGATATGCTATATAACATATTTTGTAAGGAAAAAACATATAATATTAACTTAATTATTATGAGTTATACAAGTATGTATATTTGCAATGCAGGTAACTTCTGGGAGTATTAATAATAATTTTATGCTTGTTTAAGATTAAATTATGAATTAATGAATCTGCATTGATATATATGCTAACAATCAGTTTTTTGAAATCATCCATTGTAAAGATTTTAAAAAGAATATTTGTACAATTATTTGACTGTTTTAAAATATATAATTAATTTTTTTTAAAAATATTTTTATTGGTCAAAACCTGACTATGAATATATTAAAATAGTAAGTTCGTACATAAAAAGCATAAAAAATTATAGAATTAAGACTATAATTATCAAAGTGCTTTATACAATAAAGGATTACAAATGAATTGACCTAATACAAGAGATAAAAGATCCTATTTAAATGAAACTGATTATATTTCTTGAACTTATTAGGATCGTACTGCCTAGGATGGTTGAGTTCTTCAATACGCTGATGACGTAGTCCTCTGCAAAAAAATATCTTATAGGATCCTTTGTGCGATCTCTCTTCTTTCAGATACACGTGATGGGATATTGCCCTGCAAGCCAATATATTTAGCTTGTACTGGAACTATCATTGTTTTTTTTAGTATAAATGACTTAATACGCATGTTTATTTATATGTGTATAAGGATAAACAATGGCCAACTTCATCTCTCGCGAATACATTTAAGCGATTGGATGAAATCCTTAGATTACATTTGACTATGGGACGATTCACTTCAGTACTGAGTGCAATCATGAAACAGTCTCTAAGGTCGTAATCTTAAAACAAGTTCCAAGTCATAGATTCCGAAAAGAGACGGGGTATCGTAGGAATCGCCAAGACTTGTACAAGTATGCATGATTCACATGGAGTGAATTTGTAGCGTTTCATGAGCAAGGCATTTGAGGCCAGTGCATATGAGTAGGTGGTTCGATAGAGGATCGAACGCATCGAACGACCTGAACAGATAAACCCATTGTGGAAGCGCATGACGCATATCGGTGATGGGATGTTTCTCAAGGCTTATAATAGTGTACGATTTAGTCCTCTGACTTGAGGTGCTAGGGCGAATTCGGTGCATAAGTGTGCGTACTTAGATCTAGGTATAGATCACTTAGCTTGATCATAACATGCCTAGGTTGGGTGCGTATAGTTATGTACGCGAGTGGTTAGTACCAATATGGAATCTACCGACGCATCGTAATGGATGAGAGAATTTCCTATACGATTCTTAGATAATATATCCGAGGAATCTGCGGCCGCAGTCAGTGACGGATTTGGAAAGGAGCTTCCAAATTTAGCAGTCACATTGGAATATTATCCTGAATTAGAAAGTATAGTTATCGAGACATATTTAGAGGTGCCGATCAATTCACACACCCTAAGTCTTGATCGGGAAAAATAGTCGATAGAAGGACCGTATGTACATGGTAATTATAAGAGGTGAGGTTCACAAATATCAATTCACCTGAAGTTGGGCTTCATGGGCTTGTGGCTAGACATCGACCATGAAGTGTGGGTACTCCTGAGTTAATAGAGGAATTGATTCTAGGAGTGGTCAATTAAATGTTGTTTAATTGACCGGAGCAATTTATTGTTCATAAATTAAATCACGAGGAATTCGTGGGCCTGCTGCCAATTGATGGTGAACCCAGAGGGTCACACACAATACAATTGGACGGTGACTGTTATAAAAGGGTATAAAAGGAATTAATTGATTTAAAGGTAATTAAATCAATTAAATGAATTAAAGTGTTAATTCAAGTGGGAGATTAATTAATTGCTATCTAATTAATTAAAGGAAATATTAATTTATTAATTAATATGGACTGGGTATTTAATTAAGGTGGTTAATTAAAAGAAGGATTGCAAGACATGGGCCTTTAATTAAAAGCCCATAAGAAGTCTTGCAAACCTAGGTCAAGAAGGAGGCTTATAAATAGAGTTCTACATGAACTCAAAGTAGGGAGACAAGGCTAACACCCTAGAAAACAAAAACCTACCCGCCCTCTGACCTAGCCGCACCAGCCCCTACGCCGCCACCTAGCTGCCACCGCCACCACCCTGGCCGTGAGCTTCTCTTGTGCCGCCGTGGTTCCCCTCCTGTGTCCTTTGTGTTGGATCTTGCTCTGCCAAGTAGATCTGCACAGTCCTTCATTAACAAACCTCTTAGATCTATTTCTGAGCCTAAGACTTGGAGGTGTTGCCATAATCCAATTGGTGTGGATTAATCTCCGGAGGTGAGACACTTGGATCACTCATGTGAACCCGAATCAGAATCAGAGTTGGAGGTTGCCACCACCTTGCCTGTGGTGAGGTAAAATCGACCAACCCTCTTTTTACTTACTTTATATGTTTGAATCATGCTTTTCGTATATATAATATGGAGATCTAATATATGGGACCATGGGTGCTTCTAATTTTTTTTAAATTCCGCACTCTTTGTTGTTCTGACAATCGAGGCAACCCAACAGTGGTATCAGAGCCAACTTCCATACTTATTATACGAAAAGGCCTGAACATAATGTGTGTTCACCGTATATGTTTAATTATGTGTATGAGAACGCGTGATAATTATGTTCTGTAAGTTGATTCTTACTTGTTATGACTAGATCTATGATTGGGTAAAACTGCTTTTCAAGATCTGTGGCGAATTTATAGTTTTTGGAAACTTCAGGACTTTTATGCAATAAAATTTCAAATTAGGGTTTAGAGGGCTGAAAATTCAATTTTTCAGAATCTGGAAATTTCAAAAAATTCTGGACTGTTTTGCAAATCTGGTCGCACGGCTTTTTGGGGTCGTTTTGTAATTTCCGAAAGTTTGGGGGCTGTTTTGCAATTACCGAAACTTCAAGGGTCTGTTTGAAAAATTGAAAATTTTCAGAATTCAAAATTTTATTTTCTGGTCTGCTGCCCGAATCTGTTTTTGGGTGTTTTTGTAACATTTTAAAAGTTTTGGGTCAAAAATGCAATTTTTAAAAGTTGAAAAACAAAATCTGAATTTGAGCAGAAAATTTATTTTTGTTTACCCGAAAATTTATTTTGTCATAATTAGTAGTGACTAAAAAGTAAGAATCATAGGAAGTTAGTTTTAAAATGATGTTTTAAAATTAAGAAAGAAATAGGTAAAAGTTGTTTGCATGTTTCTTGTTCTACGTGAACTGTTTACGTAGTTTTCGATCGCGACGAGCCTTGACCTTAGGGTAGATGTGATTGGTTTAATTTAATGTTTGGTTTTTATTGGGCCTGCGAGCCTGTTATATTTTTGGGCCACTTTGAGCCTTTGTAATAGAATAGAGCTTTATTGCTTTCCTAGTCTAGGATAAAGGCCCGTTGCAAGCAAGGTGGGAGCCCAAGAAGATACGAAGGCCGTGTATGCATGGTACATTGTGTAATAGCATAGGCCTGTTTGAGAACCCTTTAGATTGACCAATTGGGCCAACATCATGGCTCGATGATGGCCCACATAGGAGGCTCCCGATCGAAAACATATTGTGGTAGTATGCATGCTAGGCTTATATGGCTTTTATTTATTTGTCGATTTATATTTAGATTGTATGAGATGCGCGCTAGAATCTAGATCGTAATAAAAGATAAAGCATAATTAACACGGTAAGATCTCGAGGAGAGTTATTATAACTTTCAAACCAGTAAATACCCTCTTGAATTAAATATTAAGTCATATTGGATTAAAATAAAATGAAGTATTTATATAAATCCAAGCCTTCTATCAATAGGGACTAGCGTATGTTGTCTACTTATCGATAGAGGTGATCCAGAGTCGGGCACCCGAGTCGAAGAAAGGGACAATACGCGAAATTCCTTGACTCCTGTTTTTAACACGACAAGGGTGAGGACTGGTCGGGATGTGATTATCGACCGATAACCAGTTACGGGGAGTTCACGACCGGGCCCGTTGCTCATCATGATTGATGGGTTAGACTTAACGATTAGTAACACTTATGATGTAGCAGTGCTAGATAAGTGCAAAAACCGAGGCAAAATAACTTGAAGGTTGTGTAGTGACACAATTGTCAATAAGTATGCCTACCTGGGGAATTGGTTGTATGGCCACGAGTCGTGGGTGCAATTAATTGCCGCTGGGACGTCAAGACCTACTAGGAAATAGAATTTACCGAACAATTGAAGGGGTAATTGTTTCGATAAAATAGTGGGAGAACTTTTACGATAGAAAGTCCAACCTTCGTAGATTATATGTATTATTCATTAACTAGTCCACTGAATGTTTGTCTTCTCTTTAGGATACTGAGATATCTGTAATTATCCATTTTACTATTTATTCTTGACTAATAAAATAACTGGATCAAAATATCGACTAGGCAAGAAACTTGAGAATTGTCTTAAATTCCAAAAGTGGGAATGATGTTCTTAAACGACGAGCCTATGCCTTATGCGCTTCCGAGATAAGTCAAAATATAAGAAAGGAATCACCTGTATGGGAATATTAATGATCGTTTCCTCATACAATGATGAATCTCAAAAGTGAAACGAATCACCTATAGAGTATTGGAATCTTAATGATCGTTTCCTCAAATAAGCATCAAGATTGAACGAGCTATGAAGCAACATGAGGAGCATGTCTGAAGCTTCTGAAACAAACCTCAAAAGGCCTGTTTTGAGGACCAGTCTTCTGAAACAAACCTCCACCTCAAAAGGCTTGTTTTGAGGAGTAGTTTTGAATCGATTTGATTCGAGACTTCTAAGGAATTGTTTCAAAACTCGAGAATAAATGAAGGAACTAGTGTCAAGGATCACTGTCTTTGTTTTATCAATCTAGTTGAAAACTGGATCGATTAAACGTAGGCCTGCAAGTGATCTTAACATTAACTTCCTCCTAAATTCTCCTCCCGCTCATTTAAATGACTCTTGAAATACACTGATCTTATTTGATAAGTTGATCACATTTCATGAATCAACCAAAGTACTGGTTAAAGGCAAATAGGATAAACTTGTCATGATCGTTTACACTTCATGGACTGCAAAGTCAAAGAAGAGTAAAATGAAGAAGAATTTATTCTCTTCTAAATTCGACCATAAAGGTAGTCAAAAGAACGCAAGTAGCCTAAAAGTCGAATTATCCCACTGCATCTAAGAAAGGCACTGATATGTTTAATTGATTAGATGATCTAATTAATTAAGCAACGTTTCAATTAAAGGGTTAATTGAAAAGGAAAAGGAAGCAATTAAAGAAGTTAATTGAAAGGAAGTAAATTAATTGAATTACACCATTAACTCAATTTTATTGAATTAATGTGTGAAGTTCGAATTAATACAAAGATAATAATCCATAACTTTGGTACGCTAGACTTGGACACATCTCCAAGAGTAGAATTCAAAAGTTGGTTTCGCCTAAGCTTCTTGAAAAATAAAACTTGGATGAACTTCCAACCTGCGAATCATGTCTCAAAGGAGAGATGACCAGATCTCCCGTCACAGGGAATCCAGAGCGAACCAAACAAAATCTGGATTTAATCCATGAATATGGACCACTAAAAGTTAGTGTGAGAGGAGATTACTCATACTTTGTACCTTTTTGCTGATGACCTTGGTCGTTAGTGAAAAATGTATCTAGTGAGATACAAATCCAAAAAACCTTAAAAAAATTTCAAGGTATTTCAACACGAAGTAGAGAATCAACAAAGACATAGTATTACGACCATTCGATCTAAACGAGATAGCAAATACTTGTCAAGGATTCCTCAATTATCTCAATGAGAATGGGGTTCTCATACAACAAACTCCTCCTAAGACGCCTCATCTTATTGAAGTGTCTAAAGAGATGGAATCTAACATTGTTAGGCATTGTTCGATCCATATTGAGTTTTGTTAAGCTTCCTTATGCATTCTAGGGGTTGGTCCTCCTGACTGCATCGAAGATACTGAGCAAAGTATCTTCAAAGTTCATGCCTACAGAGCTTTACCAAGAAAGGTATGGCAAAATACCTCTATGCTCTTACTTCTGAGTATGGAGATCTCCTACCGATGGTAGAAACGAGAAATCAGATAAATTGGCAAGTAGATCCAATTTGTATGTAATTGTGGGTTATCCAACGAAATCCATTGGATACATGTTCCACGACAATGAGAAACAATCATTTCTCCTAAATACCCGTTCCTCTGTTGATGAATTTCTCGTCAAAGGAAATGAAAATGTCATGGAACTTGATGAAGTCCAAGATTTGGACCCATCCCTGCAAACAATGGGAGTTAATCCAGAAACTACTAAACCATCAAGTACACCAAATTTTTTAAGTAACATATTTTTCGACGATTAGCCAAACGATTTTTGATATGGCTTCCACTTCTAGAAACCCCAACTCATCGACCATCGACGATATGAACCCTATTATTAACCTGGAAGATTCTCAGGGTCCTCCTCCTGACCAAACTGAGATTTTGGACATAGATGTCCCAGAAAAGGATACTTCACAGGTAGATATCTTTACCGGCGAGGAGGTAGCTGCCAAAACTTCTACCAAAAATAAGGGTGCCAATCCTCAGGTTTTCGACCCTGTTGAGCAGCTTGCTTGTATTTTCAAGGAGGATAATTTGAGCGAACTGCGGGCCAAATATAACAGGTTCTTTCCTAAGGGTTCTGAGATCTTTCTTCCGTCCTCGACTGTTAGGGTTACTTCCCCTCCTGAGGGTTGTCATGCCTTCTATACCACTCGTTTCCAGTATGGTCTTAGACTTCCTCTTTCTCCCATTTTCCTTGAGATTCTGAGTACTTTTACCGTCTCTCTATCTCAATTAGTACCCAGCTTTGTCGCCTTTGCTGTTTCCTTTGCTATTTTAATGGTTGCCAAAGGTCTTAAACCATCATTTTTACCAATTGTTTCGTTTTAACCTTTCCAGTTCGTCAAACCGTGGTTATTTTTTTGTGAGCCAAAGGTCTGGCTGTGCTATTTTCGATTCTCCTGTTTCTAGTAATTCCGAGTGGAAACCTCATTACTTCTTTGTTCGTCCTCCAACGCACAAAACCTTGGCCGATGGGTCTACTGTCCCTTATGATTTTTCTTGGGATCACGGATCCAAATGGACCTTTGGTGGCCGGAACGTTACAGGCAAAATGAATCCCAACGACCCGTGCTTATTGAGCTTGATAAAAGAAATGAGGTCGAACAAGTATCAGTCTGTCGTTCTCGTGGGAAAGGCCTTTCTAAGGAAGGCCGGCTTAAGTTCCCTTGAATCCTGTTAGAATCCCCAGTCGTTCACTTGGTAAATTTTCACACTTACCTGTTGTGTATTTTAATTGCCCTTATATTTTCACACTTCAACAACAACATAAGGACCATCTCAATTGGGCTGAAGTTTCCCAACATGCTTTGAAACTTCGACTTTCTTGAGCACCAGATCCCCGACCTTGAACGTCCGGATTCGGACCTTTTGATTATAGGCATTCTCTATGTTGGATTTCGCTGCTTGAATCTTTAAATTGGCCCGATCTCTCTTACTGTCTGCATGATCAACCTCCATCTCCCTCAAGGACTGGTTTTCCTCAGAATAATAGAATTCGACCCTAGGAGATGGTATTAGAGTCTCGACTGGAATAACAGCCTCCGATCCGTAAACCAGACTAAAAGGAGTCTCGCCAGTAGCCCCTTTGACTGATGTTATATTTGCCCAAACGACTCCAGGAAGTTCATCAAGCCAATTACCTTTGGCGTTAGCCAAACGCTTTTCTAGAGATCAAACGATCTCTCTATTTACAACCTCTGTCTGCCCATTTGCCTAAGGATGCCCAACGGAAGTAAAATTCTGCTGTAACCCGAACTTTTCGCACCATTTCAAAACCTTCTTTCCCGCAAATTGAGTTCCGTTGTAGGAGATCAAGACCCAGAGAATTCCGAACCTACAATCAATTTTCTTCCATAGGAAATTTATAATCTGAAACTGAGTGATCTTGGTCAAAGCAACACATTCAACCCATTTGCTGAAATACTCAACCGCGACCAATACATAATTCTTTTGTGCCCTTGCAGTAAAAAAAGACCAACAATATCGATGCCCCATTTATCGAAAGGCCAACATATTGGAATAAAATGCATCTGTTCAGCTGGTTGGTGGATCAAATTCGAATGAATTTGACAATGATGACATTTCTTTACATAATCGATCGAGTCAGAGACCAGAGTAGGCTAATAATACCCTGCTTTCGAACACTTTAAAGCCAATGCCCAAGCGCCACAGTGATTCCCAACTTCTCCTTTGTGTACATCTTTGAAAATTATGCCGCATTGATCTTCAGAAACACATTTTAACAAAATTCCAGAGGAGGACCTTTTGTAGAGTCGATTTTCCACAAGGGTGAACATTGGAGCTCGATACTTATGTCTTTGGGCTTCGTTTACGTCCTTGGGTAGCTTCCCCTCTTTCAGATAATCAAGGAAAGGTTCGACCCAGGAAGGCTTCTGTTCATCTATTTCCATGACGTCAACGCTAGGAGTAACGTCCAAATCGATTGATACCATGTTTGATAGTAGCCATGTGATGACCCTTTCCTTCTTTCCGTCGGATGCTCCCGTGAACTTTGACAATAAATCCGCCCACAAACTTCCCTTGGAATAGGCTGGATTTCGAATTTCTCAAATTTAGAGATCAGCTTCTTCACTTTGTTCAAATATTTTATCATGTTGAACTCCTTGGCCTCATAAATGCCTTTCACCTGTCTGTGAACAAGTTCAGAATCAGTCAGTACACTGAGTGATTTTACCTTTGCTTTCAAAGCCATCTCTAATCCCGCGATTAGAGCTTCGTATTCCGCTTCGTTGTTTGTGACAATGAAATCCAAAGTAATAGCATAACTGAAGTCCTCCCCTTTGGAACCTTGAAAATGAATTCCTGCTCCACCTCCTTCTTTGGTTGAAGATCCGTCCACATGCATTAACCAGATTGGATCATCGATCATTCCGATTGTATTCACTTCGGATGTGGTTCATTCCTCTGGGTTCTTTGCCCCAGTGGATTCAACAATAAAATCCGTTAAGACTTGAGCCTTGACATCCGTTCTTGGTTGATACTCAATTTCGAACTGTCCGAGCTCCACATCCCACTTTATCAGTCTTCCCGAAGCTTCTGGTTTAGATAAGACCTGCCTCAAGGGTTGGTTAGTCAGAGCAATAATTTCGTATGTTTGAAAATAAGGTCTCAATCTTCGAGCAGCCACTACTAAGGCAAGTGCAAACTTTTCAATTTTCATATAATTCTTTTCTGCTTCCTGTAGTAATTTACTCAGATAGTAAACTGGCTTGTGCTCGGAATTTTCGACCTTCACCAGGACTGAACTAATTGCATCTTCGGAAACCGCTATATAGAGATATAAAGGTTCACCATCGGAAGGTTTTTCTAACATTGGTGGGGAAGTTAGATATGCTTTTAGATCCTCAAAGGCTTTGACTTCCGCAATAGCTTAAAGAAAGGCAAACTCTTATCCCCCGAGATATGAACCTATTCAAGGAGATGATCTTTCCTACCAGACTCTGGACATCCGAGAGCTTTCTTGGTGGTTGGAGCTCTGTAATAGCTAGAATTTTCTCTGG
Organism: Penstemon eatonii; assembly: GCA_038501285.1. Lineage (NCBI taxonomy): Eukaryota > Viridiplantae > Streptophyta > Magnoliopsida > Lamiales > Plantaginaceae > Penstemon > Penstemon eatonii. The sequence goes on from CM076713.1 coordinate 26,053,352, forward strand.
GTTTGCCTCGATTCCTCGTTCATGAAAAAGGTAACTCAAGGATTTTCCCGATCGGACTCCAAAAGTGCACTTTGTTGGGTTCAGTTTAATACCGTATTTCCTCAAAATTCCCAAGCATCTATCAAGATGCTTGATGTTGTCTTCTTCTGTCATGCTCTTCACGAGCATATCATCCACATAAACTTCCATAATTTCCCCTATTAATTCTTGAACATCATGTTCACCAACTTTTGATAAGTTGCGCCAGCATTTCTCAAGTCTAACGGCATGACGATAAAACAATATACTCTTGGCTCGGTGCTGAATGCAGTCTTATCTTGATCCATTTCATTCATAAATATTTGACAAAAACCCTGAAAAACATCTATCATGCTGAAAAAGACAAATCCAGCACTGGAATCTACTAACATATCGATCTGAGGTAATGGGCAAGGATCTCTTGGGCATAATTTATTCAGATCAGTGAAGCCGTTGCACATTCTCCACTTGTTATCGATCTTGTCTCCTTTAGACACCAAAACTACATTGCATAACCATTCAGTAAATTTGATCTCCGGATCTGACCGACTGCTAACAAACGATCAACTTCTGCGTTGATGATTTTATCTTTTTTGCGATCGTGGTTACGCTTCTTCTGCCTTACTGGTTTTGCTTTTGGATCAATGTTCAAAGAGTGTATGATCACTCTTGGATCGTTGCCCACGATATCGTCCGAACTCCAAGCAAAGACATCAAAATTTTTCCTTAAGAAATCAACGAGCATAGATTCCATTCCCTCACTTAGCTCTGTCCCAATCCTGGTGAATTTTCTAAAGACCAGGGGACTAAAACGACCTTCTTATGATCGGTGGCTTGAACACTCATATCTACATTTTCCCCTTTCTTCTCTTGTAATTTATCACAGTCAGGGATCGGCAAGTTCGAAATCGATCCCGATACTAAATCAACGAGTCTTTTTTTCATAGGGACTTTGGGTTCTATCTTCTGTTTGATGGCTAAGGAAAAATTGTAACACTCCCATGCCATGTATTGATCGTTTCGCATTTCTCCAACCCCCCCAGCAGTTGGAAATTTCACATTCTGATGGTAAGTTGATACAACAGCTTTAAATGCGTTCAAAGCCGGTCTCCCCAATATGGCATTGTAAGCGAAGGGTGTATCTACCACTAAAAATTTTACCATCCTTGTTACTCTCTTTGGTTTCTTACCAAGAGTTGTGCTCAATATAATGGTCCCAAGCGGAACGATCTCAGAACCACCAGATCCAATCAATGGAGTAGACACCCGATCAAGACGTGGATGTTGGAGGTTCATTCGAGCAAGAGCCTCGGAGGAGATAATATTTGCAGAGCTACCATTATCGATTAAGACCCTTTTTACCTCATAGTTCGCGATCCTCAAAGTTAGAACCATCGAAAAATATGGGTCATCATCATTTACATCCCAAGTAACATCGGAAGGTCTATCCGCATCACTGAAGCTTATAATTTGGTTCTCCATGGACGGAGGCTCCAACGAGATGACTTCTTCCTTGGTCGACGCGCCGGTCCTTATTGACCTCATCATCCTTTTTCTTGCATTTCTGCTATCTCCTCCCGCTGCTCCACCGCTCGTCCGTTTGATTTTGAATTTCCCGCTGTTGTGCAACAAGTTTCCTAGGACTTCTGGACCTATAATTATGGTTATAGTTTCCTCTTCTGACAAACTCCTTCAATTTTCCTTGTGCAATCAACTTCTCGATTTCTAGCTTTAGCTGATAACAATTTTCGATACTATGACCACGAGCTCTTGTGATATCTACAATATTTATCACAATTCAGTGTTCCAGGCCTTTCTTGAGTAATTCGCCGTGCCTCAGGGATCAGATTCCCTTCTTCGGGTACAATTAGGACTTCCTCCTTTGAGGTATTCAACTCTGTGAAATGAATCTTTCGTGTTCGTGGTGGTTGATCGGAATCAGGAGGCTGACTGTAGACATTAGATATTTGGGTCGGCGCCTGAGTCTTTGCCAAACATATACCTTATTGGATCCACCATAATCGCCTGGCTTTGGAATAGGCGCTCTATCCTGCTTCTTCTCGATAGGGAGCCTCGGATTTTGAGCATTTTTCAGTTTATTCATTTCCTCTTGGATCATACACTTTTCAGCTATTTCCTTGATCCGCTCAAAAGATTTTGGCTGGTTTCTACATAATGCATTCCCAAAGTTAGTATTCTTTGTTAACTCGAACATCAGAGATGAGAGGTATTCGATCTGTGGGGAATCGACTTTAAGGAGCTCAATACTAAATCTTCCCAACCATTACCTCAAAGTTTCACCATCCATTTGCTTCAAGGTGCCCAAATGGTTTGCTAGCAACCTAGGCTTCCTTTGGCTTGCAAATCGGTGCTTCAACTTATAGTAGAATTCATCAAAGGAGAAAATGGAATTCGGCGGCAACTTTCCAAACCAATCGAGGGCAATTCCTCCGAAATTGGTAACCATGATTTTCCAACAAAAATCTTCCGAATGTCCATATAAATTCATCACATTGATAAAACTATTTATATGTTCTCCAGGATCAGTAGTTCCATTATATAGAGGCAGCCTTGTGGGCACAGTTTCAGTATGTCGTGTCTCTCGAATTTCCTAGCAGAATGACGAACACCTCATGATGCTATTTCCAACCTCCTGATCCTAGATGTTTTCACGGATAGGGAGGAAACTTTACATTGGGGCTAGAGAATTCGTCATTCACACTGACCATGAATCCTTGGAGCACTTGAAAGGACAGGGTAAGTTGAATAAAAGACACGCCAAGTGGTTAGAATTCATCGAGACATTCCCTTATGTAAATCCAATACAAGCAAGGTAAGAAAAATATTGTGGCTGATGCACTATCGAGAAGGTATGCTCTTGTTTCTACTTTAAATGCAAAGTTGCTGGAATTTGAATATGTGAAGGAATTATATGCTAGTGATGGCGACTTTGATAATGTGTATGGAGCATGTGAAAAATTAGCATTTGGTAAGTTCTATAGACTTGATGGGTACTTGTTTAGAGAGAACAAACTTTGCGTTCCTAACAGTTCTATGCATGAGTTACTTGTATGTGAGGTACATGGAGGTGAATTGATGGGGTCACTTTGGTATAAGGAAGACTTTAGAAGTGTTACGTGAACATTTCTTTTGGCCTAAAATGAAACGTGATGTAGAAAGAATTTGTTCTAGATGTCTTACTTGTAAGCACGCAAAATCTAGGGTCTTACCGCATGGTTTATACACTCCTTTACCCGTACCTACTGCACCTTGGGTAGACATTTCGATGGATTTTGTTTTGGGTTTGCCTAGGTCAAGAAAGGGTAGGGACTCAATTTTTGTGATAGTTGATAGGTTTTCTATAATGGCACACTATCTTGAAATAAAATTGATGATGCAACAAACATTGCTGATTTGTTCTATAATGAGATAGTACGACTTCATGGTGTTCCTAGGAGCATTGTATCTGATCGAGATGTTAACTTTCTTAGCTATTTTTGGAAAGTCTTGTGGGGGAAAATGATAGGATAGTGCTCTGCAGGCCAATGTTAGTTAGCTTGTAAGAGGACTACCTTCTTAGGTTTAATAATTAATACCCCCGTTTATTGATATTACGTAAATTAAACAATGGCTAACTTCATCTCTCGCGAACGTATCTAAGCGATTGGATGAAATCCTAAGGTCACATTCGACTATGGGACGATTCACTTCGGTATTGAGTGCAATCATGAAATAGTCTCTAAGGTTGTGATCTTTAAACACATTCCAAGTTATAGATTCCGAACGAGACGGGGTATCGAATGAATCGCTTAGACTTGTACGATTATGCATGATTCACATGGAGTGAATTTGTAGAGTTTCACGAACAAGGCATTTGATGCTAGTCCATATGACTAGGTGGTTTGATAGGGGATCGAATGCATCGAACGACCCGAACAGAGAAACCCATTGTGGAAGCGCGTGACGCATATCAATGATGGGATGTTTCTCAAGGCTTATAATAGTGTACGATTTAGTCCTTAGACTTGAGATGTTAGGGCGAAATCGGTGCATGGGTGTACATACTTAGATTTAGATACCGGTCACATAGCCTGACCATAATGTGCCTAAGTTTGGTGCGTACAATCATATACGCGAGTGGTTAGTATTAAGAAAGGATCTATCGACCCATCCTGATAAGGTGGGAGAATTTTCTGTACGTTCTTAGATAATAGATTTTGAGAAACCCACGGCCATGGTCGGTGATGGATTTGGAAAGGGGTTTCCAAATTTAGCAGTCACACTGGAATTATTATCCAGAATTAGAATGTACAGAATCGAGATAATTAGAGGTGCCGATCAATTCACACACCCTAGGTCTCGGTCGGGAAATTAGTCGATGGAAGGACCATATGTACATACATGGCAATTATAAGAGGTGAGGTTCACAAGATCAATTTACCTGAAGTTGGGCTTCATGGGCTTGTGGCTAGACATCGACCATGAAGTGTGGGGACTCATGAATTAATAAGGAGATTAATTCTGAAGTGGTTAACTAAAGGGGTTTAATTGGTCGGAGCAATTTATTGCTCATTAATTAAATCACGAAAGTCGTTGACCTACTGCCAATTGATGGTGAACCCAGAGAGTCACACACAATACAATTGGACAGTGAGAGTAATAAAAGGAAATAGTTGATTTTAGGAAGTTAAATCAAAGCTAATGAATTAAAGTGTTAATTCAAAGTGGAGAGTTATTAATTAGAATATCTAATTATATTATTAGAGTGTCTAATTAGTTAATTGGATTATCTAATTAATTATAATATTAATTAAAGTGATTAATTAATAAAATGGAAGAATAAATAAATTGAGCAATTTTCGAATTGCACAATTATAAGGCATGGGCGATTTTGGCTAGGTAATTAAGTGGAAGAGTTAGTTTCTTGTAGGACAAGTAACAAGCAAGATATTTGGTTAAATCTTGTTCCCTATTGTGATAAGGAAAGGATTTAACAAATCTAGATGAGATATCTAATAAGAGAAGGATTATTCTCTTATATATATAACTAATCATATCTACCACAACAAGGTTAGAACCAAGAGAAAACAAGGTTAGAACCAAGAGAACATACAACAAGAAAGAAAATAAAAATAGCTGAAAATTGCCCAACCCTAGCCGCCCCTTGCCCTGGCCGCATAAGTCCTGTAGTCGCCCCCTCTTCCTTGTTCTCTCTTCCATTTGGATCTAGATCTAGATCTGGATCGAGATCTACCTCTTCCTTCTTTGACAATCTCCAAGATCTAGTTCGTAGCCTGTGTCTTCGAGACGTTGCTACCATCTCCGTCCCATTGGCGAAAACGGAGGAAAAATTAAGACAAATTGCGCTACTATTCAACTCCCTATGTCCAGGAGGCCAAGTAATTCCTGAACAAGAGCCCAGAAAGCCAAGAGCAACTAAGGCGCAACCGGGCAGAAGAGCTCAAATGCAGCTCGATCAAGTATTAGAACAGGCAGATAGCCCTGGGACCGAGCAACAATCACTACCTAGTCCACAAAGGAGCAACGCAAAACCTATGGACAACCGGATCCGAAGAAGAACGGATCGAACAAAACCACCCGTACACCCAGCATGGCAGGGATCGAAGGAAAACACTTAAATTCCCATCGACGATGACATCACTGACCCGATCCCTAATCGACCAAAAATTGTCCGCGTCTCGGAAAGAGACATTGAAAAGATGTTACAAGAACGTCTTGAACAACGTTTATTGACTGTTCAACATCCATGGGCGAGAAGCACGGAAGTCCAGGAAAGTTTAGCGGCATGCTCTCCTTTCTGTAGGGAAATAAAAGAAGCACAATCGTCCCGACAAGTTCCAGGACGACTACCGTGTTACGACGGAACAACCGATCCGGACGATTTCATATTCAGCTTTACGAACATAATGAATCTATATGCACATCCTGCTGAATATACCGCCAAATTGATGGTCACAACGTTCGAAGGATTGACACTGGATTGGTTTGGGAAACAACCCACCAATTCCATATTCAGTTTTCAGGAGCTGTGCAACAAGCTGACTCAACAGTTCGCCAGCCAGAAAAGGCAAAAACTCCCTATGAGCTACTTAGGAACCATATCAGCAAGAAGGAGAATTCTTGAGAAGCTGGTTAGCAAGATGCAATGTGGAGCTACTTAAGATTGACTCGCCAAATATTGATTACATAATCACTATCCTTTTCGACCTCACCAAAAACAGGCAGTTTGGGAATGCCCTGAGCAGAAAACAACCAAGGACGTTCGCATAAATAATGACCTTGGCTTCTAAATATATGACTCAAGAAGAGATGAACTCTTTCAAAGATAAGAGTAGGAATAAAGCTTCAACTTTCGCCCCGAGACGACAGGACAATGCCCCTATTTATAGGCCGACGGATTACGACCGATCCTTTAGAAAAGGAAACATTTCCAAAGATTGGATTATAGTCGAAACGATCGAGATAAAAGACCTAATGTCTATACAAGATCAAGATCGGTTGAACTACCTCATAAGAATCGAGTAGACCACGTGGAATATACCAAGTTGACTGTCCCTGTTGAAGAAATCTTGGTAGTACTCAAAAGGAACAATTGGATTCCACCAGCAAAAAGAATTACACAGCCAAAGCCAGGAGCTCGAAACTACAACTTATATTGTCGATATCATCGGGCCCATGGACATCGGATCGAAGATTGTTTCCACCTAAAGCAGGAAATCGAAATGCTAATTGAACAAGGGATGTTAGATGATTACGTCGAACGGAACGGAAGAAAGAGAAATAGAAGCAGGAGTCCCCGGACTCATAATCGAAGAAGAACCCCCATGAGGGGAACCCCTAACAATGGTCCTCCCCGAGAACTAAATAACGATCAAATCAACAGGGCTATACACATGATCTCAGGAAGACCAGAAGGGGGAGACAGTCGTAATGCCCGCCGTAGAACCGCCAGGTCAATTGAAGGAAATTTTAGAAATTCGAAGGAAGTATGGACTCTCGAAAGCAAGTTACCGAAAGAACAACCCATTAGCTTTAATGAAAACGAAGTGCCAAGAAATATCGTCTGGGATTTGAAAGAAGACAATCCCGACTTTCCAATGGTAGTGTCTCTAGAAATAGCAAACTACAATGTGAAAAGAATATTAATCGATAATGGCAGGTCGGGGAACATCATTTCAAGGGAGGTTCTAACGCAAATGAATCTGGGGGAAATAACGCTTCAAAAGGTGGCAACTCCGTTGGTAGGCTTTGGAGGATCAGAAATAGTCCCCTCTGGGACCGTGAACTTAAGTGTCTCATTGGGAAAAAGACCAGAACGAGCAGTGAAGATGATAAAATTCCTGGTCGTAGAAACCCCATTTGCATACAATGTAATATTAGGACGATCGACGCTCAATCTTTTTCACGCAGTAGTATCGACCTACCATCAGAAGATAAAGTTTCCGACTGCCTCAGGCATTGGAGAAATAGTGAATGATCATTGCATGGCCTGGGATTGTTATAACACCTCCCTAGCATTGGGAAATAAACCTAAGTCCTTTACTCCTGCCAAACGGAAACTCGAGAGTGATGTCGAGAAAGCTGAAGTCGAGATCCCTAGTACAGACAGAATAGATCGAAAAGGGAAGGAGACGGTCGACTTAACCATAAAGCCACCGGAACACAAGGATATTATGCTTGTGCAAGGCGATCCGCTAAAGACGACCAGAATTGGGACTGAACTCAGTACGGAAGGGGAAGTTATGCTAGTAAACTTCCTCAGAGATAACATGGACATTTTCGCATGGAGTGCAGATGATATAGAGGGCATCGACCCGAGAATAATTACTCACTCTCTAAAGATATATCCAATGGCAAAACCAGCAAGACAAAAGAAGCGGAATCATGGGCCTACCAAAGATAAAATAATCAAAGCAGAAGTTGAAAGACTGCTTAAAGCCAAACAAATTCGGGAAATACATTTTTCGGAGTGGCTATGCAATGTCATCTTAGTAGCAAAAGGGGATAAAAAAGACAACAAATGGAGGATGTGTAACGATTTCACTTACCTCAACAAGTTATGTCCACGAGATCCCTATCCTCTCCCTATAATTGACCTACTAGTCGATTCAACTGCAGGATTTGCTATCTTTAGCATGGTGGACGCCTTCCAGGGTTTCTATCAAATTTACATGGATGAGCGAGACCAAGAAAAAACTGCTTTCGTCACAGAGCAGGGAGTTTACTGCTTTGTTGTAATGCCATTCGGATTAAGGAATGCAGGGGCAACTTACCAAAGATTAGTTAACTTGATGTTTCAAGAGCTAATCGGAGAAATAATAGAAGTCTATGTAGACAACATGTTGGTAAAAAGCATGAATGAAGCAGACCACGTCAAACATCTGGACCGATGCTTCAAAATTTTGAGAAAATACCGCAAGAAACTGAACCCCGCTAAATGCACTTTTGGGGTCAAGTCAGGAAAATTCCTGGGATATATGGTTCATCAACGAGGGATTGAATCCAACCCCGAAAAGATTCAAGCCATAATGGAAATGAAACCACCTAGAACGATCTCCCAAGTGCAAAGCTTAGTCGGAAAGATTGTTGCACTAAACAGATTCATATCTAAATCGGCAGACAGAAGTTTGCCCTTCTTTCAAACCTTGCGAAAAGCAAAAAACTTTTTATGGACAGAAGAATGTGATCAAGCTTTTAACCAATTAAAGGAGTATCTGACTTCTTCTCCTTTACTGGCCGAACCAACTGAAGGACAACCTTTATACATCTACATATCAATCTCCGAGGTTGCAATTAGTTCGGTATTGGTAAAGATAGAAGGCATAGAGCATAAGCCTGTTTATCATCTTAGTAAATTATTACAAGGAGCAGAGAAGAATTACTTGGAGATAGAAAAATTTACTTTGGCTTTAGTGGTAGCAGCACGGAAGCTCCGACCATATTTCTTGACGTATAAAATAGTAGTGCTTACAAATCAACCACTAAGGCAAGTCTTGGCAAAACCAGAAACCTCTGGAAGATTAATTAAATGGGCGATCGAATTAGGACAATTCGAGATTGAGCATAGACCAATTACTGCAATTAAAGCTCAAGTACTAGCTGATTTCCTATTGGAAACTCCGACCTCAATACAAAATACTAACGACTCGACCAGTGGAGATAATGATATTATGATTGTTGAAAATCACACTTGGTTAATGCATGTCGATGGTGCCTAAAACAGGGAGGGAGGCGGAGCCGGGATTAATTTTGCCGGACCAGAGAAAGAAGACTTGAATTATGCGATAACTTTGGACTTCATGGTGACCAATAATGAGGCAGAGTATGAGGCGTTGATCGCAGGGATGGAAATGGCAATAAAAGCAAACATCAGAAGCCTAAAGGTATTAACTGACTCGAAATTGGTGCAACGACAAATAGAAGATCTATACGAGGCGAAAGAATTCAACATGGTAAAGTACCTCGCCAAGGTAAAAGAACTGGCAGAAAAATTCGAGAAGTTCAAAATTCAGAACGTTCCTCGTTCAGAAAACAAATGGGCAAACCAACTCTCTCGATTCACGAGATCGAGAGATGGACGAACATAAAGAGTAATCACTTGGTTGATCTCGAATACCCCCGCGTTGACATTGACAACGCACCAATCACCGAGGTGATGGAGATCGATATAGCTGAGAAGAACTAGATGACTCCAATAATGGATTATCTTTTGGAAGGAACCCTGCCAACCGATCAGAATGAGGCTCGGAAAATAAAATACCGAGCACCCAGATACACGATCTTAGATGCGTAGCTCTACAGAAGATCGGCTTCTGGGATCCTACTAAAATGCATTTCCGAATCCCAAATCGCTGAGATACTTCGAGAAATATATGAAGGGGAGGCAGGAAATCACAGCGGAGCCAGGGCATTAGCTTTAAAATGTCTCCGAACAGGATACTACTGGCCGAATTTAAACAATGATGCGACTGAATATGTAACGAAGTGCCATCACTGTCAAGTTCATGCAAATATAAGTCATCGACCTGCTGAGAAGATGCACCCCATACCGGTATGCTGGCCTTCCGATCAATGGGGAATATATATTGTTGGACCTTTCCCAGTTGCCAGGTCAAAGAAAAGCTATGTTTTAGTCGCAGTGGAGTATTTCAGCAAATGGATAGAATGTGTCGCCCTGGCGCGAATAACACAGTTTCAAGTAATTAATTTCTTGTGGAAATTCATAGTATGTCGATTTGGCATCCCACGAGTCCTAATCTCAGATAATGGAACTCAGTTCACGGGAAAACAAGTATTGGACTGGTGCTCTAAGTTCAAAATTCAACAAAATTTTACCTCGGTCCCGAGGGAAAATGGACAAACTGAAGTGGCTAACCGCGAAATAGTCAAATCTTTAGAAAAAAGATTGGGGGCAGCAAAGGGAAGATGGTTAGATGAACTTCCTGGAGTACTTTGGGCCAACCGAACAACTGTCAAAGCCTCAACTGGCGAGACCCCGTTCAGTTTAGTTTACGGCTCGGAGGCTGTTATTCCGGTCGAAGCATTAGTCCCAAGCCCGAGGATTGAGATGTACGATAGCGAGGAGAATGAAAAGACTAGGAAGGATGATGTCGACTTAACTGAAGCCTTAAGAGAAAGAGCAGCAATACGCTTACAGGTCGCCAAATCCAACATGGAAAAGGCCCACAATCAAAAGGTGCGTATACGAACCTTCAAAGAAGGGGATTTTGTACTGAAAAAAGTGGAGGTATCCAAGCATGTCGGAAAACTGCAACAGAATTGGGATGGACCTTACATTGTTGTTGGTGTAGGAAAGAAAGGTTCATACAAAATTGCGCACATGGATGGAACACCCTTACCCAGAACTTGGAATGTTGTCAACCTGAGAAGATACTACGGACGTTAACAAATTACTCCTGAAAGTTACCCTTTCTATTTCCTTTTATTATTTACATAATAGTCATAATTTATTTCAGTCAAATACTTAGTACAGTTTAATGCAATAAAAGCCTTTGCTTAAATTCTTTTAAGTATATTTCAAGGTTGTACATCACTAGGCATTTGCGATAGAAAAGTTAAAACCAATAATTGATATACAACCTAAATATTGACTGAGTAAAACTGATTAGTTTGGTAAACACTCATCAACCTACGAACAATCAACGACAAGAAAAGGGTTAAAGCCAATTATTGGTAAACAACCTAACTTCTAAATTAAGTAAAATCGACCAGGTCGATAAACACTCAGCGGTCTCCAAAACTACGACTTAAAGGGTTAAAGCCAATAATTGGTAAAAAAACCTAAGTATTGACTGAGTAAAAACTGATTGGGTCGGTAAACACTCGTTGATCTTGATGAGGACATAAATGGAAATTCGCAGAATAATGAGGACATAAATGGAAAATCGCATTTTGAACAATCAATCAAAGTTCCACAAGGTCCAGTGATGAGAGCAAGAGCCAAACGTTTCAAGTAAGAAGAACTCATTGAGTTAATAATTCAAGTGCAACAAAAGGAGTTGGATGTGTTTGGAAATGAACAACCGAATTTTGTCAACATTATACAAGTCCAACTAAATGCAATTTCTCAAGAAGGGAGTGGATAAGATGAATAGCATATTTAGTTAGTATTAAATACGAAATTATCTATTATATTTAGTAGTAGGACTTTATTTGTTTCCTAGTTTATTAGTGGTTTTTGTTTCCTAGTTGATTAGGGGGATTTATTTCTTATTCTAAGCAGATTACTCTAGAAGTCCTATTCCTAGTCTTGATAGGACTTAATTTTCAGCTTATATAAAGGCATAATATGTAATAGAAGACACACAACTTGATTCTTATTATTTTAGTGAGAATGAATTCTCTAGTTTCTTTGAAGAACTCTTTTGAACTTATCAAGGATTTTTCAATATGTCTAATTCTTGTGGCGTTCATTCATCGACTTATCAAACGATTCATCCATCATCGTTTGTGGCGTCCAACCGAACTTATCAAGAAGACTTGTGGCATTCAACATTGACTTATCAAACGATTCAATCAATATCGTTTGTGGCGTCCCCGTGAACTTATCAAGGCGACTTGTGGCGTTCATCCATCCTAAACCAGATTGTAGAACGATCTTTCAATTCCTTATAATGCGGGTCTCGTTTTTCTTAACGTGGTTCGTATCATTTGGTACCAGAGCCAAATTCTAGTCTCGGGTTTGCGTATCTTTATAATTTTATAGTTTTTTTCGAAAAAAAACAGTTCGAAAAAAAAAAAAAAGAGGTCGAACAAAAAAAAAAAAAAAGAGAGAGTTCGCCAAAAAAAAATTCAAAAAAAAAATCCGAAAATTTAAACAAACTTTTCTTTATTCAGCTTCCTAGTTTGAGTTTGATAGTTTTCTAGACTTAGAGTGTGTTCACACTGAAAATTCTTCTAAGTTTTGCACCTTCCATATTGAAAGAATCTTCCTAGATTTGGTTTGATAGTTTTCTTGTGCTAGACTTTGTTCACATTGAATATCTTTGTGTGTTAAATTAGTTCAAAAAGAAGCAACGAGAATTCCAAGAGTGGAAAAAGGCAAGAGAGTTAGATTATTTGAGGGTAAAAGCCATAATTTTTGTGCGAAAACACGAGTGTTGAGTGAATCATTAATTTGAGTGAAACACGTAAGGGTGTGAATTGTGAGGTCCTTTATTTTATTTATATTTGTCTAACCTTTTTTTCTTGCAGCAAATCATGTCTGATCACAATAACAAAAACATCTCTGTAGAACAATCGGGAAAGTTTGATATGAAGTTTATGTCGGAGGCTTTGATGGGAGAGATGAAGAGATTATTGAGGACGGAGTTGGAACAAGTTCATGAAAGGTTGGACAGGGTAGAAAGTCTAACTGAGGGACATTGAAAAACTACTTCTAATATGAATAGGAGGGGGAGAGTTCAACCTAGGGACTTAAGAGATGAGGATGAGGAAGACTATGATGATAGGTTTAGTGAAGGAGATCAAGGGTCATCTAGTCGCCATAGGAGAAATCGTGGTTTGGGTAGAGAAGTTAGGAATAGGGAGGATAATTACTTTGGTAATATTAAGATGAACATTCCTTCTTTTCAAGGGAGAAACGACCCGGAAACCTATCTTGAGTGGGAAAAGAAACTGGAGCGAGTTTTTGATTGCCACGACTACTCTGAGATAAAAAAGGTAAAACTTGCAGCCACTGAGTTTACTGATTATGCTAATGTTTGGTGGGATCAATTGGTGTTAAACAGGAGACGAAATGGAGAACAACTGGTGGACACTTGGGAGGTGATGAAAACAGTAATGAGAAAGCGTTTTGTACCTAGCCACTATTATAGGGATTTGTACAAGAAGTTGCAAGGGCTGGTAGAAGGAAATCGGAGTGTCGAAGACTACTACCAAGAGATGGAGTTAGCCATGATCCGAGCAAACATAGAGGAGGACCGAGAAGCTACTATGGCACAATTTTTAGCTGGCTTGAATCAAGAAATTGCCAATCGAGTAGAATTGCAGCATTATGTGGAGTTAGAGGACATGCTGCATATGGCTATTAAAATTGAGAGCCAACTTAAGAGAAGGGGTGCTAGTTCGTGGAAACAGAATACATTCAAGAAAGAGGAGAAGCAAGTCTCAACCAAGGCTAGATTTGAGTCAAAACAAGAGCAACCAACTCGTAGCAATCAAGGTAAAACCGATTACCCTACTACTCGAAATCGTGATATTAAGTGTTTTAAATGTCAAGGGAGGGGGCACATAGCAAACCAATGCACAAATAGAAGAGTTATGGTGATACGAGATAATGGAGAAGTTGAAACCGATAGTGAGGAGGACACCGAATCTATGCCACCGTTGGAGGATGCTAATGAGGAAGAATATGCTGTCCATGGGGAGTTGTTGGTTGCATGAAGAGCGTTAAGTGTGCAAATCAAAGAGAGTGACGAAGTACAGAGGGCAAACATTTTTCATACTAGATGCCATGTCCAAAACAAAGTACGTAGTATGATTATTGATGGAGGGAGTTATACTAATGTTGCTAGCACAACTATGGTTGAAAAGTTAGGATTGCCGACTACCAAACATCTACAACCCTACAAACTGCAATGGCTTAATAATACTGGTGAAATAAGGGTAGAAAAACAAGTCCTTGTTTGATGAGGGATATTTTGGGCTCGGCTTTTTCTACAATCATGCTAGATCAAATAGTATTTATCTCAGGAGCTCGAGTTCGACCCCAATGCTAAAATACTAAAAGTACAGACGGACCTGGATCCAAAGTTACTGTTGGGCCGAGCTCTGATCCAAACTTATGGGCCGAGAATTGCATGTCTGCAGAGGGATCACCTAGACCCCGATTTGAGCTATAAATACCCCATGCATTTATGACACCAGAGACAACTTCCCAGGTGCTCTTCCTTCGAGACTGCTGCTCGGATTCACTTGGGAATATTGATATAGGCTTTCTTTTACGTATTTCGCCCTCTAGCTTGTACGGCATCCTATAATGCTCGAATAGGACTCTAAACACTTGTAATCTGTACTCGATTATTCGGAATACAATACAATTGTACTTTCTTCTATATTATTTAGCATTAATGCCGCATCGCTTATTCATCCTTGATCGAACACACGAAAACGCGTAAGATCAATTGGCGCCCACCGTGGGGCTTATTCGAGTGTTAGACCGAAATATGCCTACTACGAGGAGAAATACGTACAACCGAGGTGAACTCTCCCATGCAGCAGGAGCGCAGAATTCGGTCAATAATGAACCCGATAATCTGTCTCGTGCGGCTCAGCAACCAGAGATTCCACCAACAGTTCCCCAGGATGATGTTCCAATCCACACAACCGTTGGTGATCTAAGATCTATCATAGGCACAATGTGTAGGGAATTCCTGAACAGTGGGAGGGCTGATCAATCACCCGTAGACCAACCAGGAAATCACGGGAGACCTGAAATACCTTCTTCGAACATCCAGAAGGAAAACAGCATACTGTGATCTATATCGCATGCCCCAGCTACAAACCCTCCTCGAGCAATGCCCTCGAAAATCAATGCCCGATCCGAAAACCCACTAAGATCGGTACATAAT
The DNA here is from genome assembly GCA_038501285.1 of Penstemon eatonii. Taxonomy (NCBI): domain Eukaryota; kingdom Viridiplantae; phylum Streptophyta; class Magnoliopsida; order Lamiales; family Plantaginaceae; genus Penstemon; species Penstemon eatonii. Next base: position 26,068,483 of record CM076713.1, read on the forward strand.
TTGGAGGATTCAGTGGTAGGAGAGAGCCACACTGCTGGCGCAGTTGGAGGCAGAAAATCGACTTACAAAAGAATTACTGAATCAGAGTTGGAAAAGATAGTACGGGAGAGAGTAGCTAAGGAATTAGAAAAGGAGGATACAATGATAGAGATTCCCCGTAACAATCATACCGCCAGGCGAGGGGAAACAAATCTAACTAGAGGGAACTTACGAGATAGGGAGGTTTCGAACAGTATCATGCGCTGCTCGCCATTTTGTCGAGAGATACGAGAAGCTCGAAACTCGAAAACAGTGCCAACAAGGTTACCGCGGTATAACGGGACTACCGACCCCGGGGAACACATCAACAGCTTTGTTAATGTGATGAATTTATATGGACATTCAGAGGACTTCTGTTGCAAGATCATGGTTACCACTTTTGAAGGAATTGCTCTCGATTGGTTCGAAAAATTACCCCCCAACTCCATATTTTCCTTCGAAGAATTCTGCGATAAACTAAAACATCAGTTCGCTAGCCAGAGAAAGCCAAGATTGCCGGCAAATCATCTGGGAACCGTAAAACAATTGGAAGGAGAGACGCTGAGGCAGTGGTTAGCAAGATTTAGTATCGAACTCTTGAAAGTTGATACCCCGCAGATCGAATATTTGTCCTCCCTAATGTTTGAACTGACAAGGAGCATCCAGTTCAGAAACGCATTGTGCAGAAAACAACCAAAGTCTTTCGAACGAATAATGGAGATTGCTGAAAAGTATATGATTCAGGAAGAGATGAACAAATTAAAAAAATCGCATGCTATCAAGTCTCCCCTCAACAAGAAACAAGATCGGGCTCCTATCCCGAAACCTGGAGATTATGGGGGATCGAACAAAGGATCTGTTTGGCAACGCATTAATACTTATAAGCCACATGTGCCGCCCCAAGCCCCAAATTCATATGGACCTCCTTATGATCGGACTCGAGCCCCGAGACCGGGTAAAGTGCAGTTTACCGAGCTTAACACCTCAAAGGAAGAAGTGCTAACCGTGTTGGAAGAAGGAAATTTGATCCCTGAAGCTCAAAGGATCACCCAGGCTAGAGCAGGTGCACCCGGGTATGAACAATACTGTCGATATCACTGGGCTCGGGGACATAGTACTGAAAATTGTTATCAATTGAAAGTCGAGATAGAAAAATTAATTGCCCAAGGAAAACTGAAAGAGTTTATCAAAGGTAGCAACTATAACAGTCGTTATAGATCCCGAAGTCCGCGGAAGTTTAACAACCAGCAAAGGCAAATTCGAGGCCAAGCAGAAGAGCGCTCGAATGGAGTGATAAATATGATCGCAGGCGGACAAGCAGGAGGTGATAGCAGAAATGCTAGAAAAAGAACTATGAGGTCGATAAAAGCTGGAGTCTCTGCTAAGAGAGAGATTCTGTCCTTAGAATCTCCCTCCATGGAAAATCAAGTTATAAGCTTCAGTGAGGCCGATCGACCCTTTGATGTCAATTGGGACACAAGTGAAGACGACCCAGATTTTTCCATGGTGTTGACATTGAGGATTGCTAACTTCGAAGTCAAGAGGGTTCTGGTCGACAACGGAAGCTCAGCGAACATTATTTCGTCTGAAGCTCTCACAAGGATGAATCTTTGTCACCCACGTCTAGATAAAGTAACCACTCCTCTGGTCGGGTTCGGTGGATCAGAAATCGTTCCGCTTGGAACCATCCTCTTAAGCACGACTCTAGGAACTAAACCAAAAAATGTAACAAGAATGATCAAATTTTTGGTAGTAGATACAGCATTCGCTTATAATGCTATATTAGGGAGACCAGCCCTAAATATCTTCAAGGCAGTTGTGTCTACCTACCATCAAAAAATAAAGTTTCCAACCGTGGGAGGAGTGGGAGAGATGAGGAACGATCAATACATGGCATGGGAGTGTTATAACTCATCTTTAAGTATTAAAAAGAAAGTGGAGCCCGAGCTCCCGACCAAGAGGAAGATAGGTGACTTAACATCTGAGTTAAAAACACCAATTCCCGACTGCGAAAAATTTTAAGGAAAGAAAGGGAAAAATGTTGATATGAGCGTACAAGCGCCCGACCACAAAAAAGTGACTTTAATTCCAGGATCCCCTGAAAAGTTCACTAAAATTGGAACGGAATTAAGCGAGGGCATGGAAACCATGCTCATAGATTTTTTACAGAAAAATGTGGATGTTTTTGCCTGGAGCTCGGATGATATTGTAGGAATCGACCCGCGAGTGATAACACATTCGTTAAACATCGATCCAAAAGCAAAACCTGTAAGGCAGAAGAAGCGCAATCATGGTCGCGAGAAGGACAAGATAATCAATGCAGAGGTCGATAGGTTATTAGCAGCAGGTCAGATCAGGGAAATCAAGTTCACAGAATTGCTGTGCAATGTGGTCCTGGTCTCTAAAGGCGAAAAAATCGAAAATAAATGGAGGATGTGCAATGACTTTACCGACCTAAACAAATTATGCCCAAGAGACCCTTATCCACTACCTCGGATCGATGTGCTAGTAGATTCCACCGCAGGGTTTGTGTTATTTAGTATGATGGACGCGTTCCAAGGATTTTACCAGATTTTCATGAACGAAAGAGATCAGGATAAAACAGCATTCATCACTGAGAGGGGAGTGTACTGCTTCATTGTTATGCCTTTTGGCTTAAGGAATGCAGGTGCAACCTATCAGAGGCTAGTTAACATGATGTTCAAAGAACTGATAGGCGAGATAATGGAAGTCTATGTAGACGACATGCTCGTAAAGAGTATGACGTAGAAGGATCACATTGGCCATCTGGACAGATGTTTCGAAATCTTGAGAAAATATGGGATGAAGCTGAACCCAGCCAAGTGTACCTTTGGTGTGCGATCGGGAAAATTCCTCGGATATTTAGTCCACGAGAGAGGAATCGAAGCAAACCCGGAAAAAATTCGAGCAATCACCGATCTCCAGCCACCACGGAAGCTCTCGGATGTCCAAAGTTTGATTGGAAAAATTATTTCATTGAACAGATTCATCTCCCGATCTGCCGACAAAAGTTTACCATTCTTCAAGCTCCTGCGAAAATCTAAGAACTTTGAATGGAGTGCAGAATGTGATAAGGCATTCGAAGAGTTGAAAGTGTACCTGACCTCGCCACCCATGCTGGCCAAACCATCTGAAGGAGAACCTCTATATCTATACATAGCTGTGTCGGAAGAGGCCATTAGTTCGGTTTTGGTGAAACTTGATAAAAATGAGCACAAACCAGTTTATTATTTAAGTAAGTTATTGCAAGGCGCTGAGAAAAACTACATGGAGATCGAAAAATTCGCACTAGCATTGGTGGTAGCTGCCCGAAGGCTAAGGCCTTACTTTCAAACATACAAGATCATTGTTTTAACAAATCAACCCTTGAGACAGGTCCTATCAAAACCAGAAGCATCAGGCAGGTTGATCAAGTGGGCAGTCGAGCTTGGTCAGTTCGAAATCGAGTATCAACCGCGAGTCGCCATAAAAGCCCAGGTATTAGCTGACTTCGTGCTCGAGTCAACAGGAATATCGAACACGGAAGGAGAAATTTCCGAGCTGAGTATGGTCAAAGAAGTCAAGAATCAAATCTGGCTGATGCATGTGGACGGATCCTCAACCAAGGATGGAGGTGGAGCAGGAATTCATTTCCAAGGACCCAATGGTGAGGATTTGAGTTATGCTATAACATTGGATTTCGTCGTGACCAACAACGAGGCCGAGTACGAAGCATTGATCGCAGGATTAGAGATGGCTCTTAAAGCAAAGGTAAAATCAATTGTTGTACTAACAGATTCAGAGCTTGTTCATAGACAGGTGAAAGGCACGTACGAGGCCAGGGAGTTCAATATGATTAAATACTTGGGCAGAACGAAGAAATTGATCTCTCAATTTGACAAGTTCGATATTCAACCCGTGCCGAGAGAGGAAAATTTATGGGCAGATATATTGTCAAAATTCTCAGGTCTGGCCGACGGAAAGAATGAAAGAATAATCACGTGGTTGCTATCGAATACATCTGCTATCGAACTGGACGCGGCCCCTGCTATCGACATCATGGAGATCGATGAACCAAGCGACTTATGGAGCAACCCTCTTATTGCCTATCTTAAGGAAGGAAAACTTCCGGAAAACCCAAACGAGGCTCGGAGGATCAAATACAGAGCGCCGTCGTTTACTATGATCGATGACCAACTCTATAAACGATCCTCCTCAGGAATTCTATTAAAATGTGTCCCTGAAATTCACTACAATGCTATTTTAAAAGAAGTTCATGAGGGGGAAGCGGGAAACCATTGTGGTGCTCGGGCCTTAGCGCTTAAATGCTCGAGATCTGGATATTATTGGCCTACTCTTTTCTCTGATTCTGTTGATTATGTGAAAAAGTGCCACCATTGTCAAATTCATTCGAACTTGATTCATCAACCGGCTGAGCATATGCATTCTATTCCTATTTGTTGGCCTTTTGATAAATGGGGCATTGACATTGTCGGGCCTTTTCCAACAGCAAGAGCTCGAAAAAATTATGTGTTGGTTGCAGTTGAATATTTCAGCAAATGGGTGGAATGCGTCGCTCTAACCAAGATCACTCAGTTCCAAGTTATTAATTTCTTATGGAAGAATATTATCTGCAGATTTGGGATTCCTAGGATCTTAATATCAGATAATGGAACGCATTTCGCCGGAAAAAGAATCACGGAATGGTGCGAAAAGTTCGGAATACAACAGAATTTTGCATCTGTAGGGCATCCCCAAGCTAATGGGCAGACGGAGGACGTGAACAGGGAAATCGTTCGATCCTTGGAAAAACGCCTATCTGAGGCAAAAGGAAAATGGCTCGATGAACTTCCAGGAGTTTTATGGGCCAATAGGACTAGTGTTAAAGCTGCAACGGGAGAAACTCCATTTAGTCTGGTTTATGGGTCAGAGGCCGTTATCCCAGTAGAAAACCTCGTGCCTTCCCCCAGGGTCGAATTTTACGATCCCGAGAAAAACCAATCTCTAAGGGAGGTGGAAGTTGATCACGCGGATAGTCGAAGGGACCGTGCGAAATTGAAAATCCAATCCACAAAGTCTAGCATGGAGAAATCTTATAATCGAAACGTTCGAATCCGAACGTTCAAGGTGGGGGATCTGGTGCTAAAGAAAGTGGAAGTGTCGAGGCACGTTGGAAAACTCCAACCTAATTGGGAAGGCCCTTTTGTGGTCGTTGAAGTTGGAAGAAAAGGTTCTTACAAGATTGCTCATCCTGACGGAGAGGTACTACCTCGAGCATGGAACGCTGTTAATTTAAGAAAATATTATGGAAGATAGTTAAATTCAAGACTACTGCTGTTTAGTCATCTTGCTATGTTCTCTTTGTTTCTAGTGATTTAGTAAATTACGTGTTCAATGAAGGTTTATCTCAACTGAATTGTTCGAGGAATGTTTATTCCGATCAAGTATTTATTCAATGAAAATTTATTTCGCCTAACTTCTTATTTATTCGTCATATGCTGGATATTCTCGGTATATATTCATCTATTATCAATCTCTATCTTTTCTTTATCAATTATTAAGGGTGAAAGCCGTTGCTATGCCCCTTATATCGAAAATATTAAATGGGTGAAAGCCTTTGCTATGACCCTCGAGCTAAAAATGCTCTGATACGACTAAGGGTGAAAGCCGTTGCTATGCCCCTTAGATCGAAAATATTAAATGGGTGAAAGCCTCTGCTATGACCCTCGAGCTAAAAATGCTCTGATACGACTAAGGGTGAAAGCCGTTGCTATGCCCCTTAGATCGAAAATATTAAATGGGTGAAAGCCTCTGCTATGACCCTCAAGCTAAAAATGCTCTGATACGACTAAGGGTAAAAGCTATTGCTATGCCCCTTAGATTGAAAATATTAAATGGGTGAAAGCCTCTGCTATGACCCTCGAGCTAAAAATGCTCTGATACGACTAAGAGTGATAGCCATTTGCTATGCCCCTCAAATCAAAAGCATATCCAAGATCGATTAAGATTCTATTATCTCTCCATGACGACTATTGATTATTCCTACGGATGCCCAAAGAAGAAAAGTGAAGCCGGAACACTTCTACCCTTCATCCGATCTTTCCTTTAGAATTGGTCTGCAAAAGACCAAGTCGAGAGACAGGGAAGCAACTCCAGTTGGAGGTAATCCTAGCAAATTCAAAGACCACATCCTTCAAGAAGCCGCCTCGAAGACGTGGAGATCGAGAGCAGGAAAACCCCTCCAGCAGTAGACCCACTATCCCAACTGGATGGAGGACAGAGTACAAGAAGTCGAATCCGCCTCAAGGATTTGGAATCAGAGAGAGCAGGTCGCCTGCCGGTACCCTAGTCGCAATTATTTTCGCCTGTCGATACCCTAGCCGAAAGACTTTCGTGTGGGAATTCCAAGGAAGATGGAAAAGAAGGTTCGAAGAAAAATCTCGAACACTTTAATTACTGACAGTAAACAGAATATGTAGTTGATCAACGAGAGTAAAAACACAACCATATTGTCCCAAGGCAAGACATTTACAAATACGTGAAGGTAATTTCGGAGCTATATATAGGGGAAGGAATTCCATATCGACGGTGTTGATCTCTTGGGCTGAATGGCCACGATACGAGCATTAAAAGCTCTGACCGTTTCACTTCCCGAGAAATGAGGGACTATATATATATATAAAAAAAAAAAAAAAAAAAAAAGAGAAAAAAGGAGGAGAGAGAGAGGGAAAACATCATTCCAGCAAATGTTATCATTACAACAAGGATTGTGTTACAACAAGAAAGGGAAATCGTTACAACAAGTATGGTGATACAACAAAAGAAAAATCTTAGCAAGCTCATGATACAAAGGAAAACCACAGTATTACTGAACGAAATTATTTTCGAAAAGGATTTTTCGAACTTTAGCACTACGATCAGCATACCCGCGGATGTAAGCTTCCTTCTCACGAAGCTCAGAGTTTCTCTTCTCACGCTCGTAGATATCTTTGAATCTCTCTAATTCCGAACCTAACTTATCCTGAGACAGTCTCTCCTTGAAAAATCTGTTAGCTTCCAATGCACGTTCCAGCTCGATCTTTTTCCCGATTAGCTCAAGCGAAATAGAAGCCCGTTGCTCGATCTCATGTTTGGCCAACGCATAAAGCCTAGAAAAGTCTTTGCCAGCCTGAACTTATAAGAAAATATGTCATGGCAGAAATTAAGAAATTAGAGAGTCATGATAAAGAAGTTAGAAAGAATTACCTGGGCAAGGGATTCCAACCCAGAATGAAACAGGAACGAGGAATATTCTCCAGTCGAGAAGACCGCCTCAAAGATAGAAACATTGGCCCGAAAAAGGGTCAGGTCAGATTTCTCATGTGACACTGTATCAAAAGGAGCTATGCCCCATTTAAATAAAGATTTTCCAACCAACGAAGGTACGGGTTGGAAAGGAATGCGCCCAGTTACATCCTCCGCAAAAGAAACCTTTTTTATTCTCTTGTTGGAGCCCCTAGGTTTCAAGCATGAAGAAAGTGCAACAGCCGAATATTTATTTCCTTCATGGAAGTATAGCTGATCAGAACTAATGGATTTAATTGGTGATCGGGTTCTTTTCCTTATATTTCTACCGTCACATGGTCTGGTGAAAGGCGCGGAAGAAATCACGAAAGCGTTCGAATTTTTATTCATTTCTCGATTTCCAGGTAAAGATCCAACCGGAATGATTTTCTAAAAGCTCCGAACACTTTGAGCAATATTAGTGTGAAAGCAACGTACAATGGCCTTGGTATTTATAAGAGAAACGACATCATGCGAATTGCAATAATTGGTAAATCACTACTCCCAAGAAAGATTCAATGACGCAACTGAGTATGCAAGAATGACGTTATAAAATTCAACAAGATGGTCAAACAGACAATAGCCTAAAAATAGCATTAAGGAAAGAATGCAAATTCGAGCATCCACCAAAAAGACTAAAGCAGAAGATTATAAATATACAAGAACAATGGTTCGCTAGGTAAATCCTATTACATAGTAATCGTTACTGGCTAGATTCCTTCACACCAGAACCATGGTCCTATCTCTCTTGCTCCTCTTTTTCGCTAGAACCACTTTCCGAGCTATCAGAATCATCTTTACTCGAGCTGCTCCCTTCTCCATCTTTACTTTGCGCATCAGCCGCAGATTTACTCAAATCGGAAGAAGGAGTGCCTTGCTCCCCCTGATCGCGGGAGTCCCCTTCAATATCCACATCTTCATCCTCAGATTGAGCTTCGAGCGCATCAGGATTTGGCATCGGCACTCCAAATTCCTCAAGAAAAGGAGCGAACTCATGAGCGGCCAAGTCCTCGAGCTTGGGAGGAAGGGAAGAAGCCTTATAATCTTTCCCGAAGATATTTTTATAAGGATCCATGTTAGGAAGGTAGTCGTCAAGGGCGCCTTCGACCTTTGCGGCTGTGAGGAGGTGCTGAGCTCCTTTATAGTAGAAGGCCTGATTAATTTCACCTGACCGCAAGCGAACTAAGGCATCAAGGAAAGGTGACCCTAGAAATTCCCTTATGGCGGGAATTCTGCCCTCTTCTCGACCCCGAACATAGGCCTGCTCGGATAATGCCTTGACATGTTCGAGATCTGATTTCAATTTAGTTACCTCTTCCTCGAGGGCCCTCTTTCCGTCAAGACTCTTCTTGACTTCCTCGAGCTCTTCTCTAACCTCAGATAACTTGGCAGTAGTATTCTTCAACTGATCAGCCTTGGTGGGTTCCGCAGTAAGGACATTGTGAAGGGCACTCTGAGCCATCTGAGATTCCACGTTTAAGGTGGCCTGTCGGTAAGCTTGATGATTGTACAAGTCCCCGACCTAAAGAAGAATCCAAACATTAAAGGCGAAGCACTAACTTTGAAAATAAATCAGTACTCGTGAGAGAACTTGTATACCTTTTGAAGAGCATAGGCAAAATCACCCGCAAGTTCGAAGTCGCTTTTAAGGAATAGCGCTGTATTATCATCCTTAAATCTCCCGGCCATGAACATACGAAGTGACTTATCCACTGTATGTTCCCCGTTTGGACCCAAGTCGGACTCGATGGTTCCATCCTCCGGGAAACCAGCTGCCCTTGGTCCTCGGAAATGATCCTCTATGAAATCAACCAGATCTGGCTCGGAATGGCCCTCCCGGCACATGATCGGACCTGGTCCTCGACCAAAAGGCTTCACCCTTCTAGAAGACTCGGGAATATCACTACTTCTCTTGCGAGCCATTCTCGTTTCTAATATCTTTTGAGCTCGGACCTCCTGTAGGGAATAATGGCTGAGTCCTTCCTCGTTCGGGCTAGAGGAGCTGGGCGGAAAAATGGACCGGAGATCATGGGTTCGAGGTTGAGACACCCCCTCGACCGCGGAATAAGGATGAGAAGCTCCAGCGACGGCAGTCTGGGAAAAAGTCACTATAGCATTCGGAGCCGCTGCGATACCGACCCCAGGGGAGGACTTTACTACCTTGCAGTAAACTTTCAACGTTTGGGGACGAGGCCGACCTTTGTTACCCTTTGAAAAGGAAGCAACATGTCGACCAGCTATTGATGTTCGGAATTTGTCAACAATCTCAGCCAGCGTGGAAGGAGCGTTGGCAGGATTTATCCGGGCCTCCCCGAAATCAATCGCAGCGGCAGGAAAAGAGCAACTACTAAGCCCGGCTAATCGCAAGACCGCCTCCTGAGTCATCAATGCTGTCTGATGAGGGTCAGCACGAAGAGATTGTAGAAATGCATCTGATATTTCACTTTTCATACTTCCCACAAGACGGCGTTTACCATATATCCATGTTTTTGCCCCAGGCCAGTTATACGGGGTGGGCTCGGGATTGTCTTCGGAAGGCGGAGAATCAGGTCCTCGAACAAATAAGAACTCATGCTTCCATCCTTTCAAATTGCTGCTGACGTTGGCCGATAAGATCGAAATCTTGGGTCTCTGAGAGAAATATACATAACCCGCGTTCGAAGACGTGGAAGCGCTCATCTGGAATATCCGCCAGAAGTTCTGAAAGACTGCCTTTTTCCCTTTGGCCTTCATCAGTACGCAGAAGGCTATAATAAGACCGATCGAGTTCGGTAAAATTTGGCAAGGAGTCAACTCGAAAGCCTCCAGAATGCTTTCTACCAGATGAGGGAAGGGGATGCGTAGGCCATAATGGAAATGTTTGGAATAGAAGGCTTGATAGCCCGCGGGAGGGTCGGTAACCCGTTGATCAGAAGTAGGAAGCACAATCGAGAAACCGGCGCCTAGATATTGGCCGAATTCTTCTTGCAACGTGTCCAAATCTTTTTCCTTATAAGAACATACGATCTCATCCGCCTTCTCCTCAGTCATGTTTAGACCTGCGCTGGTCGAGGGCTCTTCCCAGTCAAAAATAGTGACCACAACATTACCATTCAATCTATACTTCTTCTGCTCGTTTTTCCCCAAGGGAAGGTCCCCATCCTCTGCTTCTTCCTCGTCGGAGACTGTTGCTTCGTTCGAATTTTCATCCTCGCTATCTGCCGATTCAGAATTCGATTCCCGCTCCTCCCCGCTGGACTCAGAGGTGGAACTTGAATTTCACGATTTCTCGGCCTCAGATGATCGAGATTCTACAACTTTTCTCTCTTCTTGATTATCGACCTCATTTTCCTCTAAAGGATATTTTCCCTTCAAATCTACTGAATTCGACATAATAAATATATGAGGATTGCTCGAAAAAGATTGCTAGAACTCACTTATCGATCTGTCTGCTCCGATCTAGAGTTTTCTTCTCAGAATCTATGATGAACAGCGACCCTCCGTCTAACTATATATACGGGGACAAAATGGGAAATTGCGAACCGGTCCCCGAGTAACCGCGACGGTTGAACTCCCTCAAGGTAAAATTAAAATCATATTTTTGAAAAATTACACCTAAGGCCCCTATACTTTCCGAGATTCCTAAATTGAAGACCCACATAACGAGCGACGCATTAAAAATATGTTAGCTCCGTATTTTCACATCAGCCCACGGGATAAGGAGATTCAATTAGACTTCTTCGATAAAATGGCGATCAAATATCCAAATCACAAGCTCCTATTCCAACAACGAACGACAAGGATAATGTCTGAACGGCATCATTACATGGTTTCTTAAGTATGCACTCTTTTTCCCTAGTTCGGTTTTTATCCCAATGGGTTTTTCCGAATTAGGTTTTTAATGAGGCATACCCAACGCTGATGCCGAGATTGATTCATTCCCCCTCATCGTCCTACACTATGTATACTTCTTCGAGCTTAAGCTTCACTTTACGCTCGAGAAGTGGGGGAGTATTGATGAGGGATATTTTGGGCTCGGTTTTTTCTACAATCATGCTAGATCAAACAGTATTTATCTCAGGAGCTCGAGTTCGACCCCAATGCTAAAATACCAAAAGTACAGACGGACCTGGATCCAAAGTTACTGTTGGGCCGAGCTCTGATCCAAACTTATGGGCCGAGAATTGCATGTCTGCAGAGGGATCACCTAGACCCCGATTTGAGCTATAAATGCCCCATGCATTTATGACACCAAAGACAACTTCCCAGGTGCTCTTCCTTCGAGACTGCTTCTCGGATTCACATGGGAATATTGATATAGGCTTTCTTTTACGTATTTCGCCCTCTAGCTTGTACGGCATCCTATAATGCTCGAATAGGACTCTAAACACTTGTAATCTGTACTCGATTATTCGGAATACAATACTATTGATCTTTCTTCTATATTATTTAGCATTAATGCCGCATCGCTTATTCATCCTTGATCGAACACACGAAAATGCGTAAGATCATTGTTCCTTTTCGCATAGGAAAATATGAAGATGAAGTTTTGTGCGATGTTGTACCTATGCAAGCTGGACATTTGTTACTAGGACGTCCATGGCAGTTTGATCGATGTGTTAAGCATGATGGTTTCACTAACAAGTACTCATTTGTACATGACCAGCGTACCATCACTCTAGTACCTTTGACTCCAAGACAAGTTTATGAAGATCAAGTGAGGTTACAAAAAGAGAGTGAGCAAGAAAAAAAGAGTGTTGTAGGAAAAGAAATAGAGAGACAAGAAAAACAAAGAGTGAACGAGGAAAAAAAGAGTAAAAAAATGGAGAGGTTTCAATGAATGAACAGAAGAATGAGAGGACAAAAAGCAATATCTATGCGAGAGTGGGTCACATTAAAAAAGCGATGTTCTCAAGTCAACCAATAATTGTTCTTGTGTACAAAGAGGCATTGAATACTAACGACTCTAACTCTTTTTTGCCTAGTTCAGTTGCATGTCTTTTGCAGGAATTTGAGGATGTCTTTCCCGAGGAAATTCCACCTGGTTTACCACCTATTCGAGGGATTGAACATCAAATTGACTTTGTACCCGGTGCTTCCATTCCAAACCGACCAGCCTACTTTCATGCGATTAATGAACCATGTTTTGCGTGCTTTCATAGGAAAATTTGTAGTTGTCTATTTTGATGATATTCTTATTTATAGCAAAAATCAAGATGATCATGTTAAGCATTTACATTATGTTCTTGAAGTATTACGAAAGGAGAAATTATTTGCTAACATGAAGAAGTGCACTTTTTGCACCGATAAGCTTGTGTTTCTTGGTTTTGTTGTGAGTGCACATGGTATACAAGTTGATGAGGATAAAATTCGAGCAATTCAAGAATGGCCGAGTCCCACAAGTGTAGGACAAGTTAGGAGCTTCCATGGACTTGCTAGCTTCTATAGGAGATTTGTGAAGAACTTCAGCAGCATTGCAGCACCACTTACTGAGGCTATCAAGAAGAATGTTGGGTTTAAGTGGGAAGACGAGCAAGAAAGGGCTTTCCAATTGCTCAAAGGGAAATTAACTAATGCTCCTTTATTAGCTCTGCCTAACTTTACATTAACATTTGAAATTGAATGTGATGCATCAGGATTAGGTGTTGGAGCAGTCCTCATGCAAGGAGGAAAACCAATTGCTTTCTTTAGCGAGAAACTAAGCGGGGCAGCTCTAAACTATCCTACTTATGACAAAGAGTTGTACGCATTAGTGCAAGCTTTGCAAACATGACAACACTATCTTTGGCCTAAGGAGTTTGTGATTCACACGGATCATGAGTCGTTGAAACACTTGAAGAGTCAACAAAAATTGAGTAGGAGACATGCACGATGGGTGGAATTCATTGAAACATTTCCCTATGTCATCCGATACAAGAAAGGTAAAGAGAATGTTGTCGCTGATGCACTTTCTAGAAGGTATGTCTTACTCTCCACTCTTGAGGCAAAATTACTTGGTTTTGAGCATATTAAAGAATTATATCCTTTAGACCATGATTTTTCTGAGGAATTTCGAAATTGTGAGAAAAATGCAGTGGGTAAGTTCTTTAGACATGAGGGTTTCTTGTTTCGAGAAAATAAGTTATGTGTTCCTAATAGTTCTTTGCGTGAGTTGCTAGTAAGGGAATAACATGGTGGAGGTCTAATGGGGCACTTTGGAGTTATTAAAACCTTAGCGATTTTGCAAGAACATTTTTATTGGCCTCATATGAGAAAGGATGTTGAGATAATTTGTGA